>CM055960.1:34954811-36154811 GCA_029490685.1 Schizonepeta tenuifolia
GCAAGGTCGCGGCAGTCTTCCGTGTGGTGCCCGTGGTCGTCGTGGAAGGAGCAATGCTTGTTCCTATCTCGAGGTTTAGACCCCGACATAGGGCGTGGTTTGGTGAACTAGTCCTCATGAAGTGCGAAGATCTCCGCGTTTGTTTTCACAAAAGGAGGTCATTGAGATTGCTCTGGTCCCATTCGAGGTCCGAGCCGGGACTGGATAGGTCCTGGTCCTAGCCGGGATTGGATGGGTCCTCGCTGAAGACGTTCGTGAGCACTTCTCCGATCACGATCATTCCGACCTCGATCAACTTCAGTCTTCTTCTCGGTTTCTTCTCGCTTCAACCGGTCTGCATCTTGGCCATCCGCGAACTGGTATACAATCCTCCACATTTCCTGAGCTGTCTCAGGTTTCTGTTTAGCGAGCTCTTGGTTCAGGGACCCAGCAACGACTCCATTTCGGAAAGCCGAGATGAGGAAGACGTCGTCGATTTTATCGACTTTCAGGCTTTCTTGCATAAATCGGGAGGCGTACTCCCTTATAGACTCTTTATCCTTTTGCTTTACTGATAGGAGATAGGCTGTGTCTCGGCGAGCCTGGACCTTTATATGGAATCTTTGTTTAAAGATTCCTTCAAGGTAGGGCCAGGACCCTACACTGCCAGTCGGCAGACTGTCAAACCAAGCTCGGGCGTAATCGACCAGCATCTCGGGGAACAGCTTGCACATGTGTTCTTCTTTAAGGCCCTGGTTGTGCATGCTGTACTTGAAACGCGTCAGAAAGTTGAGGGGATCCTCCAACCCATTGTAGGGTGGTATGCTTGGCAACTTATATGCCGCAGGAAGCTTGCGTCAAGCAGTTCGTCAGTGAACGGGCTGACAAGTCGGGTTGATCCCCTTTCACGTTGGTGTCGATCTTCCTGGGGATTGTGACTCCTGCAATAACTCGGACTTCGGCACCTGCTGGGGCTCCGATGTCGCCTTGGGAGGTGGTGTCGCCTGGGACTCCGATGTGGACTAGGACTCCGGCGGCGGAGTGGACTCCGTCGGGTGTCGTATTTTCCCCTCAGCTCGGGCCCCTGCATCTTGGCGTGGTGAGGGGTTTTAGATATGGATTTCTGCGTGGAACTCTCCCTGGCTTCGGGCATGGGGGCATCCGAGCTGTCGTGAGGAAGCGTTTGAAGCTCTCCTTATTTGCTCTGGCGAATTCAGCTGCGGCAAGGCGGTAGCGAGATCGAGTCGTTGAGGAAATCATCTCCCTCCTTCGGCTCGGGTTTCTTTGGTTGGGATTCGTCGCTTACTTCTTCGACAAACCCTTCAGGAGTCTCGTTCGTGTTGAAGGATCGTCCATTATATATCCTCCGACGCGGGTTTTTTGGTGGATCCCTCTGAGGGATGTCTTCTAGCTCGGGCATCCCCCCGTATGGATCCTCTTCTGAGTGGTTATTATCACGTCCCTCCTTTGGGGTCGAACCGCCTTTCTGGCGATTATCCTTATTTGAGGGGTATTTTCCCCTTCGTCGGGATTCCCATATCGGCTTTGGGCCTCCCGTTCTCTTGCGATCGCGCTTTGTGATCGCGTATTCATTGTTAATCAGCTACAGAAGAACCGTCGATTTGAAGAGGTGTTCCCACAGACGGCGCCAATGATAAATCTAGGGTTTGCAAAAGTAGCTAAAAATAATAATGATGCGATGACACAAGGATTTACGTGGTTCGATCAATGTGATCTACGTCCACGGGAGAGAATATTTAGTCTTTATTGCTTGAGAGTACAATGAGTATTTGAACATATTTACACCTCTAATCTAGCATCTATATATAGGCCTTGAATTGAGCCCTAATCCTACTAGGATTCCTCATACATATCCGAATTTCCTTCATAATAGGATTCCTTCTTCTCCAAGGTAAGGCTTCGTTACTTGGTCTTCAAGGCAGTTAGTAATTTCGTCTGGGCCTAGTTCTGTGGGCCGAGCTTAATATATAGGCTCAATTAGATTGGGCCTTAGGTCAGGCCTAAGAAGAGGCCGGTACTATCAAGAAGAAGAAGTATGATTTTGATTAGGTAAATCTTATATTTTTTTATGATGTGATGTGATATATAAGATGTAGTAAGCATGAGGTTCAACATATAATTAAATTAGATTTTTTCTAAAAATAAAAACGAAATCATTGGAGGCGAAGAATCGACGAAAAGTTAAGTATAGATGTTGATATGAACTTATGGTTTGCATATTAGTTAATCTAAGTAGTTAAAGATGATAATTGGAAAGTTTGAATGAAATCTAAGAACGTCAAACGTAAGAGACGAAGTATCGAACATAATTGCCGATAGAAAAATAGAACGAGAAAACTAATCGAATATTAGTGATTGTACATGTGTTAGGTTTGTTGTTGAATTAATTGAGAATTAACTAACAACTTTGAAAAAGTCGAGTTCTTGAACTGATAAAAATGACGTGAATTGATTAAGTATTAGTTATAATGATGTTAGTATGTTAATATGATCATTGTTAAGTATAAAGATGATAGAAACTAATTTGGTTTGAATTGGATTAGTAAAACTTTAAAACTGGAAGAAAGTAAGTAAGTTCCTAAAAGAAGAAATGAGAAAACGAGACTTCATATGCTATCAATTGATGTTATGGTTTATATGTTATGGATAAGCATGATGATATGTACTTAGTATGATTTTGTTAGATTTTATAAAAATGTTTGGAAAAATCGACAACGATGTTCGTTGCTCGATAAAAACGACGTATTAAATAATTATGATTATATGTTGATTGATTTGAGTTGGTTGATGATTAATAAGCATGAGTGTAGTTGATGATGATTTCATATAAGTTATGAAATGGAAGTTAGAAGTTAGTTGTGATTTGAAATTGAAACGAAATTTGCTAAGTGTTTTCGTTAATTGAAAAGATGAGAATTGCTCGTCGTATATTTTAATCGAGGAATGTGAAAGTATTCACGTTAAATGATTGTGTGACTTAACTGTAAATTGATGAAAATTTCGTGCACATAAAGGTTGTATAGCATTAATCGAACCTAGGGAAACGTGCGTCGAGTTTTTAAACGTCTAGGGTTTTTCGGCCAGTTTTGCCACCCTTCACGAAAATGGCCATAACTCTTTGCTCGTTTAACGAAATCGAGATCCGTAAATTGGACAGTAAAGTAGACTTCCGTGTCTTTCTTTTGACATAAGGCACATCTCCTGTTTCTAAATACTCTGTTTTGTAGATGCTCCAAACCTACTGACTTGTGCAGAAAATTTCTAAAACTCATTTTCTTAAGTTGAATTCTTTTCAACTTAATTCGTTAAGAACTTTTAAGTCGTTAAGAGTTATCGACTTCCATCTTTAACTAATCTAAACGTTGAGTAAGAAACCGAGTTAGTTCTAAACGAGATGTGTCCGAATCTCGTTTCTTTTAAACCAAAAGAGATTAGTTAAAGTGCAAACGCCTAAAGAGACTTAACCGAATTCGATTTGCTTTTCTTTAATCGTCTCGACCGATTTACTAAAGCATGTTTGTTGCGATAGAAGGAGGAAGTCGCAATTAGAAGAAAGGACGGAAGACCGAAGACAGAAGTTTGTTCTGTAACCGGTTAAGGTGGGTTTTTCTATATAACAAAATAAAGTGAGTGTTGCTAAAAATGTTTACTTATTGCTTTATAAGTATGTTTTCTAAATAATTATCAGTGCATAAAAGAATTTATTTTTGTGAGTTCTTTTGTGCCATTCTGAGTTGGTTCGCCAACTAATCGATTGGATTCTGAGTTAACCGGAAGGATTTTCCAGAGTTAGTGTACACGGTAGCCGTTGTGTGTGGTACTCTGTTGAGGGGTAGCAGCCACGGTGAGGAACGTGCGCGGGAGAAGTTAACTCTCCCCCGGCGTTGAAACAGAAGTTGGGCAAGTTGAACGTAACAACAATAAAATGTTTGTACAAGCTATGTTTATGAAAAGAAAATGTTTAGTAAGCACGGGCCTTTGAAAGGAAAACCCCGTTGTGTTACTTTGAGAATGCCTGATTAATCTATAAGCTTATGATATATTTTCGCATTGTGCCCACTAAGTATGATTATACTTAGCCCTGTACGTATTTATAAATGTGCAGGTTGAGCGACGAAGGCGGGCGGAGGTTGAGTAGAGGTTGTATATAGGAAAGAAGAATAGTGTAATCAATTCTACGTTTTTCCGCTGCAAACTACTTCACTTTTTGTCGTGTAACTTTTCAGTTTAAGTTTCGTACTTAAAACCTAGTCTACTCTGAAAGCAACTTCGTCGAGCGATCCTTCGAGATCGACTCCCTTTTTGTTAATGGAATCAGTTCATAGATATCATCTTGTTTATTATTATTGGTTAATGCATTTATTCAGTTATCCCCTCCCTTCTTCCCCGCTTCTTTAATTCAACCTCTAGTCGCAACCCCGGCTTTGCCGTCCCTCGGGATTTTGGGGCTGTGACACTTACTCAACCCCATTGTAGTGGAAAAATCAACCTCGGTCTAATTCAACACCACCAATCATTAAAATCACGCTTCTCAGTGCTTCAACCTAGGTCTTACTAGAACCCTATAGTAGATGTTCTTAGGATATTACAGAGTACAAAAAGCCGGCAAAGCTAAATTCAATATCATAGTGTCACTTTAATTAAAATGGTATGGCTCACATCTTTTTAAAGAAATAATTATTTCACTGTTTGAAAATGAGACGCTAGTTATAAGACGACCCAAAATAATATATGAATCATTTATTACGCGATGGAAGGAGTAAATTTTTATATAATTAACTTATCTTTGGATCATAGTTACAATAAGTCAAATGCTACATCCCAGACTTTATTCGCAATATAAATTACTATCAATGGATTGTATAATATTGTTTTCCTTTTCTCTGTTATCTTGGTAGAATTAGAAAGTACTAGTGGAATATCATTTCAGGAGCTTTTTTTTAAATATATTATTTTATTAAACCTATTTTCTAAAATAAAAATATAATATATACTCTTTCCGTCGATAAAAAATAAAAATGAACAAGTAGAACTTTTATTTTGGGTGGAGGGAGTAATTTATGGCTCTAAATTACTTTATATTTCTAACTTTATTTTATTTAAATGATGTAAGGGGAGTATAAAATTATGAAATCTTTTTTTTACAAAAACTAGTGTTAACCTTTTAATTATAATAGGAAAAAGGGTCAAATACACCCTTAATGTTCACCCCAAATAAAGTATTGGGAACAAATTATTTTTTATGCCAAATTTTCTTCTTTCCCATATATTTTTTTGTTCATCACGATGGGCGTGCATGTGTTTGTGTTCATGAAAATTATTATTATTTACTACTATTATTTTAGAGAATGTATTTACTAATAATTTTAATGAATATAACAGCAACACCATTGAAAAAAGCTTACTGTGTTGATATGTCTTGATGAAAATGAATACTATAGAACTAGTTTTATAATGTTATGCTGATAAACAATAAATAATATAATTTTAAATGATTTATCATTATTTACCCTTCTACATATAGGATAAATATGTATTGAATTGAAATAATAGTATAAAGAAAATAATTTAAAAAAAATATTCGAGTAATTGTTATATGTAAAAAAGGTATTAATTTCTTTAACATAAAATACATATATAAGAGAATATCGTCTATTCTTCTTTGTCCAAAAATAATTGTATTCATTCATACTATAACATGTTAAAGAAAATCCTTTCAAAAAAAGGTATGTTAAAGAAAATATTAGTAATAACTAATATTTTTGAGTTAAACTAATATTTTTAGTAAGCATGTATGTTAATGTTTCAAAAGTCAAAATTAAATTAATTAGAAATAATTTGGCATAAAAAATAATTTGAAATGGTAATAGTAAGGGAGGGGCATAGATGTTAAGAATTTCAAACATCAAGGATTTATTTATACCCAAAAATATTTCAGGGGCTTGATTGAACTTTAAGATAAACATTAAGGGTGTATGTGACCCTTTTCCCATTGTAATATTTTGATCCAATAAAACTGTAATTAAAAACTCAAATTTTCACGCTTTTAACCATGATTATATCGTGGACTTTGATAACTGGTGGAATATTACGTAGAATTTTATACAAATATACCCCTTGGGTCCTTAATAGTAAGACTATCTTTTCATTTCGGCCGTGAGTATGATTATTCTATTCTGGGACATGACAACACCCATTATATTTATTTTCTTTTATTTCTTTCTTCACTTACAAAGATGTGTCTATTTCTCCACTAAAACTATAATTAATGGCGATCACGAACATGATGATTGCTCCATTTTTTTATATTAAAAGTGGGACTATGGTGATCCCTTCATTTTTCCATAATGACGATCACCAAATATGGTGATCTCTCTTTTTTCTTTTAATTTTACATTTCTTTTAATTTCATAATATGAATAATAATTATATTGTAAAATATAGATTTTACTAATTTAAAATAAAAAACATTATATTAAATTAAAAAAATCAGTCCATTAATTAATAAAAAAAGTGTGTCCACGATGATATCTTCATTTTACATTTTCATTTTATAATTATTTTAATTTAATAATTTGAATAACAATAATTTTTAAAATATAACTTAATTATTAAATTTAACTAAAAAGTATTACATTATTTAAATAACGTGTGTATATAATGGTGTAGAAAATGTGTTTTGTGTGTGTATATTTCTAGGGGTAAAAAAAGTTGAGTCGCTAACGAATGGGAGCGGCCGACGTGGCCAAAAAGCCTTTCATCACTCAGTGATCATTCGCTCCAAGTGTCCGGAAATTCGATCTCCGCGATGTGTAATGGTGAGCGATTACTTTTTTGTGATCACAACAACAACAATCACTCTATAGTGATCGCCGTCGTGGATGGTCTAACTGAACAACTACCAATTTCGTACTTTCTTTTTTATCTCTTTCTTCACTCACAAAGGTGTGTCCCTTTCTCCACTAACTTAACAACTACCTAATTTTAATTAAAACTCAAGCCGCTCCAAAACAGTCTTACTATTGAATAGAGATGTCAGTCAAACCACCTCTTTCGGTTTTGGGTCAACTCTATCGGGCTATGTCGCGGTGACTGCTCGCAACTCCGGTCTCCGGCGACGAATTACCATTTCCGATCAAGCTCTGCTCACTCACGATGAACCTGCAACAAATTTGTAACCCTAGGTTCTCGTGTGCAAACTAGAAGATGACGATGAAGATGAATGAAGAGAAATGAATTGTATTAACTGCCAAAATGTCATTTGATCTGAGATGCCTCTACATTCTCCTTCTCTTACTATTTAACTAACTCTATTTATGTTTTACAGCTGTATTACATGTGTCCCACTAGGCTACACGCTTCTGTAACTATAAACGCGTTTCTTCTCTTTATTCCTCTTCATAACAGGTTATCCAGTCCGGATTAAATCGGCTTAATTTTAATTGGAGTTGAAAAATCTTAACCCCAACCCTAACCTTTTGGGTTTCGAGTCTGCCCATTAGGTCACAAAGTTTGTAAATAAAAAACAACATGTACTTATATATTTTCTTAACAAGTTCTATATTTGTAGCAAAAATTTACACACGCAAAAATTAAAAAGTAAGAAAACAAGCATACTAGTGGTCCATATAATAGAAAACCTTATTAAATTCAAAAAGTAACTTACAACAAAACAAGTCTAATAGCATTACACGAGTATTATGTTATTACTATGTACTCTCTCTCTCCACAAAAAAGAATCCTACTTCCCAATTTATTTTTGTCCATAAAAAAGAGTCCTGCTCTGTTTTTTGTATGATAACACCCTCCATATATACATTCCTATATTTACTACTCTTTGCTACTGGTAGACCCACCTCACAACAACTTTACCAACCTTCTTAAAATATGTGCCCACCTCTAAATGAGACTTTTTTCATGAATGGAGGAGTATATTTTTTTAAAGGGCTGACTTGCATGCACTGAATGAGGCGGGTCGGGTTCAGCCCGCGCGACCCACAATGATTTTTTTTAAAACCACGCGTTGCACTATATTATGCATATACTATGTTATCAGCAAAGATTTACATATGGGCCGCTAGCCCAGTGGTGCACGTTACCGCCTAACACTACTGACCTAGATTCGAACCTCATATGCAGCACATCTAGAGGTGTTCACGGGCCCGGTTCCGGTTCGGGAATGTTGGAACCTGAACCGGCCCGCCATAGTCACGGTTCCGATTTGGAATCGGCCCGCGTAGTCACGGTTCCGGTTCCGGTTCCAACCCGCCGGTTCCGGGCCCCGAACCGTCTAAATTTTTTATTTATTTTTTATTTTTTTAATCATTGAAAATATAAATTATATTGTATTTCAAACTCATAATCTTCAATATAATGTATAGAATCGATATAAATAAAATATATCTTCATTTATACAATGTGTGATCAATTAAAAACCTTATATTTTCACACAGTTCAACGGTTCCGAACCGGAACCGCCAGTTCATATTTGAACCTTATATAAATATTTATTTTCTTTTTGGTCTTTTTCATTCCATTTATCGTTATAATTGTCATTTTTGATTTCTAAAACATACAATTAACATGAATTAATACAAAACATATTTTAAAACTAAAAAAAAGAAAAATAATAATAAAAAATCGTTGGAAACCGCCGGTTCGGAACGACCGGTTCACGGTTCCTAGCCATTTGAACCGGAACCGGCCCGTCCTACATACGGTTCCGGTTCGGAACCGGCCCGTTGACTACGGTTCCGGTTCGAAAACCGTTGACCACGGTTCCGATTCAGGTTCGAACCCGCTGGTTCCGGTTCGGATGAACACCTCTAAGCACATCACCTATTTTCCCTTTTCTTCTTTTTTTGGTTGCAATATCCTCCTCTTTTTTACTTTTTTGTTTTTTTTTTTTAAATTCTTTATTCCAATAATATTTGTTAATTCACAGAGTATTTCCTTTTTACTTTTTAATTTTTTTTCGCAGTTTTCTTTAATGTATTTTTTTTTTCTTTTTCATTTATTAAAAATGCATAAAATTATATTTATGTTTTACAAGTTCTCATGACTAAAAATAGCATTTGTCGTGAAAAAAAATACTAGTAATTTTTTTGAAACATTACTTCTCTTAATATCAATAATTAAATTTTTTTACGACAATAAATACTTGACCAAATAACTAAAATTACATGATATCGTAAATAAAAATAAACATTGTTTGGAAGAAAAAATAATATTTTTGAAACATTACTTTTCTTCATGTCAATGTTACTTCTTTTATGACAATAATTATTTGACCAAATAATTAAAAGTACACGTTCTTGTGAATGAAAGTTACAAATATCATGAGAAAATGTAATATTTTTGAAACATTACTTTTCTTTATATTAATGATTATTTTTCATTACAACAATAATTACTTGACCAAATAAGTAAAAGTACACGTTCTCGTGAGCAAAAGTAACATTCGTCGTGAAGAAAAAAATATTTTTGTAACATTACTTTTTTTCATATCAATAATAAACTTTTCATTACGATAATAATTACTTGATCAAAAAACTTAAAAGTACAAGTTCTCGTTAACAAAAGTAACAATCGTCGTGAAGAAAAGTATTAGTACTATTTTTGGAACATTACTTTTTTCCATATCAATAATGATTTTTCTTTACGACAATAATCACCTTACAAAATAACTAAAGTAAAAGTTGTCGTGAATAGAAGTAACAATGATCGTGAAGAAAAGTATAATATTTTTGAAACATTACATTTATTTGTGTCAATGATTACTTATTATTACGACAATAATTATTTGACTAAATAACTAAAAGCACAAGCTATTGTGAACAAAAATAATAATCATGGTAAAGAAAATAATATTTTTGAACCATTAGCTGTCTTTATATCATTAATTATTACTTTCTCGGTCCCGCTCATTTTATCTCACTTTCCTTAAATGGACGTCTCACTCATTTTGTCTACATCCAAATATAGATATAATGAGTGGTTCTAAGAATTTCTCTCTCATCCTCTTCCAATCTCATCTACCAGTTTATTAAACAAACAACTTTTTTTTAATCTTCGTGGCCACTCAAAGTGGACAAAATGAGTGGGATGGAGGGAGTATAAAAAATGAAATGTTAAAAATATGAGAAATGAAAAAAATTGAAAAAAAAAATTGAAAATTAAAAAAAGAAGGAAAGCTATAAAAAAGAAAATTAAAAATAAATAAAATATCAAAAAATCTGGGAAAAAATATTAAAATTAGAAAATGAATAAAAATGGAAAACTAAAAAAAAAGTGAATAACTGAAAATGTAAGAAGAAAAAAAAAATGAAAATGAAAAAAAAAAGAGAGAGAGAAAAAAAAAACTTGAGCCACGCTTACATTGAGGATTGAACTCGTATCGTGGGGTGGAGAGAAAAGTTGCAAGCACACTAGCTCACTTTATAAAAGAAACAACACCGTTTTTTTATTTTTTTAAATTGCTGTACACAGATCGACGGGTCGAATCTGACCCATCTCACTCTTTGCATTAGAGTGAAAGTTTTTTGTATTTTTAAAATTAGTTCAGGATTATTTGGGTTGACGACGGTAATTCTTATCATGCTAGTACGAACAACACTTCAATCGTAACAGACTAATTTTAATAACTCATTATATAGTATTTGGATTGTAAAAATTTAACCCTCTAAATTTTTTTAGGGCTATTAATTTAAGATCGACAGGTTGTGTTCGGGTTCAACTGACATTTACTACTATGTTGAGCGACGAAGGGTGTATTAAATTTGAAGGTAAATTTTTAAATTCTTTTAAGAAAGGAAGAGAGAATAAATAGATTAAATCAATCTTATCTTATTGATATAAATCAAACCGCGAAGAACCAACCTCTCAGTTAAGATAATCAAACTGCTGTCACTACGAATCTTCTCTAATGCAGATTCAGCTACCAATACACATAGAAAGAACAAATTCAGACTGCGATGCTCCATACATCTGTAGGTTTTGCTTTTCTCGGAAGAAGGGGAAGATTTGATAAACGGCGTTGAGAAAAGATGGTGAAGATCACGGCGTATTTTAGCGACCGCAACGGATCTTAGCAAGTTCGGGTATTTCCAGCGGCTCAGCGTTGAGCTATTTATTGTTTTCGTTGCCCGGACCGTTGCTAAACGGACTCCGCTGGGGCAGCGGCAATCTGTCCAGCATGACATGAGGGTTCGATTCATGAACTTTATTTCGATTTTCCTGTTACGGTGGTTTTTTGTTCTCTTCCAATTTCTCATATTTTAAGTTACGATATTTGATTAATTCGAGGGATTTTTTCTTTGTTAGTGATCACGTTTGTTAGCTGAGGATTGTGATGATGGAGGTTAAAATTTGTTGTATGCGTATGAGCGAAATAGTATGGGATGTGGTATCGATTAGTTTGGCGGTTAAACACTCAATTAGTGATTTTGCTTATTGGCAGATGATTTAATCGGTTTTTGATTAGTGATCTTACTATCATGTACTATATATGAATAAGCATTATGAATCCCATGATGAGTAAGAGTTAGTGATCTTATCATGAATATGTGTGAACTAGGAGTAACCAATGAATCCCATGATGAGTAAGAGTTAGCAGTCCAGCCTTCGAAATTTCGAATTCGCGTTAGCAAGAAATGATTTGATCAGTATTTTCTTCTGTTATTTATGATTCTGCTCAGTTGTTGTTGCATATGTTTGTATTGTATATAAGATATAATGCAGTTGTTCTGGTGTTAGCCTTTCTTGTAAGATTGGATAGCTAAAGTTTGGGGGCATCCATTGAAATGGACGTTGTGTTGGTATTTGAGTGCATACGTGATACTTGTAGGACTGAAATTGTTAATTAGTGCATCACCTCTAATTTTTGATCTGATATTGAACATGAAGTGCCATCAAGTCTTCTAGGGAATATAACATTTAGTTTTCGCTTGTGAGGATAACTTATGTAATAATTGAGCATTGTTACTCAAGTTTGTTGCTGAGATTGATAATCATTAAATGGTGATTGGTGTTGGATAATTGATACATATGTATACATTAACAACAAATTGTGATAATGATGGACTGGTTAATATAATTTATTGGGGATTGCATTTTACAGAACCTTTATCACCGGATCCTCATTTTACTAATTTGCTAGCTTACTGCAGATTTTACTTCATTGTAGATATTATATGCAATTCTCACTGAATGTTTTCCCAGAGTTTCCAAGAGACTGACATTTTTGCTCATTCATAATACAGGATACAAAGTTCATTCAAACAAATAAAAATGGATTATGTGTGTTGGGTTTCATGGATGATCACTATCCAGTCCGAAGCGCATTTTCATTGCTCAACCAGGTATGAACCTTATTTACTTAAATCTTTGGAAACTGTATGTATTTGTTGTTGGTGGCGAAAAAATTTCGACTAAGCTTATTGTGCGGTGATATTGATATTTTCTGGTCAGGTCTTAGATGAATACAAGAAAATTTTTGGTGATTCATGGAAAACTGTGCAAGCGGATAATGCTCAACAGTGACCATATCACAGTGATTCATGAAAATTTTTGCATTCCATTTTATCCATTTTAAGTTATGATGTACTGTATTTGTCCTTGTTTCAGCACAAGACCATCGAAAGTGTACGAGATCAAGGTGAGAAGCTAGACAGTTTGGTTGATAAGAGTTCAGATCTCAGCATAGCTTCCCAGGTATGCATTTCTTATTAAATTTTGTCTGGGTACATTATGCCCTACGTGTTGAGCTTGTAGCTTCTGTTATGCTTACTGGCATTTTTCCCTCTCATGCTTTCTTTCTGAATGAGTTGAGACTTGAGAGGGCATGAGGGCTTGAGGAGTGTATTTGCTATTCTGTTTATTTTCTGTTGGATTTATCTCGAGGTGGCTAACAGTAGTTTGAACGGAACCGAACTGTGGCCAATGGTTTGGAATCAGAACTGTGAACCCTATTAAGAAGGTGCATTTCCAGTTCTGAGAATTCAGAAACCATAACCTGCAGTTCCACAATTTCTAATATTTATTTTAATTTTCTTAAATTTTAAAATTAGGACTTAATAATATACTATGTTACTCCATATAAATATGGATGGCTTGGTTGTTTTATTATGATTGACATCTCTAAGTTAATGAATAATCTTTGCTCTGATCACATAATATTATGGTTCGCCGTTCGCGTAATTTTTTCCTAAGTAGATGCACTGTCTCTAATACTAGAGCTTTCTTGATTTTCTTTTAAACAGATGTTCTACAAGCAGGCAAAGAGAACCAATCAATGTTGTACGGTCTTGTAAATGCAGTTGAAAGAACGAGGACCATCTCACCTCATCTCAGGTACGGCCTTCTTCCTTCCTTTTAACTCCGAACTGTGACAAAGTCATTTATATCTTCTATAAAAGCCAGCGAAATTGGTTATTTTTCTATCGTTCTTTCTGTTTTTATTCCCCTATATATTTCTTCAAAAAATGAGCTAAGAATTTAATCACCAATTTGATGGTGCTTCAGATCGTTGCACTGTCGTGGTTACAGCATGCCCTTTTAAAACTATCACCAGTTTATGAGCTGCTACTGCACGTGAATTAAGTCTGACTAGATTTTCCCTGACCTTTTGAGTATTTAGGCTAAATATTGGATGAATCGAATTTAATTAGGTCGAGTAACTCGGCTTACTTCCAACACTTCAAAAATATATTAAGGATCAAATAGGATGAGCTCTCAGACAAAAGGGTCAAGATTGAATTTGTATGAATATGTTTCCTCTTATTTATTTAAATTATTCTGCGTAGGACTAGCAATGAGGAATTAAGATGTTCCATACATCTGATTGCAGTTTAGTCATATATGTTCGGAATTTTTGTTTGCAACCTAATGTAAATTTTGAGTTCTGCCGTACTACAATTAGATGCTTATGTTTTTAAAATGATCACTGCCATGACCTCAAGGTTTACTTTCCTCTTTATTTTTCATTTTGTATTTATTATTTTGGTATTTAATCTTTAATCTTTATGTGGCTTGACTTAATGATCATCTAGTTTTCTTTTTAAATGAGTCACCCTACTTGTATGGGTTAAAATTGAGTTTTTGTGCTTTCGCTTTTGTTAAAGTTAGTCCTTGTGTTTCAGGCTAGTTGAAAATCTTGATTTAGGCTAGTTGAATGAGTTCTTAAAATAGATTGGAATGTCATACGATGTTTGAGTAAAATTTTTAACTAGACTCGCACAATAAATTAATTCAATTTTCCTAATCTTATTCAAAAAAATTAAAATCATCATAGTACTACTTTCCATCTCCATAATATTTATCATTTAAATAATGAGAACAGTTCTGAAGTAATATATATATCCATCCCCTCTGTAGTTCATCTCATAAGTATTCAACCTTCTTGGTAATGGTGTGTTACCATTGTAGTTTTGTTACTTAGAGCAGCCACAACGGCAAGCCTCACGCCCGGGCGAAGGAACTGAAGCCCGGGCGCCGTGTGGGCTTTCCCCGTTGGAGGTGGCGAGGGCGGGCGGCGAGCATGGAGCCCTGGTGCGGCAGAGCCCGTGGGCGAGAGGAAGAAGATGGAGGGGAGGAGGGACATGCGTCTCCTCCTCCCATTTTCTGATATATATATATATATATTTTTTTTTTAATTCTGAAATGAAAAAAAAAATTAAAATATGCAACGGTTTTCGAATTCAACGGCTTTTTTTTTCCCTATAAATATATCACATTCATCCCTTAAACATCTACACCTTCCCTATTTCTTCATTCTCATTTCTACATTCCCACAAAAATTTTCAACATAAAAACATTCTTGAATTCTTTCAGATAATATTGAAAAAACATGTCTTGGAATGGAGAATTCTTCGATCTCAAAGAAGATGAGAAGGTAGTGGAGGAGGTACTCCAGCTGGGTCAGCAAGCCATTGATCTCTACCGCGAGCACTTTGAAGAATTGTCATGGCTTTCCTGGTATGATCGGAAGCATCGATTGCATGCACTGGGCATGGAAGAATTGCCCAACAAAATGACGAGGTTCGTACACAGGACGAAAGGGTTATCTTACTATCATCCTTGAAGCAGTCGCCTCACAAGATTTGTGGATTTGGCATGCCTTTTTCGGTGTCGCCGGCAGCAACAACGACGTCAATGTGCTCAATCAATCCGATGTCTTCGCGGACATTCTCCATGGGAGAGCCCCGCCAGTTACCTTCGTCGCAAATGGCTGCGAGCATTCAATGGGATACTATCTCGCCGACGGTATCTATCTGAAGTATGCTACATTCGTGAAGACCGTACGAGCTCCAACTGATCCAAAGAGATGCCGATTTGTAAAGATGCAAGAAGCTGCACGAAAGAATGTTGAAAGGGCTTTCGGTGTCCTCCAAGTTCGTTGGGCAATTATAAAAGGCCCTGCTCTGTTGCATTTTCGAGAACACTTAAGCGACATCATGTACGCTTGCATCATATTGCATAACATGATCATCGAAGATGAGGGACACCAAGCAAGTCAATTTGTTCCGGAAGCGAGCGCAAGGGGCGACAAGGAGGTTAATACGGCACCAGTAATCATGGGTGGAACGCGTGAATTCGAAAAATATATTGAGAGACGAGCTCGCGTTCAAGATGCAACGGCCCACGAGCGTCTTGCGGATGATTTGATTGAAGAAATTTGGTCGCGTTTCGGTCCGCTCAACTAGCTCTAGCTTTATTTTCAATATTATTGTATTTTTCGTATCTGTTTTTCAAATTCAATAAAATTGTTCGAGTTTTAATTGCATCATATTTAGATAATTAATTTGTTATATATTGCAAAATAAAAAATTAAAATTAAAAAGCAAAATTAAATAAAAATCAATCATTGCATAGCCCTAAGGGTCGGGCTTCACCATAGTAAAATTTTCAAGCCCGGACTATCAATCATTGAGACCTACCAAAATACCCTTAGCCCTAGAGCTTCGGAGCTTACTGTTGTGGATGCCCTTAAAGAAGTTTTTAAAATGTAAACAACCTTTCAATTTGAATAAAGGGTTACTGTCGAGTCAAATCACCACGTTTGCTCCTAAATGCAATTGCAACACATCTTTCAAAGTGAACTTTTTGCATTTGAGATAAGATCTATATTCCTAAAAAAAAAAAAAAAAAAAAAATACATTTGATGTTTGTTCTCTTGTCCACATTTACAATAGATTGTGTATATGTTTGTAACATTTTAAAAGTGATGTTGCAATTGTAAATTGAATGTGACAAAAACTTGGGTGCAACTGTTCCACCATAGAATACCCGTCCATTTGACCCGATCCGCCCCGCTCCGACCCGTTTGACCCGGGTTTAACCCGGTCAAACCCCCCTTTGACCATTTTTTTAAACTTTTTTTCAGTTTTTTTTTTTCCAATTTTTTTTTATTGTTTGCCGCTTCTTCTATGGTCAAGATTCGAGCGAGGGGAGCCGAAGGCCTCGGAGCGAGCCGAAAAAGTTCAAATTGTTGCCCGCCGATTATCCTTATTCTAGTAATCAGAACGAAGATGGAACCGTAAAATCGGAGCCGAAGGCGGAGCCCGGGAAAATAATCTGGAAATAAAAAATAAAAAATAAAAAAATAAAAAAATTGGACGCGTGAGACCCACGCGCGGTGCGCGGATCTCATGCACCGGGTCGGAATGGAACGTGGCAGGTCGGGTCGGGTCGGGTTGTGTGCAAATGGGTGCAGACTTATGCACCCAAGTCCTTCACATTGAATGTAGGTGTTGATTTGAAGGACTGAATCAATAACATTTTAAAACTTCTAGATAAAGTTAATGAGAGTGTGTTCAACGAAATGGTTTCACGGTGAGGCAGATAGAAGACTCGAAACTAATTGTTTGTCTTACACATTGAGTTTAAACCAAATTTTTTTGACTCGTGAGAGTCTCGTACTTTTCGTACAATTAAATATAGTTTTTTTTTTTTTTTCCTTTCTTTTCTTTTTTTCTATTCTGAAGGGCGTACAATTATTTAATTGGTGAACAGAAACTAATTATTTATGAAAATTATGTCATTTTAATAGTGGCCCGGTGGGCTGGTGGCCATTGTTATAGTAATATTTAAATTACAATTTTTGTTGGAGATGAGTCAAAGTCACAACTTTGGTTGTTGGTGTTTGACTCTTTGTCCATTTCGCACCTTCGAGGCTTCGACCATGCATTATTTTTGTGGATGCAAATTTCATTTATGATTGATTTACTTTTATAGGCTTCGTAGGCAAGTGATTTTTTCAGCAATATCATATTTATATTGAAAACTACCGACATGTAAGTCTAATATTATTCCTCACCTATTTAAGAGTGAGATTGGGTTCGATTCCCAATCGCCCCTCCCCAAACTGAAAAAAATCATATTCATATTAAAAAGATTACTATTTTAATACTATAATTTATATAATTAAACATAAATATTAACAATTTGCAATGAATTGTGATTAGTCCTTGTTGTCTTCACAAGATTGATGAGATTAAGTAGACAAATTGAATGGAACATTCATTTTAAAGAGTGCTCGTCATGTTTGAGATGTTAATAGTTGTACGTTCTTTCTTTCAGCGATAACAATTTTTTTGTGTTTTCTGTAAAAAAAAATAAATAAATATTTTTATGTTCTCATTTATAACGCGTCCCACAAATAAAATTTAGTTTAGGCTGTGTGCAGCAGCGATCGCCACGATCGTGTTCGCTTACATGCCACGTCAGAGCGAGCTCGTACGCTCGCTAGGGTTGCAGCGGCGAGCTCGTTATTATTTAATTTTTTTTCTGTTTCATTTTTATTTTTTACTTTTATTTTATGCTTGTATAATATACTCTCTTTGTCCAATTTGTATCTTCCTATTTGGGGTGTGGCACGGGTTTTAAGAAATGTGAGGTGGAATAAAATTATATTTGAGGGATAGTGAGATAATGACAAAAAATAGTGGTAATGACAAATAAGAGGTGGTATTGACAAAAAAATAGGAATAAAGTTATCGGATGATACAAAAGTAGAAATAAAGTTGATGTGAGGTGAGGTCATCAATGGCAAAGGGTAGTAAATAGGGAGAGAGATGAGGGTATATGTGTAAAAAAAATAAAGTAGGTAGATTCAAATTGAACAAAAAAATTGTGGTAAGTAGAAAGATACAAATTGGACGGAGGGAGTATTAAATTGCATATATAAATGAAAAGAAACATAATGAAAAATACTCTAGTAAAATGACATAATTAAAAAAAAAACCCCTAAGAAATACAATAACATAATTAAAAATAAAACCCAAGAACTAAAAAAAATCGGGCACATCTTTCACAAGGCTCCAAACCACCAAATGTTTGAACGCCTCGCCGTGCATGACCGTTCATTTATTGAGCGTCAAGTTCACCAACATCTCCTCAGTTTTGCCGGCCGGAGCTTGATTCCGGGTAATCCGGTACATCGCGTGGAATAACCTGCAATTGGTCTTGACTCGGGACCAGTGGTCATGCAATTGTGTTGAGTTGCGCTCCGCCGAGTATTGTGGGCGATTCGCGTTGTAGCGAATCGTCACTCTCGTCCAAACAGTTGTGTTGCCGCTGCAGCCATTCTGGACGTATAACCACACCCGCGTCAACTCCAATGTTTCGTTATCGGTATATAGATGAGGAGCTACATCGGGAAGATCGCCGATTGAGAGAGAGAAGGAGAGATGTGATGTTTGAGGGAGGGGAAGATGGTATTTATAGGGGTAAAATGGAGGATTAAAAAAATATTGAAATTTAACCGTGTCAAACGATCGTTGTGCGATCGTCACGTGTCCGCAAAGGCTGCCAGCGTGCGTGACGAGCGGCGAGCACCACGATCGGCAGTGGTTCGCTAGGGGTGCGAGCACGCGTGCGGCTGCGGTAAGCCTTATATACTCCCTCCGTCTAAAAATAGTTGTTATTTAAGTTTGTTCACGAAATGATTGCTATTTTTACTATTCTACTCATATTTATTGTGACATCCTTATTTCACTCGTAATAATACTCACTATAATTTAATAATATTATTTTCTTAAAATTTGTGTCATCCAAATATACCAACTATTACGGAGGGAGTAATATTACCGAAGTTTGACTTTTAGCGAAAAAAACAGTACATATTTGGAAACCCCCACCGCCATCATCTCTCTGTTTCTCTCTCTCACAGTCACACACCCCCACACCCTCTCTCTCTCTCTAGAGTACGAGATAAGGGGAGTAAGAAACGATGTCGGAATCTGGCGGTCACGTGCTGGTCTTCCCTTACCCGGCGCAGGGTCACATGATCCCTCTCCTAGATCTGACCCACCACCTCGCCACCCGAGGCGCCACCGTCACCATTCTCGTAACCCCCAAAAACCTCCGCCTCCTCCGGCCCCTCCTCTCCGCCCACCCCGACTCCATCACCCCCCTCGTCCTCCCTCTCCCGCCGCACCCCGACATCCCCGCCGGTGTCGAGAACACCATCGAGCTCCCGCCGGGCGGCTTCCGCTCCATGATGTGCGCCCTGGCCGGCCTCCGCGATCCCATCATCCGCTGGTTCCGCTCCCACCCCTCGCCACCCTCCGCCGTCATCTCCGACATGTTCCTCGGGTGGACCAACTACCTCGCCGCCGACCTCGGCATCCGCGGCTACGCCTTCTTCCCCTCCGGCGCCTTCGCCCTCTCCTTCATCCGTTCTCTCTGGGTTGAAATGCCGCAGCGGACAAACGCCGCCGATGACTGCGAGCTTGTCGGCTTCCCGGATATTCCGTATTCCCCAGTTTACCCCTGGTGGCAGCTCTCCCCAGTTTTCCGGACTTACGTCAAGGGAGACCCAAATTCGGAATTTATCCGAGATTCCTATCTAGGTAATTTCGCGAGCTACGGCTTGGTTTTCAACTCATTCGATGGGCTGGAAGGGATTCATTTGGACTATTTGGCGAAGAAATTGGGCCACGATCGTGTTTGGGCCGTTGGGCCTCTGTTGCCTCCTGATGACGCTGGCGCGACGGAGAGGGGCGGGTCCACATCGGTGCTGGCGGGCGAGATATGCTACTGGCTTGACACGTGTCCAGATGAGAGTGTGGTGTATGTGTGCTTTGGGAGCCAAGTCGTGTTGACCAACAAGCAGATGGAGGAGCTGACCTTGGGTTTGGAGAAGAGCGGAGTGAAATTCATTTTGTCGGTGAAGGGCGCGATCCAAGGGCAAGACGGCGGCGACTACGGCTCGATCCCCCAAGGGTTCGAGGATCGTGTGGCCGGTAGGGGTTTCGTCATCAAAGGTTGGGCCCCACAAGTGACGATATTGAAGCACAAGGCCCTGCGCGCGTTTCTGACGCACTGTGGGTGGAATTCGACTCTGGAGAGTATCATGGCCGGGGTTCCGATGCTGGCGTGGCCGATGGGCGCGGATCAATATTTGAACACGACCTTGTTGGTGGAGCAATTGGATGTGGCGATCCGAGTATGCGAGGGGCCCTCGACCGTGCTTGGCTCGGACGAGCTGCTCCAGTATTTAGGGGAAGTTACCAGTGACAAGTGGATGGGGAGGAAGGCTCGTGCTGTGGCGTTGAGCAAGGCAGCCATAGATGCTATGGGGGTTGGTGGGACCTCATTCAAGAATTTGGATCATCTTGCTATGCTATTATCTGAAAACTCTTCTCTGTAATACATTTTTCCCAACTCTATTATAACTATGCACACTTCTTCCCTTCCAGTCTCATAATCAACTTAACTAGTATTTTATTTTATCTCTAAAAAATTTTTTAAACTATTTTCATTAATTAAGACCAAAACTTATGGAGTCATGTGTGCATGTTGTTTAATTTCGTGTAGATATCTTGCAGCACGCTTTGTCTTTTTTCTATTATTAAATACTCTCTTCATTCAAAAAAGAAAACAGAAAAAGATGTTCATTTATATTTTTGGCTATTATATAACTTATGCTAAGGAATAGTAAAGGAAAATATGAAGGGAAAAATACATATATATCAACTTATAATTCAGATTTCAAAAAATATAAATAAATAAACTCTTGTTATGGGACTGGGGACTGGGGAGTACCTTATAAGTTATAAGAGTCATGAAAGTTGCACATCCGCATGTGGTGAAGGAAAGTAAACTACTCAACCCCCCCCAAAAGAAGAAAATCATTACAATCCAAACACCTTCAGATTCTACAACCTACATATCAAGAGAAAATTTCACTCATTGACGATGCAGCAAAGAAACTTGGATTTATGGAAAGAGTAGACAAGGCCAATTTCCACCCAAGATAGGCAAAATTACAACTTCTTTTCCTCTATTAGGGGTGTCGTGAAAGAAGATCATTTCCTGTCCTGGGGAAAGAAACAAGAATATTTATGGGAAGAGTAATGATAAATGGACAACTGTTGTCCGGACAATTAATCGGTTTAAGTTTGAAAATCGGTCCAACCAATATTATTTAAAACTGCCGGTTTTTATTTTATTTTATTGTTTTACTATTGTATCCCTTAATTAAGCTCGAACAGAAGGTTATGCTAAAATCGATTAAAATATAATTTATATTCAATTAATAAAATTATTTACAAAAAATAAAATGATGGGTGTAAGGAATTGGTTGGATCGGTTTTCAAGAAAAAAAAATCGACGATTTTAAATAATATTAGTTGGGTCGATTTTCAAGCCTAAATCCGGACAACAGTTGTCCGGACAACAGTTGTCCGTTTGTCATTATTATTATGGGGGAATAGTGCTTCAACATGTAATCTATCCAAACACCTTATTTTAATGACAAGCAAATTAAACAATAATAATGTTTAATAAAAATAATTGATTAATTGATTATGCATATTGTTTAATTAAAGTAGTACTGAACATAGTCATTATATATTGTTCGTGTGTTAGCCTAGTGGTAGTGATGTTAATGCTCGGGCCAAAGGTCACGGGTTCGAGTTTTCTGTCATGCGGTATTTAATTTTTCATGTAATGTTGTTAAAAATAAAATAAAAAATAGTCATTATATAATATAACATTAAATATAATAGGAATAATAGTGAGAGTTGTTTTTTATAGCTTAAAGAGAACGAAGTGAAAGAGGAACCTTAATTCATGAAAGGGCCTTTAACTTCTTTTGGATATCAAGAATTAGATGACTAAGACTATCTGCAGTGGTAGTGTCTCTAAGGGGTGTCTCTTGAGACAGTGAGCTGCAGTATATCAAGAATTAGATGACTAAGACTATCTGCAGTGGTAGTGTCTCTAAGGGGTGTCTCTTGAGACAGTGAGCTGCAGTGGGGCTGTCTCTAAGGATTTTCTGAATTTCTATTTTGTATTAATTTTAATAAGATAAATAGAAAATTTGAAAATTTCATTAATTTAAATTAAAATACATTACCACAAATTAAGAAAAATACATTACTAGAAATTAAATATTACATTACTAGAAATGATAAAAAATAAAAAAAAACAGTACTACAATATTTAAAAAACATAGCCGTTGGAAAAAAAAAATAACTAAGCCCATCTGCGGCGCTGCTTGACGTCGTTGAGCAACATCATATGGAACTGCAGCTGCTCCGGCGTGTAGTTTGACGTGTCCATGTTGATGATCTTCAAATCGGCGAGGTCTTGTTTCGCCCGAGCACGCTTCCTCATTGCCTCGGCGAGGTTGTTCTTCGCCGCGGCGAGGACAGTTATCCGATCATTTGTTGAGGAGACCATCGACCCGAACTCCTCCTCCTCGCTTTGCTTCTTTTTTCCCTTTCCTTTCGCCGCCCTCGCCGCCGCCTTTGCCGCGTCTCGTCCCTGTGGGCGGGGGGGGGAGCCGAGCTTTCCTCTTCTTCTGTTGGCTCGCTCGACCCGTGCGGCGTTCCGGATGAGGTGTAGGCGCCTTCTGCCGTATTCTTCGTCCGCTTCATGGACGGAACGTCGGGAAATTCTTGGTGGAGGAATTTGGGGTAGTCCGCCAAAATGTCTCAAGCACCAAATTGCTTGAAGTAGCTCCCTTCATGGGCATGGTATAACTGCTGGGCTTGCTCCCTGACCATGTCGTCGGGGGCGCCGCTCGGTCTTTTCTTGTCCGCCTTGTCGTAAGCTATCATTCACTCCTTCACCCAGTGGGAGATCCGGCCGAAGAAGCTCTTCACCGTCTTTGTGTTGAGGTCGTCGTTGAACATGGCGTTGTACCTCTCCGCCACACGCCCCCAGTACTTGTCGCCGCTCTGATCTCGTCCGATGATGGAATTGCATGTCTCCTCTTTCCAGATTTGGGCGACGGCGGTGTCTTGTTCCATCGTGTAAGCGCGCCTCTTTGGTTTGGCGTCGGCGTCCGGACGAGAAGGTGGAGGGACGTTTGCGAGGGCCTTTCCCTTATTTTTGCCGCGTTGCTTCTCCTTGGCTTTGGCCGGTGCCGGCTCCGATGAGGGACTATCCTCGTCGCCGCCCATCACGTTTTGGAAGGACTCGCCGACGGCCGAGTGGAGGTTGATGGAATTGAGCCCCGCGCCGGTGTATTCGCCGTATTGCCCGTCGTCCGCCATTTCAGGGAGACATCACGACGATGAGAAAGGATTGTTGGGATCCATTTCCGAGATGTAGCGAAATTGATTCGAAAAAAAAATTGAATTGTAAGAGGAGAATTGGAAATTGTATGTGTGAGGATGGTGTGAGTGGTGTGATAGAATGTAGTAGTATTTATAGAAGAAAATATGAGAATAAAAAAAAAAAAAAAAATCGGCATTATAGCCGTTTAGAACCGTTTGAAAAACATAGCCGTTGAATTATTTTTTTTTTTTTTTTTTTATGTCTGGCGTGCATTGCACGCGCCTATTAAAAAAAATAAAAATAAAAAACTCGCGCGCGTGTAATACACGCGCTGTCTCGAGGCTGTCTCGTCGGCTCGGGACAGTCTCGAGACGATGGCCTCTGCACCGGCGTGTCTCGTCGCCGGCGCTGTCTCGAGACACCGCTCGAGACACCTGGTGCAAAGAGTGTAATATCAGAATATGATCTTTTCTGCCTTGCATGCATACGCTGAAAATACATGAGAAGAAATGAAGGCGGAGAGACTGAGAGAATTCTATGTGAAATGTCTATTTTAATCATATTCTAATCTAATCTAGTACTTGAATTCGTCTCGAATTTAATTTTTTTTATTTTTTTGTTGACATGGTCTTGAAACTTTGTACTTGTACAATCTATAATAATAGGAGCACTATCTTTTTTTTTTTTTTTTTATATCGTGGAAACCTGCAGCCGCTACATTCGGTGCGCACTGGGTAAACCCCCGTCCCTTGTGCAGTAGCCTGCAAACTACACAGAACAGAGGAGCACTCTCTTCTATATTAATAATGCCAGCACAAACAGTTTTGCCATAAAAAATAAATATACAAAAAAGTCCACATGAAACTAAATCACAAATTAATGAATCTAAAACTAGTAGAAAATTAATGGATGAAGCAGCGATTAATCCGAGGAATTTGTGAACGCTATTAATGCGCCCGCGTTTTGCATTCCCTTCTCTTCTCTCCTTTTTCCTATTCCCTGTTCCTTCCCACCCTGCCACACAATTCCTCACATCTTCACGTTTGTCTTTTCCTTTCTTTTTTCTTTCTATTTTTCTTTTCCCTTTTTACCAACACAGCATTAATCCACTTTTGTCCATTCGAAACCATCTCTAATCCTGTAAGTTTCAAGGGAATTATCAATTTTTCATTTTCTCTCTATAACTCTGTTAGTATTATTACTGATCTCTTTCTCATTCCCTGATTTTAGTTTATTTTCTGGAATTTTGTATTTCTTCATTACATTTGCATGCATGCAAAGTGTGGGACATATGTTAATTTGCATTAGCATCATATTTTGTGTTTTCTGATACCAATTTCATATGGAAATGGCAGGGGGAAAATGGTTGGACAATATTTGCTTTTATGTATCTTACTCTTTCAAACTATAGATGGCGCTATCCTACCGCCTGCTCCAAGGAAATGGCTAACTCTGAATGGTAGAATATTCATAGTTTTTCTATTTTATTATTATTTTTTTTAAATTTTTCTAGAAAAAATGGTTGAAAGTAATGCATCTTGGTATAAATATGCAGGTGGTCAGCCGGAGATTATAGCACACGGTGGATACTCGGGATTCTACCCCGATTCGACTGAAATTGCTTATGGGCATGCCCTGGCAACTAGCCTCCCTGGAACAATCATGTATTGCAACCTTCATTTTACGAAGGACAATGATGGCTTCTGTACTTCACAAATCAATATTCAAAATACTACATTAATTGAGAAACTTGATCCTAATAAAGCTAAGACTTACAACATCAATGGCCACGAAATGACTGGTTATTTTGGTGTGGACTACCCTGCCAAATTCATGTTTGAGAAGGTGGGCGGTAAGTCTGCAGCATGCCCTCCCTCCCTACATATATATTTATATATAATTTATTTCTATTTTTAATTTGTGCTGACTTGTTTAACTAATTAATTGTGCTACTAATTACTTAGACGATTTTAATTGTTGTGTTTTTTCTGTCATGCACAGTGCGACAAAACAATTACAAAAGGGCACCAGTATATGATAATGTTTCTCTTGTCATGGGGCCTTATACTCTAATAGACAAAAAGGAGGGCCCACCAGTGAGACTCTGGCTCAACATTGAGGTAATTCACATTGATTGATATTTTTCCAATAATTACATACATATTACTACTACATTTTGAATTACGTACTAAATTTATATATGTTGTTACATACATGCATGTTGCAGAATGACTTGTTCTATAAGCAGTTCAACATCAGTGCGGAAGCTTATATCCTAGAGTTACCAGTGAAGCCGGAGTTCATCTCCTCCCCGGAGATAGGTTTCTTGAAGAGTATTGGAGGGAAGTTGGACAGGTCTAAGACGAAGCTCGTTTTCACAGTACTTGATGGGGAGGAAGTTGAGCCGACAACGAAAACACCATATGGTGCCCTCATTCAAGATGATCTGGCCATGATCAAAAGCTTTGCATCCGGCATTCTTGTTCCCAAAGAATACATTTGGGGTGTTGATAAGGACATGCTCTTCTTGCTTCCAGCACCAACGAACCTCGTGCCAGATGCTCACAAAGCAGGGCTTGCTGTGTTTGCCTCCGGCTTCGCTAATGACAACTACCTCTGCTACAATTATAGCTATGATCCTACTCTTGAGTACCTGCAGTTCTCTGATAATTCTCAGTTTTCTGTTGATGGCTTCTTGACTGAGTTTCCTTCAACTGCTTCAGAATCATTGAGTACTGAGTCTCATACACAAATTAAAACTCCAATGCAACCGCCTATTATTCCTTTATTAGGATCAGGAATAACTAGGAGTTGCATTAGTGTTTGTGATTATCACATAACTAATCAATTAAAGTTGTTGTTTTTTTTCCCCTCATCACAGCATGCATAAATACGGACAAGAAGGCTCCCAGGGTACTAAATCGTAAGGAACATATATATGCATATCACATTAAACAATACATTGTTTCTTTAATGCGTGATGATCAATCTTTAATTAATATGTATTTCTAATTCCTCACCAACAGCTCTGATCATAACCCACAACGGTGCTAGCGGAGACTACCCCGACTCGACTGATCTTGCCTATATTAAAGCAATAGACGACGGTGCTGATATAATCGACTGCAACGTTCAAATGTCTAAAGATGGCGTCGCCTTCTGCTCCGACAGAGCCGACCTCATGAGAACATCCACCGTGTCCCAACTTTTTCGAAATAGGCTCACAAATGTGACGGAGGTTCAATCGTATCATGGAGTCTTCTCCTTTGATCTAACATGGCCCGAGATCCTTACTATAAAGCGTAAGCATTCATGCATCTCTTTCTAATATTTGCAAAGAAAAATACAATATATGAATGAACTCTATTACTTAAGTTTGTTTTAATTTCAGCGAAAATTAAGACTCCCTTCGGAGATTTGTTCCCAGCTAGAAACCCTGAACACAAGCACAGCGGCAAGTTGGTGACCGTTGCCGACTTCCTGCAGATTGCAAAGACCAAGGGCGCAGGCGGCGTGCTCTTCAACATTCAGCATGCGGCGTACCTAAAAGCAAGGAGGAACCTTGACGTCATCGGCGCGGTGAGGTCAGCGTTGACCCAACCGGGGGCGCTGGATAAGCAGCAGAGGGTTATGATTCAGTCCGACAAGATGTCGGTGCTGCGTGACTTCGAGGGCTCCGGTTACGAGAGAGTGTTTTTCATGCAGAATACGACGATGAAACCAGGCGAGGTGATCGGAAACGCGGATTCAGTCTTCGTGCACCGACGGTCGCTGGTGGTGACGACGGATAGCTTCGTCATCAACACTACTAATATTATCCCGGCGTTGCATGCGGCGAAGATACCTTTATATGTTGGAATTCTGAGGAATGAGTTTTTGAATTTGGCGCAGAATTATCAGTCCGATCCTTACGTGGAGCTCAGCACCTTGTATAAACAACAAGCCGATGGCTTCGTTACCGAGTTTCCTCGCACTGCAAGTACCTTCGTCAGTAAGTTGGTTTTTTTTTTTTTGAAAAAAAATCTCAAAAATAAAATAATTGCTTATGAAGAAACTAATTGACGTTGATGGCGTTGTACTGTATGCAGGATCGACTTGTACCAAGGAAGGATCTCCGTATATTATAGCTCCGCTCGTGCCAGGTGTAAACATTTAAGCGTCAAAATCAAATGAAGTTGAGTGGCTATATATTAATAAGACCCCCAAAAAAATAACAAAAAAATCAAACACAAGGAGATTTCGATATATCTAGCGCTTCCTCTCATTATTTGAACGTGGAAGAATTGCTCTATGATGATTGTATTTATCATGTAATTCTGTATACCTTTTTCTGATTCCACCGTTCGGCATGAATTTTCTTAATAATCAATATCACGACGTCGTTTGGTTTCCAGATTTGATTAATGTTTTGTATTTCTTCTGTAAATGTGGCGCTCAGGTGTTGGAAATTGAAGTCGCGAATATTTTTGTTAAAGTTGTTTAATTGGGAACTTTTCATTGATTATAATTTTCTATGTATCAATTTCAATAAATTATCCAAAAAGACGGCATCGTTGCATTGACGAAAATTTGAATATGTAAATTGTATCAAATCACAAATTGGAGTCAAATTTAAATGTTTTCAGAAAACACTAGCAGATACACACGTGATACTAGTTATTTTTTTTCATTTTCTTAGATAGAAAGGAAAAAGATTATAATTTTAAAATATTGTCAAATTAGTGTTTAATTATTGCTAATACAATAAGTTTATGAAAAGTAAGTAGTGTTACATGTAATTTTGATCTTGATAATTGTTGTAAGTATTTTCTTCATTTGCTTTTTTGAGATAATTTTGACCAACGACAGTTGATCATCATCTCTTGGAAATTCAATGTAGTCTTCAATCTTCTTGCTCGTGATTTTGTTTTTCTTGATCTTGTCCTTCGACAGGCTGCAACTCCGTAGTTGATTTCTTTTCTTATCTATCATACTCTAGGCTTCTTAGGATTTTTCACTGATTCTCCAGTCTTCGCTTTGAGTTGGATTTGTCTCTTCAATCCATGGAACATAAATCTTATCCACATATTTTATCCTCTTTATTCCATTCACTATATTGTCCAAAGCTCCCCCTACATTAAAGTTGACAGACTTTAGAGTTGTCATAAATCGCATTTCAATTGGTATTTGGATACTCAGAGCCTGAAAGTATGCAGATCTATTTTCACTCTACGAAATTAATTTGTTTTAATTTTAGTAAGTAAGTACTTACCTAGAGATCGTCTCAACAACTTCCTCATTGCTCTTTCCGCATATCATAGCTCCTGCACTCTTTAGGCACGATTTGTTGCACTTTTTGCAGGAATCATAACATCCTATCATAGACTAAAAAAAGGTATAGTTTGTAAATATAAAATAATAGCTCACTGAATATTTATAATACCAAATTGTAAGTAGAAAGCTCTTACTCTCTCATTGCACTTTTTAAGTTGTACAAAGTTTCATTATAAAACTAATATAGTTAGGTATTAAAAAATAATGATTTGTAATAAAAACTCATCTCAATGATTGACGAAATATATTCATCCACCGAGCATCCTATGTATACAACTGTAACTTCTTCAAACATGGTACTACGTGCCTTTCAACCCCCCTAATTCATAATTAATTACAATAATTTTAAATGTTTTAAGCTTATTGGCACTAAATGCCCTTAAACTTCATTGTGTTTATTTTAATTCTGGAAAATCGTATTTTAACTTTTAAACTCTTTAAATACCTTAATCATACAATTAAGAGTTAGGGAAAACATATACTAAGGGGGGTGTATTGGTTGTGGATTTTGATGGATTTTTTTGGATTTTAAAAATCTAGAGGTATTCAATTCAGACTTTTAAAAGTCCTTACAAATCCAGAGGTATTCAACACAGACTTTTAAAAGTCTAAAAAAATCTAGCTGCATTCAAAAGTCTATTGTTTTCACAATTCTATTGATTTTGTTGGATTTCAGCCAAAAAATACAATGACTGAAATCCAACCTCACCCCGCCGGATTTCAGTAAACTGTTTCACCCCAGTGCCAGCGGTGCTCCAGCGGTCGCTGGCGTGCACCCAACGCTCGGTGAGCTCCAGCATCTCAGCCCCGGCTGAGTTCCAGCGACCGCTGGAGATGAAATGTCGCTGAAATCTAATAAACCCTCACACATCTAAGTTTCAATGCTTACGATTTGATCATTGGCTGAATCTCGTCACATGTTGGTCTGATTTGTAATACAAATCTCGTTTTTCTCATAGTTATAGTTTTCGATTATGGGTTTTGTTTTATTATCCTTACAAGTTTTGATTTAAATTGAGATAGAACAATCCAAAATTTATTATTATTAAATATAGATAGTCTATTATTTCAAATTTGAATTGCGTTAGATCAATCTACAATTTTTTATTATTAAATATAGGTATTCTCTTATTTCAAATTTTAATTGGGATAGATCAATTCACAATTTTTTTTATTATATATAGGTATGTTAATTAAATTAAGCTGACTCAATTATAAAGAACGACGTATGAATATTCGCAAAATATTCATGAAAGACAATGATATAATTTAATTGTTAGCATCTTAGCATAGATGTAAGAAATTAATAATCAGATCTTGTGATAATAGGTGGATAATTTCTCACCAATCCCGATTTCTCTTTGATGTGCATGCGCAACAGGCAAAAGATATGGCCAACTCCTGCAAGCGACGTCAAAAAGAAAAGAAACGACATTTATGATGCAAGGGAGATTTATGCACCAGAAATATCTGAAATTTTAAGAATATTATATAAGAAAATGATGTAGATAAGATCGTAGAATATATTGTATCTATTTAATTATTTGTCTTGGTCAATAAGTTGTTTGTTTCCTTTTAGATGTCTAGGGTTTTATTATAAATAGGTGCTTTGTTTTATGTTTTAGGGGAGTTGAATTGAGAGTTAAAATGTAGAGTGTGAGATTGTTCCCTTTTCGTGGTGTTCTTCCAGTATTCATGAGTGAATCAACGGATTAACCCTTATTGTACATATTCCAATATACAATGATTATCAACGGAGTTCATATATTTATCTTATTAAATATATTTCACGCTTCTCCCTGAATCAGTTTGTGTTTTAATTGCAAATGGAATAAAGTTTATATTAAGTTGTGTTGACCATCTTCAAAATTCTGTATTCCTTTTGTATGAATTTAGTCGTTTATTAAATTGTTTAATACTCATCAGAACAAGCAAACAAGTGTAGAAAACCTTCACAATATAAATAATATATGTAAATTAAATGTTTGCTCAAATAGTATACATGATTTATGATCAAAATTGGCTCTTAGTATTCATAGTACTAAATTTGGAATTTGGATGAGTACTTTTGTAAATTTATTATTTATTTTTAAAATATATTGCAATATTTTTGTCACGTACGTGAATCAAAGTAAAAGGAATATGTTTTTAAGAATATGCTTATTTGATCAAATTATATATGCTAAGTCAAGATATAATTGTCAAACTTAAAGGTTAATGCCTTTGTACAATAGCTAATGAAAATTTCTATTTAAATATTTTGTATTGAGTGAATATACTTCAAACTTTGGTGCATATACACGTGGAAGAGCTTCAAGTCCCCTTGGAGATGACCTAGTGGTAAAAGTGAGTGCCTGAGACTGAGATGTCTCAGGTTCGAATCTCATGAAGCGCTTCTATAGGTCGAGCCTGTCACACATGCACTTGGAAAGTGTGGTTTACCTGTCCTGTGTGGTTTGCAGGCTACTGCACAAAGGACGGGGGTTTACCCAGTACGCACCGAAGGTAGTGGTTGAGGGTTCCCACGATATCAAAAAAAATAAAATGGAAGAGCTTCAAGTAAGAAATTAATAATCAGATCTTGTGATAATAGGCGGACAATTTCTCACCAATCCCGATTTCTCTTTGATGTGCATGCGCAAGAGGCAAAAGATTTGGCCAACCCCTGCAAGCGACGTCAAAAAGAAAAGAAAATGACATTTATGATGCAAGGAGGATTTATGCACCACAAATATCTGAAATTTTAAGAACATTATATAAGAAAATGATGTAGATAAGATCGTAGAATATATTGTATCTATTTAATTATCTGTCTTGGTCAATAAGTTATTTGTTTCTTTTTAGATGTTTAGGGTTTTATTATAAATTGGTGCTTTGTTTTATGTTTTAGGGGAGTCGAATTGAGAGTTAAAATGTAGAGTGTGGGATTGTTCCCTTCTCGTGGTGTTCTTCCGATATTCATGAATGAATCAACGGATTAACCCTTATTATACTTATTTCGGTATACGGTGATTATCAACGGAATTTGTATATTTATCTTATTAAATATATTTCACGCTTCTCCCGGCATCACAAACTTTGAAACATTGCAATTAAGGATACTAAATTCAATTTTCTTTTTAAATGAGAACTCCCCTTTGTTTCCAGGGCTGACAATGTTGACGAGGCAATGTTAAATATGAACACAATTTTTGAAATATTAAATAATAGTATACTCTTAAATTTACCTCGCCCTCGACAAATTTTACAAAAAAATAAAGGGATATATTTGACTTACTTTTATTTTATTTATTTATTATAGGCATATGAAACATCATCATTTCATTCTCCGAGGTATTAAGACTATGTTATTTAATCGGACAAATTTTGTGTTACTTTGTCAATTTTAGATGGCCACATTGCCGTTCTTGTCGCCGAAAATAGAGTGAGTGCTATTGCAGAAAAAGAAAAAAAAAATTATATATCTAATTGCAAAGTTTTAGAATAGATCATGTTCTTATTTTAAAATGGGATAAATTCGTGATTTAAAATACACTATTTTTACAAAAACTTAAGACAAGAAATGAATAAAAAAATGAGTAAGATCGAGAAGACACAATAAATCCAGCACAACATATTTTCTTTGAAAAGTTTATCTATATTAATCTCATAGTAGTAGTATTATATAACTTTATGTTGTCATATCATGTGCACAATAAATAAAGTTAAAAATAAAATCAAACACAAAATAAATAAGTCCAAAAATGTGGAGAGGAAAATCATAAATGAGTCTAAGTTAACATTACTAGAAATTAATTGATGTAATAAATAAGTCCAAATGTAATCTTGTAATTAAATATAAATGTGGAGTTAAGATCACAAAATGAGTCTAACAAACATTACTAGAAATGAATGCATGGACCAGCTATTAATCCGAGGAATTTGTGAAAGCAATGAATGCACGTTTTACGTTCTCTTCTCTTCTCCTCTCCCCTCCCATTTTCCCGTTTCCGTTTTCCTTTTCCTTCCCACGCTTCCACAATTCCTCACAGCTTCACTTTTTCTTTATATTTTATTTTTATCTTTTTCCCGTCAGGGAATACCACTTTTCTCCATCTGAAACCATCTATGATCCTGTAAGTTTTATCATTTCTTTATTTCTGTTTCTATCCTTAACATTTCCTGATTTGTTTTTTATATATTTCTGTATTTTATGTGCTCTGTGATCAATTATATATTTCTGGTCGAAGCTTTCTTGATTAGATTTATGCATGCAGATTGTGGGACTTATGTTGATTTCGTTACTGATGAAGTAAGACTTTTAATGTACTACTCCGTATGTTGTTCCTATAGGGGGAAAAAAGAAATACTAGTAATTTTTATTATTATTTTTTCTATAGCTGAAGAAAACAAAGTAACTGAGATAAACAAACTTTTGTTAATCATTAATTTCAAAAGGAAGGCCTTAAGATTTGCAGCATTTGGATTCTTGTTTATGTTTCTAGTTTATAGATAGTCATCATACCTATTAACATCTGTGGCAATGCAATGCAATGCAGTTTCAGGGGAAAAATGGTTGGCCAATTCCTTTTGTGTATCTTACTGTTTCAAACCATAGAAGCTAAAGATGCCGCGAGGCTACCGCCTGCTCCAAAGAAATCGATGACTCTGAGTGGTAGGAAGGATCATATCATATATGTATTTATTTACATAAATAAAGTTTATTTGCTTTTTGCATTAATCAACTTTTCCTTTTGTGGGAAGAAATTAAATATGGTTGAAATGAATGCATCTTCATTTGTTGGTATATATGTAAAGGTGGTCTGCCGGAGGTTGTAGCCCGCGGTGGATACTCTGGATTATTTCCTGATTCCAGTCTTACTGCTTATGTCTTTGCTGTTGACACTGGCATCCTTGGAACAATCATGTATTGCAATCTACAATTTTCAAAGGAAGGCGAGGGCCTCTGCATTGGTGAAATAAATCTTCAGAATGCAACCACCATTGAAGAATTTGATCCTAAAGGAGCTAAGACATACAACATAAATGGAGAAGAAGTCCATGGTTATTTTTCTTTGGACTACCCTCTCGATATCCTTTTTGAGAATGTCTCGCGTAAGTCTAGCGCCATACTTGCTAACTTGGATATATAGATATGTGGTACTCTCTCTGAGTTTGAATTGATCGAGCTTGTATTGTATGTATGATGACTTGCATGCACGTCGTGTAGTGCGCCAAAACAATTTCATAAGGTCAGGAGCATTTGATGGTGAACCTATTATCGGACCGGTTCAAATACCTCAAGACAAGAATGGGAAACCATCAAGGCTTTGGTTGAACATTGAGGTCTCTACCACCCTCTCTTCAATAAACTACTATACTGTTTAGGAGGAAAACAAATTGATTACTAATACTTTGTGCATGAATATTATGTTACCATATTCATAGTGATAATATTGAATGTTGGGTTTGCAGCATGACACGTTCTACAAGCAGCACAAGATCAGTGCAGAGTCTTACGTAGCTCAACTGCCAGAGTTTCCGGAGTTCATCTCATCCCCGGAGATAGGTTTCTTGAAGTCTGTTGGAGGGAAGTTGGGAAAAAACTCTAAAACAAAGCTCATTTTCAAATTCCTTGGTCATAAGGTAGTGGAGCCAACTACAAAAAAACCATATGGTTCCCTCATTAAAGATCTGGCCGCGATCAAATCCTTTGCATCTGGTATTCTTGTGCCCAAAAAATATATCCTGCCTGTTGATGATAACAGGATGTTGCTCCCAGCGACTACCCTCGTGCAAGACGCTCACAAAGCTGGCCTTGCTGTCTATGCTTCCCTCTTCGCCAATGACATCTATATGACCTACAATTTTAGCTATGATCCCGCGCTTGAGTACCTACATTTTACTGATAATCCCCACTTCTCTGTTGATGGGGTGTTGACTGATTTTCCTTCAACTGCTTCTGCAGCAATTGGTCGGACATAATAATCTTGGCTAGCTACATTTTACTACATCCCCGTTCGACTTAATTTGTTCTCTCACATAATTTATCTTGTTTTTCTCATCACAGGATGCCTAAAGATGGACAAGAAGGCTCCAAGGGTACTAAATTGTAAGCATAGCTCAGATTCTTTCCTTGCCTTTGATTTGATGCACTATCATTCTAGCTATTAATATATGTGCTACCAACAGCTTTGATCATATCCCACAACGGTGCTAGTGGAGATTTCCCCGGGGCGACTGATCTTGCCTATCACAAAGCAATACAAGATGGTGCTGATATAATAGATTGCTCAGTTCAAATGTCTAAAGACGGAGTTGCCTTCTGCTCCGACAAAGCTGACCTCATGAAATCAACTACTGCAGCCCTTGTTTTTATTGACAGGTCTACAAATATCCCAGAAATTCAACCGGCTGATGGAGTTTTCTCCTTCGATCTAACATGGACCGAGATTCAAACTCTCAAGCGTAAGAATCACTCCTCATCTCATCTCATTGTTTTCTATTTAACCATTTATACTGATGAGACTTTCCATTTGTCGCTCGACTTTCAGCCCAAATGGAGAGTCCCTTTGCACAGCTGCCCAGAAATCCTGCAAACAAGAACAGCGGCAAGTTCATGACCCTTGCTGAGTTCTTGGAACTTGCTAAGACGAAGGCAGTCCACGGTGTACTAGTAAACATTCAGGTGATCTTTTGTTTATATACAGCAGCAAACAAAATGCATCTTGTGACACATTGTTAAAATTTTCACTCAGAATGCTGCATACCTTGCTTCAAAGAAAGGTCTTGACATTGTGGGAACAGTCTCCTCAGCACTCAGCAATGCCACGTTCGACAAGCAGTCGCTCCAGAGGGTTCTGATTCAATCAGACGACACCTCCGTCCTGGCAAAGTTCAATAACATCCCAACTTACGAGAGAGTGTTATACATGAACGAGGCGATAGGTGGTGCACCAGATCAAGCAGCAAAAGAGCTCAAGAAATATGCTGATGCAGTTTTCTTGTACAGAGATTCCATTACAGTTACCTCTAACAGCTTCATCACCAACTTCACCCACACTGTCCCGGCCTTGCATGCTGCCAACATCTCAATTTATGTTGGAGTCCTGAGGAATGAATTCCAAAACTTGGCTCTCGATTATTTATCCGATCCTTATCTTGAGATGGCCACCTTGTATGCCCAACAAGTCGATGGCTTCATAACAGAATTCCCAGGCACTGCAGACATGTTTGCCAGTAAGTCATTTTCACTTTCGACACACCTCAAGATTATTATAACCTTACATGCAGTTTTATTTATTTATCGTCGTCTATCTCAGGATCAACTTGTACTACTGAGAAGTCTCCATATCTTATACAGAAGGTGGTGCCGGGTACTTTACTTCCAACTGAACCAGTAGCTGAGCCACCTCAACTCAGCCCCGCGGATATGGTTGATCCACCGCTGCCTGCTGTAGCCAAGACTCCAGCTGCTGATTCCACGAAACAAACTCCGGATGCAAATAAAAAACCAAAATCTTCAACTTCTTCATTAAGTGTTAATGGTAGAGGTCTAGTCTTTGCTGCAATTGTGCTACTTGCTACCATTTATTCATAGAATGCCATTTCATGATGGATTATTATACAAGGCAGAGAAACATACATGCATACATATATTCCACAGAATACAGATATATGTATTAACAGAATCTGTGACACAATGATGATCTCTCCAGATTGCTATGATGGATGCCTCTTGTTAAGAGATGATATGCTTATGGTCTTGAAACAGAAACAGAAACAGAAACAGTTATGTAACTATCCCCATTCATGGTCTTAATCAAGAGAAAAGTTGTGTATAATCCTGCTTCTTCTTCTTTTTCAGAATTTTTACACTACTTTCAAATCTGTTACTAATTGTACAGTCAAATAACTATGACTAGCAAAATTCACGACAGAAAAATGGATAGTATATAACAAAGTACGAATCTTTAATGTTGAAGTTCCTTCAAGTTAACAAAACTTTCAAGAATTTGTGATGCACAACTTGTTAATCCAGAATGATAAAATATAGGATAGGTTGAAATATGTATCCACCAATTAATCAACTTATTTTAAATTAATTTGAGCTTGAATATGTTCTGAACAAATATTAGATCTTGACATTATAAACATCCTATTCCCAGCCTTGCCGTGTCAATCTATATGTATATCTATATATTAAAGCAAAATCAAATAGCACATTTTTTTTCCCGCAAAAACTATCCCATTAATATTTTACAATTTTTTTTGCAACAGTAAATATATCGGTTGGTAGGGTTGTGGGGAAGGATCCCCTCTTGTGCCTAAAAGCACAACATATAATACTGTGTATTAATGCGTCGTCGTTTGCTATGGTTTTGCGGCTTTTGCCCTTTATTGCTTCTTTTTGTATTTCCGTTTGGTTTCATCTTTCCATTTTTCTTTCTATTTTATTATTTGTTCTTTGAGTATTAAATTAACTTATTATTGTAAAGGTTGGCTTTTTCGATAATAGGACTTACTGTTATATTTCACAAGTTTTATAATAGAATCATACTATATATCTTTCTCATAATGCAAGAATAATGAAAGTAAATGATCAACTAAACAATGAAAATTAAAACTATTGAATATTTCGTCCCACAATAATAATCTCTTCTCTTTATTTATTTTTTTTTTTTTTGAGCTGCATCGATAGAAAAATTACTTTCTCACGAAAGTATTGTTGAAATGAAGGAAATTATTATTAAATATCAAACTATTGCCTTTGTCTACGAAAAATTTGCCATAATTTCTTTTTCGATTCCTTCACAAGAAAAATGTTTACATTCTTTTATAGCAACAGACACGGACAATCCACTTACTTTACTACTCAAAAGTCACACTACAATTTAAAATTATACTAAGACTCTTATTTTACTCACCAATATAATCTACCAATAAATTATTAAAATACGTATCATTCACAATGTGACAAATTTATTGTGGAGGAGGTAGTATAATAAAAATTAACTAAAAATGTACCAATTAAAAATAAAATATAATAATAAAATTCTATTATGGAGAAAGTGGATCATAGTGATAAGTTAATGTAATAATTAAATCTATAATAAATAATTAAATAAAATTAAGTGAAAACCAAATTGAAATAGTAACAAGAAGAAGCAGTAAAGGGCAAAACCATAGCAAACGATGACGCATTGATACACTGCATTACATGCTGTGCTTTTTTTTTTGGCACAGTATACTCCACGAGTATTTTCTTTGCTTGAGGATTTGCATCATTCCATCCAGCCCAAGATCGACTATACTCCACCTGGCTTGAGTATATGTGGCAACAAGCCTACAACTATTGGAAATCAAATAATTTCAAGGCTAGTAATTAAAAAGCTCAACCATAAACAAACATTTGTTCTATAACAGTATTTCACAATTCTTCTATATCATTTTGAGATATGTTGGAAATCATACATGGAAATCCATTCCCCACCCCATTAATTTGTTTAGCATTTTACACAATATGCCAGATTGAACAATATGGAAAATAAAATAAATTCACAGTAGGAAACAATTTTCGATGAAATATAATGGAGATGCAATGTCGTAATCGACTACTTAAATACCGAATATGGTTCGGATAAGTTCAAATGTTAGAGATACATTGTGAGAAAAAGTAGCAGAGAGGATATGATTTAGTTAACCAGTTGTTTCACCTGCAATTTACCGACAAGAGGATTCGCCGAAGAGAGAGAAACGAGATTAGTGGGAGGCGGTGCGCATAATGGAGAGAAAATCGCCTTAATATTTATTCTTTTTTTCATTTTTTTTTTCCGGATTTTACTTGGTGGGTTAAATTGAAGTTCCTAATGTAACTTTATTTTGGACCAGATTACAAGTTATGAATTATTCTCATGTTATATATTTAAGACTTATACAAGAAAAAAAAATTTTAATTTACTAATTGCCTTAATCAGTATACATGTTAGCATAATTGGTATATAAGTATTTTTGGATTGTACTACTATATTTAAATTAGTAGTCATCATTTAGCATAAAAACTAGTACTAATTACATATAGATACTTGAAATATTTGTATTTTCGGCCATGGAACTTACAACAATATTATTATAAACAAAGGTATTTAAATTTATTGTCAGTGATAAGCAATTATTTAGGGTATTGAAATATGTTTTTAATCTTAATACCTCCATTGATATATTTGGGCGTCTTGCTCCTTATCCCCCCTTTCTAAATAAATTCAACAATTATTTCGATCCACCTACAAAGTTTTTTCCATACGTCGCATGGGAGAACATACTATACTATATACATAAAAGTCAAATCAAATAACATATCCTAAACCTCCCTACTAAGGTTGATATTATATTTTATTATTATTTTGGTTACAAAACTGTTTAATTGCCACAACCACTTTTTCTACAAAAGTATATATACTTTTTTTTCATAAGCAGCATTACACCTCTCTTCACTCGATATTGTTAGCAAAATTATACTGGTTCAGAACTTGAACTCTATTTGAAATTCAAATTTCACATTTTCAATTCATTGATCATTTTATTTTAATATACTAGACAATGTATTTTGTTTTTGCTCAGGTTACACACCCTCTCTTAAATTTGCAGATCACATTATTCGAGTTTTAATTTGAGGACATACTTTGCAAAAAATTTCTAAACATATTTATTTATAGTTGTACATTATTATTACATTGACTAAATGACACTATTTTCTCTTTAATATGGGCATAACTCAAATAGTAGATAGTACTTACATTAGATACTTTGTTCTTTTGAAAAGCATCAAGATAAGAACGGTGAGTTAATAGAGAAAGAAAACATGAGAATAACCATAACAGGTAGTATACCCTCTACTCTTCTATTTTTAATCTTTTTTCCTTTTCATTCTTCTTTCACTTTCTTACTCTTAATTACGTTTTGGTTCCACCTTCTCTTCTCTTTTTCTTAATTTTTTGGCAACAGAGAGACCAATCCTCTGCTGAAGATGGGTGAGCGTACGGATAGAGAAGTGTTGTGCGGCGGGTGGCTATGTCGTCTTTGGTGATGGAGAATTTCCTTACTGGATTCCTAATCAATATGCTTCATTGGGTTTCATTGAAACTCTACTGTAGGGGTTGAGTTCAAAATTTAACATGCCTTTGATGATTTGGTGTTTTTTTGTTATATTATTGCAGCATAAATTTCGAAATTATAAGGGAAGAGAAAACGATGAAGGGACCCAACTGCTAATTTCACACAAAACATATAATAGACTTTCAATCGGACAAATTTGACAATTTATATTTCTGAGAGGTGAAGACAGAATATGGGAGATTTCCCAGTGCATGAAAAGATAACAATTTCTAAAAAAAAATCAATAATACTCCCTCCGTTCACGAAATGGGATGATGCCCCATTTCGTGTTCGGTACGGAGATTAAGAAAGCTGATAAAGTTATTTTGAGTGGATAAAAATTAGAAAATAGGGATAGTGAGATAATGACAAAAAAACAGTGATAATGACAAAAAAGAGGTGGTATTGACCAAAAAGTAGGAATAAAGTTGTTGGGATGATAAAAAAGTAGAAATAAAGTTGATGTGATGTGGGGTCATCAATGGCAAGGGGTAGTGATTTTAATAAAGTAACGAGGGTATGTTAGTAAAAATAACGAAACATGACATCATTTGATGAATACAAATAAGAGATGAAACATTGCATCATTTCATGAACTGAGGGAGTAATTATTAACTTCAGCATTAAAATATTATGTAAATTTTATGCGTTCACATGCTAAAGCCTCCATTTAATGTAAAACTAATTATTTATATATAATTAAATACAATAAAAATTATTAATATTTAATTGGACATATCATTTCTAATTAGAGGTTATTCATCAAATTAGAATTTATTAATCTCTATTAATAAATTTATTACACTCAATTAAATCTGATTAAATTATAAAAAAAAAAATTTAAAAGGTGGAACATATGAAAGTCCACCAAAAAATTGTTACAAGTACTCCCTCTGTACGCGAAAAAATGTCCTACTTACCACTTTTAAAGTGTATACCAAAAAATGCCTTATTCCACTTTATGGACTTATACACCCTAAAGAATCTCATTTATTTACACCCATTGCCATCACTTTTACCAACCCATTTTAATTAACCATTTTTAATTAAATTCTTAATCCTAATCTAATGGCCCAACTAATGACCCCCATATCCCAGCCCAATAATACCCCATTCGAACCCTAATCTATCATTTCATTTGTTCTCTCTCAAACCCTAAATCTATTCGCCTCCCTGCCCCTTCATTCCATCTGCATCTTGAACCCTAATCTATCGCCTCCCTCCCCCCTTCATTCCATCTGCATCTTCGAACCCTAATCTATCGCCTCACTTTACTTTGTCATCTGCATCTTCGACATTTATCATCTGCATTCTCTTTCAAATCCCCTCTGATGGCTTAGTTTTCTGAGGGATACTTTCCCACCTACTCGCTTGAGGAACCTCTGACCCCGATCGCAACCCACTTTTCACCGATCCCTACCTATAGTTGGGAGTCCGACGGTCCTAATACGATGGTGCCAGAGACTGAATTCACGGCACTTGGTTCAGAATCTGAGGTTGGATCCACTCGAATCTGTGAAATCCATGGGAAATCTGAGAGCTTAGGGCCGGATTCAGAGGGATATGCACCACTCGGTGATGATTCACTCGAATCTGGGAGTATGGTGCCGGCGACATCGATTACTCCGATCGGCGCAAATCCTGACTGCTATTTTCAGTCCGACATGGAGCGAGATTACTTTAATGTAGTCTATGAGGTGTTCAAGCTTCAATCTTCTTCTTCAATCGCTGACTACGAAGCATGGGCGGCAGCCAACGTTGTCACTGTTGCCGATGACGAATCCCCACTCTCTGAGGACTTACACTTGAGCAATGATCCCAAAATTTGGCGCCTGCAAGTCCTAGGGATGTTCTTCCCTAGTACACTGACTCTTCTGTAATCAAGTGATTTCCTTCTTCGGCTTGTGCTGCTTGTAATTCTGATTTTTGAACAGATACTACATTTGATATTGTGGGGGATGGCTGGTGATGCCTCTATTGTGCCATATTGTATCTGATTTATGCATAAATCTGGCCTGCTGTGATCTGATTTCTGTCTTCGGCTTGTGCTGCTTTTAATTCTGATTTTTGAACAGATACTACATTTGATATTGTGGGGGATGGCTGGTGATGCTTCTATTGTGCCATATTGTATCTGATTTATGCATAAATCTGGCATGTTGTGATCTGATTTCTGTCTTCGACTTGTGCTGCTTTTAATTCTGATTTTTGAACAGATACTACATTTGATATTGTGGGGGGATGGCTGGTGATGCCTCTTTGGTGCCATATTTGATCTGATTTATGCCTAAAGTTGCAATGTTGTAATCTGATTTGTGCCTAATTTTGGCCTATTTGCATCCTATTGATCTGATTATGAACTGATACTACATCTTTGATTAGTTGGTTGTTGGCTGGTGATGTCTTAATTGTTTCCTTGAGTGTTGTTGATGATATGTTTGCTTGCTCCTTCTGGCCACTTTGCTTTAATGATTGGTATCATCTGCAGCAGTGAATGTTTTGATCTCATGAACTGATACTAAATGATGAATCTACTTGATTCTGATAGTGAAAAAAACTGAGGGAAAAAACTGACCTGTTGCAGAAATATTTGCTTCATTATTGGCTTAGTGATTGACTGAATTGGCTTGGTTCCCATGGTTCCTTTGTCTCTATTCTTGCTGTTTCTTTGAGCTGCCTCTTGATAAGTGAGTGGAATGATGGCGAACTTGCCATAAAAAATGACTTTACCTGTGCTATCAATAATTGGTCTAGAAACCATACACATGAACATGATCTTCTCAATGAATTTTATGGATTTGCATGTTCTATGTGACTCAGTTTCACCATTCACTAGGTAATATCTTCCATTTGTCTTTGTCAAATTGAACCATTTCTCATCTATATGTATAGTGTTATACATGGGCTTAAACTGTATCTTTCCATCTTCACTGACCCCACTTAGTTGATTCAGGCTAAATTTCAGCCTTGTGAGCATGTTTTGAGGAGTTAGGAAGGGTTTAATAGCATTGGTATGAGGTCGTACATTTTTCTCTTTCAACCAGACCTATACCAAGCCTTTACTGACCCCCATATTAAATGCAAGCTTTCTTATACTTGATCTCTGCAAAACTGATAGACTCTTGAGCTTTTCTTCATCAAGCTATTTTGTGTCTCTATGAACTGATCCCTTTTTCATGGATACCACATTTACAGGTCTTCCTAAGGCCTTTTGAGCAGCTGCTTCTTTCCAGACGCGCCACACTGTCTTGGGATCTACGTTGAACATCTATGCAGTTTGTTTTTTGGCACCATAGTGAAAGTGGAGTTCCTGCTGTTTTGGAGCAGCCATTGTGCTAAGTTATTGCGCTGAAGATCAGTGAGATTTGGCTTCCTTTGGCCATTGTCATTACTTCTATTTTTTCTGCTTTTGTTGAAGTGAAAAACTGGATAGTTTGAGCTTAAATGTTCTATTTATAACTGTTAAAATGGGTTAGGTTTAGCTTTATTTCCCTCCTAAATTTTGGGTCACATCCATTGTTGTGGTGAGAAATTTGAATGTAAATTAAATTGTTCTTTTGGCACCAAAACAGGATGCTTATTTTAATGCAATGACACTGTTTCTACCAGATTTTTTAAGGATTCTTCTTCTACTGTTGTTTTGTTTTTTAGTGTTCATTTATTTATTGAGTGTCCATACAACAAACAAATTAAGCTATGAAAACTAATGTCACAGTGTTAGAAAACGGAAAAAAAAAAAAAACAGCAATAAAAAAAATTGGATTAAAAAACAAACAAAAAAGCCAATGAAAAAAACAGAAAAGAATAAAAAAAAATAAGTGGGGCGGCAGCTTTAATAGAGGGGGTAGGTAGCATAAACACATTAAGTGTTAAATGAGTTAAAAAAACAAAGATTAACACTCCTTACAAGTCTTTTTACCCCACCTTACAAGTCGTTGGGGGCATCTTACAGAGAGAGTATAATATGTACCTGTAGACTAGTAAATAAATAAAATAAAACGCAAATACCAATCAGATTATTTGTTTAATACTGCTAAAGAAACCGGCCTTGAACCGGACAAGAAAAAGGAAGTTTACTACTACTATAAATGGGCGGAAAGGTCGAAAGGGGGAACCCTAAAATCTCATTAGTTTAAGTCTGAGGCTGCTGGGTTCCGTACGGAGAGGTTAGGTTATTAAGGGTGGTTGCCCCTTTCTGTGCGAATCTTCAGCCGATGATTTCAATTCAATTGTTCTATTTTCGACAACAACCCTTTCCAGTATCTGGATTGATGATGATGAAGATGATGATAATGTTAATGATAGCTTGTATCGCTACATTCGCTTTTACTCGAACCTTAAACCCTAAACTGAGGCAGTGATGATTTTTGAATCTAAGATCAGATTTGGAGCGAAGCCGTATCTTGGCGAGGTGAATTCGGTCTGTCTTTGAGAATGGGTTGTGTTAATTAACTCATTCTCATTAGATTACTGGTTTTTGCAGCCATGGCGGTTTTGCCCATTTGTTATTCTGATGATAAAAGGCGAATCTGAGCCTCGCTTTCTTTTCAAGTTCTGCATTTTGTTTTTCTTTACTTTCAATTTTTGTATTCGTAAAACAATTTTGAGTCCTTGGTTTTCCTCTCTCTCCCCTTCAAACTAACTGATGAAAATGAAAAGAAAACAGAGAGTGGGAATTATACATTTTTTTTTTTTTTTTTGTTCTTTTTTTAAGACGGTGAATAAAAGCAAAACTATTACTTTACTGAATCAATGGGACTGAGTGAAATGGTTCGAGGGAGGAAATAAGATTCAAGTACTTGGACATTTTTTTTTTTTTTTTGTAAGAAAAAAAATCAGAACCTTAAGATGTTCAGTGACAAGTGAAATAAGCTTACGCATTTTGCAATCTGTATACAAATTTAATATGCTGAGTTTGAAGAAAAATAAATGAACATTGTTGAGAGTAAAGGTGTTCATTTAAGGTGTTCATAACATCATAATTGCATCCCTCAATTCTGCATTCGTTTATGATCTCTATTCGGAATGGCTTAATTCGGTTATGCAATATTCGGTTTCGCTTTAACTGAAGCAATTGCTTTGATGATGGCATTGTTCCACCTGTTCTATCGTAAGAGAGCTAAAGGTTCTATGCCTGGATAGATCTATTCGATATCGCTATTCCCGAACCTAGATGGAACTACTGATTTGCTTAAAACATTCGATTAACAACAGCTCAGAGCACCCTCTAAACTATTGTTCTCTGACCGAGGATTAAGGGGTTCATACTTAACACTTTAGGCAAATAAATGAAAAAATGACTACTAACTCACAGGGAGAGAGAGTTAAATATCGAGAGCTGCATTGCGGGAAAGAAGCCATCAACAACGGCTAAAGCTATCTGGTTATACACACTTGACACCGGCACTGCTGCTGCTGGTTTAGCTCATCAGGAGAAAAAACCGGATTCCCTCTCTTGTTCCGAGACCGGGTCTGTTAAATGTCTTATAGACTTCTCTATTGATAAAGAAGCAACACAGGATCTATTGTTATTCTTAAATCAGAACTGCATCAATAATATAGTAAATTTAGTCCTTCGGGATCATTTTACATCTCTATTGATGCTCATAGCTGCAATTGAGATTAGCTTTCAGGAGATATCAATGTCTTATTTGCTCTCCTTTTGAATCTTATGCAAAACTTTTAATACGAGATCTAGGTATTATTTGCTTTAGATGTAGCATTAGAGAGGGAAGAAGAGCTCGTTCGTACACATCTTCTCTTTGTTTCCCGGGCCTCTAGTGAGTTACAGACAGAGCTAACGAATACTTTTGCAGTGACCAATGGATCTACATTAGACAGATGTTAGAAAATTTTCTAGAAGAATATACGGTAATTTAATCGTATATTGGTTAAACTAATTTAAAAATTATTCTCAACTATTAGTTTGCTCTTTTATTTTTATTTTTTTGGTTTAAAAAGTTAGAAACTTTCATGATGGCTGAACAAAAATAATTAAAATTGCAATTACAATTCAAATAATGATCAAACACTTAAAAGGACAAGATGTTAGTGAATCATAGTTGGGCCCTAAAGATCACAATATCTTCTAATGCCTCTAGAATCAGTAAAAATAAGCTTGGTATCCTATTGTTCAATCATAATATAAGGAAAACACAAGAGATGGGTTAATATGTCAATTTCTTATTTAAAGCATATTGTTGATTCATAGGTATTTCTTCTAAGCTAATAGTAACACTAACAGGTAAAGAATATGATATCATACCAATTTCTATTTACAAACAAAAATAATTTTTAAAATTTATATAGAAATTAATGCAACAACTTGATCGACATCAAAGAAAAAAGTAAGCTCATGCAGGAGCACGTAGCATGAAAACTAAGTAATCTAATGACATGACAATGTTTGAACGGGCACGACTCTTTTACGTAAGCTATCATCTAATTGTTCTACAAATATTTAACCAAGCTCAAATAAACTTTTAGCTACATAAATACATAAATACTTAAATTAAATTAGCTTGTATATAGATAATATAAAAAATTGATAAATATAGCAAATATAAGTATATTGATAAATATATTCTTCTAATGATTGAAGAAATAAAAGTTATTTGAAAATGAGTTGGATTTAGGTAATGTACACTGTAAGCTAATACTTTATATCCAAGAAGCAATTAATAGTATAATCTTACAATTAGTATGCTTTTGTTATTCAATCAAAGCCACTACAAATTTAAAGATAATCGATCCATTGGTGTATAAGTAACAATATATTCAACAAAATCAAAGGAAAAGAAAACACAACACGTTAAAAGTATTGCACACGTTACACGTATAATGAGTTTTAATGAAGAAGTCTTTTTTTTAAGTAAAAATTATATTCTCATTCAAGAGTACCAAAAGTACTCAAAAATAGGAAGGATCGTACAATCTTGATAACATATATACACAGAGACAGAAAGAGAGAGAAAGGCTAAAGATTTGCAGGAATACAAATAAGAGAGAGAGAGAGAGCACCAATCATGAAAAGAAACACAAAAAGAAGATGGATAGTGTGACTTCAACCATTTCCAAGAGCGAAACTTGATACTCTTCACAATTTTCTCAGTGATCGGCGTTGAGTTTTTGAAAATCTTTTCATTTCTCGCCTTCCAAATTCTCCGGAAGAAACATTGCCAAATAAGGCCAAAAATTTTCTTCTTCACTTTAAGAATCCCTGTTTTTTCCGATCCAGTTCCTCCACCACCGCGAACCCCAGTTCGATTCAAGCATGCTACACTTTTTAGTTATTAGGAGAACCCAAGTACTCTCTTTCGGATTCAGGAAACAACTCTCAGAAATCTTTTTTCCTTTTGAAAGATACATGAGCGAAACAATCAACCTATTGATATTGGAAGACCCAACCGATTCTTCCAAGGTATTATTTCTGGGTCCAATGGAATTCATAGGTATAGGAAGAAGCCCCCTCAAATAGAGATTTTTGCTTCGACCATATTTCGATTGTTGATACGATATATGTTCAGTGGCAAGTGAAATAAGCTTACGCATTCTGCAATCTGTCTACAAATTTAATATGCTGAGTTTGAAGAAAAACAGATCGTTTCATCTGGAAATTTCATAACTATGTTTACAATTATAGATAATATTTCTCAATTTTTTTTTATTTTATAAACACTGACCAAAGATTAAAAGATACACATATTAAACTTTTTTAAACCATACTATATTATTATTAATTCTATATTAATTCACGCCTAATTACTTCAAATATACCACAACCACAACAGATGCTAATCTCTTAGAAAAACTCCCCCAATACTTGATGCTCCCGGGAGAAATGATTCAATTCTTCACTATGATATAGGCAAAAGGTGTTGATATCCCCTCGTTGTGATTAATTATTCTATCTCATAATTCCTTTTATCCCACATATATATAGTTTCAAATATGAACAATGATCATGTGTTATGAAATATCTTTGAATCTAATTTTAATAACAAATATTTGATTAGCTTATATTAATTAATTTATCTAGCTTATCCTGCTTGTTATTGGACCTTCAATATTTGATTTTGGACATGCATCCCCTCAACGTTTTAAAAAAAGTACAATTAAATCCTTCAAATTGCAAAATTAGAATATTTTATTTTTATTTTTATTTTTATGAGGGCCTTCAAGTTAACAAGTGTTATATCTTAAATGAATGATTATTCTCACGAATAAATATTGCTTCGACTCCATCAAATCGGACGCGTGAATCCTGCCCAACATGTGTCGTTGAATTTACAGCGATAATCCTAAAAAAGTAGTCACCATTCACCGACCGCCGTAGCACCTCCATCATTTCTCCTACCATGGGGCCAGGCATGTCGTGGCCTCCCATTTACATTATTCTCATGTACGATGAGAATTCCGGTGGCAGAATATTCTCTAGCAGAGTAGCTTATTCTATTGGGTTCTCGTGCATTCTGATTATTGGAGGTGAATGCTCTCGCAACTCCATGGAAGCAGTTATTTTTCGAAAATTACGAAAATCAACTTGTTCATCACTTCCTTCTGTGACAGCTGATTTGAAGGCTCCAAAAAAATAAAAATAAAATATTTATAATGTTGCAACTAAAAAGATCATTATACCTATTTTAAAAATGTTGTGGAGGCAAAGCCAAAACCAAACAAAACACGTAAAATCCTTTAGGATATCAAACACCTTATCAATAGAAAAAAACACCAATTCAAAATGGCAAGAACCACTCCAGCCCTCCAATCTTCACCACTCCCATCGTCCCCCACTAGGGTCATGATTGGCAATTCAAGAGTTTCTTTTTCTGATGTGAGAGTGAGATGAGACGTGCATCGAATGCCTCTAAAGTTTCCTCCAAGAGGTCCAAAACATTTCTTTAAATTGGCAATTATTGCTGCATTTGCACACATTTGTGTGAGATGGGGGAGTCTTAAGGGTGGTTGCCCCTCTCTTCTTCTGCATTGTCTATTTGTCTTGCACAATAAAATTAATCATAATATTCACAATCAAACCGCCTTTCTACTAGGGGTGAACATTCGATTATTCCGAATTATATACTCCCTCCATTCGAGCACAAGTGTCCACTTTGCTATAGTACGAGTGTTCGAGCACAAGTGTCCACTTTGCCTTTTTATACAACTATACCCTTATACTTTTCCTTTATTTACTACCATTTGTCATTGATGACCCCACTTCACAACAACTTTATTCCTACTTTTTGGCCATCACATCAACTTTTTTCCTACTTTTTGGTTAATACCACCACCTTTTTTTATCATTATCCCACTGCCCCTATATTTTAACTTTTACCCTACTAACAACAACTTTATCAGCTTTCTTAATCTCCGTACCCAGCACAAACTGGACACTTGTGCTCGAACGGAGGGAATAATAAATAACCAAATCCAAACCGAACATGATTAAAATCGAACAAAATCGAACCGAAATATTTCGGTTCGATTTCGGTTAAAACTAAATAAGCCTAAATAAATACACAATATATTTTCTACATTTTAAATAAGTAATTAACATTCAATATTCAAGATTCCAAATTTGTAAAAAATAATAATTCAAATTCTAAAACATCTTTAACCAAACATAAATAATAATCATTTTAATTTTTATTGATTATTTTATTAAAAAGTAATAATAATCATTTTAATTTTTAAATATATATAAAAATTAATAAATTATTAAATTAATTATTAATTCGGTTCGGTTTTCGATTAACCAAATGTTATTTTCCAAAAATAATATCCAAACCGAAAAACCGAAAAATTCAAAATTCAAAACCAAAACCAAAACCAAAACCAAACCGAAAACCAAATTAACCGAACCGAATTAGTATTTCGATTAGATTCGGCTCGGTTTTTCGGTTTTAACGGAATTTTGCTCACTCCTGCCTTCCTGCTATACCAGCTTAATTTCTGATCTGTCCTTTTCTTGTTATCCTGATACAATCCTTATTATCTGAAAAAGCTAAAGAGATTTATTGCGAGGCTGTGATGATCTGAGTCACCAAATATCAGATTTTTGAGCAAGTCCGTATCTTGGCTTGGCGAAATCAGATCTCTGATGTCTACAGCCAAGGCGGTTCATGCCACACTCTACTGATATGATATACTATCTCAAATCTGAGCCTATTTGAATTCTTTCTTTCCACTGCCTTAAAAAATACACTAAATAACACTTCGCAAGCAGAGTTACATTTTGAAGGGGAAATACGGATCTGAAATATTAAAATCCCCGATTTTGAGACTCTAAAATGTCAATTGTTATCTCAAAAAAAAAATGTTTTCGGTATTGTTAAATGCGATCGAGTTCAGCTCTGAAACATTGATAAATCGTAGCAAATTTTGTTAAAATAAAAAACAAAATACAAATTTTGAAGATGGAAAAATTGAAGAGAAGGAGGCTCAGATCTGTATTTTGAAAAGAGGAAAAGAGAAGGCGGCACCGCCATGGCTGCGAATATCACGGTTGCTCGCGCAAAAAACGCAAGCCGTCGGGATATGCCTAGCCAAGATGCGGGCCGGATTTCTCAAATCCCGATCCATCAGCCCAAGAGAAGAATCATCATAGCCTCTATGCAACAACCACCGTCATCGCCACCACCGCCATCAAAGAAACACACACACACAGACACACATATATAATACTCCCTCCGTCCCAATTTTGGGAAGAATATAGAACGCTCGTTTGCAAACGATGTTTGAATATTTCAATTTCAGTTTAAAGGGCTGTTAATTTGAAGAAATCATGGAGTTTGCAGAGGGGCAACCACCCTTAGAGAATTCCGAAATCCTCTGCAACCCTCATTCTTCCATTTCTGAGCTGATGGTGCTTACTTCCCAGTGTGACTTGCCCTTGTATACGCCTCCTCTCATACCCTAGGGGTACAATTGTGATTTCGCAACTTCTTTGGAGGATATGTTTGGTTACCACTTATACTAACTAGTCCAGTGTTTGGACATACGCTTCGGGGTTGAATTCAATGGGAAAACGTATAATTATTCAATAAAAAATCTGATTGACAAAAAAAGTTTATTGAGCATGTAGGCGATGGCGAGGGTGATCTGCGTGTGAGGCCAAGCCCGTTAGATTGTCAATATGGTGGATTTTAAAGTAGTTGTATTCCATGAAATTGAATTTTATGGAGTTGAATTTAATGGGATTTGGAGGGAGTTCAGGGAGTTGAGGGTGGGGTTTGGAGGATTCAGGGTGGATTTTTAAAGAGTTCGGGCGAGTTCAAATCCACACACACGCGATCGCTGACCCTAATCAGTCGCTGATGGCATCCTGCGATCGCGGGTCATACACGGTCGCGGGACTTGATTTGAAAAACGGGGATTAAAATCAAAATTCAACCCTATGCATGAAAATAATAATACCGTAATATATGTTCAAAACACATAAAGTAATATCACTGATACATTGATCCAAACAATCAAATATCCAACAAACAAATATCCTAATAACTACTCATCATCTTCATCTCCACCGTTGTTGTACACTGGCCTGTTTTCCCACATAGCATTATACTCATTCTCCAAGCATTCGCTTCCATTCTTTGTTGGATTTGGTTTTGAGAAAGTCATTCTTCATCTTTCATGTTATCAAGTCGTGGATCTTCATCCTTCTCGTACTCTACTGGAAACTCATCAGAGCAACACTCTTTCCGAAGAAAGTTGTGTAATCCAGCGCAAGCTAATACCAATTTTGCTTGAGTTTGAAATGAAAATGGATGTGCCGTTTTGAAGATTGTAAATCGAGATTTGAAAATGCCAAAAATTCTCTCAATCACATTTCTCAATGATGCATGACGAAGATTGAATAACTCACTTGTGTCACTGGGGTGACGGCCTTGACCACAAAAATCTTTAAGATGATATCGAACACCGCGTAATGGAGCTAAAAATTGCCGGCGGTTAGCAAATCCACAATCTGCTAGAAAATATTTACCTAAAATACAAATTTAATAATTAGTTATTAATTCACAAATTAATAAATAACCACACTAAATAGAAATATGGTACATGGAGGGACACGAAGTCCATTTTCTCTTGATAATGCATCTTGTAAGAGTTTTGAGTCGTGTGTCGATCCTTCCCAATCACTAAGCACGTATATGAATTGCAAATCAAAGTTGCAAGCTGTCACAGCCCCAAATTCCGAGGGACGGCCAAGCCGGGGTGCGACTAGGGGTTGGATTAAAGAGGCAGGGAAGAAAGGGGAATTACTGAATAAATGAATAATTTAACATCTATAACCAAGATAACATACTATGAACTGATTCTTATTAGACAAAAGAGAGTCAATCTCGAAAGATCGCTCGACAAAGTTGTGATCAGAGAAGACTAGGTTTAAAGTATGAATAATTTAAACCGAAAAGATTAACATCAATAATAGAGTTATTTTGCAGCGGAAAAACGTAGAATGATATCACATATCAAATGTGAAATCGAGGCTCAACTAACTTTACTTTCTTAAGTACGACCTTAACTCAACCTCCTCCGCCTTCGTCACTCAACCTGCACATTTAAAAACAAACATGCAGGGCTAAGTACATAAAGCACTTAGTGGGCACATTGCCGAAAACAACTCACAAGAGTATAGATTAATCAGGCATCATTTCATAAACACTCGTAAGACTTATAATGATGTACACTTAATTCTGGATAACGCACTGTAGGTTAACTCAGAATCCGATCGTCTGGATAGCACTCTGTGGGCTAACTCAGAATCTGTCCCTCTGGATAGCACTCTATGGGCTATCTCAGAATCTGATCGTTTAGTTGGAATCTCTGGATAGCACTCTGTGGGCTAACTCAGAATCCAATACTCTGGATAGCACTCTGTGGGCTAACTCAGAGAAGCATAAGAGAATTCACATATAACAATTCATCATGCACTGATAGTTACTTTAATACATACTTATTAAGCAACAAGTAAACACTTTCGAGCAACGCTCATTTTATTTTGATAGAAAAGCCCACCTCAATCGTTTACAGAACAAACTTTAACCTTTTGTCTTCCGTCCTGTCTTCTAATCTCGACGTCCTCCTTCTTTGAACGCAAATAATCACACTTTTAGTATTTGGTCGAGACGTTAAAAAGAAAACAGAAATTCGGAATCGGTTAAGTCTTTTAGGCCTTTAGGCTTTTGCACTTTACTACTTTCTTTTGATTAACGAATAAACGAGACTCGATCAATTCTCGTTTATAAACTGACTTGGCTCATTACTCGACACTTAGGTCAGTAGATAAAAGGAAGTCGATAACACATAACGACTTAGAAGTTCACAAGGAACGAAGTTAAAAGGATTTAACTTAAGAAATCAAGTTTTGGAAATTTCTGCACAGGTCAGTAAGTTCATACAGAACAGGGTACTTCGAAACAGGGGATGTGCTCTGTACCAAAAGAAAGTCATGGGTGTCTAGTTTACTCTCCAATTTACAGATCTTGATTTCGTTAAGCGAGCTAAAAGTTATGACAGTTTCCGTGAAACGTAGCAAAACAGTTGCGCGAAACCCTAATGCTCGACAAATCTCGACGCACGATTCCCTAGGTTCGATCAATACTATTCCACTTTTATTTTCACAAAATTTCTATCTCAATACAGTCTACATGCAGTATCCCTTAATCGGGTTCACATTCACGTCTTTTGATTAAACAAACAACGAGCATAACCTCGTCCTTTTTCCGCTAACCATTTACTAAACCAATTCAATTTTCAATTTCTATTTCATTCAACAACTTCTCGTTCATAATCTATAACTCATATTATCTCGTATCTCGGATGGAAATATCGTCAACTACAATATCGTTCGTCAAACGACAACAATCATTAATATCAAATTGGTTTTCCTTATTTGATTTTTCTATCGACTTTAAATCTCGTTTCTTCGTCTCTTACTAAAAATCCAAACTTCTTAGAATTCGTTCAAATTTTACGGTTACGATCATTAACTATCAAGATTAACATCGGTTCGAATCACAAACCTAAATCATTATCTAATCTCGACTTATCGACGAGTCTTCGTCTCTTAGCGAAAATCCGACGTTCTCCGATTTCGCTCAAATTTTATAATAACGATCATTATCTATCAAGCATCACTAATATGTAAACCATATTCTAAAAACATTATCGAGCTTCAACTTATCGACAAGTTTCCGTCTCTTACGTTTTTCGTTTTATTTTTAGAAAAATTCCAATTAATTATATATTCATCCACATACATACTACATCTCATTTACATTAACAAATCATGCATATCATATTATCTTGTTCATCAAATCCTCACTTGTTCTTCTCTTATATTTCTACTTTTATTTTTAGAAAATTCTAATTTATTCATGCATTCATCTATCGTCATGAAGAACAAGAATCTATCATTCAATCACCAAGAAAATCGAACTACGATCAAACCCCTAAAATCTAAATAATTTCGGTATTAACAATAGTTCAAAGGGGAACGATTTTCTTCATGATTCGATCCGTAGAATCTATTCCTAAGCATACTAGAACATGAATCGAACAAGAATCAACATGCTTCTTCTCCTCCTATGTTTCGAAAAAAAAATGAAATGAAAGAATAGAGTTTTTGTTCGGTTCATATCGTAGAAGATGTTCTTACCTTGCGAATTATGAACTCGGAAAGCATATTTCGTTTTTCAAAATCCGATAAAAAGTCGGGACATCACAGTCCAAATTTTGTCCGGAAAAAATAATAAAAACAGATTTTTACTAACTTACTCGTCTCACAAAAAGAGTGAATGTTAAATCAGACGGTTTCTCGATTTGAGTTTTTGGGCGAAAATTTTATTGGACGCGAAAACCCTAATACAATAGTCGTTCAACCGACTTCTGGAATTTATTTTCAAAAACGGATTTCACCGTTAGTCTTAGAATTGAAAATCCTTAACTTAGGCGTGCAAAGCCTTAATTTATTAGAAAATTTTTATTTCTCGTCGGAAGAAAATATTTGGGGTATTACACAAGCCGCCAAAACGTTTTGTGATTGAGTACCATGACGGTTTCGGTAGCTGCTTATATCCCGGCCTGTTACCGTCGCTGGGATATGAGTTCCATTTATAGCGACGATACAATCCTAAGGTAAAAACAAAATACATGTTAAACAAAAAACTATTACATATGTAAAATGAAGAAGAGGATTCATACCTTGAAGAAAGGGTTAAATCTTGTACTTTTCCGAATTTTAGCGGGCATCCCGCTAGATGGCTTCACCATCAAGTCTGGAGCTATAGTGTTTAATGCATTCAAAGTCTTGTTAAAGTTCTTACTTGTAGCAAAATGTGAACGATCGAATCTTTGACGAACATTACAATATCGATCATTATGTCCTACAATGATAAAAAATGTTGCTACTATTTTTTCAACGCTTATGAATCTTGTTTCTTCTAATTGAGTTTTCTCTTTAATGAGAGAGCATAACTTCACAAACTCATTCGGCTACATCCTATACAACTGTCAAAAACTATGTGGATCCCTTTCTATCATATTACGTAAAAAAGTTTCTCCAATCTTACTAATTGGTCGACGCTTCAAAGATGCTTCAATACGAGGAGGCATCGTAGCAATCTTTTCTAATAAAACTAAGAGGACCTTAATTGCCAATAACATCCTAAGGTCTTCTTCATCGGTTTCCTCATCCGCATCTTCTTCCATTTCTTCATCTTCTATTTCTTCTTATTCTATTTTTTTATACATATCGTCATGATTTTCCATCTACGTAGCCACAAAATATCATTACCACAAAATATTGTATACAAAATATCACTATTCAGTGAACAAATGATTCACAACCCGCGACAGTGCTAGAGCCACGATCACTAGACAACACAATAGTATGTATCCCAGCGACCGTGGTGGCTAGCGACCACGGGAAATATCGAACAGTAGCCAACAAAAGTAACAAATATCATAGATGATCGACCAGACATATCAAAAATATCCTTAAACTTCAATTCCAAGTCAAATGCAACTCAACAATATCCAAGATACAACATAACTAGAGTAGCAAAATGATTCAACAATATCCAAAATACAACATAGCTAGAGTGGCAATAAGACCTCGAACAAGACAAAGGAAAAACAAACACAAATAGCATTAATAATCATCCAAGTGCATCAACAGTCGTCCCAAAATAAATAATGACTCTCCTCTAAGCTTGTAAGCAATCTAAGATGCTTGCTCCTCAATAGTCATCTTCAAGAAACCATTTTTTTTGGACTTGGTGTTAAGCAAGTCAAATGCCTTAAGGCGGGATTCTTCATCCAAATTTGGAACCTCTTTGATAGCATCCCAAGTAGTGTATGATCGTTCTTTTTCTCTCTTCTGTAACATTTGACTCACTTCATCAAAGGTGGTTGTTAGCTTAGTAATGGAGTCAGTGAGAGTGCTTTGAGAGATAGTCTCAGTAGAAGTAGATGTTGCCTCGTACTGAGCTCTACTCCTTTTAGATTGAGATTTTCTTTGAGTATTGACTACGGGCACGTCAGGAGTCACAGAAGGTGGTGTGTAAACAAGTGGCGTGGAAGAAATGGCCGGATCATTTTGAAGTTGGGATAGTCCTACAAACATCTCAAATTCGGCATCATAACTCAATTCATCTGTGCATACATCTTCTATGGTGAATGTCCTTGCATCAGTACTACTACCCAACCCAATTGAATTTTTCTCCACAACAACACTATTTCCTATAGCAATTTCCAATAGCTCATAATCAGGACACTCAGCATCGCGCAAGTTAACGTCTTTGGGGTGAGGCCTAGCATAAATAAACAGAAAATAAAATTATTAACTAGATTCTCAAAATGAATTAGATGCTATTATGACAATATTTTAAGAAGCTTACCGCTAAGTAATCTTCCCATACTTCATCTGGAGTTGTGAACTTTCTAGTACTGTAGTCATATCCAAAATCAGAGTTAAACCGCATAAAGTTTGAATAGGCTGCCCAACGTGATTTAAACTATCTAACCCGGCTTTGGTAATTAGTATAAGTCCTATTACACTTCAATTTTTCATTAAGTATAGGAAGTATTCTCTGTTCCACAGTTGATCTGCTAAAAATATCACTATTATCATGCCATCTTCGACGCGCACCATCAACCATTAACTCTAACAATAAATCGATTTGTTGCTTAGTCCATGCATCATAAGATGTCTTTCTCTTTGTATCTTCTTGTGAATCCCCCATATCAACAATACTAATAAAACACAAATTAGAAACATGTAATGGGTATAAAAAAAAATACTATCAACGCGACCACGTGAGCCCAGCGACATCATTCAAGCGATCGCTGGAATGATAAGATTAACAACGAACAAAGACATGCAATGCTATGGTCAAAATCAAAGTATTTCTCACAGTATCAAACAAATATTCATATCTACTTATACTTTTCATGCTCAACATAATAAAAATCAACATATTTCTAAACATTTCTCCAATATTTGCTCAAACCAAACCAAAAACGAGCTTGCAGAAAACAACCAATACAAAAATCTTATGTTTACTTCAATCATAACTGTAAAGAAGAAAAAGGAATACCTTTTTAAGAAGAACAACCAAATCAGACAATGAAATCAAAAAATGGAGCTTGGAAACATAAGAGTTGCAGCTGCAATGTGATAGAAGCTTGGAAAGAAAGAAGAATGGATACTACGTGAATCTGTGAAGTTTTGTTAAAGTAATCCAGACCTTTCGCATTCCACGACCGCGGAACATGCATGGTCGCTAATTGATCTCACAACCAACGACCATGGCATGCTAGCGATCGCTATAATTACACCTAGCCAGCGATCGCGTGTGTCAGCGCTCGTGTATATCAACTCCTTTGAACTCCCATGTCCAGAGACCAGAGTTCGTTCTTTGTATTTTTGGCTCTGAATTACATTGAAATACATGAGATGGTGAATTACGTTGAAATCCTTGTGAAGTTGAATACCAAGAGAATTTGAGGGAGTTGAAAATCATTAGATTGAATACCCCAGGATTTGTAAGGATTTTGAAATCCATCAATCCAATACACCTGGATTTCAAACTCCTTAAAAATCTCCGATGGATTTCAAACTCCTTAAAAATCCCCCTAACTCCACAATCCAATACACCCCCCAAAATTTTGTATATGATGTATTATGGTTTGTTTATGTGGGTGCGAGTTTCTTTTTATGTTATGGTGTGTTTGCTTTCTAGTTTATATCCCCTACATTTAAAGGTAAATAGAGGTATAAACAAAAATTTCACCTTTAAATTCTTCTTTCTTTTTTAAATTCCTCATTTCCACTCATAAGGAGGGAAAATATTATCCCTTCCAGATTGGATAGATAATAATTTCCTTCATTGTGAGTGAAAAGATGAGTGGAATGAAAAAATTTTAAAAAGAAAGAAAAATTTAAAGAGTGTAATTTTATTTATATCTTCATTTAGAGGTAAATGAAGGGATAGAAAATAAAAACAACCTTAGACCACAAATATTGGTGGCCAAATGAATTGGTGGTTTGTGCCACATCAACAATGTGAAAAAAAAAGTCAAAACACTCTAACAGAGAAGCGAACACGTTCGCATTTTTGTGTAATCAGCCCACTCGGCCTCTCTCAAACTCCTCAAGGGAGTAATCAATGTGATGGAGATACATGTCTCTTCATTGGTTTATAAGATTATTTCTGGATATTAAGATAAAATCATCATATTTTTTTACATATTATTTAAAAATAAATAAAAATCATACCAAAATTCGTATTTTTTCATACTCTATAAATAGAGACCAGATTTGCTATAAGTTTACACACAAAAAAAATCTCTTCTTTTGTGTACGTATAACCTTCATTTTATCACACACTCTACTTTCTTTATTATATATTCGTTTACCATGGATGATGAGAATTATGCTTTCTACAATTCTCAAAATTTTAGTTCATTCCAAAATTTCGATCCGTCCCAAGGATATTATCCCCATTTTGATAATTTTTCAAATTCCGACGAATATCAGAGCTCGTTTCAAAACTTCTTCCAGAGCTCATTTCAAAACATCTCCAAGAGCTCATTTGAAAATGAGGTGCAGACTGAACGAATGATCCAAACACTCCGCAAAATTGGACTGTAAAAAAAGACATAACACTAATATCTGCATGGTGTTTTGATAGTACGAATGCAATCGTCGGCACCAACCAAATTGGGAACAAGCTCTGGAAAAATGTTCTAAAGCAATATGAGGAAGGGAGAACAAAGACGTCAGGATTGGGCGAACAAAGGACTATGGAATCATTAATGGCACACTACAAACGACTTGCACTGACGTAACCAAGTGGATTGGTGCATACAAAAAAGCACACGATCGAGCTACAAGCGGCCAGTCCAAAGAGAATATTCAGGCAACAACTCAAACAATTTATGGGAAACATAAATTTAATCTACATAAGGTGTTTGACAAAGTTATGTGTCACCATACCAAGTGGGAATTGAAACTAAACAGGACTGGTTTGACGCGTTTTCAACTAGAAGAAGATATTCTTGAAAAAAGTCGAGGGAACTCAAAAGATCGAAGACGAGTGAGCATGGAGAACCACAAATTGACTCCACTCCTAGAGGTGATTCTTCGAGTTTACAACGTCCTATTGGAAGAAATAAAGCTAAAGCTAATGTGAAGAGAAAAGGAAATGAATTAGCATCACAATCATCATCAATCCCTTATGATTTCACTGCAACACTGCGTGAAATGAGGCTCACACGAGAAAAATAATGTGAAATACAAGAACGAAAAATGAAAACATCTTCACTTATACTTTGACGAGCAAAAGGGACTTATCTCCAAAAGAATAAGCTCTGAAACGTCATCTATGCCAGATCTATAACGAACGTGATCGTATTTTATTTGTTTTTAAGTATGTTTTATAACTTGTAATTTATGTTCCTTACTATGTAACTTTGAATTTATATTCCTTATTATGTAACTTTCAAAGTTTTTGTTCCTTATTACGTAATTTTAATTCATGTTACTTATTATGCATAGTTTATAAATTTTTTAATTAATGTGGTCTATGTTACGTTTTAAATATGTACTTATTACTTTGTGCATGTTAGGAGAAACAACTCTAAAAAATACGATGAGTTCAGTGACTCTTATTCATGTGATCTTTGTTTTTTTGTGGTTAATATGTAGCATCCTATGCTCACAAGCATGCTTTTATTCACCCGTGAGTTTTTGTGGAAGTTGGACAAGAAGATAAGCTTGTCAGAAGAATCTCATGCTTCATCAAAATAATTGAATTATTTCATCTAACAAAATAAACCAGCATATAAAGCATCATATGCTTACAAGCATGCTTTATTCACTCGTGAGTTTTTTAGCAAGTTGGACAAGAAGATATGCTTGTTAGAAAATCTCATGCTTTATCAAAATAAACTAGCACATAAAGAATAATAAACTAGCACATAAAGAATTCTATGCTCACGACAATCCAATATATTAATCAATATGCTTCATCAAAACTATACACAAATCTCTCTCTCACAATCATTGAGTTCACCCTTCTAATCAAGTTCTAATTTTGATGTTTTCAATCTCCTAGAAGATGATGAATAGACAGGGACATATCTATTCATTGGCTACATTAGGTTGGAGCCCAGTGCAAGCCCAAAACTTCTTCTTATACTTATGTGTATATATTAAGTCCAATTCAAAGTTAGCCTAGCCCAATATAATTAAAAAACAAACTAAAGACGTTCTCTCTAAGTGATGCTCATGCAAGCGAAGAAATTAGATCGAATATCATTCTCCTCCAAGTCTCATTCTCTTTCCTTGATGCTCTGATCACCACTGTGGCACTGGCACCGCGGTCGACTATTCCGACCTCCTAGTACACTCATTTTTTTTCAATTGAGGTATGGAGCTGTAAAATAAAAATTAATTCGAGGCCCAAATTAACAATTATACAAAAATTGAGTCAATTTTGCTGAATTTACTTTGAGGAAACTTACTGAATTAAATGTAGAAAAATTGAACAAATAGAGAAGAATTGAAGAAATAGAGGTACATAATTGATGAAATCTAGAAAGAAATGGAAGAAAGAGGGAGAAGAATTTACTGTCTACTTTCAAATGCTTTGGAATGGAGAATATTTTTTTTTTCTTTTTTATAAACATTGGAATGGAGAATTAACTTGCTCAGATTTTTTTTTAAAGCTTCATCTGTAGTACTCAATTACCCCACTGCATGATTATTTAATTTATTTTGTAGAGGTTGGTGTTTAAAAAATCAAGCATGTAGAAATAAAGAAAGTAGTGGCATGGACCATATTTTAACTGTAATCTCTTGTTCTTCTAAAAAAATTGTAATCTCTTGTTTGAATATCGAACCCTCTTAGTTAAATAACAACGGTTACTTTCACTACATAAAAAGTATGTACATTTTTTTGATTTTTGGTTGTCTTATAGTTTTTTGTCATTTAAACGGAGCACTAATATAAAGAAAGGGAAATTACTAATATAATCTTTCTTTACTAAAACGTGATCTTCAAGAGATTCAAGATAATTAAGGTAGTTTCGTCCGAACTTCAATCAGGGCCAGCCAAAATCATATTAATCAATCTTCTTCAACACTTATAGAGCAAAATCTTATTACATGTATTGAGTGTGATCTGGAAAAAGAAATAATTGTGTGAATAATCTATTAATGCACGACATGATATAAGATGTGCTTAATGTTGGACCTTACAACCAAACTACTACAAAGTTTGGCACTTAAAATCATAGGTTTTAGAATAAATTATTTGACAAATTTTTAAAATCGTATTCAATTATTGAGGAACTTTATGTATTGAAGTCTTGTAAGACACAACTTATGTGGGCTTCAAAATATTTGGATGTATAAAATTTTATGCGTCAGCCCACCCTATACTCAGTTCCTGGATCCGCCCTGAACAAATCGGCAACTTGATCAAATCGTCGAATATGTAGCCATTCATGCAACAACTCTATCTTTACAACCTACTAACCAATCTGTTAGAGCTACGAGGCGATATACTGAAAGAGAACGTGAGAAGAGCCATGACAGTGTTTACGAGCAGTACTTTGCTGAAGATCTAATATATTCTCCAGAAGTTTTTCGAACAAGGTATCGCATCTGAAAGCCTTTGATCGAGCGTATAATGAACAAGCTTGTCGAAGCTGATGATGTTTTTGTACAAAAGTGTGTTGGTGTTGGTCGCCCCTGTATGTCAATGATTCAGAAATGTACTGATGCTATGAGGGTGTTGGCCTACAGAACATCAGCGGACTTGTACGACGAATACTTATATATGAGCGCACAAGTCATTCGTAAGTTTGTCGTAAGGTTCGTTGCAGTTATAATTTCTAATGTCAGTGGTGTGTACCTGAGGAAGCTCATCGAAGAAGACATGGCATATCTTCTGCATGTTGGAGAACAACAAGGATTTTCAGGCATGTTGGGCAATATTGACCGAATGTATTGGAAATGGAAAAATTGCCTCACTTCATGGGCAGGGCAATATGCTGGAAGAAGCGGGACAGAGACAATCATCTTGGAAGTAGTTGCATCCCAAGATCTACGGATCTAGCATTCATTTTTCGGAATTCCAAGTTGGAGATATGATATTAATGTACTTGATCAATCTCTTGTATTTGATGATATTTTTTAAGGTCGAGCACTAAAGGTCAATTACATCGTAAATGACCACGAAAAGAATATGGGATACTATCTCACTGATGGCATACATCCTCAATGGGTAGCATTTGTCAAATCTATTCTAGGTCCACAAACTCAGAAACACTAGTTGTTAGCTCAATATCAAGAGGCTGCCCGAAAAGATGTTGAACGAGCTTTTAACATTTTACAAGCTCATTTTTCTTTTATTAAACGTCCATGTCTTATTTAGGATCGTAGTATTATGGGAAAAATGATGATCGTTTGCATTACCACGCACAATATGATAGTAGAAGATGAAAGAAACACTTAATTACATATGAATTCAAGTTAATTATGTTCGTGAATTCGATCACCATAATTATTATAATCTTGATTATTACAATAAATGGATGCCAATCACATATTGGATAATTCGAGTGAAAAAAACATGTCTAGAGATTCAAAGTTTAAAAGAAATTGTCGATACCATAATAAAAAATTCAATTGAAGATAAATCTCCATATGATATAGTGTTATTGGAACCGGCTACGCGAAATGAAATAATAATATTGTCCAAAATCTTTTATAATTTTTTTGTTGCAGATCGAGAATGTTACACCAGCTTTTGAGTGTCGTGAGAAAGTCAGTGATGAAATTCGTTCTAATAAAAATTCCAATAGAAAGCAAACAACAATTAATTCATATTTTTACTAAATTATCCTAGTTATCTTTGTAATTTTAGGAAACAAGATAAAAGATCCAAAAGGCTACAAGAATTATCACCTTAAACTATGTTACAGTATATATAAGTCAAATAATTTATAAGAACCATTATTAAATTAATGAAAAAAACTAATATATATTATTAAAATAATTACAGGTAGACTTATAATATAATTAGGATTTTTCAATAATATTAAAGGGTAGTGCTGTTTGGTCACACTGTGACCGACCGAACAAGCTAAAAATGGTAATATAGTTTTTGAAAATGAAAATATACCCTAATTTGGAAGCATAAACCCTAAGGAGGAAATGTGATTATTTCCATTTTTACAATCAATTTTCCTTTTTTTTATGCGTGTGGCTGGCCACCGTGTGACCAAATATCATTACCCAATATTAAATTACATTATTGCCCATAAAATAATTATAATAAGAAGGATATATTAGGCAAATCAAATTTTGTAAGAATCCGCTCTTTTATAATAGACTAGCAAAATGAGCGTGCGTTGCACGTTTCACCTCTTGTTCAGCAACATTAACTTTATTATAAGTAATATCTTTGAAAATTAAAAACGTTTAAAAGTTGTAATGTTATTAATTAGCTTGAAACACAAATATACTGGTTGAAATTCAGAATTACTAATATTTTTTTTAAGAATAATTGCTCATCGATCGTGATACTTGAACTTGTTTAATTTAAACATAATGTATCATCATGTACTTCATATGGGATTTCACACCGATAACATATATTCATATTACAAATGGGTCAAATTATTATTTTAAGTAACAAATTTTGATCACAACATATTAATGATTTATTCAATGAAAAGGATTTTTTTTATAACTCATCATTAGGGATCACTAATTTAATTAGCAACTATTCTGTAACTTTAACGGGTAATTGTAATAGTAGTAATCGAGTATCGATCCTCGAGGACTATTGAACGAAGATAAGGTGAAAATGAAATTTATGCACTCTCCTACTATTCAAGCTTTAAGATTGACATGATCCATGAGATTTTCAAACTAAAAGCAATAAGGAATTAACAAGGAAGTGTAAACAAATAGAAAATAAGCAATTAACAAGCTAAAAGAACAATATAGTAAGGGGTTGGTTCTAGGAACCTTGCTCGACTCAAAACAATGGGGAAATCAACTATTGATCTGTTCAACCATTTTAATCTAATTCTAGTGAAAGAATCACTCACATATGCATACTCTCTCTCTCGACAAGAACATGCGAGTTGATCAACTACTTATCTTTCTCGATTAAGACTCAAGACAAGGCGTTGAATCCCAAAAGCACTCAAGGTTTATAGCCTTCTACGCATTGATTAACTTCCGCTAAGATCCTTAATCAAACGCACCATGCAAGCTTGAATTCAATGATCATAGAAACCGATTAAGCATTTTTACGAACACTAGGCATGCTAAAATAGAGGCATCCTATTTTATCATGGGAAACAAACACCAAGAAGCATGAACTACAAATTAGAAGGCAAAATAACATCAATAATCAAATTCCACCATCAAATGAGTCTCACAAGTCCCATAAAACCAACTAAAGGAATTTAGCTAGACATAAGAAGAGAAATAGCAATAGAAAAGATAATTGAATGTATAATTAAAGATACTAATAACCCAAATAGAGAAATCTTCAATTAAATCTTCAAAGCAATCCAAATCCAACCTCCAAACTTGATTACAATGATTAAACCCTAAAACAAACTTGAAAAGGAAAGTTTGGGAAGGAAAAACTAAGCTATGGTGATTGATGCCACGTTTTTGGGCTAAGATCCCTTTCTATAGGGTACAAGAAGTGCTAAAGCAAGTTAAAAATGTAAAAAGGGCAAAATGGAAAGTTTTGGCACAAAATGTGCTAACCAGCGGTCCAACCGCACTAACCGGCGGTTTGGACCGGCTAATCGGCGGTCCAAGCTCTAGGGCGCCGGTTAGCAGCCGGTTAGCATTAACCCACCGAAAAATTCCAGATCCTTTCCTCGCTAACCGGCGGTTTACATGTGCTAACCGGCGGTTTGGCCCTGAACCGCCGCTTAGCCCGCTGGTTAGCCCTTTCGAGCGTCGATTAGATGTCCGACCTCTTTTCGTCCGATTTCTTCACTTTTTTATCTTGACTTTTCAATTTCAGTCTTCCTTGAACATCCACTTTAGCTTAGAAAACCTTATTTCACCTACACACAAGCAAAAGACTCCACCAAACGTGATACAATTCCAAAATAGATAGATTCATATCAAACCAATCACAAATTTGGCAAAAAGTTAAGCAAAAAGTGGTAGTAAACACGTTTAGTTGCTATGAAAATGAGTGTTTATCAATTAGTCAACACACGTATGTGAATTTAATTGAATGATGAAAACAAATGAACATTGTTGAGAGAAAAATCAAAATATTTTTAAAATTTTCTAGAAGAATATAAGGTAATTTAATTGTATATCAGTTTATTGGTTAAACTAATTTAAAAAATATTCCCAACTATTAGTTTGCTCTTTTATTTTTATTTTTTTGGTTTAAAAAGTTGGAAACTTTAATGATGGCTGAACAAAAATAATTAAAATTGCAATTACCATTCAAATAATGATCAAATACTTCAAGGACAAGATGTTAGTGAATCATAGTTGGGCCCTAAAGATCACAATATCTTCTAATGCCTCTAGAATCAGCAAAATGAGCTTGGTATCCTATTGTTCAATCTTAATATAAGGAAAACACAAGACATGGATTAATATGTCAATTTCTTATTTAAGGCATGTTCTTGATTCATAGGTATTTCTTCTAAGCTAATAGTAACACTAACAGGTAAAGAATATAATATCATACCAATTTCTACTTACAAACAAAAATAATTTTTAAAATTTATGTTGAAATTAATGCAACAACTTGATCGACATCAAAGAAAAAAGTAAGCTCATGCAGGAGCATGTAGCATGAAAACCAAGTAATCTAATGACATGATAATGTTTGAACGGGCACGACTCTTTTACGTAAACTATTAGCTAATTGTTCTACAAATATTTAACCAAGCTCAAATAAACTTTTAGCTACATAAATACATAAATACTTAAATTAAATTAGCTTGTATATATATAATATAAAAAATTGATAAATATATTCTTCTAATGATTGAAGAAATAAAAATTATTTGAAAATGAGCTGGATTTAGGTAATGTACACTATATGCTAATATTACATACCCCATTCGTCCACGAAATGGTTGCCACTTTTGCTACATAAGTTTGTCCACAAAATGGTTGTCATTTTTCCTACTTCACTCACATTAATTGTGGGATCCTTACTCCACTTACAACAATATTCACTATAATTTACTACTACCTACCATTTTCTTAAAAGCCGTGTCGTTCACACTGTGACAACCATTTCGTGGACGGAGGGAGTATCCAAGAAGCAATTAATAGTATAATCCTACAATTAGTATGCTTTTGTTATTCAATCAAAGCTACTACAAATTTAAAGATAATTGATCCATTGGTGTATGAGTAACAATATATTCAACAAAACCAAAGGAAAATAAAACACAACACATTAAAAGTATTGCACACGTTACACGTATAATAAATTTTAATGAAGAAGTCTTTTTTTTAAGTAAAAATTATATTCTCATTCAAGAGTATCAAAAGTACTCAAAAATATGAAGGATCATACAATCTTTGATAACACAGATACACGAAGAGAGAAAAAAAAGAGAAAAGCTAAAGATTTGCAGGAATACAAACAAGAGGGAGAGAGCACACATCATGAAAAGAAACACAAAAAGAAGATGGACAGTGTGACTTCAACCATTTTCAAGAGCGAAACTTGATACTCTTCACAATTTTCTCAGCAATCAGCGTTGAGTTTTTGAAGATCTTTTCATTTCTCACTTTCCAAATTCTCCACAAGATACATTGCCAAATGGGGCCAAAAAATTTTCTTCTTCACTTTAAGAATCCCTCTTTTTTCGATTCAGTTCCTCCACCACCGCGAACCCCAGTTCGGCATGCTACACTTTTTAGTTATTGGGAGGACCCAAGTACTCTCTTTCGGATTCAGAAAACAACTCTCAGAGATCCTTTTTCCTTTTGGAAGATACAGAAGCGAAACAATCAACCTATTGATATTGGAAGACCCAACCGATTCTTCCAAAGTATCATTTCTGGGTCCAATGGAATTCATAGGTATAGGAAGAAGCCCCCGCAAATAGAGATTTTTGCTTTCGACCATATTTCGATTGTTAATACGATATATAAGGACCGCTACTACAAATAGTATTACACCCTTGATCGTGAAATATCGATTGCTAGTCTGCTCTTCGTTCCTGAGACATTTCTCAAACCAACTAGGGAAACAAGATATGGTGTAGGCCCCCAGGCCGGCTCAATTTGCGCGACGGCTGTTTATAATCAAAACTTTTAAGCCCTGAAGACGAAAATAAGGAAAAAAAACGCATCATTTTTCGTATTAAAGTAAATATGTCATTTTAGGGCAACATAACGTAAAGAGATAAACAAGTTGATGAATTAACAACAGCAAAGCGACGGGTGCACAATATCCTCAAAATGATCTTTCTATTCAAAACTCTTATCCATTTGTAATTACACCCTGACTCTAAACATTACTGATGCTAGGATGTTAATGAACTTGTGAGCACCCATTACTACTATCAAAACCAAATGTGTGGAGATATTCTCCAACGTCAAAGGTAAAAAAATAATTACTCAACGATAATCTATTTTATTTGTATACATGTACTTGAGAGCTAGCAATAGATATTCAAACTAATACATGTCAACTTTATGTAAAACTACATGCAACAAACGCTCTGAAATAGAAATCAGTCACATGCCGAGATTTCGATGAAGTTGAGAAGGAGAAACATTAAAAAACTAAAAATAAAGAGTCATTATCATATTTACGATGAGTTGAAAGAAAACGCTTGAAAAAAAAAGTTCATTAAAATCATAGATTAAATCTTGAAATTAAACTTGAAAACAATGATTTAAACTACACTTCTCGAGCTTGTTATCTTCAATAGTTCAATGTAATTATCGGTTATATAGTGATTGTTGCTTAACACAAAAACTATGACCACAATATGGTCGCATAGCAAATTGAATTGAATCAAATTCTACTTGCTTTCCCAAATAATTAATTAGAAAAATATATACTCTTTAACAATTGAACAAGTTCTTGACTAAACCTCCGTACATTTCTCTTGAATCTTGGATTTTCACATAGTTTTTTTTTTTTTTTTTTTTTTTTTTTCAGCTTTCACCAACAGCCAAGTTAATTTATGAACTAATATAGAAGAACATAGTACAAAAAAGAGTCCATATTTCCTCCCAAAAAAAAATGAAGTCAATATTTAAATCAAATAAATAAGGTAAAAGCTAAATTGCTAGTATAAGGTATGTTTGTAACGTTGAAACATTTATTCCTAATCATATTATATATTTCTTTATTATATTACATTATCACCCTTAAATTAGATATATTGCAAGAATATTTTAGGCAAAACAAATTTTGTAAAATAATTTATATTAGTATAGATATGGATAGATATAAATTATTGATGTATAACTTTGTTAGGATCATATATTTATATAAGAGTCTTCCGAAAAATTATTATCTTATTAATTTATCAAAATTATTAATTTATGCTAAAGGCCCAACTCAGAATCAGAAATAATTATTATTATTATCTAAGAAGATTATTAATTTATTGATTATCTCATTTCACCTTATTTTACCATTAACTTTCTATTCTCTTCATTATTTCATATTCTATATGTCATGAATAGGGTTGTCTAAACAGTTCTGGTTAGTCGGTTTTTAACCGAAATACGCAATAACCAATTGGTTATTGTTAACCAAAAATCAATTTTATTGGTTATTGGTGCGGTTATCGGTTCGAATTTTTTAAGTCAATCGGTTATTGGTTATAACCAAAACCAAACCATAATAACCAATTAACCAAATTAATTAATAAATTAATAATATTTATAATATATAAATATACATTATAAGTTATAATTACAATTGAAACCCTAAATAATTCAAAATCCTAACCTTTTCTATCGACTGTGACAGCACAAGACACCAACGTTCTGCCTCCCACCGTCGTATGTGTTATATTATTATTTATGATTTATGGTTATTAGAACGAACATGAACAATTAACATTGTTCAGAAATGTTGTCCAAATTTTTAATAATATTTGGTTAATTGGGTTAACCGATAACCATACCGATTTAACAAAATTTATTACCGGTTAACCGAAATAATTAATTGGTTTGGTATATAGTAGCAATGTTTAGCCTTAATAAGTTATTGGTTAATTGGTTATTGGTGCGGTTATTCCATAACCAAATCGATTACCACCCCTAGTCATGAATCCTTATAATTCGAATAACAATATTTACCTTCCTAATTGGATATCTTCTCTTAGATGCCGTCAATGCCGCCAAGGCCTTGGTGCAATAAATTTCAATTGACAAGCGGTTTCCATCGACGATGAAGACGAGTCGCCCTCCCAAGGCCAAGGCAGGAAAACGGAGCACTGAAACTATACACATGGGACACAATTTGCTTGTGTTACATGATCGGATCAAAGACACCGCCGACAGCCTATTGGGACGATGAATTCGTCCCAAAGGCACACTGCAATTAATAAAATTCTAATTTTAAATTAATGTCATTATCACATTTTAATCAATAATATTAGAGCCAATTGTTGTAGAAGGCCGGCTCATTGACGTGCTAAGCCAACCGTTGGCTCATCACCATTGATGGTCCAATGTTATTCTCTCTCTTTTTTTGTTTGAAATAATTTATACGCCATCTTATTCATGGAGTAAAATCGAATGCTATTAACTTGATCTGATTATATGGTTAATCATTTAATGAAAGCTTTATTGGCAATATTTGCAGTCAAGTTGTGCTAATTAAACGTTGTGCATTTGGAGACTGTTGTGCTTAGAAATTTAGATATGTTAAACTTTACAAACTTTCATTTTTAAATGCGCAAAGACACTCAATACGAAAATAAAATATTCATGAAATAAAATTACTCAAGTTTCAGTAAAAGTCCGCCGGTTAATATAACGAATAAAAAGAAACTGAAGATGAAAACCAAAAAGATCAGCAAGTTTGACATTGATAAAAAATCCACCATAAACAAAGAGTAACAAGAATCACAAAAGAGTCCAACGATAAATAACTCTCATGTAATTGAAATGAAAGAAAAGGGAAGATATTACTGTTGCGTATTGACGCCAATTAAAAAAGAAAAAATGGAACAAAAATAATAAATAAAAATAACAGAAAAAAGTAGAGAGGCTCAGATCTCGTTAGAAAACGGGCAAGTAGAAATCCGACCACGCCATGGCTGCAAATCACTACCGGTTGCATGCAATGAAGATGCCATCCGGGTCGCCCCGCCAAGATACGGGCCGGATTTATCTAAGCCCGAAGACCAGCTAAGAAAGAAAGAATCGATAAATTACATCACAGCCCCAGTAATTGGTATAATTTAGATATAGATAGACAGAAAGAGCGAAGACGAAGACGAAGACTACAGTAGAGCTGCAGCTGCAGCTGCTTGCTCTAATATTCTTCGTGAGTGGAGGTAGTACTAGTTTTTTGAAGGGGGTGTATTAACAGATCGATTACATCAACCCCAGTGAAACTAAAACAAACCAAACCAAGTCCAACAGAGCGTTTTTGCTGATTCCCACAGAAATTATAGTCGTAGTTTATTCTGAGGTTAAGAAGGGCTGTTGATTTTGGGACGAAATCATAGGGCATATAGAGAGGCTCAACCACCCTTCAGAAAAACCCCAAATCTCTCTCTAACCCTCATTCTTCTCTTTCTCAGCTGGCTATCGTTCTTCGCTTTTTTAATTTCGCTTTTAAATCAATGGACTTTCCTTCTTTTCCTATTCTACCCCTGCTTTCATCACGGTTTTACCGCCTTGAGAAGAGAGTTAAATCTGTGTGCGATTTTTTCATCGCTCTTCGAAATTATTGAATTTATTTTAATTTTCTTTTTTTTAATTTCGAGCATCTTTGCATATAGCAGTATGATACGGGGTTTATTTATGTTGGGCCGAAATTAAAAGCCTAAATCTTGCGGGAATGGCTACTCTATGGACAAGTTCAAATCTGAAATGAAATTTACTGGGTTCGTTCACTTAAGAACTCAACTCACATGTGAAGCAGAGTAAAAGAATTCAGTCATAATCCTCTCAGAGCTGAAAATGAACATCATTCAAGACTTGATGTTTGTTTGAGTTTCCACTTTAGAGCTGACATTTGAGTCTTGAGCCTTGATATGCTTTAGACCAGACATTCTAAATTTTAGAGAGCTCAACTTTTAAAGTTAATATTATTAAATCCCTTAAAGCTAAAAAGACAAAAATGCCTCTCACTGTGACTAGCTTATAAATAGCTCATTTCCCTACTGAGCTATCTTCTTCCTCACAACATTCACATACCTATGTTTACACATCTTCTTTTACTTTATTCTTCTCTTTTATGATTGAAGGCTAACTTGATCGTTGGAGAGCCGACACCGGAGTTAACCTCCGGCGGTGTGGCTTCTTTTTGCAGGGAATTTCAAAGGAAATGGAGTTCAACCAGTACAAGAAAATTAGATCGTTAGTGAAAACTTATTTTCTATTTTAATTGAGTTAAATCGCAATTGTTTTTTTTAGCTCCTAAAACCCAATTATTGGTAGGGCTCTAATCCGATCCTAGCACAATATATGAAAAGTTTAACTCATGTTTACCGTGAGTTTTGTTAATTGTTACTAATCAATCATTAACAAGGAGTTTCTGAGAATTGTGTATGAAATTATCTCATACTCCCTCCGACTCATTTATATTGTCATCATTTTATTATTTAGATGTCTCACTAATATTTTCAGCTTTCAAATAAGAAAAACTTTAAGGCTATGCGCAGCAGCGGTCTCCAAAATGGAGATCGCTGCCACTTTTCACCCACATGGTGGTCCCATCGAGCTCTCCCTCTTTTTTTCCCCACAATAGAGAACTCCAAATATTGTGCTATCTTATTATGTTATTGACAAATGAGAGTGCGTCACGTGACCACTAACTCTTTCTTTATTTAATTGTGGTCTCCACAATTGATTTTCTTTCTTGCGAACTCCTCTCCCAGAAGCTCTCTGTTTCCGAGCTCCTCCTTGCGTGCTCTAAGCTCTACAATGGCATGCGAGCTCTACGTGGAGCTCATAACCGCGGGCGTGAAGCCAAGCTCGCTATTGTGGATAGTCTAACCCTTTAAAATCCTCCAAAAGTAATGAAACCTACCAACTTTCTATCTTATTACTTTTATTCTTAATCTCCGTGTCGAATAGTAATAAGATAATTTTCAGTGGATCGAAGGGAGTACAACAAGTTTTGTGTAGTGTTTTGAATGCCAGACCGGACCGGAAAATCGATGAACCAGTCAGTCATCCGGTCCGATTTTGTCCAATTCCGGTTCTTTAATTGGCCCGAAGCGAACCATTAAAAATCGGTCAAACCCGGCGAACCGAATGACCCAATGAATCGGTTTGGGTTTCAAAATTCAAATCTTATCTTATTTATCAAAATGAGATGAAGATGATTTGAACCCTAGACCTCCTTGTTATTAGGCAATAGCACAAACCATCTCACCAACAAGAGTTATTGGTCTTTAAAGTTTTGATTTATTAACTTAACTTGTTACTAAAAACATTATGGTAGAATTGTAATTATTGCTTTTTTTGTGTAAACATGGACCTTAATTTTAATTAAACATTCTAGTATACATGAATAATTACCACATATAAGGGCCCGTTTGATAAGCTAGGTAGGATATGTTAAGATAAGTTATGGGAAGATAAGTTATCTAAATTATTGAGATAAATAATCTAAGATGGATGTTTGATAGGAAAAAAAGTAAATCGAGATAACTAATATTCGCGTTTGGTATGTAAGATTAAATCCGAGATAAACTTATCCCTTTTTCATCATACCCCTGACCTAATAAGATAATTACCAAATTATCATCACTTATATATATATATATACACGACGGTGAAATTGAAGAATTCAACATTGGTATATTCAAATTTTTATCAACATTGGTTCCTTCAAATTTTTATCAAGATTGGTACTGCAGTATAATAATAATATTGATTCCTTCAAATTTTAATCTTCAGGCCAATGCGGCTTTCTTTCTTTTATTTCTTATTTTCCTCATAGGCCGAGTACATCAAAGACCTGCTGCAGACTCGGTTCTGCGCATTTTAGTTCCCAAATAATGAACTTGGATCTGTTCATGTATATACCAAACTCAACAAAAAAAAAAGGAATGCAAAAGTGAACAAATCACCAAAAAAACAAGTCGCCTGATGCCAAAGAAAACAAAAAATCACCTGATCAACAATGGAAAAGAGGATGTGCAGATTATTTGTCGATCAAACTCTACAATCACCCGAAATTCGCCGGTTGTCTTCGAATTAGGGCTTCGCAAGTGCTGCTTTCTTCGAGAAATTGGAGGTAAGATTTTAGGCCGATTTTTATTTTGAAATTAGGATACTCCAAATCTCTGGGCAGTGAAGTTATTACCTTTTCCGGCGCTGAATGGTGGTGTAATTCCTCACGATTTTGCCGTCTTCAAGCCACCGCCGAATCGAAATAAAAAATGTTGAACACAAAAAAAAAACAAGGTCAGATTGCGATTGTTGTCGAGGGAATTTGTGGAAGCCGGTAAGATGTTTACCTCTTCCACTGCGCCGCCAAACTCAAATAGAAGCAGGAGAAAGGGAAAGGAAAATGTGAGTGAACGATGGAAAGAGCATAGTTGGCCTTCTCTACATACTGTTTCACGAAGATAAAATTATCTCACCAAGTTGGGGAGATAATTTACCTAGTCGAAACAGTGCTTTATCCCTCGGGCTTGGTCTTTCCACCGGGCCTGCGAGTTTATTTATCACCCTACCAAACACATGATAAACATAAATAACTTATCTTATCTTGGTATATCTAGCCTACCAAACGGGCACTAAGGAAAGAAAAAGAGTTACGTCACAAAAATTTATTTAAATAACATAATCACTAGATGAAGAGATTTACTAATTTCTCGTACAATAAGAACATGGTTATTATAATATCATGAAATCATAAACTACAAATAATATAAATTTATCTTCATATACTTTGATTTATTTATGTGTTGAACAAAAATTGATGAAAATATTTACTCCCTCCATTTTTGAATAAATGTCCTATTGTGTAGTTGGCACAAAAATTAAGAAAACTGTTAAAGTTATTTTTAGTGGGGTGAAATTTAGGATTTAGGAGTCTTGTTAATAAAGTATTAGTTTGCTAATCTTTGTTTATTTTTGGATCCTTTTAAATCTAGGCTCTTTACATCTCTTTACAGTTCGTTTTTTTTTCGCATGATTTAGTTTGATCTCTTTTTTTTTTTTCTGTTTTAATTTTCGACTTGATTTTAAAAAATCTCTTTTAGTTTTTTTTTTGTTTTTTTTTTTATTGAAATGATGATGATATTTTCAGCTCTTTTTATTTAATGATGCTTTTTTTCCATCTCTTTTCGTGTGGTTTTTTTCGTGTGTTTGATGAAATGATAATGATATTTTCATCTCCTTTCTTTCACATGTTTTCGTTTTTCTTTTTCCTTTGCATTACAGTTTTTTGATTTTGTTTTTGTTTATAGTTTTTTAAGGATGGTGTAATGAGCATAAAATACACTTGTTCTTAAATGAGCATAAGGCCTTGTTTATGGGCGCCCACCCCAACCTGCCACCTCATATATTTAATAAAAAAAAAAGAAAAAATATTGGTGGCTTCTTTTCCCTAAAAAAATTGGGTCGACCCAAAAGAAAAAGCCACCGAGTGGCCTCCCTCTCTCATCTACTTTGAATTTAATGGGATGATGACATTTGTCGTTATTTCATTTGTTCGTCAAATTATTTTGGATATTAAGATAAAATTATTATATCTTTTACAAATTATCTTAAAAGTAAATAAATATAATACCAAAATTCGTAATTTTTCTTACTCTATAAATAGGGACCATATTTAATGTATTTTTGCACACAAAAAAATATCTTTTTCTCTCTACATATAATTTTCATCTTATAGGATTGCAAGTCTAACGAGCTATATGAGAAATAAAGAACAACTTGTCAATAGAGAAGCTCACAAAGCTCTGTTAAATGACTTGATCGAGCATATATGGGAAAAATTCGGCAATCGTAATTAAATTTGATGATATTTCATCTATGTTTTAAGCAACACATATGTATTTTAAATTATGTATTTTAATTAAAATAATTTATTATTTTGGTTTGTTTACTCTCTCCGTCTCGTTATTCTTGTCCTATTTTCCTTTTCGGGTTGTCCCGTTATTCTTGTCATGTTTCCTTTTTTGAAAATAATTAGGAAATACTCCCTCCGTACTTGAAATAATGCACTACTTACCCATTTTCACTGTACTTGAAATAATGCACTACTTCACTTTATGGACTCTTACACCCTTTTTGACTTCACTTATTTACACCATTTGCCATTACTTTATCAACCACTACCTAATCCAACCAAATCTAATTAATCCACTAATACCAATAATTACCCACTATTTATTTTAATCATCTAATCTAAATTCATTATCAAAATTTATGATAATTAGCAAATTAATTAAAACCTGTATTAATAAAATTAATTAAAAACTGTACTAACAAAATTAACAAAATTAATTAAAACCTGTATTAACAAAATTAACAAAATTAATTAACTAAATCCAGTTTTAACAACCTTAATTAACCCTATTTAACCCAACCCAATTACAACTAAAACCCAAACCCAATACAACTAACCTAATTCCACTACCCAACCCAATTCCCAAACCCTAACCCAATTTGCAGCCCAAATTCCCCCAAATATCACCTGAATCTCCCACCCCTCAAACCCTATTCGGCGCATTGTATTGTGTGTTCTTCACGCCCTAGGGTTTTCTCCTCTCTCTGTCTCCACTCTCATCTCTGCATTTCCTCACTGTAATCTTACCTCTGCGTCCCTATAATGGCGCTGATCAATGCCGCCTTCCCCAAATCTGAGAGCTTGGTGGCGAAACCCCCTCCGACGCGAACTCATTCGCCGCCGTTCTTCGACGACTCTGAGCGTCAGTCTCCTTCTCCATCGCTCTATGACGAGTTCCATACTCGCACTCCGTCGCCGCCGCTCTTTGATGACTCTAAGTGTCAGAATCCATCTCCGCCGCTCTTTGACGACCCTGAGTGCCAGAATCCTTCTCCGCCGCTCTTTGACGACTCTGATTGTCAGTCTCCTTCGCCGCCGCTCTTGGCCGACGGAGTTCTGCCAGATTCGCCGCCGACGCCGCTCAGACGTGAATCGTCGCCGCTCTTCGATGATACTGTGGTGCCCGAGTCCGAATTTCCCACGCCCAATGATGAGCATTCTCCACATCCTCCTGAGGGATCGGTGGCGGACCGTGAGAGCTCGGTGCCGGCGATGCAGTGGGAGGATCAAGCTGACATTAATCTCACCTACGAGGAATGGGTGCAGAAATACATTGCTAAGGGCTTCCTTGTGAACTTCACGCCCATAAAATAGGTGATGCGTTCTATTTACAGTAAATATTTTTTTCAGCTTTATTGAATGCGTGGGGGAAGGCTGGTGATGCCTTGTGTGTGCAGATTTTGATATTTATGCTGATATGCGTGGGGGAAGGCTGGTGATGCCTTGTGTGTGCAAATTTTGATATTTAATCTGATATGAACAGATTCTATACTTGTTTCTGTGGTTCAATTGATATGAACAGGTTCTATACTTGATTCTATGCACTCTTTGATGCATTTGATGAGAACAGATGCTATACTTGATTCTATGCTTTCTGTGGTTCAATTGATATGTACAGATTCTATACTTGTTTCTATGCACCCTCATATGCATTTCATAAGAACAGCTGCTATACTTGATTCTTTGCACCCTCATATGCCACCACTACAACAGATTTTCTGTTGTAGTTTTGGAGGCATAATTGGGCATGCACTTGAGTCAATGATGCAAAAAGATCTTCATTTACAATAAGCTGAGACTACATTCATGATCAAAAGTCAGTTTACACTCCAAACACATCAACTACATACAAAATGTTTGTCCCTATAAACCCTGTCCAAAAAACTCCAAATCTGTTCACTTCAAGGGTAGATCTTCTAATCTTCTATGTGCATATGTTCCACTCCAGCAACTATGTCTTCATTCTTGTAGATCAATCCTCCTTCAATCCTATGCATCTTCAAATAATCCCAACCCTCTATTACAACTTGTTCATCCACTGTGATGCATTCTGGCAGCAAGCCAAGCCCTCATCAATCTCTCTTTGCCCATGTGTGGGATCTTATAGTTGTTGCTGCCCCTGCATTTTATGATCTCCTCATGGCAGCCCTATAAAGTTAGGAATACATTGTTTATTTTCCAGGCAGGATACTCATCCAAAGATTCCTTGACATTTTTGATCATGTCATCCACTGTCTTTGCCTGTTTCTCATCCTTAAGTGTTTGTATGGCTCTAAAAAAGCCAAGGTCATTTATGTTCATATCTGGTGAATTTGGTGGTTGGCATACAAGCTGTATATTGAATCCATCAGATGATGCAGCTGCTCTGAAATCTGGATCATTGTTATCTATGTGTGGCCTTGCATTGTCTTGTTGTATTATTATGTTTTTGCTGAGTCATTCAGGCCATTTTGCTTTAATGATAGGTATCATCTGCAGCAGTTAAGGTTGTAACATGAACTACATGCTAAATGATGAATTGAACAGCTTCTGATAGTGAAAAAATGACATGAGAAAACCTTATCTGCTGCAGAAAGATCTCCTTCATTACTGCTCTTGAAATGGTTTGAATTGACTTGGTTACCATGGTGCCATTCTCTCTGTTTTTGCTATGTCTTTGTGCTGCCTCCTCATATGTGAATGGAATAATTGCCAACTTGCCATCCCAAATCACTTTTCAACTGCTATCAATGATAGGTCTAGAAATCATGCACTCAAACATTATTTTCTCAATAAATGTCTTGGATTTACATGTTCTATGTGGCTCAGCTTCTCCTGCTGCCAGGTAATACCTTCCTTTGGTTCTAGTTAAATTGAACCATTTTTCATCAATGTGAATCACATTGTACATAGGCTGAAATTGTATCTTCCCCTCTTCACTAATGCAACTGAGTTGATTGAGACTGAATTTCATCCTATTCAGCTTGTTTACAACAGTGAGAAATGGTTTTATAGCACTTGTATGAGGCCTTAACTCTTTATGTTTCAACCAGTTTTGTACCTGGCCTTTGCTCACACCCATGCCTAATGCCAAGTTTCTGATACTTGATCTCTGAAAAACAGATAGGCTCTTTACCTTTTCTGCATCAATATGCTTTCTATCTCTGTGAACTGACCCTTTCTTCATGCTTAAAAGGTGTATAGGCCTGCCCAAGGCTTGTTAAGATGTTGCTTTCTTCCAAATGCGCCATATTGTGCTGGCATCAATGTTGAACAGTGCAGCAGCTTCCTTTTTGGCACCGTGATATAATTCTGAGTGCGTGCTGTGCTGAAGCAACCATTGCGCCAAGTTATTACGCTCTTCGTCAGTTAGATTTTTCCTTTTTTGTCCTGTTTGCATTGCTGCAAATTTTCTGATTTTTTTGGAAGTGTAGAATCTGTGTAGCTTTGTCTTGAATGCAGCATTTATGGCTTTTTATAGTGGTAGGTGTACTTAGTTTTTCCCTCCTAAGTGTACTTTAAGTGGGAAAGTTTGAATTTTCACTGTAATTTTTGAATTTTGGTACCAAAGCAGTGAAAATTCACTGCATTTCCCTCCTTGTAAGACTTCACTGTAATTCACTGTAATTGCACCAAGTTATTTAATCTGAAATTTTTATGTCACTGGTTTTATGAATTTAATTTCATATTCCACAGAATTTATGTTTCATTTTTGAGAAATGCAAAGCAGGAAAAAAATATTTAATTACCGTGCAAAAAAAAAACAGTAAATGGCGTGCATAAATTAAAAAAGCAGCAATGAAAGAATTAAATGGGGGGTGGGTGGTCTAAAGTAGGAAATGCTAATTGTAATTAAAAGTTAAGATTAACAATACCCTTTATATCTTTTTACACCACTTTACACAACTTTGCCAACTTTCTTAAACTCCGCATCGAACAGTAAATGATGCATTATATCAAGTACGGAGGGAGTAATTAATTTATTAAACAATTCATTATACACTTTTTATCATACTTTTTCACCTTATTTTCTGTGTCATTCACTGTTCTCCTTCTCTCTCTACTCACTTTATTCCACTTTATTTCACTATTCACTTTCTCTACTCACTTTATTTTACTTTATTACTTTATGTCATTGTTCACTTTCTCTCTATCCACTTTAATTTACATTAAAAACTTCATTAAACATACTTTCTATTGTTAAATATTTTCTCCTTAATATAAAGTTGAGATTGGAGTGGTTGGGATGATATAAACAAAAAAAAAAAAATAGATACAATATGAAAAAAAGAGAAATTAATTAAATATTAATAAAAGTTACTGAGTTGAATGATCTATTCTCAGATAAACATGGTCTAAAGAAGCTGTAAATGAGACTTCAATTAGTAACAAAACTGTGTTTGAGTTGGAAACTTTCTTCGATCAAAGTAGTTAAAATTGTTCTTTTAGTAAGGTGATAATGATTACATATTCTCACAAAGTGCAACAATAAAAATAAAATAATTGAAGAAGTTAAAATTCGTATAGCAATTTCTGCAAAACTGAATTATACTTCAACTGGATTAAAAAAAAAAAAAAAAAAACGCGTTTTTTAAAAATAGGAAGGAAGAGAAATGAAATGGAAGCTCAGATCTAGGACATTGATCCAGCAACGAGAATCAGACCACGCCATGACTGCGAAGAACACCGGTTGCAAAATATGCCATCCGGGTCGCCCCGCCAAGATACGGGTCGATATGTCTCATTACCCGACCACAAGCTCAGAAGAAACAACTATAACCATCACAGCCTCTTCATATATCATAGAGAGAGAGAGAGAGAGAGAGATCTTACAGACTCCATCTGGAGTCAATAGACTTTTTAAAGTCCAAAAAAGTCCATCAAAATCCACAACCAATACACCCCCGTAAGTATATATATGTATGATGAATGAAAAGGAAGCGAAGGTTCTGTTTCATGAAGGGGGTTTGTTGATTTAATTAGATTTGTGAAAGAAATCACAGAGTTAGCAGAGAGGGGCAACCACCCTTGCAAATTCCCATATCTACACTGCAAACCCTCATTCTTCCTTCTGAGCTTTTACTTCTCTTCTTGCCAGCTTTGACCCTTTTTCCCGACTTTTCAGGTCTTAATAGTATTTGCTATGTCCAAAGAATCCATTAGGGGTATATTGGTCATTCTAAAGGCGGAGGTATCAAAGTTATTGATTCGAACGTCAATGGTATTGATGGGATAATCATGGAAGGCCCATTTTACCATGAAATGGATCTGGATTATGGGCCTAGATATTGGTCCAACGAAAACCCTTTAGCATTCTTTTCTCTCTTGCGTTTCTGGAGGAGGAGGATCGTCACCGAAAAACCCTTCTGCTGTGTCGATTTTTGCAGGCGTTGAGCGAGTTCGGGGGAAAAGTAGTGAAGCTGCGAAGGAGATATCGACATGTATGGCTCTTCACTAATTTATCGACCTTCTATAATTTGTTACGATGACTTGAACAAGCAAGGATGATATAAATATTTTCTTTTCTTCTTGAGGAGTTGGCAGTTGAGTAGTATAGTAAGGAATGATTATATGACGTGAAAATACACATTTGATTTTTACATGCTTTTGAATATAACTACCATACACAACACGTATAACCTCTAATTTAATATTATTAATTTATTATTAATGTATTTTTATAGAAAAAAAATGTCAAAATATAATATATTAAGTATTAATTATTAACTTCAACAAAATGTTATGGTAAAAGTACATATATATGTTAACTATACATGTATATCACATCTCGTCGATTACAAAATTTTAATGTGGGTGAAGTTCATCTATTATAATATAATTAATTTGCTAATTAAGCGATTTTAATACTTTAGAGGAGACAAAAAAAGGTTGCAACATGAAGCTAATTGTTAAGATGGCTAAATTGACATGTTATCATATAAAACAGAGTTTTGCGTATGTTACTCATATTTCGGAACTTAAAAGGAAAAAAATGAACAACTTTCTTTGGAATTCACTTATTGGTTACTTTGCCTGTTTGAATTTCAATTTCTCATCATGTAGTTGATACTCATCATTGTCACACTCTCATCTAAAATCTCTTAAAGAGGTCAATCTTGTTTAGAATTGTGATTGAATTGGATTGTTGTATATTATTCGGTGGATTATAATTATAATAATTATAATATGATATTACACTAATGTCCTTAGATATGATATATAATAGAGATATAATAGGTAAATCAAATTTTATAAATAAGGTTCTTTTATAATAATAAGTATAGATTCATTAATCTCACTAGCTAGTTCATAATATAATAGAAATAAAAAGATTGATAATGGTATTTTCATATATTTGTGTCTATTTGACTATTTAGCCTAAATACTTTAAAACTGAAATCATGTTTTGCATTGACCACTATACACTATAACAACATTCCAAAAACCAACAACTTCCTCCTAATTAAACTCTGGACGAGTTAACGAACTCGACGACTCGCTCAACCAACTCGGCAAGCTCAACCGGCGCCGTGGTGTCCAAAACGAGCTTGGCCACGTCACCCACGTCATAGTCCCAACACCCGCCGTAACCTTCCAGCAACCGCTCCAACTCCCGCCACGTGGACGGTTTGTGCCACTCCGTTCCGCCCCTCAGTTCGAGGCGTCTCCGCCACTCCGCCTCATCGCCGGGCCTGCACTCCACCATCACCACCCTCGCCTTGTATTCCGACGCCATAGCCAGAAGGCGGTCGAGGTGCGGCCGCCTTGAAAGCGGGGAGTCAACCACCACGCTCAGGCCCAAGCCCAGCTGCGTGGAGGCGACACGCCACATGGCGTCGTAGGAGAGGTCGTTGAGCAGCTTCGTGGCGGTGGCGGGTGAGGTTTGTATCAGAGCATGCTGGATTGCGTGGGTGGAGTCGCGGAAATGATCCTTGTCGATGAGGGGGCATTTTAGGGACTTGGCGACGGCGTATGCCACCGTGCTCTTTCCTGTTCCGGGATGGCCTTTCAGCGCGATCACGACCGGCGACGGCGTCTCTGCTCTCTCTCTATCCATTTCATATAAAAGAGGAGAGAGAATTTTGGATTCTGTGGAGTGTTTTGATTTTGAGAATTGAAAAGCTGTTAAATAATTTTTCGTCGCTAATCCAAATCTAATCTTGTTTTTTGGCCATATATGATGCATGTTGACGGATTTGTGGAGCTTATCCGAAAAAATGTCACGCTCAATTTTATAATATGCCACGTAATTTCATTTTCTTAAATCGATACGTAATTTCATTCACACAATATAAAATTCAATGTATTTGTATAGTATATTTAGTTATTAATATTATTCTTTTTATAGTATTATTTTATTTATAAGTGTAAAAACACATTTCTAGTTCCAAGAAATTGATTCCGTGGATAATAGAAATTCGAAGTTTTCATCGTGAAACTTTAAGGCAGAAAACAAGGGACAAAAGGTAGAAAAGTAATTAGTACTCCATGGCTCCAGTTCAATTTGTCCCATTCTACTATTTTAAATATTTCTTTTTTAAAAAAAATAATTAAAAGATCATTTTATTCATTTTATGTTACTTTAAAATTACTTTATATTACTTTCTTTCACTCTAAATCATTTTATCAATTTATCATTTTATTCACTATACTAAACACAACTTTTATCATCTACTCCCTCCGTCCACGAAACAAAGTCCTACTTATCCTTAAAAATCTATCCACGAAACAAAATCCTACTCTGCTTTTTGTATATTTAAACACTCTCTTTATTCATATATTTACTACCCTTTACCACTAATGAACCCACCCCAAACAATAAAACTCAACCTAATTAATTCACTAATTATTCATTAATTTCTAACCAAATAAATCACCCCCACCAATAGCCCAAATCATCCAACCCATCCCATTTATCTCTCGAAATCCAATTTGGCCCCAATTTCTACTCTTTCCAACCCTAGATCCAACTATCTCTTCTCACAATTTCTTCATCTATCTTTCTCATTCTCTGATGGCTAACTCTCAATCTCACCAATTCCATCTCTCTACAACTCTCGATACTTCTCTTTTCTACGAGGATCTATCGATCCTAGTCGCAACTCATTTTCTCCAATACTGACCTATTCATGGGAGTCTTCATGTTTGGAGATCGTTTCGACAGACATCGTACTGGAATCAGATTTGACCGACGTCGAATCTCCACCACAGAGCATTTGTCTTGGTGAATCTGAGTTCAATCCCCTCTTTGAATCGATTCCGACCACTGAGGACTATGTCCAGATCTGCTAATCTTCCAACGGATCGAAACGATGGTGTCGAAGACACCGTTGTTGGCCGTGGAATTTGAATCAGAGATGCACGGCATTCTACTGGACTGTATGTGATTGTTTCAGCTCCAACAACTTTTTATTTTGCCTCCAAATTTTCATTTACACTTGTATCACATTATTTTCTTTCTATTGAACTGTATGTGATTGTTTAGTTAATAGTTTTGCATTTATTCAATTGTTGTGACATTGTTATTCAATCTTAGAAAAATTTAAAGCTATCTTCCCATCTATAAATAATTGAAACAGTAGACGAACATAGCCCGAAAAAAAAAAAAGCAGAAAAACATAATCATAAACATTTGAAACTGAGTGTTTATTCATAAGCATAAGCATATTGTCACACAATTGTATAAAAATGGAGTGATGTGCTTAATTTAATTAATGACATTTAAATATCCGAAAATAGCAGAAAAAAATCAATTTCATTTAATAAACAACAAAATAATGTGATCCATCTATCTTTGTTTAAGTGTAAAGCCTTTTTTCTAATGAAAGATTAGCAAAACTAATAAAGTAATATTACCGTTACTCTTTTATCCCACTTACAATACTTTTATCATCTTTCTTATTCTCCGTGTCTAGCATGAAATGAGACTTTGTTTCGCGGACCGGAGGGAGTAATATTTTGTTCTTAGTGTCTATGTTAATCTCAAATGGGACAAATTAAACGAGATGAGAGTAGTAGTACAAGAAAAAAATTAAAAATCAAAACGAGAGCTTGGATTATAAATAAATAAATAAATAATCTTTAATAAAATATAACGAGGGCTCAGATCTGTAAATGAATCGCAGGCAATTGGCAAGGAGACACCGCCATGGCCCAAAGTTAACCAGTTGCATTTGGGGAAAGTATTCCCAGCATCACGCCATCTGGGCTGCCCCGCCAGGATACGGGTCGGTTTGCGCCATTGCTGGATTCTCCTGCTCTCCAGATAACTTATCGTCACAACCTTCCTTATGTTTTCTGTTTCAACATCGACCGAAAAGATGTAAGTAAAATAAGCTCAGCCAACACCATCTTGGTTTCCAATTGATCCAGCGCCAGATCAAAGAACTACATACATACACAAACACATACGCCAGAAAAAAAGGGTTATTGATTTAGAGAGAAAAGTGACATCATGGGCGGATCAGAGAGGGCAACCACCCTTGAGGAAATCCCTTTCTCTGACGACTCATTACGGAGAGAGCAGGATAACTCGTGTTGGGACAACTCGGATTCTTGTATAGTTCAGCACAGGGCTAAATTAGTAAATACCATACGAGATTTCAGATTCTACCTCAAAAAAATAATTTTATTGAAGATTAATTTAACAAAATAAGAAAATATAAAGTGCCAGGCTCAGCAGACTAGAACAGACATAGAGATAGAGGCACCGCCATGGCTGCAAAACCCGGTTGCAGTCTCGTGCCATCCGGGTTTGCCCCGCCAAGATACAGGCCGGATCTATCCCTATGCGCGACCCAACTCGGAAGATCATTCAGCATCACTGCCTGCACATAGATCCGGATCATCTTTTCCACATTGCATCATACCACAGACAAAAAATCAAAAAGGTCGCGTGTTGGCGATTAGAAACAGTTCAGAATCACTAGATTCCGAGATCGAGATCAAGTATATGAAGTTTGGAATTAAAGAAGCAACAACAACTGTACAGGAATGAATGAATGATGATGATGATGATGGTGATGCGTCGCGCAGCGAGACGACCCGACCCGGGCAACGCGAAAAGGGGTTGTTGGTTTAGAAGAGAGAAATCGTTGGCGAGAGAAGAAGGGCAACCACCCCCAGAAACAACCCATCTCTCTCCTCTTTCGCCTCATTCTTTGAGTTGGGATTTTTCATTGAATTTTGCAACTATGATTTGTGTGGGATTTGGGACTTTTATTCTAAGGACTGACCGGGTCGGGTTGGTACTTGGATTTTATGAGGGCAGTTTCATCATTCAGGGGGTGTATTAGTTAATAGAGTTTGAAGGATTTTAATGGAGTTTGAAATCCGGCTGTATTGGATTCACAGATTTTCAACTCCGTTAAAATTCAGGTGTATTCAATCCCATAGATTTCAACTCCATTAAAATCCAGAGGTATTGGATTCATGAATTTCAAACTCAATTAAAATCTCTGTGTATTCAACATTCTTTCGATTTTGCTGGATTTCAAGATTTCATGGATTTCGACGGATTTCGAAAGCAAAATACAAAGGATTGAAATCCGACCTCCCACCCTCAAAGTTTGATGAATTTCGTATCCAGCGAGCGGCGATGTTCAGCGATCGCTGGCACCGTGTCCAACCAGTGATAACCAGCGGTCGTTGGCCACACATCAGCGCCTATTGCCGGCGGTCGTTGGGCCAAAGAGGTGAAAATGATAGCTATTTGGTTCAAGGATTGATTTTATAATATTCTGCTTGTGCTACTCTTTCTCTCAATACTTTCTCTCTCTGTCCTCTACTTCTCCCCCATTCTTGACTATCGCTCTCCCTCCAAATCGACGTCGACATCAACAAACTTAGAAAACAAAAATTAGGAGAACAGAAACCGGGAAATGTAATCTTACGGAAGTCTGTGAACATCAAACTTGCAGACATGGCAACGTCGACAGAATTTTCAAGCTTGTAACCCAAAGTCGATTCCCCCAACTTCGTTCACCTGCTCCTTTGCTACTACAATCAGTCATCGATACATTCATTCTTCACTCATTTTGCTTGGTGCAAAGGTTTTTGCATTACACGTGAGGCGGCGGAGTTTTGCCAGCGGCGATGAATCTCTCTTCTGTCGCTTCGCGGAGAAGTCGGGGTTATTCTTGGGCGTAAATCTGCCCTCCAATCTCTACCGCTCTCAATCCTGCGTTAATAAAGGATCTCGTGTTCCGGATTATACGAATGGCCTTGTCTGCTAGCTTGGCTTCCTTCTCCGACAAAGAATTCTTGAAACGGATTCAAGAATTGGCGCTCAAATTTCAGATGAGTGAGGATGATGATGATGTGACTGCCAAAATGGATGAAATTCTTGAGACTAGATTGGATAATGCTAGTGCATCCTCAAATGGTGATGCAGTGTTTTTCTAAGAGAATTTGAGGCCGTTTGATGTGTTGGAAACGCCCGATTTTCCAGATAGGGACGAGATAATTCCTACCAACATCTAATACTAGTGGAGAAGAGTTTGTCTTGAGTCAAGCTTCCATGGAAGGGGAAGCAGTCTTGTGGGACTCGGTTGTAGAAGAGACTGCCAAGATGCAGGCTGCAACGAGAGACGAGGCTTTGGATCAAGAAACGATGAAAACGCTTGTTTCCCCAGTTGATGCAAAGATTGAAGAAGATGATCGTGCGGGATATAGCCAGCGATCGCTGGGAGGCCGTCAGCGACCGAGAGAGTGTCGCGATCGCTGGGATGTGGATTTGAACTCCTTAAAATTTCATGTGTAACTCCCACAAACTCCACACTCAACTCCTACAAACTTCACTGAAATCCTATAGATTTTAACTCCACATATTTCAATTCCCTAAATTTCAACTCCTAAAAAATCCTTCAAAATTTCAAACCAGTACACCCCCCTTGATAGAGTCGATAAGCATAATCCCGACCCGAAACCAAACCATCGCTCCCAAATTATGGGAGGTGGTGTTTCATGTACTACTCATTTTTCTTTCTTTTTTTTTTCCCCTTTTTCCCCTTTTCTTTCTTTATCTAGAAAATTACTATCAAATAGTCCCTCCATTCTAACATTTTTTTCCTTATTTGATAAGTGAATGAACATCTATTTAAGAAAAATAAGATAAATCGAAGGAAATGGAGGGAGTACTATTTTTAAGTATTAACATGGAATACTATATCTATACCAATATAAAAAGAGTCTTTTTTACAAAATTTGCTTTGCCTAAAATACCCTTACTATATAATAAAATTAAGGGCTATAATATGATATAATAGATGTTTTAAATATAAGAAATATATTAATTCATTGAAAATCAAACTTACCTTGTAAAATCATCTGTTACCTAATTTTATTGATTTGATCTTGATAAATGATAATGGTATGTCTCTTTTATAAGTTTCTACATAATATAATAAATTATAAGAATAATTGATATATATGAAAATCAAACTCATTTACCTTAGTTTAATGATTCAATTTAATATGCATACTATATGAAATTTTCTTTGAAGTTCGAAAAATAAGCTCCCAATTGATTGAAGTCTAATGGTCAATGTCTCGATTCAAGCTAAATTAGTTTCTATTTTCTTTATCGTGAATAATAGATGGGTAAATAGGTATTGGAATACTTTAAACCTGCAAATGTGCATTGGTCTTAAATTCGGCATTTTAGGATGACGTATGTGGAAGCTCTTTTGTTTATGAAATACTACATGATTATGATATTAGAACTTTGCGATTTTACAAACTTAAAATTTTATTTATTTTATAAAATACATTATGATGATACACTAACAGATTATTTTTTAGTTGAATATTCTTAGTTACTTATAGGAAATGAAGAACATTAATAATAGAAAATAAACTTAAAAATGATTTCCCTAATAAAAACTTCAGAAAATCTTAGAATATCTTTTTAGAGTAGCACAAATCTATCTAAGCATAAGTTAGATTTATCTTAGACACCTTACCAAGACATCTTTTGACCCCAATAGCCAAAATTACAAGCAGAATTACATAGTATTAGTAGTAAAACTACAAAATATTACATCGCTAGCAATAAGTTTAGAAAATATTTTTATTTCAAATTCATATTGTCATTTAATTTCACTATCATGTAACACTATCCACCAACAGTTTTGTAAAAAAGAGCTAGGAAAAATAATGGAAACACGACAAGCTGCAATTATTAGTGTTTCAATTTAAATATAGTAATAGAAAATTTGATTTTGTACACAATTCGTAATAGGAAATTAGAAAGTAGAATAAGACAATAGTAAATTTGAAAATCCGTAATAACAATCTCGATTGAGATTTGAGAAAAAAATATTAAAAAATAATTACAGAATTGAAACGGTTGGGCTTCCCTACAAGTTTGCATAAGCAAAAGAAAACTCATTAGAAGAAGTGTGATTTTTTTAGTAAGTATTAATTGTACAAAAATGTCAAAAAATAACATACTGTAGGGATTTGTGCTAGATTGCACGAGAAATTGCATGGATGCCTATATTTTAAACGGGAAAATGTAAGAAATTATTTTACTTTTATGTAGTATAGATTTGAGCAAGATTATTTAGTTCCATCATGAATATGTAGTTGATCTAAGAAGGTCAAACGATCACATATTGTCATAGCTTTGCTTTGTATATGGTTTTGTAGATCATAAAGCATACAAAGAGTGTCCATACTATAAAACTGTGTACTTATTACAAGACAAACCAGATCCTCTATTGCCTCTCTATGTGACATCTCCTATTGCTTTAATAAGGAGATGACACGTGACATGACTAAGAGTTCAAGATTTAGTGTATGTATTATCCATATATATTTCGTAAATCTTATACCATTAATTATGCCACATGTCATCTCCTTATTAAAGCAATAAGAGATGTCACATAGAAAGGCAATAGAAGATTCAATCTGATTACAAGAAGGAAAAAATGAAATACACATACTAAAATTTACTTATTAAGAATAATCTTTTAATGATATTTGCTTAAATAGTCTAAAATAAGCAAAAATAGTCGGATGAAGCAAAATTTTTTGTGTTTTTGTGTATCTAAAAACTATACTTTTATAAGCTTAAGACCTAACATTATGTATACCATATATCTTTTTCTAGAATGTTTTCTATCATGATATATATAGTAGCATGTGCACTCTAATATGTATATACATGTATATACTTTTTTTATTTTTAGACATCAATTTCAATTTAAACTATAATCTTTGACCTACTATAAGTGCACGTTTTCTAAGTGGCACATTACCCAAAATGAAATCTCTGTCTTTTATAATCACGTGGGCAACCACACTTTATACACAGTTCTTTAGAATTGTGCAAAAAAATATAGTTTGGAATTGAAGGAATACTATTTAAAAGATACATAAGACCATTTAAAATTGAGTAGCACAATGGTATAACTTGATAATGTAATAAATAAACATTCTAATGCATCATAAAAATTTACTGATTTCAAATGACACAAAACTATACAAATGAATTAGTAGTAAACATTAGTTACAATGTTTTCTATTTACAATACTATATTAATGTAATTAATTAAAAGTTATAAAAAAAAAGTGCTCCTTACAATTAAATATTGACCAGTCTTTGCAAAAGAAATCAAAATGCATAATAAATTCAAAATATTACTTCAAAAATAAAATGAATTACAAAATGTAGTTATAAATATATATTTGTTTGAATAATTATGTTTACGAGCGTTCGCACATTGGTTATGCTAGTTACCAATAAAAGATCTAAGTAATATATATTTCCTTCGTCCTAAGTTAGTATGGTTACTTTCCTTTTTTTAGCCGTCCCAATTTAGTATGGTATTTCCTTTTTAATACATACATCTTGTACCTTTTTACCTTTAAAAATTAAATATATTTATTTTTTTAAAGTTTCTGCATCCACTAAGATATTAACAACACATCCTAAATGGTTCCTTCCTCTATTTAAAATATCTCTACCAAACATTTATCTACTTTTTCATAAACTATACTAAGTGGAGACGGATGAAGTATTTTATTATTTACCTAAATTTAGTAATCGAATTCATATTCACATGAAGTGGTATCCTGCTATTTGTACTCTCTTAAAACTTTGGAAGTAGAGGTGATCTCTCAAGCAACCGGATCTTATAAAACCAGATTCAGGATTCCTGCGATCGGATCTGGGTTGATCCGATGTCTATTGCTTCTTTCCACAAAGCCGCATCCAAACCAGATAAGGCTTCTTTTACGGATTCCAATTCACCATTTAACATTAAAACGACGTAGTCCGGTCCATAAATCTTTACTTTCCGTACTCTAGTACCACGTCTAGGTTCATTCACAGGTGTAGACCTAGGTCGCTTTCTATTCGGTGGTCCAAAGAACACCGGATTAGAACTCGAAGCTTCATTTTCATCTATGGGTTCAGAACTCATAGGATCATCTACAAGTTTCGAACTTGTTGCTTCATCCTCAACTCTCTTGCTAGAGTTAGGATCAACCTTATCCTTATTAGGATCGATATTCTCAAAGAATACAACATTCCTTGATTCCATCGTCGTACCCACATGAATGTCGGGTATCTCCAATTTGTGCATTACGAACCGATAAGCGCTGCTGTTTTGAACAGTCGGATATATCTCGATTTAAACTTTCTCTTTACTCTTAAGTGGCGGATTTCTCTTGCAGAAAATACCTTCTGAAAAGTTTATCTCTAGATGCGAACTCTAACTCTAATCCTTGACTATCGATTTATGACTTTTGTCGACTCTGAACTCCTCTTATGTTCTCTCTAATCCGATGAAGGGATTCTAACGTCTCTTTAACTCCTTCAGGTCTCTTAATCTTTCTTTCACCTGCTTCACTTCAATAATGCGGAGAACAACGCTTCTTTCTAAACAAAGCTTCGCACGACGCTATCCTACTCGTATCTAGATAGCTCATTTCCATAGGCAAATTAGACAAGGGGGTTAACTATGCTCTCAATTGTCCCCTTTGTCTAGAACAACTACTCTCGACATAACTTCTAGATTCTTATAGTCCTTTCATACTAACCTTCCTCTATGGGCAATGAACGGTGCTAAACTGCAACTGCGTTGCCGACTCTTTCTTGAAATTTTTTCCAAAACGTGCGGTGAATTTGGAATCTCGATCTAACGTTATCAAACTCAAAACTTCGTGCATACACATTGCAAAAATTTAATTGAAATCATCTCATTTCTACTTCGGGATTGGAAATAGGGTTGCAACGAACCATAAGGTCTTTGATGCAAAATCTTCATCGCTTGCTCACTAAACATCATTTTACATTCATTGCTACTTCGCGTTTTACTCCTTCTCACTCGAACTATTACTTCAAATCCCGATTCATCATCGCATTTTCTGGATTTACGGTGTAAGAAGTATCATGAGCTTCACTTATAATTTCCTTTCTCAGCTCTTCGTCGTTGGGTACGCAAATTCTTCTACAGAACGACAAAAGCGTTGACACTCGATTCTAGAAAGATCTTGAACTCCTTCTCCTCGGATTTTAACTTCACTTTCTCCAACTCATTATTATTTCTTGGCGATCTATGATTCGAGATATCATGCCTAGACAACTACAAAAGATGAAATTTTCTTGCTCCATCGACATCAAAATCTAAATAACTTCTATTCTCATTCTCCTTAACTCTTATATAAATCTTTCCTTTTTCGAGAGGATAAATTCTAACTCAAAACTTTCTTCTCTACTTAGGGCATCGGCCACTACATCAGCTTTTCTGGGGTGCTAAGAGATCTTGTGATCATCGTCCTTCACTAACTCAAGCCATTTTCTTGGTCTCATACTTAATTCTTTCAGCTCGAAGTATCATCTCAAACTCTTGTGATCTGAAAAGATTTCACACGTAGCTCTATACAAACAATATCTCCATATCTTTAATGCATGCATTGAAGCTGTTTATTCCAAATCATGATTTTGGTACTTCTGCTTATGAGGTTTGTGTTGCCTTCAAGTGGAGGCTATTACTTTTCCATCTTGCATTAGGAAACAACCTAGTTCTTTCCAACAATGTATCTGTAGTCCTTTCTATCCTCAATAAGGGCTAACACTGGAGCGGAGGTTAGTCTTGATTAAAGATCTTAGAAACTTTCCTCGCACTCTTTTTGACGTACTAACTTCGAATCTTTTTTTTAATAGTCTGATCATTAGCTTTACTTTCTTGGAGAAAATACTGACTCCTTAAATTAATCGAAAAGGTTGTCTATCTTTCACAAAAGGGTACTTGTTCTTAAGCAAAATCTCGATAAGCTCTTGGCAAACATTACGCATCCTCAGACTATCATCTTTCGTCTTCATCACAGAGTTGGTGTTCCACATGGGACTACACTCGGTCGAAAGAAATCTAAATCCAATATTTCTTACAACTGAATCTTTAACTCTTGAAGCTTCTTTGGTGCCATATTGAACGGCGCATTTGAAATTGAGGCTGCTCCAGGCTCTAAATCAATCGTGAACTTCAATTGCCTATTGGAGGGCATATTGGCAGAACTTCTCGGAAAACATCTTCACACTCTCTAACTTCTGCTACATCATCGATGCTCAACTGACGGTCCCGATACGAGTTCTGGTGTATGGGGGGGGGGGGGGGGAAATACACCAGTTAGGAATTTTAAAACAACCCCCTGAAAAATATCACAACCGAGTAAGAGGACTCAGCTGGAATCACAACTGAGTAGGAAAACTCAGCTGTAAGAGTGGTGCTTTGCGAAATGTGGTGGATAAAAATAACTCGTATAAAATAACTCACGCTCAGATTCAAGGTCGGTCAATAACCAAATCAGTTGAGATGTAAAAGTGCAGTTTTGAGTGCTGGTTAGTTGGTCAGTTGGATATGCAATAAGTAACTGAACAGAAAACACAAACACACAAAGGATTTACGTGGTTCGGAGAGAACTCCTACGTCTACGGGGAGTTGTGAGTCCACACAACTCAGTCCAAATTCTTTAGGACTGCAACCACAAAGCTTACGCGGGCTTTGCAACCGTTCAGATAAGTTTGCGGGTACTTATCAACCTTACAGATAAGTTTACGGGTACTTATCAACCTTTCTACTCAATTTCGGGAAGAGTAGGATCCTAACAACCTTTTTAGGGGATGTGTATGAGGGTGGGGTTTCCAACTACTAGCTCTAACTAAGAAGTGAGCTAGGATCTAAGCTTGAACAAATGAAGACTCAAACTAAGAACGAAAACACCAAGACAAATCCTAACACTCTATGAACTCTCAACTAGTGATGTTCTTAGAGAATATTTCAGTTTAGCTTGTGTGCAGTTTTTCGTTCTTTCGCTCGTTTTTCTCTTATCTATCTTCTGTCTTGATGAATGAATGAAGGCCTCTATTTATAGGCGGAGAGAATCAACTAGCCGTTGGAGGAGCTGTTGATCTCTGTTCTGTGAAAGCGATGGCTGTCTCTCATCTCTGCAGATTTTCCCGATTTGGCAACTGTGAACTTCTGCTTTTCTTCTGAGACAACCTTGTGTTGGGCCAAATGAGGTAATGACAGAACGTCAAACCTTCACGTGACTTCCTTTTTGAAATTCAAATTTCAACCTTTGTCTTTCAACATTGGTTGGTCGGTTGAGAAGTTTGGTCTTCATCTGAGTGGTCTTCAGCTGATGTTCCATCTGATTGCTATCTTCATCTGACATTCTGTCTGAAGAGGAACAGTTGAACCCTCAGCTGCCTTGAACTAAATGTTGTTGACTTATCAGATCGAGTCTTGCAACTGATGTTCCATCTGAACAGTTGGCTTGAATGCTCAGTTGTCTTTCTTCACATCTGATGTTCTATCCCAGAACAGTTGGCTTGAACGCTCAGTTGTCTTTCTCACATCTGATGTTCTATATCAGAACAGTTGGCTTGAACGCTCAGTTGTCTTTCTTACAACTGATGTTACACATCCGAATTTCCATCTGTAGTTTTTATCCGAGTGAACCCATGTTGCCGTCTTCAGCTGGAGTCCTGTAAAGATAAAATCTCAACATTGCTCAAACAGCGAGCCTAAATACAAACATTAGGATCTGGCAACATCTACTCGGTTGGGGTCAGTTGGTTTTGGAATCAATCAAAACTTTACTAAATTTCCCAACAATTTCCCCCTTTTTGATGATGCCAAAACCCTACTGATCTAAACTCTACTGACCTATCTAAAATCTCAGCTGAAATTCTAAACAGTCTATAAGATTAAACATCAAAGGGTTAGCACAGTTATAACATGGTATTGAAATAACTTTGCGATTCAGAGCTTGGACAACTAGAGATTGTACGTCAAGGTGAATCGGATATGATGAAAGTTTTCATTACAACTGATGTTTACACAGATATGCACAAAAATCAAAATACATCAGTTGCTCAAAAACTCTAACATGGCTAATACTTCAGCCCATACTTTCCAAGAATCCTGACAAAAATATCTCTTTTTGCATCTGACTCCTTTGAAACATTCACTCTGTGTTCCTGACACACTCTTCTTGCTTCAGCTGCAATCTTCGTCCTGTTGGGATTTCTTGTGTCTGGAATAAAAGGAGGGAGATATGTGACCTTCTGAGGGACAGGGACTGTGTTCATGTCCAGTTTTGCATCAATCATTGCTCGTCTGAACTGGCTGAACATGCCCAGATCCCCAGAGTGCAGCTCGGTCAGGGCTTCCTTGAAGGCTTTCCTCGAATCCTCAGTTGTGAACACCTTCCTGTAATAGAAATCATTCACAAACTCTTGCTTGAATGATTCCCAGTCGTCATTCCATTCAACTGGCATCCACTTGTCAACATGTTTGAAGCGACTTTGAAGCTTGATCTTTCCAGGCAGTCTTTGCTGCTTCACCCTTGCTTCTGCCTTCACTCGGTGTTTCTCAATTCGTCGTCGGCTGCGGGAGGCAATATTCCTGTCCAAGTTGTTGGTAACCTTGGCAAGCTCTTCTTCAAACTTGTTCACTGTTGTAGCTTGATTTGCAGCAAATTTCTTGATCCATTCAGGATTCATGTAGTCCTTCTCCGGAACATCCATAGCCTTAGCAGCAGCAATACACTCTTCGGTTGTGATACCGTCGAGTTCAGCATCGAGCTCGGCTGCAATCTCGGCTATGGAGTTGTAGGAAACTCCATATTCCTTTGCCTGCTCCATGTCCTTCGCCATTTCATCTCCGCCGACAACAATTGATTTCAGCTGTTGTTGTTTCTTGTCGGTTGGCTTCGGAGCGGACTTCTTCTTCTGAGCTGTCTTCTTCTTCAGAGCTGTCTTTTTCGGAGCGGACTTCTTCTTCAGCTGAGATTCCTTCCCGGTTGGCATATCTTTTTGTGTCTCATCTTCCCCGATCTCATCTTGCTGCATCACATCTTCCCCCTTTTTGGCATCAGCAACAAGGCTTGCGACTGAGCCATCCAGAGAGGTGAGTTGCTGTTCAGCTTGCTGAATCCGGTTGAAGAGTTCATCGACTGCACACTCCACCTCAACCTTCTTCGCCAGATCCTTGTCACGGCATTCTTCATCAGCTTTCTTTATTGCAACGAAGGTTTCATTTACTTCAGTTTGGAAGGCGACAAACTCAGCCCATCTGGATTCGAACCGAGAATCCCATTCTTCATCTTGCGTCTATTGAGATTTGGCAAGATTTGAGTCAGAGATGGACTTGAACACGTTCAGTTCTGATTTGATTCCCAGAACGGTTGTCTTCATGTCTGAGATGTCCTTGCTGGTGGATGTTGAAAGATCATCCAGCTTCATCTTCAGCGAATCATTGTCTTCCAGCAGCTTCCTATGCTTTTCCTCCTGAGCTTCCATCATCCTCAGCTGTTCTTCTTTGTTGAGCTAGATGTTGGCAAGCATCTCCTTCCTCAGCTGATTTACCCTCTCAGCTATCAGCTCGCAAATTTCATCTGAGGAGGGAGCTGGCTGATCAGCTGGTGCTGGTTGGTCAGAAGGTGTTGGCTGTTCAACAGTAACCATGGCTTGGCGATTGGCCAGGTACTGTTGAAGTTCTTCCTCTTCCTGCTTTGCTGCTGCGGCGGCGGCGTCAAGGTCAACGATAAAATCTGCAGACTTGACTAGCATGTTGTCAAGGAAGGCGACACAATCTTGTTCGGCTGTCTCCCTTGTGACTCTTCCTTCAGCCTTGCTGAGATCCAGTCGACGAGTCAGCAGTGCAACCTTGTTGTTGTACGCAACCTCAAGGTTGGTGTAGTTGAAATATTCCCTTATACGCGACTCATCGGCCTTGAGCTGGTTCCAGCTGTGTATGCGGATGGTATCTTCCTTGACATACCAGTGGCTGAAGATTATGTTGAACTGATACAACAGTTCAGTTCCGAGCGTGGAAAATGTGGGCATGTCGCGCGCTTCTGGGAACATTCCAATCAATTTCTGAAAGCAGTAGGCCAACTTGCCTTCATGTTCCAGCGCGATAGCTCGACGGTCAGCTTCTTCGTCGATGGGGGAGGGAGAGAGATTTTCATAAGGGATTGGTTCAAGGGTTTCCTCAACATTGGCCAAAAAAGTGGTCGCAATGTTGGCATCGAGCGGGGAGCTCGGAATTTCTGACTGTGTGGAGATGTTGGCATCAATAGGTTCCTCAACATTGGCCGAAAAAGTGGTCACAATGTTGGCATCGAGCTGTGAGCTCAGAATTTCTGGCTGAGTGTCGGTTGTGAGAATCTCTTTGGGCTGTACGGCATCAGCTCCTGTTGTGGGGGAGGTTGGAACCTCGTCGGATTCCTTGGATGAAGAGGAAGCATCCGAGGACATGTTCGGCTCGTCTTCCGGATCAGTCTCCATCCCTTCTATCACGTCTTGACGGGGAGAGTTCTCCTTCCTTGTTGCACTTTCACGAGGAACAATCTCGAAAGCGTCCTTGTCAACTGAGTGACTCGACTCAGATGGTTCCTCCTCAGCTGGTACCTCCTCAGCTGGTTTCGCAACTGGCTTCTTCTTGATACGAAGCCTCAACTTCTTCTTAGCTGGCTCTTCCTCTTTCTCCTTATCTGACTCATCTCTGAGTCGTCGAGCAGCTGTTGATTTGGAAGAGCGGCCGGCAGCTGGAGGCAGCTCCTCAGCTGTATCTTTTTCCTCAGCTGACTTCACAGCTTCCCTTTTCTCTTTGGGAGTGTAGACACTCCGAATCACATCATGAGCCTTCTTGGCTGTTGGGAAGAGCATCTGTCTCTTGACTGGGGTCTCTTTACAGTCTTCCCACACCATGTTCTGATCCTTTGTTGCGAGAAGGATCAGGGCAGAAATTTTAACTCCGAAGTTGAGAGTTCCCTTAACACTCAACAACTTCTCTCCAGAGTCGGTTGTGGTTTGTGTAATCTTCTGTTTCTCCATCATCAACTGGTGTTCGAAGTATTTGAACCAGTTGACGTTGTGCTTGTGCTTGTGCTCCAAAGCAATCAGTTGCTTGAGCTTTGGTCGGCTGATGTCCCCAAATGCTCCGCTGTATCCGAAGATGACCTTGGATACAACATCGAATAGAAGTCGATGCTCGGGTTTCAACTTCGTTCGCTGCATGTTGCTCCTCAATTTTTCTGGAGTGATGAGAGCATTCTCCAAAAATTGATCTGCATCTGCATCGGTGATGTTCTCGATGGTGTCTGTGGCGGTCATATTTGGTGGAATGATGGAGCGTAGCATATCGGAGATCGGTATGGAGACGGTGACACGGCAGATGGTTCTGGCGGGAACGTCGCGCTGTCTGCCTGAGATTTCTGAAACAAGGCCATCTCGGCTGTCGATGGTTGATTTCAGGTTTAGATAGAATTCTCCGACCTGTAGCCTGAGAAGGTGAGTGGGGAAGAGCGTCGCCCACTCAAGAAGACCGTTCTCCCTAAGAAGTTCGGCAATGGGAGATAACACCGACGACTCCAGAGTGTCTTCTGACAGAATCTGCTCGAAGTGAATTTTGGAGAGCATCATGTCGCAGGATTCCTCATATGATGACGGGACTAGAGAAGGTCCAGAAGATGCCATCTTATTTCCTTGCGAAGAAGCTTTTGGTGCCATTTTGTGTTGCTGTGAAGATTATATAGAGAGAAGAAAACAAGAACTTGCAGAAAATGGTGAGACAAAATCAGAGACGACGATGAACAGTTACTGCAGATAAACACAAATGTAGAAGGTAAGAAATCACTTCCTGATTTTCCGCCTTTTATAGGTTAGTGGGTCGATTAAAATCGACGGCCAGGGTTGAATGGCGCGAATCCATCAACGGCTGAGATCTCGCGACTGTTGACTAGCTTTGACTTGACGTTGAATTCTGAGTTTCAATACGCGCGAGTGAGAAGGTGAAATGTTTTTATGTCAGCCCAGTTGCACTATAAAGTAAGGCTATTGATGTTCAGCCGTATTTTACATTAAATGCGCTATGATGGCTATTTTAATCTAACTGACATGCTCAGGAATGTTTGAATTTATTTCAAACATTCCCATTTAAGACACAAACACCTTCAGCCATAAATGATACCTGCCAGCTGATGTTGGAATCAGCTGTGTACCTGCCAGCTGATGTCGGAATCAGCTGTGTTCCAATATTGCGGCATACCATCAGCTGACTCGAGTTCGTCTGTTCAGCTGACGTCTGATGTCTTCGGATGGCGATCCGCATCTGAGATTCTCCCTTCATCTGAGCTTCCCCCTCAGATAGATATCTATCTCTTCACCTGGGCTGACTCCTCATTTGATGGATCCAACAATCCAAGGAGATCGCATAACATCTTGAATTGTGCTTCGGCTAGAGATTTGGTGAAGATATCTGCTCTCTGAATCTCAGTTGGAATCTTCTCCACAGATACATCCTTCTTCTCAATATGATCTCGGATAAAATGATGTCGGATGTCAATGTGCTTTGTCCGAGAATGGTGAACAGGATTCAAAGAGATAGCAATGGCACTTGAGCTATCACAATGGATGGGAACCTGTCCAGTTGCGACTTCATAATCTCTCAGTTGTTGCTTGAGCCACAACACTTGCATGCAACAACTACCGACAGCCATATATTCTGACTCGGTTGTAGAAGTGGCAACACATGCTTGTTTCTTGGAGAACCAAGAAACTAGCTTGCTTCCCATGAACTGACAGTGTCCAGAAGTGGACTTCCTGTCCAACCGATCTCCGGCTAGATCCGTATCTGAGTATCCGGACAGTTGGATGTTGCCGTCAGTTGGATACCACAACCCAACATTAACAGTACCCTTCAGATACTTAATGATGCTCTTTGCTGCCAACATGTGTGCTTCCCTTGGCTGAACTTGGAACCGAGCACACACTCTAACCGCGTAAGATATGTCTGGCCGACTGGCGGTTAGATATAGCAAAGAACCGATAATCCCTCTATACTTACTACTATCCACGAGTTTTCCCTCATATCCGGGTTCAATCTTCTAGTTAGTATTCATCGGGATCCGTGTGGTTTTACTTGACTGCAAACCGAACTTTGTGATGAGCTCCTTTGTATATTTGGACTGATTAATAAAAATCTCTTTTGATGACTGCTTCACCTGTAGCCCAAGAAAATAGTTCATCTCGCCCATCATTGACATCTCGAATTTCTCCTTCATGAGAGTTGAGAATTTCTCGCACAGCTCCTCCGACTTGGAACCGAATATGATATCGTCAACATAGATTTGCACAACAAGTATGTCTTCTCTAACTTTTATGGTGAACAGTGTTTTGTCAACTGACCCTCGTTTGAATCCCGAGTTCAGAAGAAAACCACAGAGAGTGTCATACCATGCTCTGGGTGCTTGCTTCAATCCATAGATTGCTTTCTTCAACTTATACACTCTTCCATCACCAGTCTCGAAACCGGGAGGCTGTTCAACATAAACATCTTCCTTGATATCTCCGTTGAGGAAGGTACACTTCACATCCATCTGATAAACCTTGAATTTGTGAAATGTGGCATAGGCTAGAAATATTCTGATGGCTTCCAACCTTGCAACTGGCGCGAAAGAATCCTCGAAATCAATTCCTTCTTGTTGGTAATATCCCTGAGCTACCAACCTTTCCTCATTCCTCACGATGAATCCTATGGCGTCTCTCTTGTTCTTGAAAATCCATTTTAATCCAATAACTTTGACACCATTTGGTCTTTCTACCAACTCCCATACACAGTTGCGTAGAAATTTATTCAGCTCTTCTTGCATGGCTGTTGTCCAATGAACATAGTTGAGAGCTTCCACAACATTCTTCGGTTTTGGCACATCAGCTACGAAACATGAAATCATGGCAACATCTCCTGCCTGTTCGAACTCCTCGAGAACTGCCAACTCCTCAGCATATTGGGCGTAAGTGTTGAAATCTTTCTCACCTGAGTCTGGATTTGCAACTCTGCTTCTAGTACTCACACCTTAGGCTAGATCTCCAATGATGTTGTCCTTGGAATGATCTTTATACCATCTCTTGTTGCGTCTTCCTTCTTCTTCCAACAGTGGCTGTTCCGTGATTTCAACTGATGAGATAACCTGAGCTGTGGGAGATGCTGGGATCTTCAGAACTGGTGATTCATCTGCTGTTGAGTTTGGATCCTCAACATGGACAATATTTTGAACCGGGCTCGGTTGGGCTTCAGATGCTGATGCAGTTGGAGTAACATCAGCTGAAGTTCCCCCTTGAGATGAGCTGGGGTCCTCGCATTCATCTTCAGAGGAACAAGGATCATCATCCTCGGTTGCCCATACCAATGGTTCAGCTAGATTCTTCTACCTTAGAACCTGCGATCTGGTGAGAGCTGGTGGAACATGTGGATCTGCTTGTTGTCTTTTAGCCTGTTCCCTGCACTCGAAAGTAGATTCATCAAAACTAACATGAGGTGTTATCTCCACAACACGAGAACTGTTGTTGAAAACTCTATAAGCCTTGATCCGAGCGGCATATCCGAGAAATATGCCCTTCGAAGCCTTAGCGTCAAAAGTTTTCAACTGAGTCTTCCCATTGTTGTGAATATAACACTTAGAACCAAAAACGCGAAAGTATGAAATATCAGGCTTCCTGCGTCTCCATAGTTCATATGGAGTCTTTCCCAACCGTTTGGTTAGAAGAGACCGGTTCTGGGTGTAGTAAGCTGTGTTGATTGCCTCAGCCCAAAATCTCTTTGGCAGAGCTGAGCTTGTCAACATGGATGTTGCAGCATCCTTCAGCGTTCGGTTCCTTCGCTCGGCTACTCCATTCTGTTGTGGAGTACGTGCAACCGATGTTTGATGAGTGATTCCGTGCTTCTCGCAGTATTCGATGATGGTTTCATTGAGGAACTCGGTTCCACAGTCTGATCAGATAGAAATGATTTTCGTCTCTTGTTGGTTGGATATCCGATCCATCAGTTTGGGTAGCTCATCTCGGGTTTCACTCTTGTGACGCATGAAAATGGTCCACGTGTACCTAGAGAAATCATCAGTAACAACAAGTGTATATTCGTTACCATTCATGCTCTTGGGAGTAACAGGCCCGAAGAGATCCATATGGATCAGCTGCAATACTCGGTCGGTTAAGGGAATCGTTTTCAACCGAAAGGAGGATCTAGCGAGCTTTTCCAGCTGACACGCACTGCAGATATGTGTTGGTGAAACACAAGGTTCGGAATACCCTTTGCATGTTCCTATCTCGCAAGTCGGTTCATTGTCTTGAAATTTAGATGGTTGAGCCTTTTGTGCCACAACCAGCTCACATCTGAACTGCTCTTTGATAAAAGGCAGGTGTCAGGAGGACTACTATTCCAATCTGCATAGTAGACATTCCCGGTTGGGGATCGATTTCCCAACAATATGACTTGCTTTGTTCTGATATTTTTGACCCTGCAGCCCTGTGCATCAAACTTGACAGAGAAACCATTATCACAGAATTGGCTGATGGAGAGCAGGTTATGCTTCAATCCATCAACATATGAAACATTGAGAATAGACACGAGATTGGTTTCAAGGGTACCGTAGCCTTTGGTGTGACCTTTTGAGTTGTCACCAAAGGTAACTGATGGTCCTTCCTTCTCCACGAAACTTCCAAGCAAATCCTTCAGATTTGTCATGTGTTTCGAGCATCCACTATCCATCACCCACATGGTATGTGATGCTTTATTCTTCCTCAGCTGTTCCTCATGCTCCTGCACAGAGAAACACGCTTAGGTCCCCAATTTTAGTTGGGTCCTAGAGGGTTAGAACTAGTTCCTCCTTGAACTGTGGATCGTTTTTCCCTGTAAATTCGGATAGATTTGTCATTCCAAATTATCTTCCCTTCTCCATCAACTATAAGAACACCTCGGTCATACTTAGGCTTGTTGTTGTTATTGATGTCCTGTTTCTTGGGAGGAGATTGATTTCTCCCACTGTGGGCTTTAGAAGGAGAGGCGTTCCCCCTGTTTTGCTGACGTTTCTGACCCTGTTGGTCTTTTGTGAGGTCGGACGCTATTTTGGAATCTTTGTGACTGAGTATGATTCCATATTCCTGACTGTCGATGACAACTGTTCATGCCCTGTTGTTGATTCATGTTCTGGCATGAGTATCTCCAGCTGTTGGAATTGTTTCACATTTGTTGACTGTGATAGAACCTCTGGTTGTTCTGATGATGGAATCGATGTTGATTCTGATGGTTGAATCCCTGTTGGTTCTGTTGATTCCATCCCTTCAGAGGTCGGTTCAGAGGTCGGTTCAGAGGTCGGTTCTGATTGTATCTCCGACGTCTCTGGTTTCTCTTCTGAGTCCTGGAACATCTCCCTCGGTTGTTATCCCAACCGATGGATTCTTCAGTTCTCCAACCACAACTCCTTTTCCTTTCTCAGCTGCAGTTTCCTTAGCTGGTTGTGCTTGCTGTGACGTGGAGGTTGGATTAAGTTGGGGAGTTGCAGACTCAACCGTATTTGGTTTGGCAACCGTGACATCCACAACCTTGATAAAGGTTGCGGGTGGAATTCTAGTGTCCTTGATCACATCGTAACCGAGTCCAGACACGTCATCCATTTGTCTTTGGTAACTGATGAGATTCTCGATGATTTTGGATGATTGATATAGCTTTATCAGGTTGTCCTTCTCAGTTTGTAGATCCTTGAGAAGAACAGCTATATGCTCGGTCTGTGCGTCTGACTTCTTCATCAGCTGGTCGATCTGTGCCTCTTGCTTGTTCAACTGCTCATGCTGCTCCTTGATCTGCTCCTTCAACTCCTCATCGGTTGGAGCATTAGTTCGGTTAGCCACATTCAGTTGACTTTTGAGATCATCAATCTCTTCGGTTTGACTTTTAATCAGATCGTCCTTTTTGGTAAGGATTCTTCAAGTCTGGCAAACTGTTCTTGAAGATTCTTAAACTCAACCGATTGCTGATGCAATTCCTCACTGAGTTCTAGGAAGTCACCCCAAGAGGGTTCCAACTCTTCATCTACTGTTTCCTGCATGTTAGTAGCATTGGAAGAATTTAAATTAACTGGACTAGAATGTACCTCAACATCATCCTGGTCAGTTCCAAATGCCATAAGACATTGATCTTGTCCGATAGCGTTGTTGGTGGAAGTCAGCTCGTCCTCATCTTCGGTGTCAGTGAAGATGTCCATGTCGTCAGCTGCTTCTTCTGCAACCATGGCCTTGTTCTTTGCATTATGCTTGGCCCTCAACGCATCTCTATCTTTCTTCGAAAGATCTGGACAATCAGCTTTAAAGTGTCCCTCTTTGCCGCATTCAAAGCAACTGTTGGTCACAAGCTTTGAGTTATCTCGAGTTCGGTTGGATTTATAGAACCGTTTGTATTTTCTGAACCGAGTATCCATGTCCGCTAGCTTCTTTGACAAGGCGGCTATACTCTGTTGCAGCTCTTCTCTACTCAGCTCCTTCAAAGCTGTGTCTGCAGATCTTGTTGCCCTTGATGTTCGCGGCTTGGAATAGTCAGCTCGAAGTGCTACTGTCTTTGTTGATGAACCAACATCCTCATGTCGACTCGTCTGCACCGAGGACTGAGTTGATCTTCGTCGGTTCACCTTGTACTCGTTTCCTTTCAGAATTAAGAACAGTCTGTCAGTTCCCATCTCTCCAAGATCAGCTCGACTTTCATGAATGTTGGTGAAGGTGTCCCACTTAGCTGGTAAGGCTTGTAATACTTTGAGGTTGATTTCTCTCAAAGTATATTTTCCTCGTAGGATAGACTGAATCCTTCGGATGATATCCATGAACCGAAGCTCCAACTGATCAATGGTTTCATTCTCTTTAAGACAGAAGTTGTCAAAATCTTGACAAGCATGAGAGAACTTGTTCTCCTTGGTTTCGTCACTCCCTTCACTAAGAGATGCCAAAATATCACATCTCCTTAGCTGTGTTGCACTCTTCTATCCATGGAAGATAGTCTTGTCCAACTGTGGACATGATGGTGCTCTAAGCCCAGATATCCAGCTGGCTCACTTTTGTTTCCTCAGGAGTGAAATCTTCTGGCTTCTTCTCAAGCATCACCTTAGTTGCATCCCCATCATTGGAATTTGTAGGAGTGCGAGTAACCTTTTCCATGATGGTGATTGGTCCGAATGTAATCACTTGTTGCATTCGATGATGCTTGGACAGTAGAATTTTCTTCATCCGAGTTTTCCAGGATGTATAATTCACAACCGAGAACATGACAACAATCTTGTCTTTAACATCCATCTGCACACAACAAACAGAAAACATATGCAAGCAGATATGCACTAGCGTGAAAAAGATCTATTCAGTTGACCACTGAAGAAAACACCTCGATTCACACCTCGTGAAACAGAGTCTGCAGTCTTTTGAACCACTGCTCTGATACCACTTGATGGTCCCGATACGAGTTCTGGTGTATGGGGGGGGGGGAGAATACACCAGTTAGGAATTTTAAAACAACCCCCTGAAAAATATCACAACCGAGTAAGAGGACTCAGCTGGAATCACAACTGAGTAGGAAAACTCAGCTGTAAGAGTGGTGCTGTGCGGAATGTGGTGGATAAAAATAACTCGTATAAAATAACTCACGCTCAGATTCAAGGTCGGTTAATAACCAAATCAGTTGAGATGTAAAAGTGCAGTTTTGAGTGCTAGTTAGTTGGTCAGTTGGATATGCAATAAGTAACTGAACAGAAAACACAAACACACAAAGGATTTACGTAGTTCGGAGAGAACTCCTACGTCCACGGGGAGTTGTGAGTCCACACAACTCAGTCCAAATTCTTTAGGACTGCAACCACAAAGCTTACGCGGGCTTTGCAACCGTTCAGATAAGTTTGCGGGTACTTATCAACCTTACAGATAAGTTTACGGGCACTTATCAACCTTTCTACTCAATTTCGGGAAGAGTAGGATCCTAACAACCTTTTTAGGGGATGTGTATGAGGGTGGGATTTCCAACTACTAGCTCTAACTAAGAAGTGAGCTAGGATCTAAGCTTGAACAAATGAAGACTCAAACTAAGAACGAAAACACCAAGACAAATCCTAACACTCTATGAACTCTCAACTAGTGATGTTCTTAGAGAATATTTCAGTTTAGCTTGTGTGCAGTTTTTCGTTCTTTCGCTCGTTTTACTCTTATCTATCTTCTGTCTTCATGAATGAATGAAGGCCTCTATTTATAGGCAGAGAGAATCAACTAGCCATTGGAGGAGCTGTTGATCTCTGTTCTGTGAAAGCGATGGCTTGTCTCTCATCTCTGCAGATTTTCCCGATTTGGCAACTGTGAACTTCTGCTTTTCTTCTGAGACAACCTTGTGTTGGGTCAAATGAGGTAATGACAGAACGTCAAACCTTCACGTGACTTCCTTTTTGAAATTCAAATTTCAACCTTTGTCTTTCAACATTGGTTGATCGGTTGAGAAGTTTGGTCTTCATCTGAGTGGTCTTCAGCTGATGTTCCATCTGATTGCTATCTTCATCTGACATTCTGTCTGAAGAGGAACAGTTGAACCCTCAGCTGCCTTGAACTTCATGTTGTCGACTTATCAGATCGAGTCTTGCAACTGATGTTCCATCTGAACAGTTGGCTTGAATGCTTAGTTGTCTTTCTTCACATCTGATGTTCTATCCCAGAACAGTTGGCTTGAACGCTCAGTTGTCTTTCTTCACATCTGATGTTCTATCCCAGAACAGTTGGCTTGAACGCTCATTTGTCTTTCTCACATCTGATGTTCTATATCAGAATAGTTGGCTTGAACGCTCAGTTGTCTTTCTTACAACTGATGTTACACATCCGAATTTCCATCTGTAGTTCTATCCGAGTGAACCCATGTTGCCGAGTGAACCTATGTTGCCGAGTGAACCCATGTTACACATCCGAATAGTTGGAGTCCTGTAAAGATAAAATCTTAACATTGCTCAAACAGCGAGCCTAAATACAAACATTAGGATCTGGCAACATCTACTCGGTTGGGGTCAGTTGGTTTTGGAATCAATCAAAACTTTACTAAATTCCCCAACATCAACTCTTGCTCCTTATCTTTTCTCCTCATCATCTTCTCTTTTTTTCATAGCCGTAATCATCAGCAATCTACTCTTCCTTCTCTTCTCAATACTACGGACTTCGGTTGGCTCTTCTCCTCGGGGTTGAAACAAGATCTACTTCTAATGGCATCTAATCGTCGTAAAATTCTCGATTAATCTATATTAAATTATCCATGTCCCATATTGATTTTTGATTCAAGGACTTAGCGAATAACTTATGACTTCCAAACTCAAATTCTAAATTTGAGCAAACGTGCGAATTTATCTCAGTCTTACCCAGACAGGGGTCGACACTCTAAACTCCTGATTCGACTCTTGTCTAACTAGGCCAAGGGTATCTATGCAAACACTTGCTGAAAACAAGTGCGATGTACCAATATCAACTTGGCACATCTCGTCGCTTGTTCATACTTGAGAGATCTTCCCTAGTCCTTGCTTTTGACTCTCTATTCAATCGATATAATTCTCTGATGGCGCGACTTCTCTTGCCAAGGAGGTTGTTGTTTCTTCTACTGCGGCTAATGTTGTCTCTTTTCATGCCTCATCCTCTTACTCTGGTGATTTCCACCACTTCACTTTTTATTTTCTCTTTAGTTCTCGGCCGCGGGGTGGGGGGGTGGGGGGGTGGGGGGGGGAGGGCCGTGGGGTTGCGACTTTCATCATATGTCCTTGAAATTAAGGAGGCACTAAAGAACGCAATCCTCTTCTCGGAGGCATGGCCGAATTCACATCCAGGGCTCGGTTTAAATTTTGGTAGAAGTCAGATCACTCTGACTTGCAGGATCTACTCGATTATCATGTCTCAAAACAACACAAAATAAAACGCACATATTCTCGTCTGTATTCACCTTGTCGGGGCGAAACTAGCTAACTCATAAAACTCACGATCATACTCGGCTATTTACGTTTTTCTTTCCTTGTCTCAACTCACGAATTCATTTACTTTTCGTTCTTGATAACTCCTCGGTATGTTCTTCTCAAACGAGGCTTCTTTATACTTTTCTTAACTCGTATTCTTGGGCTCCTCAGAAAAATTCGTCTTCTAACGGCTCTCCACCAGTAGTCGGCGACTCTCTTCGACTGGTACTTCGTGCGCTCAAGACGTTCTTGGTCTCTATAATGAAGAAATTTAAAGGTTTGCTCAAGAGAACGAATCCAATCCTCAACTCTGATAGGATTATCTTCATCGTCAAATGTCGATGGATTTCGTTGAAGAAAAGTTCTTCGATTCTCTAGTCATTTGAAAAAAGCAGAGTTGGCTCCCTTTACTATTTCTCGGCATCTCTCGCGTTTCTTCTTTTTCTCGTAGGCATTAAAAAGGAATCTTGAAACTAGGGAACTCAGAACTATTCGCAAAAACGCAATTAACTCAAACTAAGCTTTTCTCGACTTCTAAATTTCTTTTACTCAAAGATTACTACTTCTCAAGCAATATTTGAAAATAGATAAACTCATCGGAAGCAATTACTTTCACAATCAAAGCAGGTTCTCAGGCAATTGCACTAAAAATTCTCAACTCAATTATTTAAAACAATTATTCACTCACATACTTACTTAATCACATCTCAAACATTTACTCATAATCATTAACTCTCAACTTTGGCACAAATGACAAATTTCATATATATGCAATAACTCAAACTTAATCATTTAATCACAATCATTTTCTCAATTAGTGTCGCGAACGACCATTTATGTAACGCAAAACTCAAGCATGGATTTAAGCAATAAACTCAATTAATAGCTCAAACTTTCTCTTAACTTATTCTCGGACCTATGCTCAAGAATTCAATCAATAACCCGGATTTAATAGACTCGACTATCAACTCAACTTCGTTTTACTCCTACCTATTCTACTCGAGGACTTAATAGATAAACCCAAACATCAACTCAAATAATAAATTCGGGCATTAATTCGAACTTTTATCTCGGCACTATTCTCAAAATCATTCTCAAGGGCTCACTTATTAACTCACCTGAACAAACTCAGGCATGGAACACAAAGGCTGACTTTTAATGATCTAACGATCTCTTTTCTCCTATTATCGGATGATGGCCTCTTATGAGGATTTATCAAAATAGGGATATGACAACAAAGGTTAACCCTAACATCACTAGATGTTCTAAAACTTCTCAAAACACACAAAACATGAGCTGTTGCTTCATGTCTGGCTCGACTACTATATTTGTCGTCAACTCTCACAATATTCATCCCGAACGTTGAATACGAAGAGATTAACTCTTACACGTAAAATAATAATTACTCAATTTTCCGCAACTTTCTAAACTGAACCCTAAACGTCATCTTTGATCGAGTTCTCATCATCATCATCATCATCATCTTCTCTCAGCTCCTCTTTAGGATCCTCTTCTAGGTTCTTATCTTATTTTCTTTTGACGGTGGCTGGCATCTTCTTGAGACGTCTAAGATCATACAAGGGCTGTCCATGGTGAACTCTTGCTGCCGTACTACTTATCCTCGTAAGTTACTCCGGTGTTCTCAACTTCTCGTTATCCCTTGGAGGGGTCTCGTGCTGTTATCGTTGCATCGGAGGTACGCAGATACGTCGAGGTCTCAATTGAGTTCTAACTCTAACTCCTAACTCGGCCTTAAAGGGGCATCTCGAAAGCTAGAAATTGGAAATAAAAACAACTGCTCGAAATGAGCTGGAGGTGGCTTGTGCCTATCGTTGCTTCCGCAGGAGAGTACTCGTAAGACTTGTCATCATCGCTATTCTTGGTGCGAGTTGGCTTAGAAAGCTCGGCTATGACTCTCACGAGAGAGTAGGGGCAGATATGAATACTTTTGACTTATCGTACAAAGAAGGCAAAACTCTGAAAGAATCGTACGAATTGTCAGACTGCATAGCTACAAAGCTATTTGAGAAGTTTGGAGAAGTAATCAAGAAAACAACTCTCGTTTATTTGCCGAACTGAAAGCTTTGGCACTCATTACAAGCGAGGCAAAGAAGAAATAAGAAACGAAATGGGGTTGTCCTGAGATTAAGGCTCAGTACTGGGTCAATTTGGTTCAAACTGGAGTGAAGGATTAAACAGTTCAGGGGACAAACATCCCGTCTGGTAAACTAACTCAAGATCATGGCGATATCCCCTTGCAGTTGCTGACCATGTAGACTTCAAGGTACTGACGTCCGATGTTAGTCGGCACTGGAGAAGTTGCTTACTCGCGCCACTCTTTTGGTAAATCGTAGATGAGATGTACCATCTCATTAAAAGCACTAATGTCGAGGTACTTCACTATCTCTCGAACTTGTGCTAACGTGCTACGAATTCTACTTGCGTCTCAAGATAATTCTTCCTCATATGCTCGTATTCTTGCATCCTTGCTCAGCTTTACTTCATCCTGTATCTTGTTTTCGTCTCTCAGAGGTGATTCAAAATTCATGGCACTGGGTAAGTCCAGATCACGTAATTGATCGAACGATCATTCCGTTCTTTCGAATTTACACGCTCAAACTCTTATAAGGGAGAGAACTCTAAAGTATCCTAGTTCTTCAAGAAACTTATGAGTCTCATCATTTCTAGATAAGCGCAAATAGCATACTAAATAACTTTAAATACCTTGAATATTTAAAACTTTTGAAAATATTCGTACCTGGTTGCCGGATGAGATGGGGATGCTCGGTGTGTTACTGACTCAAACAAGTCTAGGAAATAAATCTAGACTCGATTATCAAGGAAAGTTTAAGCTTCAGAGCAGATGACCTGCTCTGATACCACTATGTCACAGCCCGAATTCGAGCGTACAAAAACGACAAGACTCCATTGGACTGTGAAGGTGAAACCATCAAATAAGACTTAACTCAACAAAGAATTATACTCAGGAAGAAAGGAATATAGATTGAAAGCAATAATGGATAATGACATGCTTTCAAATCACAACTCAAGAATAAACGAGCATGGATAATTTACATTAATTCATTGGAATAAAATAAGTATTTCAAACTCAAGTCGTGTGGAAGTTAAAGAAAACATGAAATAGGGTCGAGCACAAAGCTCATTATATCATTACCACATCAGAGTATTTGAAATAATAGATAGATTAAATAAGGTTGTCTTGCAGCGGAAACTCAACTCAATCCCAACAACTACATGTATAAAGACATGTAATTGCCAGCTTAAACCAAAGACTCGACTTAAACACACCGCCAAGCAATCCTTGCCATCTTCATCCATGCTAACCTGCACGTTTAGAAATACACGCAGGCTTGAGTACTTCGTACTCAGTGGACACATGCCAAAATAATTTAAAGCTTTGCTCATTAGAGCAATATAATTGATCTTGCCTTGCCACTGCATCACAAGTGTTAGCACTGTTTGTAACATCTTACTTGTGAATGCAATAAAATATTTAACTTTTTGAAACGGCTGCGCAGCCCAAGATATAATAATACAATACAGGTATGAATCATCTACCACAACATCTCTGTGTCGAGAAGTAGGCCTCCTTCTCAGACACTGTGACTGGCTAAACCGAAGTAAAGCTCACAGTCACCTCAAACAATTCAAATAACCACACGTGGGTTCCTGCCTCACAATAACTTAAGTAGATGATAAAACATACCAAACTCAAATAAATGGCAAGTCAATTAATTTTAAAAACTCACGTAATAATACTCAATAGATAATAGCATTCATCAGTTTTGGTTTTAGAAAAGCCCACCTGCCATCCAGTGGTTTGCTCGAAATACCTCGTTCCGTCTCGCTCGTTACCTCTTGACTCCACTCGTTTTTCACTATCGAACTCCACTCGTTCCTTCAAAGTTAACATCTTATAAGGACAAGTTCACTATCTCGAAAAACATAACGAACTATAAACGTCCGGCTGAAGGATTTCTACTTGACTCGAGTCTTTCTTATTTTAACTTATCTAAGTTGGTCTCTTTCTCGATTTCTCGACTTCATTCGGTTACTAACAAATTTCTCAAACTCGAGCTCTCGACTCTATAACGTCATACAAATTAATAATATTTAAATATTTCACATAAAACGAGAATTCACTATTCATCTCGTCTCGTATTTCTCAATTTCTCGAGTTATACGAACTCAGAAAATTACAAAATTAATTCTCGACTATTGCAATCACAAATCATTAACATCAAGACTTTCACATCATGAATCGGGTATTCACATACAGGTAAACGACCGACTTCATAAATAGGCGGAAAAAGAAAAATTTCCACTTAATCTCCATATAATCTAGAAAATCATAAAAATTCACTTAAACACAAAAATCAACTCAGAAATTAATTCACTTCTCAATACAGTCTATATTAATCTCAGTACTTCTCGATTTCTATGTAATGCCCCGGAAATTCCTTACGATCTCAAAAATTTAAAGTTAATAAAATAAAAGGCTTTGCACGCCTAAGTTTACGATTTTGAATTTTAAGACTAACGGTCGAATCCGATTCCAAAAATAAAGTACGGAAGTCAGCTAGACGACTACTGTATTTAGGGTTAGCGCGTACGAAAAGTTTTTAGTTCGTGAACTCAGAACGGAAAACCGTCTGATTTTTACATTCACGAAATCGCGATACGAACTCGCCCGAGAAAGTTCGTTTTTATGATTTTCCGGACGAAACTCGGACTGTGTCGTCCCGAGTTTTTGTCAAAATAAATTTTATAAATTTATTTTCCGATTAAGTTTCATACGTTAGAATTTGCGGTCGAATCGGATCGCGACGATTTTATGCCGAGCTATGTTTTTCGTCGTTCGATTTCCGTAACGTCGGATCGTGCCGGAAAAACGCGTATTTTTCTTTTTCCTCTCCCCTTAACCGACTTCATCCCTCACTTTAGAGGATATTTTGTTTTTATAATGTTATTATTGAGGACACCTAATGGTATACTATTCACCCCTTTACACCTATTACACATTATACCTTATGTTATAACATTTAAATTCACCATCTCTCCCTCCCAACACACAAAACTCGGCTACCCCATCTTCTCCCTCTCCCATCTTCATTTCTTCATCACCATTGAAGAAAGCTTCAAGAACTTGAAGGAGAAAGACACAAGTCATCATCCAACCATCCGAACCTCTTACTTCTTTCATTAATTAGCAAGGTAATCCTCTCCTCTATACTTCTATCCATCCATCATCCTCTTCTTTCATTTTTTTTCTTTTTGATCGAAAAGTTTGAGTGTTGAATTAGATAATTCGATCTTGAATTAATGAAATTAGATGTGTTAGATAGGATAATTAGGGTTTAGAATTGAACAAAATCAAGAACCCTAATCTCTCCATAAGTACCGGAATTTTTAGGGAAATTTAGTAGGATTTTGGATTTCTTCAATTGATGATAAATTCATGCTTAAGAAGTGCTTAATTAGTAATTAGAACAAAGAGAAATAGAAAGCCCCATGTTATGTTGAAAACCGATTTAGGGTTTGAGGTAAAGAATTGGGGATTTTTGCATGTTAATGTGTAATTGGATTTCATTTGATCTATTGATGTTATAATAGGATGATTAAAAGTTAAATGGTGTTAATTGAAGAAGAAATTCACTCTCTTAACCTTTGTATTAAAACCGAAATTAAGGATGAAATTAGGGGATTTCATGTGTTTGATTTAATTGATGAATTGATGATGGAATATAGTTGCAAATGGTGTTAGTTGATAATAGGATTTAATTGAAAATTTTCTAAAAATATTTTATGTAATGTAAGAGACGAAGAACTCGTCGTAAGTTGAAATATAGTGTTAGTATGAAAAGACTGCATGCATAGAAGTGATTCTCATTAGATGTAGTTTAATGACGTAAAATTTGAACGGAATCCGACAACTTTGAAAATTTCATAAGAGACGAACAACTAGACGTAACTAGTAACCGAGAAGTCGAATGAGAATTCTAAATTGATATTATTGTCTATGATGGACTTGAGAACAACTTTGTAGTTGACGTCATGAGCTTTCGAGCTAAAATAATATGAGCTATAGTGATAGTCGAGAACTAGAACGCGAAGTGAATAACTTGTTGGTTTAGTACTTGTTAGTTAAAAGCAGATGTTTAGAACGTCGTGCTATTGGACGAGTTTTGAGAAGGAGTTCATCACGTACGGGAATACGTGATGACTGCCTTGAGGGTCCAGTTTCTAAAGAAATCGAATTCGAGAGCTTAGAACGAACCTAAGACGTTATACGTCGAATCAATCGAGCAACTAGGGTTATCACGGCAGTTTTGCGATCCTCGCCGGAAACTGTAATAATTTTTAGCTCGTTTATCAGATTTGCGATCCGTAAATTGGAGCGTAAACTAGACATCCCAAAATTTCCAACGGTACAGGGCTCATCCCCTGTTTCCAGATCCCCTGTTCTGGGCAGTCCCCAGAGTTTCTGTATTGCGCAGTGAAATTTCAGTTTCATTTCTTCTAAGTTGTTTCGTTCACAACTTAGTTTCTTTCGATCGTTTAAGCCGTAATAACTAACGAATATCTTCTTACTGACCATAGAGTCAAGTACAGGGCCTTGAGTGATAAAACCAGTCGAGATCTTATCTCTTATCCGTTCAAGTAAAGAAGTTTAGTTAAGCGAGAAATTGCATAAGTCGTTTAATGAACTAAAACGTAATTTTTCCTAAGTTGATTCTTTCCAACTTAGTTCCTTATGATCTTTTAAGTCGTATTAAGTTACCGACTACCCTCTCTACTGACCTAAGAGTCGAGTATGAGACCTTTCGAGCTCTAAACGGAATTTGTACGAGTCTCGTTTCCATTTAAGTAAAATGAATCTAGTAAGCGTGCAAATGCCTAAAGAATGAAACGACTAAAACTTATTTCGAGTTTCTTTGATCGATTATCTTTTTCGAATCGATTTTAAGTATTATTATTTTACGATGAAGGAGGAAGCCAGCTGTAAAGAAAGGACGGAAGATTCGAAATTTGGAAGCTAGTGCTTTTAGTTCTGTATTACGAGGTGGGCTTTTATCTATATCAAATTAAATGTGGGTTTTTCCACAACTCGAAAGTATTAATTATCGCTTTGATAATTGTGTTTTCAAAGTGATAATCTTGGCATAAACTGAACTATTTTATGTGAGTTCTCTTGTACCTATCTGAGTTAACCTTCGAGCTTTACTAGATTTCTGAGTTAACCTTCGGGTTTTCCAGACTTTTAGAGTTAATCTAACTAGGTTAACTAACGATCGGCTCTGAGTTAGCTGCTAAGTGCTTTCCAGAGTTAGTGCACTTTGTAACTTGTGGTGTATGTGGTATCCTATTGAGGGGTAACCAGCTACGGTGAATTAGCTTTGGTCAAGATTGAACATAACATACTCTAAAAACGCTTGCGCAAGCTGCTTTATACAAATCAGTCAGAAAATGTTTAGTAGGCACGGGCCTTTTCAACAAAACCCCGATGCGCTACGGTTATAGAATGCCAGATTATTTATACTTATGAATTATGTTTTCGGCAACGTGCCCACTAAGTACTCTTGTACTTAGCCCTGCATGTGTTTTCTAAATATGCAGGTTGAAGCGATGGAAGCGGCGAGGGTTGAATAAAGTTGTCTTAGGAAGACTGTAGATAACATGAACCATAAACTCCGCTTCAGAACTCTAGTGTTTTTTTTGAAATTCAGATATGTTATCGCTGTAGACTAAGATCTGTCTTAACTTAGTTTCTTTCGGTGTACTTCTGTCGAGTAATCTTTTGAGATTAACTCTTCCTTTATGTAATTAAAGTCTTGTTCATAGTATGCATGATGTCTCTTATGTATGTTTAGTCAGTTAGCCCTCTTCTTCTCCGCTTCTTTAATCCAACCCCAGTCGCACCCCGGCTTCTGCCGTCCCTCGGGATTTGGGGCCGTGACAGAGTGGTATCAGAGCCAGGTTTGTTTCCTGCTCTGGTTATGAGTCATTCTTTCTTAGTATGAGTCATTCCTTCTAGTAATATCACAGAGTGATATATATATATATACAAGTTTTCCTTCGAGTAATAATATAGAGTGTTCGTTCGTACTCTATATCGAGTCTTCTTTTGAGTCATAGGATGGAGTATTTGTATATACTCTAGATCATAATCTTCTATCAAGTATAAGATAAGAGTTAGACTATGACACTAAGATTGAGAATGTAGATGTCAACTCAACCTCCCGTTACATCGACTCAACGAGGAAAAAGAAAGAATTTCAATTATGCGATTCTTTTAAATAAGAAATTTTATGAATTAGTATGCAATGAAATTGAGAATGAGAATGAGTTGTGTTCCGAATTTAAGAATTTTATGGAAGAAAAAAAAATATATTATACTTTATGTGATTGTGTGATAGTACGAGTACTATCTTATGTGAAATTATTTGCGCAATAATTTCTTTCTTTTGAAAATTATTCGGACACAAGAATATAGTTGGATTTTAGGGATTTTTCCCGGTTCGATGAGAACGTAGACTTGAAACCTAAGAACTTTCTGGTTCTTCGAGAATTTAGACGTTTTAGAGAAACGTTATTTCAAATGATTTCGAAAGGAGATCCACAACACGAGAAGGACTTCTATTGATAAATGTCACATGCGTATAGTGACATGAATAAAGACTTGGCAAAGTCGATTTTTGTTTTAAAACACGATAAGAATTTTCGTCGAGGCAAATGAAATAAATATTGATAAAATAAAGTAAATATGTACGAAAGGAATGGAAGAAACAAATAGACGTGTGAGAAAAACGTGACTCCAAATTATTCGAGAAAAGGTTGAAACAAGGAGGATAAATAGAAATAAACGGAAGAGCCAATGTTACATTTGTTGTAAGGGCATGAACAAAGTCTCTAGGAGATGACTTTGTTTTACTTATTAGGAGCCGTTCAAGTATTCGATTAGCTTAAAATTTGTATCTTCCTCGAGAAGATTGAGTATTCCGAGCTAAATTGGAAAGTTTCCAAAAATTTCTTTTTAAGAAGTAGTTGTGTGTGCAATTCGAGAAATTGCTGCTCGATTTTGGAAAGTAAATTCTGTATGAAGTGATCGATAGAGCGAGACAGAAGTTCCATGTGATTGAGAGACTGTTATGTGGACTTGATCAACCCACATAATAAGAAACTCAGTAATATGGGTCTTATGCCCCACTAGTAAAACCTTTTTAGTATGGTATAAGTGGTTTAAAGAGACGAATGTTACTTACGTATAAGTAACATGTAACGACGTCGTTTCTTTTCTTTTCGTTTCATTTTTTTTGTAGTGTTCACCTTGTTCGAACATTGCGAAGAGAATTGTTTTACTATTAGGAGTCAAGCGCGAAGCTTGATTAAATTTCTAACGACCGCTCGATTTTAGCATTGACGACTAGAACTTGTTCTAAAAAGTTATTCTTAGGATATATTCTATTTCTCCTTTGAGAATTTATATTTTTATCTTCGTCCTTGAACGAAGAATACGACACGTATGAGTATTATGAGTAGTAAACGACAAAGTCTTTTGTAAATGAATGTTACTTTTGCATAAGTAACATGAACAAAGTATACGTGGTTTGTTTTAATAAATGAGGATCGATAAGAAATTTTTCCTTGAGAAAGAGATAAGGATTAATGAAAGAAAATAAGGAATTAAAGTAAGAAATTAAAAGAATGAGATAAGAAATGAGAATAAAATCTTGAAATTTTATTTCTATATATTGTGAGTACGAGAGCAATTTTCTGTGAAATTGCTAGATGTCTAAGATAAGTTTGTTAGATTAAGTGTGGTGATATTACAATTGAATAAGGAATATTCATTTTGTAATCTAAGATTTTCCATAAGATAAGATGTCATCTTACCGTTACTGATCTGTGTTTCTTAAAAACTTTGTAGGATGACTTCCAGTAGTGACACAGCTTCAGAGAGCCAGTCCCCGTCACAGCGTACTTGGGCAGATCAATTATTAGATAGGTATAGAGATTATGAGGAAAATCTGAGACACGACGTAGGATAGAGGATTAGTTACTTCTCGTCAATTTATTATCCAATCCGGCATACTATTCCAGAGAGTCAGGTGATACTAGACTTGGTTAGACGACTACCAGAGGAATGGCATGGTTGGACACACGACACGGCATGGTACTACCTTGGGATGTTTGACGACGATATAGAGCCGACAGGTGATTACAATGGATTCACTTTGGAGGTACACAAGCGTTTCTTTGAGAGCAGACACATAGCAGCATATCCTGTTCAGGCGCATCCTCCCTACACTCACTTTCCGGCAGATTCAGAGTTAGAGCATGATGAGATGGGACCAGAGATGATTGCGCAGTTGGAGATCCCTTCAGTGATGGTACCTAGTGTGGACACAGGGGAGTTAGTTGCAGAGACAGCAGATGGTCTAGGGTTACCCGCTCCTTTTCAGCATGAGCCTTCTATGAGAGTTCAGGGACCATTTCAGTCAGGACCAGAGTATTTAGACGCAGACACAGAGCTTGCCGCCCTATTACAGTTTCCATCATCTTACAGATCCCTTGACGAGATTTGCTCGGAGTTGACTAGAGTTAGGACAGAGTTTGAGGCAGGACCGTCCAGGGTCCATTCCAGAGAGGAGTACGAGTCCTGTTCACTTCCCGACCGCCTGCTGCCTCTGAAGAAGCGGGCATCAGTGACCTGCTGGGACTACTTAGCTTCAGATTCAGAGATGACAGTTTCAGATGTGCCTGCACCACCATCACTTATACTTGCAGATGGCACTACCTTGAGGGTCGACGAGGCACTTCAGTTTGCTTTCGGTTCAGAGTCAGAGGATGAGGACCCGGATGAGGATCCGGAAGAGGACACTGATGAGGATTCGGACGAGGATCCGGACGAGGACCCCGAGGAGGATTAGGCCATAGTGGGCAGTGTTGACTTGACCGCAGTTTGTTGAGCAAGACGTCAGAGACGCATAGTAGTATAGTAGCCTTTGGTTATGTACATAGTCGGATCAGTAACTAGATAGTTTTGTAGTACTCCATCGGATACGAAATTTTATGAATCGTTTCCGTTCTAGTACTTCCAGTAGTACGGTAATGCAATATGTTAGTGCATTCTGTACACGTAGGCAGTTAGCCTAACTTAGACTCGTTGTAGTCTAGATATATATATATATATATATATAATATGCATGACCCATGAGAGGGTGTTAATCACAAGAAGTTTCTTATGAATCGTATAACTAAACCAGAAAATCAAACAAAACTCGTGTAACGAGAGTTTAATTTAACCTTGGAGGATAAAAGTTGAAAGAAATAGAGTCAAAGTTAATTTTGTTATTCTCGTTTATGTGAAAGTATTAAGTGGGAAAAGAAAAGGGTTAGTGAGAGAATGAAGATTTAAAAGCAAGTACTAATGAGAAAATTTATGTATCTTATAGTTTTAAAAATGTCGCTGAGAGCTGTTAACGATCGAAGAGGACCTGAAAATCCTAGAGGACCTGATAGAGGTCAAGAACAACGTATAAGCGAGGAAAGGCAAAAACACCCAGCAACCTTTTCACTTTCCCTATCTCTGCAACGTCATAGCATTGAGGATTTATTCTTTGAAAGTAAACCACCATATTTCGATGGATCTGGTAATCCGAATGAGGCCAAGCAATGGATACGTTCTATAGAGAGAATCTTTGAGCCGATTGGACTTAGTGATGAGAAGCGTCTAGCATGCGCTGGGTATCAGCTAACCGGACCAGCTAAATATTGGTGGAAGACTAGACAAAGACTTATGCCGGTAGAACAAGCGGCTCTAACCACCTGGAATGGTTTTAAGGAGGCGTATTATGAAAAGTATGCATCCGATCAAGTCGAGACCGAGGAGGAAATAGCCAGGAAGCTTCAGGGAGAACTTAAGTATGAACTGGGAATAGTAGTAGCCAGACAGGAGGGATTGAGTTATGCCGAATTACTGGAACGAGTTCGAGAAATAGAGGCAGTAGTGCCTAGTAAGGAAAAGATAATAATGTCCACACCGGCACCAACCCAGACCTCAACCCAAAATCTTCCCAACAATAAGGTTAACCATAAGGGAAAAAGGAAATGGGAAGGAAGTAGCAGTGAGTGCTACCAGCGCCACAACAGTCAAGGGAAACAGAACATGACTAGGCAAGGTTTCCACCAGCCAGGAAAAGGAAGTGACTATGGGAAGAAAACAGGACAAAGGAATGATCCACAGAGGAATAAACAAACCGGTCAGGGCAAGAGTAACAATCCACTAGGACAGCTGGAAGGGCAGCAAAGGAATGAAAATCTGGGAGGAAATCACACAGTAAGGGTTAACACTCATGTTTGCCTCCAATGCGATAAATCGCACTCAGGCGTGTGTCAGGTAGGCATTGGCAACTGTTACAACTGTGGACATAAGGGACATATTAGGAGAAACTGCCCGGAACCACTGACGGCAAATGAAATTAACCAGCACGATCAGCTCCAAACTCAGAGAAATACTAGAGAAAAGATCCCTTCTCCAGTTTGCCCTAAGTGTGGTAAGAAACACCCCGGGATATGTCTAGCTAAATCTGGAGTTTGTTACAATTGTTTGCGTAAGGGACACGTAAAGAAAAATTGCCCAGAACTGAGGCAAGCAGCAAAACAGAAACATGGAGTTTCTGCGTGTGCTGGACGTGATAAGGAGCCTGAGGGTGTATGTCTAGCGAGCATGGATAGATGCTTTAACTGTGGAATGTTGGGACATATGAGTAATGACTGCCCAATGCTGTTTCAAATGATAGTACCATTTCAGTACGGCCAGCCTCAACCACTGATTATAGCTCAACTTCAGTCACAGCCACAACTGCTACAACCACAACAGAATGCGGGAGCTTACATGATTAGGCAGGAGGGACATAGTGAAGGAAAGGAAGATTTGGCAGGTATTGGACGAACCTTAAAATTACCCTGTCAAAATTGTTGACCCGTACTAGAACTATATACCAGTTTTCTAGTACCTATTGACCATACTAGAGCGTTATATTCATTTGACTAGTACCCTCTGACACTATAGGACTAAGACTAGAACGCTCTAATCTTGAAATAAGAACAACTACGCTTTAGGGAGTGTTGATGACCTCAGAGAATTATTCCTTAGTTTCGTTGAGCATAGAATTTAATTTAGGGTCTTTCTGTTAGAACATAGCAATTGATTGGGAAGTAATAAAATGTACTATATATAAATTTAGGAATAGACTAGTTGTTTGAGAATTACCACGATTCTCGACAACGAGAGAAAAATCTCTTTTAAAAACCCCGAGTAGAGAACCTACAGAATTATATGAAATATCTGGTTTACTACCAGATTGTCGTATAGGTTTCATGATCGACTTAGAACTACGAGCAGCTCCCAAATTAAAGGCCTTATGCAGAATGATATCAAAGGAGTTAGAGGAGCTTAAGATCCAACTGCAAGAGTTGTTAGATGACGATTTTCTTTAGACAAACGTTTTCACCATGAAAAACATTTGTGATGTTCATCATCAAAGAAGGATGATTCTGTGAGATTGTATATAGGCTGTCCAAGGTTAAATAAGATAACCCTTAAAAATAAATATTCTTTTATGAGAATATAAGACCCCTGATAAGCTTAAAAAGAAAATAAATGCAATTGTGAGGATAGACTTAAGGTCTAAGCATCTTTAGTTAAAGGATAAACTAGTGATATACCCAAAATTCTCTTTCAAACCAGATAAAACCATTACAAATGCTTAGTTATGACGTTAGTTGGCTAGTGTTCCGTAGTATTCATGAACCACATGAATAGAATTTTTCCACCTAGACTTAGAAAAGAATTCATTTTAGCATTTATCGATGACAATTTCAGTTACCCCAAGAATGAAGATGAACACGAAGAACACTTGCGAATAGTACTAGAACGCATAGAGTCGGGAGTTAGATGCCAAATTTAGCAAGAGCAAGCTCGAATGGAGAAGTAATGTTTCTTGGATATACATTGTCGACAGAAGATGTTAAGATAGATTTCTGCTAAGGTAGAGGCAGTACTCAAATGAAAAATCGCTTACCAGTCTGAATGAAATAAGAAGTTCCCAGGTTGGATAGTTAAAATAGAGGTTTCCATTAAGAAATTCCCTATGATTACTAAGACTTATGGCACAACTACATAGAAGGAAAAGAATAAATGTACAGACAATTGTGGAATAGGAACACGGACGTTCTAGGAAAAGTTGATCATTACCCCAGGTTCAGCCCTCCCAGAAACGACAAGGAATACGAGGTAGATACTAATGCTACAAAGAATAGGATAGGATGGTATAGATGCAAAATGAGAAAGTGATAGCTTACGCTTCACGACACGTTAACCCCAGGAAATTGAGTATCCAACCTACGACTTAGAATTTGCAGCCGGAGAGCTTGCATTGAAAATTTGGACACACCATCTATATGGTGCAAGGGATGAGATCTTCACAGATCATAAGAATTTGGAGCGTGTATTCGAGCAAAGGAATTAATATAAGACAAAGGAGATGGCTCGAACTAGTAAGATATTACGTTTGTGAAAATAATTACCATCTAGGTAAAGCTAAGGGTAAGAATAGATACACTGAGTCGTAAGACTCCAACAAAGTTAGGTATCTCAACGTCGGAGAAGAAACGCTTATACGAGGATTCGAGAAGATAGATATAGAAAAATGCATGATGCATCAGCATCGATCGCAGGGCAAATAGCGGCACGAGTAGCTATACCAAATTGCGAGAAAGATTATAAGTATCTAGAGAAAGGACGAGTCAATAGATAAGCCTCGACTAAGGATAAGAATGGATAAACCAGACAGCAACTCTGAAGCAATGAGTTTGTGATAGAAATTTAAGAGTGGACTTAGTAATTCCGATGACAACGAGATGTTTGTAGGTCATAAGGCGAAAAGTTAGATACCAAACTTAACTTTAGTACTGTTTCTCACCTCCAGTTGGATGGACAATCCGAGAAAACGATTCGGATACTCGTTGATATGCTAAGAACGATAAGATTAGCCAAAGAGCGAATTGAAGAACACGTAGCCAACAACCGAATTGTTGTAACAATAATTATTAAGCTATGATAGGTATTACGACTTACGAGACCTTGTAGAAGGAAAAGATTTTCATAGCTGCCTTATTGTTATAAGGTAGGTGAAAGCAAAAATTTAGGACCAGGCGCGGTCAATGAAATGATCGAGATCATTCGATAGATTCGAATCAGAAGAAAACGAGTTTTAAAGAAGACCAAAGTCTTAAGTATATACGACAATGCGAACTTAATAATCGAGAAGAAAAATAAAAGCTCCTTAAGATTTCTCCGTTAATGAGAAACATTAGTTTCGTGTCAAGTCCAGATTTCGACAAAGATTGTTATAATTAGCAATAACTGGGAAAAGATAACTTCCAATACAAATAGCTATGGCCTTATCGCCAAATTTATGAAATACTTATTTTAAGCATATCTCATTTCGAGAAAGTAACATATATTCGTTTTTATACACGAATTATCAGCAAGACGTCATTCTTGAAATCGACTTAAGTTATTAGGAAAGATCGAAAGCGATCTTGGATCAAAAAGCGCAAAAGTTAAGGAGCAAGTCGAGACGATTAGTAATAGCGTTATAAGATCATCACAGGCAAGAGGAAGCCATGAGAAAATTTTGGAAAAGAACTGAGTAAGAAATACTTCAAGCAGTTAAAGAGGATAAGCAAATTTCGGGACGAAATTTTTAGTAAGGGGGATAGGATGTAATGCCCCGGAAATTCCTTACGATCTCAAAACTTTAAAATTAATAAAATAAAAGGCTTTGCACGCCTAAGTTTACGATTTTGAATTCTAAGACTAACGGTCGAATCCAATTCCGAAAATAAAATACGGAAGTCAGCTAGACGACTACTGTATTTAGGGTTAGCGCGTACGAAAAGTTTTTAGTTCGTGAACTCAGAACGGAAAACCGTCTGATTTTTACATTCACGAAATCGCGATACGAACTCGCCCGAGAAAGTTCGTTTTTATGATTTTCCGGACGAAACTCAGACTGTGTCGTCCCGAGATTTTGTCAAAATAAATTTTATAAATTTATTTTCCGATTAAGTTTCATACGTTAGAATTTGCGGTCGAATCGGATCGCGAAGATTTTGTGCCGAGCTATGTTTTTCGTCGTTCGATTTCCGTAACGTCGGATCGCGCAGGAAAAGTGCGTATTTTTCTTTTTCCTCTCCCCTTGACCGACTTCATCCCTCACTTTAGAGGATATTTTATTTTTATAATGTTATTATTGAGGACACCTAATGGTATACTATTCAGCCCTTTACACCTATTACACATTATACCTTATGTTATAACATTTAAATTCATCATCTCTCCCTCCCAACACACAAAACTCGGCTGCCCCATCTTCTCCCTCTCCCATCTTCATTTCTTCATCACCATTGAAGAAAGCTTAAAGAACTTGAAGGAGAAAGACACAAGTCATCATCCAACCATCCGAACCTCTTACTTCTTTCATTAATTAGCAAGGTAATCCTCTCCTCTATACTTCTATCCATCCATCATCCTCTTCTTTTCATTTTTTTTCTTTTTGATCGAAAAGTTTGAGTATTGAATTAGATAATTCGATCTTAAATTAATGAAATTAGATGTGTTAGATAGGATAATTAGGGTTTAGAATTGAACAAAATCAAGAACCCTAATCTCTCCATAAGTACCGAAATTTTTAGGGAAATTTAGTAGGATTTTGGATTTCTTCAATTGATGATAAATTCATGCTTAAGAAGTGCTTAATTAGTAATTAGAACAAAGAGAAATCAAAAGCCCCATGTTATGTTGAAAACCGATTTAGGGTTTGAGGTAAGGAATTGGGGATTTTTGCATGTTAATGTGTAATTGGATTTCATTTGATCAATTGATGTTATAATAGGATGATTAAGAGTTAAATGGTGTTAATTGAAGAAGAAATTCACTCTCTTAACCTTTGTATTAAAACCGAAATTAAGGATGAAATTAGGGGATTTCATGTGTTTGATTTAATTGATGAATTGATGATGGAATATAGTTGCAAATGGTGTTAGTTGATAATAGGATTTAATTGAAAATTTTCTAAAAATATTTTATGTAATGTAAGAGACGAAGAACTCGTCGAAAGTTGAAATATAGTGTTAGTATGAAATGATTGCATGCATAGAAGTGATTCTCGTTAGATGTAGTTCAATGACGTAAAATTTGAACGAAATCCGACAACTTTGAAAATTTCATAAGAGACGAACAACTAGACGTAACTAGTAACCGAGAAGTCGAATGAGAATTCTAAATTGATATTATTGTCTATGATGGACTTGAGAACAACTTTGTAGTTGACGTCATGAGCTTTCGAGCTAAAATAATATGAGCTATAGTGATAGTCGAGAACTAGAACGCGAAGTGAATAACTTGTTGGTTTAGTACTTGTTAGTTAAAAGCCGACGTTTAGAACGTCGTGCTATTGGACGAGTTTTGAGAAGGAGTTCATCACGTACGGGAATACGTGATGACTGCCTTGAGGGTCCAGTTTCTAAAGAAATTGAATTCGAGAGCTTAGAACAAACCTAAGACGTTATACGTCGAATCAATCGAGCAACTAGGGTTATCGCGGCAGTTTTGCGACCCTCGCCGGAAACTGTAATAACTTCTAGCTCGTTTATCGGATTTGCGATCCGTAAATTGGAGCGTAAACTAGACATCCCAAACTTTCCAACGTTACAGGGTTCATCCCCTGTTTCCAGATCCCCTGTTCTGGGCAGTCCCCAGAGTTTCTGTATTGCGCAGTGAAATTTCAGTTTCATTTCTTCTAAGTTGTTTCGTTCACAACTTAGTTTCTTTCGATCGTTTAAGCCGTAATAACTAACGACTATCTTCCTACTGACCCTAGAGTCAAGTACAGGGCCTTGAGTGATAAAACCAGTCGAGATCTTATCTCTTATCCGTTCAAGTAAAGAAGTTTAGTCAAGCGAGAAATTGCATAAGTCGTTTAATGAACTAAAACGTAATTTTTCCTAAGTTGATTCTTTTCAACTTAGTTCCTTATGATCTTTTAAGTCGTATTAAGTTACTGAATACCCTCTCTACTGACCTAAGAGTCGAGTATGAGTCCTTTCGAGCTCTAAACGGAATTTGTACGAGTCTCGTTTCCATTTAAGTAAAATGAATCTAGTAAGCGTGCAAATGCCTAAAGAATGAAACGACTAAAACTTATTTCGAGTTTCTTTGATCGATTATCTTTTTCGAATCGATTTTAAGTATTATTATTTTACGATGAAGGAGGAAGCCAGCTATAAAGAAAGGACGGAAGATTCGAAGTTTGGAAGCTAGTGCTTTTAGTTCTGTATTACGAGGTGGACTTTTATCTATATCAAATAAAATGTGGGTTTTTCCACAACTCGAAAGTATTAATTATCGCTTTGATAATTGTGTTTTCAAAGTGATAATCTTGGCATAAACTGTTTCAACTATTTTATGTGAGTTCTCTTGTACCTATATGAGTTAACCTTCGGGTTTACCAGATTTCTGAGTTAACCTTCGGGTTTTCCAGACTTTTAGAGTTAATCTAACTAGGTTAACTAACGATCGACTCTGAGTTAGCTGCTAAGTGCTTTCTAGAGTTAGTCCACTTTGTAACCTGTGGTGTATGTGGTATCCTGTTGAGGGGTAACCAGACACGGTGAATTAGCTTTGGTCAAGATTGAACATAACATACTCTAAAAATGCTTGTGCAAGCTGCTTTATACAAATCAGTCAGAAAATGTTTAGTAGGCACGGGCCTTTTCAACAAAACCCCGATGCGCTACGGTTATAGAATGCCAGATTATTTATACTTATGAATTATGCTTTCGGCAACGTGTCCACTAAGTACTCTTGTACTTAGCCCTGCATGTGTTTTCTAAATATGCAGGTTGAAGCGATGGAAGCGGCAAGGGTTGAATAAAGTTGTCTTAGGAAGACTGTAGATAGCATGAACCATAAACTCCGCTGCAGAACTCTAGTGTTTTTTTTTAAATTCAGATATGTTATCGCTGTAGACTAAGATCTGTCTTAACTGAGTTTCTTTCGGTGTACTTCTGTCGAGTAATCTTTTGAGATTAACTCTTCCTTTATGTAATTAAAGTCTTGTTCATAGTATGCATGATGTCTCTTATGTATGTTTAGTCAGTTAGCCCCCTTCTTCCCCGCTTCTTTAATCCAACCCCAGTCGCACCCCGGCTTCTGCCGTCCCTCGGGATTTGGGGCCGTGACATTCTAACTTTGTAAAATTACAACTTTGGAAACTAGTCTCGTTATACTTAAAATACAAATTGTTCAATTACAGAATCAGATTTAAAATCCGAAACTTTTAATAAAATCTCTCGTCTACGTCATTATTTCTCGAAATACGAGTACATGCTCAGAAAATACTCAAACTTAACAATTTGACTCCAAATAATTTAATCAACTATTTTTCTCGATTAAATTCTTAATTTTCGGTTTTTATTATGAAAAACTCGGTTTTTCATTTCTTAACTTCATTTCTCGATAACTTTTACATCTTAATTCCGATTCAAGAGATTCAAAAAGTTAACTCGATTATTTTTACTTAAATTTCATCATCTAATCATCTATTATCTCAAATAACATCAAGAACTCGTCTTTTATGGCTCAATTTCTTTCTCAACATCGGCTTTCTCGTAAAAATCCGGTTTTAACGATTTTAAGTTCTAAATTGCCTCAAATAATTCTAGTAACAGTAATCTATTCCCATTTTATATCTTAAAACACTTAAACATAAAAAAAATTCATAAATTTTTCTCCTCTTTAGCTTCGAAAATTTAAAGCTTTTGAGCAAGAAATTTCCTTTCTTTGATTTCTTTAAAACTTAAGTTCGATAAATACTTAAATTCATAAGTCAAGCATCAAACTTGGAATCAAGAACTTATAACTTCAAAGATCATCCATTCCTCTACTCATTTGGTTCGAAAACTTTGAAGAAAAATTTATAAAAATTCATACTTCTCACTTATTTAATAAAAATGTTCAAATCATCAATAAAATTCACCATCTTAGCGAAATCGTCAAGAACGTGAAGAATTCATCAAGTCCTTCACATACATATATTTCGAAGTTTTTCTTAAAAATAGCAAAATAATTCATTTCATCATTCAATCTTCATATTATGCATAAATCGTCATAAAACTCCTCATCTATTTGAGAACATCATAAACTAAAAATTTCCTCAAACACACACACACACACACACACACACACACACACACACACACACATATATATATATATATTCATCGAATTTTTCAAGAAAAATTATAAGAAATTCATACTCTTTAATTTCTCAATTCCTCATGCAACACATCACTCAAAATTCATCAAAATCATCATCAAATTCATAATAAGAATTTAGGATATAAAATCCCGAAATTTCCTTAAAGTTTTCGGTACTCTCAAGAATATAACAACCAAAAATTTCTAACTTCTTTTCTTATACTCAAATTACTCAAAATCATTATATTTATCATCAACTCATTCATCAAGAATTTTCTCAACAAAACTCCTCTTTTCCTCCTATTTATTCCATCGGTTTTTCTCAAGAAAAATTAGTGGAAAATTTCTTTTCTTTTAATTAGTTATCTTAACTCTTAAATTAATTTCTAGAACTCATTTTCATCATCAATTTCATGCTTCATCCATCATCATAAAAATTCATAAATATACCTATCTTTTTCGGCATTCATAGAAAATAAACATGCATGATTTTTCCTTCATCTTTTCTCATACATATATACATACTTGAATCATAAATATTAAGCTTAAATCAAAAATCAAAACTCCTCCACCCTAGACTTCATCATCGGTCAAGAGAGGGAAAGAGGAGTTCGACTTTAAACTTCTACTTTCCAAGAACAAACCTTGCAAAACTTCAACTCCTAGGCCTCAAGATCAAGCTAAAATCGAGCTCCTTCCATGGCACAAAGCTGCCGAAAAATGAAAGAAAGAAAGGAGGATGAAACTTAGTCTTAAATCGATCACAAAGAGGAGAGGATTTCAAATACCTTAACGGTCTGGTCGTTGGATGATCGGAGGCTAAGTTATTGTCATTTTTTGGAGCTTGAAGGTTGTTCTTCAGTGGAGGATAGGTGTGTATGTGTGTATTTTTATGCCGAGAGAAAGAGAGAGTGATGAGAGAGAATTACAGAGATGATTAAGAGAGAGAGAGAATTGATAGAGAGAGAGAGAGAGAAAGAGAGAGTGTGCGTGAGAGAGTGAGAAAGAATTAATAGAGTTTTAGTTGCACCCGGTAATAAAAAATGCTATATAAATTTCGCCGGAAGAAAAAGTTATCCGGTGCAATTTAACCGTACTTTTTCAATAAACTCTCAAACGATTTTAAACTCACCATGACTCTTTGTCGACGTCGGAAAAGTCTCTACTTCATCTCAAACTTCACAAAATAAATCAAGAGATCCAGAAATTAAATTTTTAGATTAAAATTCCGAGCAACGAAGAAAAAGTCAGAATTTACTATTCATATTAGGGTTTTTGGACCTTCAACTGGATTTTCTCTCGGACGAACTCTGATGACTCTCAAATATATCTCAAAGATTCTAGAATCATTTTTAGACTCAAAAGCCACTAATTAGACGAAATTCAGAAAAATTCGATAAATAAAGAAAACTCGGGAAAAGTTACTATACATCCAAAAACGAAACTTCTCAGAATTTTCTGAAATTCAAACTCAGACTCAAACTCATATAATCATGCTCAATCAATTCATCACAAAGTTAATTCGGATAACCAAAATAATGAAAATCACATAAGAGTATGTAGGGGCATTTTAGTAATTTTGCAAGAAATTTTATTTTCTTGGAAATTTTTATCACTAGGGCATATAAAATCATTAGAATGCACTGAAAGACTTAGAAAAGATTGGAGTATTACAAAGTTGTTGCGGATTGCCGGAGCATGCAACACATCCTTTAGAGTTATGGCCATGCTAGAGGTGAGTTGAATCACAACAATTCCAACTTCAAGAACTGGAGAGGTACGGTCACTCGCCTCGGTGATGAAGCGATCTTTGACCTCCTTGTAGGTATAAAATAAATCCCGCTTCACACAGATGTGAACGTCGCACCTGTGTCAAGAAACCAAGTAACAGGATTAGGGGACATGGTTTACCTCGGTGATCATGGCAACAAGGTCGTCTTTGTCCCAAGAGTCGAAGTCCTTCTCGGCATGGTTAACCTTGCCCTTTCCCTTCTTCTTTGGCAGACAGCAGTTCTCCGCCATATGGCCGGGCTTATCACAGTTGTAGCATGTTCCAGTGAACTTGGTTGGAGGTGCCACTTCTTTTCCCTTGCCTTTAGCAGGATAAGGATGCTTCTTAGAAAGTCTGCCCTTACCATCGATCAAATTAGCCTTAGCTTCCATTGGAGCCTTGGCCTTCAAATCTTGGTCACGGACTTGAGCTTCAGTTTGAAGCTTGGCAACCAATGTCTCAAGGGTAATCTCCTTTCGCTTATGCTTAAGGTATCCCTTGAACTCCTTCCAACTTGGCGGCAGCTTATCAACCAAGAGCGCCACGATATACGCCTCGCGCAGAGGCATCCCCTCGGAATGAACATCATGTACAAGAGTTTGGAACTCTTGTACTTGGGGCATCATTGGACGACTGTCCACCATTTGGAATTTGGTGAGCCTCGTCACAACGAACTTCTTCGTGCTAGCAGGGTTAACACGGTACTTCAACTCAAGAGCATCCCAAATTTTTTTGGCAGTCTCCTTGAGGTTGAACATATTGAACAGGCTATCATCAAGCCCATTCAGCAACATATTCTGACACAGATAGTCGGCATGCACCCAACTATTGTAGTAAATACAAACTTGCACATTCGCCTCGTCCTCAGCTGGGACATGAGGTATTTCGTCACGCAGGAAGCTCGCAAGCCTCATTGTGGTGATGTAGAATATCATCTTTTGGGACCATCTTTTGAAATCAGTGCCCGAGAAAATAGGAGGTTTTTCGGTGATCGGCATGAGCCGGCCAGCAGTTTGGACATGAGACACAATAGAGCTCGATGAACCAATGGTTCCATAAGTGGTGGAAGACAGAGTGGAAACGCCGGTGCTTGTAGTAGACATCGTTTGAGCAGATTTTCAGGTTGAATTTCAGATTCAGGAAGCACACGAACAAGTAACTTTCGTTATTCTCGTCTTGCGATTGTTAGCAATCGGGTACTCTTACATGTATATCAATGAATATTCGGAACTTTATTGATGAACTTAACAACAATAGAAATTGAGATTACAATGAAACTGAAGTAATAAGATTTGAGAAAGCCAGATTGTCCGAAGTAAAACTTCTGCCGCAAGACGAGAATACGCCCCAGTAGTGCTCGCGGAAAGGCGGCTCGTCCCCAAAGGTTAAGACGATCTTAACATCTCGGCAGTAGCAGCACCGCAAACTGGACCGAGCACCGGCGAACTGGTCAAGAATGAAGACTAAACTGGAATGATATGCTATGATATGCTCTGCTTTAGAGAAAAGAGAATACTTCGATTTTTGTAAGGAATGCAAATGACAATGCCTCCTTATATAACAGCTCGGACATGTGGAGGGGCTTGTCTCATTAACGCTGTCATCAATGGCCGGCGGTTTCTGGACATGAAGAAGTGGCCAGATGTGAACAATCTTGGCTGTTACAGAAGCCGAAGGTCATAGGCTGATGAGCTTCACACGACTGGGCTGAACAAATAAATGAAATGGGCTCATGGAGTTGGTCCAAAAAGATAAGCCCAAACACCAATTGCCAAGATCCAAGGTCCGAGCCCGACCCGTCCGTCCGGACGGCGTCGGTGGCGGCGCGCGCGTGGACACCCATACACACCAACCCAACAAGTTATTAAGCCCATACAAACATAGTCTTAAATGCTAGTCAAATCATCCAGATGTGGGACAACTAATTAATATTTATTTAATTAATAACATGTTAGTTACTACTTTAACATCCAACCTTTAGCATACAATATCTCACTCACCGAAAATCAGTTTAGAGATATTAAATATACCACGTTCATCTAATCACGACGTAGATTAACATCTAATAAATATTTCAATTAAATAATACTCCCTCTGTCCCAAAAGTATGGTCTTATTTCTTTGGGCACGAGTATTAAGAAACAAGAGTAAATGAATGAAAAGTGGTGGGTCCTATAGCTTTTGAAGAGCTAATTGTTTCCATGTTTGGAATGGGACCTTGCTATTGGGACACCCCTAAAAGAAAAGTGAGACCTTACAATTGAGACGGAGGGAGTAATATTTATCCTCAAATTAATGATTAACAATAAACCATTTCTAACAAGGTTTCATTACAAGAATAGTTCGATCTGCTGCTGATCTCAGTTCAAATTACATACAGTCAGCATACACTGAACAAATCCAGCAGGTTGACTACTAGTAATAAGATACCGAAGACGGATGGGATGGAGTATTTATTATTGAAAGGATTGTTGAAAATTGAAATCATTGGTAAAGAGAGAGAAAGTGGGGAAACCATCCTTTGCAAAACTCTCCAGCCTCTTTACTTGCCTTGCCTCATTCTTAGAGTTGGGATGGGAGTCTAGAATAGTTGTGTTCTTGTTTGGTTATGCCTCTACTTTTTCACTGTTAGTCAGTGGGCATTTTCGTAAACTCAGGCGGTCCGGTTTCACCTGTGTGAAACTAGTTGTGCCATGAGGGGAGTGCAATGTAAAGTTGTAAACTATACTACTATAGTGTCTTACTTTTATTTAATTTAATTTTTCAACTTGAAGAAACTATCTGAAGTTATTTGCACAAAGAAAAATTATATTCATTAGTTTTTCGAAAAGTATATGCGAACTTATTCACTAAGAAAATTTTTAGACTTATTAAATGTTTACTCCCTCCATCCGATCCCACTTAACTTGTCTCACTTTCTATATTGGGTGTCACACTCTACTTGTCTCACTTTCCATTTAAGGAAATAATTGAGAAATCACTTTATTCACTTTATATCACTTCAAAACCACTTGATATCACTTTATGTTACTTCAAAAACACTTTATATCACTTTATCAATTAAAAAATATTTTATATCACTTTATTAACTACACTAACCACACCCTTTATATCTAATCTTTTTTTTCTTAATCTCTGTGCCCGTCTCAAATGAGACAAGTTAAGTGAGACGGAGGGAGTAGTAGAATTAAGTATTCATTTTGTAAATAATACTCCCTCCGTCCACCAAACGAATCCCCATTTGGGATTGGACACGGAAAATAAGAAAGTTGAAAAAGTTGTTTTGAGTGGGGTAAGGCTCTCCACATCGCACCTCCAAGGGGGGGTCTCGAAGCCAGCTCGAGACGGGGGAGCTCGAGTCCCCCGCGTGGCAAAGCACCGCGGCTTGAGACCGGCTCGAGACCGGCTCGAAGCCAGCGCGTGCATGCCACGCGCTTCATTTACGAAATCAAAAAAAAAAAATTAAATGGCGCGTGTTTACACGCGCCTAACGTAAAAAAATTTAAATTTCGAACGTTGGGTGCTTCACAACGGCTAAATGCCGATTTAATTAGATTTTTTTTTCCTTTTCCTCCACTATAAATACATCTCTCAACCCTCATTCATCCCACACCAAAAAATACAACCTCTTTCTCGCTCAAATTTAACTACAAAAAAATGTCTTCGTCGAGTTTTTCATCTTCGTCAGTGGAATATGTCGAGGGCGGCACTGACGATGAGGTAATAGAGATGATGGGGGATGTGGATCGACACATCCGTGCACACTTAGCAGCACAGAAAAAGATAAAGAAGAGGACACGGGGGTTCGTCGACCGCGACCGAGAAGCAGCGTGTGCGCTCCTACACGCCGACTACTTCTCCGACAACCCCACCTACGGTGAGCACTTTTTCCGACGCTGTTTCCGGATGCATAACTATCTATTCTTGTGCATCTGCAAGACATTGGAGGACAAAGTTCGATAAATCACGCATCGAGAAGATGCACTTGGACGATGGGGGTTGACGTCGATGCAAAAATGCACGATGGCGGTGCGGCAACTGGCGACCGGTGGTGCTGCGGACTCCTTCGACGAGTACCCGAAGATCGGCGATAGCACGGGCCGACTTTGCCTTAAAAAATTTTGCTGAGCGATGATCGACCTCTTCGGCGAGCGATACTTGAGGAAGTCCAATGCTGCCGACACCGCACGTCTGCTTCGAATGCACGAGGTGCGGCATGGGTTTCTGGGGATGCTCGAGAGCCTGGATTGCATGCACTGGGCTTGGAGAAACTGCCCAAAAGGGTGGGCGGGTGCCTACACGCACGGCGATCAAAGCGTGCCTACCTTAATCTTGGAGACGGTGGCGTCGCAGGATTTGTGGATCTGGCATGCCTTTTTTGGGTGTGCCGGCTCCAACAACGACATCAACGTCCTCAACCAGTCGCCCTTATTCGCCGACGTGCTTGAGGATAGAGCTCTACCGTGCACCTTCACCGTCAACGGCAACCGATACGACAAGGGGTACTACTTGACCGACGAAATCTACCCTGCTTGGCCAACACTGATCAAATTTGTGGCGACCCGCGACCCGGGCCTATGCGGGGGTGGCATGAAACCATAGAAATCATAATCATAGGTAATAATAAAATGTTATTTATTGAAAACATCAAAAGATAAGTGTTTGGAATAATAAAGATGTCACAGCCCCAAATCCTGAGGGACGGCAAAGCCGGGGTGCGACTAGGGATTGGATTAAAAAAGCGGGGAAGAAGGGGGAAAAGGATAAATAAACACAATAATTAAACAACAACTAATATCTATGAACAAATTTTATTAAAAGAAAGAGAGTCGACCTTGAAGGATCGCTCGACAAGTTGTTCTTATAAGAAACTAAGTTCAGAGTACGGGATTTAGATTAAAAGTTTATACAAAGACACGAAATAGTTTGGCAGTGGAAAGCGTAAAGCTTGACACACAGTTCTTCATCCTATTTACAACTCTTTACTCAACCTCCTCCGCTGCCGTCACTCAACCTGCACATTTATAAAACATATGCAGGGCTAGGTATAAACATACTTAGTGGGCACATTGCCGAAAAGATATCATAAGTATAGATTAAATCAGGCATCTCGATAAATAGCGCATAGGGGTTTTTCAACAAATGCCGGTGCCTATTAAACATTTTCTTTCACTTTTCACAATATAGCTTGGCCAAACCTTTACTTGATGTTACGTTCAATTTGCCCAACTTCTGTTTCAACGCCGGGGAAGAGTATACTTCTTCCGCGCACGTTCTATTCACCGTGGCTGGCTACCCCTCAACAGGGTACCACAGACACCGGCTACCGTGTACACTAAACCCTGGAAAACCCTTACGGTTAACTCAGCGGTCCGATCGATTAGTTAACCCCCCTTGGCTAACTCAGAAAAGCACAAAAGAACTCACATAAAACAAAGTATTTTCATGCCTTGATAATCACTTTAAAACACAGTTATAAAGCGATAAGTAAACATTTTCGAGCATCGCTCATTTGATTTGATATATAGAAAAGCCCACCTTAGGCGATTACAGAACTAAAACACAAGCTTCCGTCTTTGGTCTTCCGTCCTATCCTTGACCTCAACTTCCTCTTTTTATTGCAAATAATCACATTTTAGTGCTTGGTCACAACGATAAAAGAAACAGAAATTGAATTCGGTTTATACTTTTAGGCCTTTGCACTTTAACTACATTCTTTTGATTAACGAATAAACGAGACTCGAACATATCTCGTTTAGAAACTAACTCGATTCCTTACTCGACACTTAGGTCAGTTAATAATGAAAGTCGATAACTTATAACGACTTAGAAGTTCACAAGGAATGTAGTTAAAAAGATTTCAACTTAAGAAAATGGGTTTCGGAAAATTCCTGCACAAGGCAGTAATTCTGGAGTTCATACAGAATAGAATTCTGCGAAACAGGGGATGAAATTAGTACCAAAATAAATCTACAGTTTAATACTCTGGATGTCTAGTTTATTGTCCAATTTACGGATCTCGATTTCGTTAAGCGAGCAGAAAGTTATGATAGTTTCCGTAACGTATCGCAAAACAGTCCGAGTGAAACCCTAGGTGCTCGTAATCTAGACGCACGACTCCCTAGGTTCGACTAATGTTATACCACCTTTATGCTCACGAAATTTCAGTCTCAAGGCAGTCAATACACGTAATCTTTCATGATGAACTCCTTCATATTTATCGATTAAAAACACGACGTATATTTCCTCGTCTTTTAACTAATCAATTGCTAAACCAAAATCTATTTCAAATTAAAACTCATATCAACTTCTAACTTATATTTTCATTTCTCGAATGGAAATATCGTCAACTACAATCTCGTTTATTAATTGACAACAATCATTAATATCAAATTAGTTTCCTTATTCGACTTTCCTATCGATAATTAAACTTGATTACTCGTCTCTTACCAAAATTTCAACTTTCTTAGAATTCATTCAAATTTTCCGATTACGTTCCTTAACTACTAAGATTAGCGAATATTCAAACCATAAACCTATATCATTATCCAATCTCAACTTATCGACGACTCTTCGTCTCTTATTAAAAATTCAACATTCTCCGAATTCGCTCAAACTTTCCAATTACGTTCAACAACTATTAAGATTTACTAATATGAAAACCATATACTCAAATTATTATCGAATCTTAAATTATCGTCGGTTCTTCGTCTCTTACGATTTCTATTTTATTTTTAGAAAAATCCAATTAAATTATATGTTCATCTACACACTTATTACATCTCATAAATCATATTACATCATCCAAATCATAACAATTACTCCATCAAAACCTCACTTCATTCTCTCTTACTACTTGGTTTCTATTTTTAGAAAAAATCTCAATTAATTCTCACATCAATCTATCAATACATAGAACACAAATTCACATACCAATCATCTAAAAATCGAACTTAACTTCACCTACAATTTTTCCATAATTTTCGGTAATTTCAATTATTAAGGGGGGGGGGGGTGATTTTTATTAAATTTCAACCATAGAAATCCAATCCTAAGCATGAAATAACATGTATTAATCTTAGAATATCATGCTATAATCCTCATGAAATTTTCGGTCATAACAAGTTTGAAGGAAAGAAATTTTATTCGGTTCAAACCATAGAGGAAGCTCTTACCTTGACGATTATGTGATCGGATCTAAGATTGATCGGAAGATGAACTAATTGTGGAGCTTGAAAGTTTGAAGGATGATCAACAATGTTGGAATGAAGAACAAAAGAGAGAGAGAGAAGAGAGAGGGAGAGGTGGCGGATTGAGGGAGGGGGAGAGAGAAGAAGTGGTGAGGTGTTTTATGTGATAATATTTCATAAAGTAGGAAAATATCTAAGAGTGATGACTCACAAGGGAGAGGCGGTTTGGGAGGGTTTTTTTGTGCAAAAATATCTCATTTTTCGGGTTTAATACGACGTAATAAAATCGAGAAATTAATTTCCTAGATAGTTACGTTTTTTACGAAATCTAATTCGACCGCTATATTAGAAATAAATCACTTACTCGGACAGCATAATTCGATTTCCGAAATCCGATAAAAAGTCGGGATAAGACAGTCCAAAATTCGCCTGAAAAAATAATAAAAACTGACTTTCTCCGGTAGACTCGTATCGCAGAAAAAGTGAATATAAAGTCTAACGGTTTTTCGATCTGAGTTTTCGAACGAAAATTCTATCAGACGCGGAAATCCTAATACAGTAGTCGTTCAACCGACTTCTGGAATTTATTTTCAGAAACGGATTTCACCGTTAATCTTAGAATTAAAAATCCTTAACTTAGGCGTGCAAAGCCTTAATTAATAATTAAATTTTTATTTTAGCGACGGAAGAAATATCTGGGGTATTACAAAAGGTAAGGTGGGTAATTAGTTTAACATGAATGTCCTAGCATAACATAACTGGGGTCGATGTATGAGGACATCGGCCATCGGCCCCGCACTGCGGAAGCGTTTCAAAAGATAACCATCTCAAAATAGATGAATAACATAGGGAGGTAACTTGAGTTTGATTGACATAAGCCTTATTGAAAATAAAGACAATGGTCATAAAGACCGACACAACAAGTACTGGAATGGAATAAGTAGACGACAGCGACATCCCCCTTCTCCGCCTCCACGTTGATCAACCTGCATTAGGGAAAACAATGCAGGGGGCTTAGTACAAAAGCACTCAATGGATTCCGTGCCCATTTTTGAAAATGATTTTGAAAAGATATAGCATGCTTATTTCTTATGGAAGAGGTTACTTTAGTGAAAATGGTTGTCCTTCTCATAAGTTAAAACTGTTAAAAGGATAATCGGTTCGAACCATAAAACAACTCACATTCTTGGATTACCGCCCGGTCCAATTAGAGGGGAGCCACTCCCTCCAATCGAACTGTCATAACTTCCTGTGTATACTACCTTAGCTTGTACAGAGCACAAGGCCGATCGTATTATAAAGACTTTCAACATTGGTAATCCACAAGCAATTGAGCATAAAAGATTTAGCATGCATATCACATTGGAAAGCGTTGGGTTTAATAACCCTAAAGTTACCTCAGTGGGAGTTTGTAATCCCACAGTTTGAAAATAGAAACCCACATTGATTCGGATTCACTTGACTAGTCCTCGAACTTAAGGGTTGCTTGGTCCTACAAGAGTTGTCTTAAACACTTAGGTTCATAAGCATGTATATGTCTAGAGTTTTAGCATCCTAGGTCAAGCTTATTCCCGAGTAATAACATGTATGACGTGCATGTTATGTCACATGAATCACATAGATGTCCTATGCATACTATAAGCTTTACATCGTGTCCTACTATATGCATGTGCTCTTAAGTAATCACATATCTCATGTCATAAGATCATATTTTAAAACATGTAATACATCCATACTTGACTATTGAATATATATAACAATTATTCAATTGACTTAGATCATTTTAATTGATTAATTAAAAATCAATTAATTATTTAAGGACATATAATTAATTAATTAATAAAGACATATAATTAATTAATAAATAATTAATTATTAAAAGTATATAATTAATTAATTAATTTTTTATTAATTAATTAATAAAAAATATAATTAATTAATTATGAAAGTATTTTATTTAATTTATTTTTCAATTAATAGTTATTAGTAAATAATTATTTATTCAATTAATAAATAAATAATAGATAATTAATCATGCATAGATAATAATAAATATTAATCATATATTATACAACTCCACTTTTAATTATATATAGATATGGACTAAGGGTCCATATCACACATAAATAAGTCATATTAGACTATTATAATTAATTAATCTCATACAAGATTAAGTCCAATTATTTTAATTAGTTTATGATAATTTAGTCCAATATTAGATTAACTTATAAACAATAAGCCCAATCTTTTTTATTATCATATAAGTCTAATAAATAAATAAATGATTCCAACCTATCAATTATTAGGCCCACTCGGATTTAAATTACAAGCACAAATCATTTTTTTAGTTCAAGCCCAATTGAAATTAATTAAGTGTCCACACCAAAGCCCAATTTCGAAATTTTTATCCTTAGTAGCAGTGTACCCATACACGATTTTATTAAAATAGTTAGACACAATATATGGACTTGAAATTTTAACTGAACAAAATTAACATCTTAAACTTCATTTTAAAAATACTAACATCGAACTATTATATACATAAGCTTCCCAACTTAATCCATACTTAATGACAAAAATCTGGAGTTCTTAAATTTGGAATGCACAAGGGCCTATAAGATTAATTCACCTAGGCTCGAGTTCTTAATCAAATTATGATTTTTTTTTATCATTACAGAAACCTCAATAAGTCTATTTTCATATACAGAAAGCCATTCATCTAATTTCTTTATATTAAAGATTTCATAACCGATTTCCCAACATATCTATACAAAAGCTGGAATTTGCCACTGAATTTTCTTATAAAATCTTTTGAAGGTTCTAATCTTCATAAGAAAATTATGATATTAAAATCATAAATACTAGAGGACTTCTAGATTCATAATCCATTAGCAAAACACTTATTTCATGCCTTCTAATATCCTAAATAATTCGATTCTTACAAGGTGGCAGATTAACTAATCAAGTTTTCAAGCATAATCTTAATCATTTTTATCTTCACACCATCATGAATCCATTTACCACATTCAAAGCTCATGAGATCATCCTCAAACACATAACTAATCATATTCCATCATTTTTTTCACATATGCAACGCATCTATAATCATCTCAAACCGTTCAAGTATAAACATCATAACTTAACACATATTATCATACTTCTGCAAATTTGCAACACGTAGCTGTTCACCGTAAAATCATTTTAAAATCGAAAACTCATCCTATGACAGTGAGTCTTATCATTTTAGAAACCATAAGAAGTCTAGAACACACTCCAACAAGCCATGTTATCAATATATTAGCCGTTTTCAAGATATTAACATGTCTTGCACACTTAGTCAGTTTTTTGACAGATTCGAGCAAGTTACAAACTCAAATGTTTTGACACCTTTATACTTGAAATCGAGGGCTCATTTTCACATACATTGTAGCCAACATACTAGGCTTTCATTTGAAGGTAAATTCACACATTTTCATGGAGTATATTGGGAGATATGAATCGTTCATTAACATACATGTGCAGCCCTACGAACTGCCAAATATCTTTTTCATACAAACACATTCATAACCTAGATTCTAACACACGGAACACCCTCACAACTCATAAAAACGTGATTAGCACCATTTTAACATAGATTTACAGCCCTTATAACCATTCATTACTAACCTAACTTGTTCATAAAAGAAGGAAAAGCAAAAGAACTAGATGAAGATTTATACCTAGCTTCCTTCTCCTCCTTCTCTCTCACGTTTCTTCCTCTCCCAGCCTACTTCCCAACTCTTGGCCCTCTTCCTCACGAGATTCCGGTCACCTCCTATCCTCCGGTGGTGCCCGGCAGCGGCGGTTATGGATGGTGGTGGTTTTGGGGGTTAGGGTTTTCTTTGTGTTTCTGCTTGAATAAAAATTGATGATGGAAGAAATGGTGGAGAAGCAGATCCTTATTGATGAGGAGAAGACATAGGAGTGAATAACGTAGGTTACAAGATGATTACCCTAATCTCCATCTACTGGCTTATTTGAGCGGCTGCGTTGGAGAAACAGAAAAGAGAAGATCGTATTTTCTTTTCTGACAACACGTTATTTTTCCAAATCTTTTTTCTTCTAATTCTATTTATTCTCTGTTGTTATTCCCCTTTTCCCCAATCCCTATTTACTTAGTTTTCCTATTAATTTTAATTAAGTAATAGGTTAAACTTATCCTAACTAATCACAAAACACACGCACACACATACTCACGCGTACACACACAACCTCACACACACATTCACTTACCTATATAATATATATATTATTATATTATATAATTTCTTTTTATATAGTATTTCAATTATTCTTTCATTATACGTTATTTATTTAACGGATCGAAGTTTTGATCGAGTATACGAATAGAGTTAATTATTCCGATCTTAACGAGACCAATATCGATATTAATCCATAAAATAATTTCTCTCATAATTTATGTCACAGCCCCAAATCTCGAGGGACAGCAGAAGTCGGGGTGCGACTGAGATTGGATTAAAGAAGCGGGGAAGAAGGGGCTGACTAACTAAACATACATAAAAGACATCATACATTCAATGAACAAGACTTTACTATTATAAAGGAAGAGTTAATCGCGAAGGATTACTCGACAAAAGTACTCGAAAGTATCTAAGTTAAAGTTTACAGACTTAAACTACAGTGATTTGCTTAATGTACATGTTCTCAAAAGACTTAGAGTTTTGCAGCGGAACGTAGGTTACAAGCTAAAGCTTCCTAACTTCTCAACTCGACTCAACCACCGCCGCTCTCGTCGCTTCAACCTGCACATTTAGAAAACATATGCAGGGCTAAGTACAAAAGTACTTAGTGGGCACGATGCCGAAAATATAACATAAGTATAGATAATCTGACATTTCATAATTTGTAGCACATCGGGGTTTTATTTGAAATTAGCCCGTGTCTACTAAACATTTTCTGACTCATTTTCTCAATTTAGCTTGCAAGCATTTTTCTGGTATGTTAACCAATTCTCATTCACCGTGGCTGGTTACTCCTCAACAGGATACCACATACACCACAGGTTACAAAGTGCACTAACTCTGGAAAGCACTTAATAGCTAACTCAGAACCGATCGTTAGTTAACCTATTTAGATTAACTCTTAAAATCTGGAAAACACGAATGTTAACTCAGATAGGTACAAGAGAACTCAGATAAAACATAAAACAGTTCATGCCATAATTATCACTTTGAAAACACAGATATCGAAGCGATAAAGAAAGGTTTTTGAGCAATGCTCGTTTATTTTATATATAAAAGCCCACCTTAGTGTTTACAGAACTAAGTACGAGCTTCCGTTATCCTGATCTTCTGTCCTTTCCTTACTGCTGGCTTCCTCCTTCATCGTAAAATAATAACACTTTAAAATCGGTCGTAAAAGATAATCGAATATAGAAATTCGAATTAAGTTTTAGTCGTTTCATTTCTTTAGGCATTTGCACGCTACTAGTTTCATTTTTAATTAAATGGGAACGAGACTTGAACAAATCTCGTTTAGAACTCGAAAGGTCTCATACTCGACACTTAGGTCAGTAGAGAGGGTAGTCGTTAACTTATTACGGCTTAAACGATCGAAAGAAACTAAGTTGCGAAAGAAACAACTTAGGAAAACAATTTCTGCAAAATCACTACGCAAAGAAGTAGTTCTGGGGACTGCCCAGAACAGAGGAACTGGAAACAGGGGATGAGCCCTGTACCATTAGAAAGCTTGGGAAGTCTAGTTTACGCTCCAATTTATGGATCTCAAATCCGATAAACGAGCTAAAAGATATTACAGTTTCCGGAAAGGGTCGCAAAACTGCCGCGCTAACCCTAGTTGCTCGATAGAATCGACGTATAACTTCTTAGGCTCGTTCTAAGTTCTCGTACTCGATTTCTCACAAAACTGGACTCCCAAGGCAGTCAACACGTACTCCCGTACGTGAAGGACTCCTTCTCAAAACTCGTTTCATTAGCTCGACGTTCTAAACATCGTCGTCTCAACTACCAATTACTAAACCAAAATCAAGTTAACATTTCTCGTTTCTAGTTCTCGACTATCACTACAACTCATATTATAATAGCTCGAAAGCTCACGTCATCAACTACAAAGTCGTACCTTAGTCCATTATTAACAATATTATCAAGTTAGAAATCTTACTCGACTTCTCGATTATTACTTATGTCCACTCATTCGTCTCTTACGAGATTTCAAAAGTTATCGGATTTCGCTCAAATTTTACGTCATCAAACATCATCTAACATAGATCATTTTTATATACAACATCACCTCATAACATTACTTAATCTCAACGTAGATCAAGTTCTTTGTCTCTTACGACTCACAAAAATATTTTTAGAAAATTCCAATTAAATTCCTATCATCAACTATTATCATTAGAAACATAAATTCATCAACAAAACATTATCTAAATCAACTACATGAAAATCCCTAATTCTTTCAAAATTTTCGGTATTATCATGCATGAGGGGGGGTTGATTTTCTTCATCGATTAACAACACTAATCCCTTAATCATACTACTATATCATCAATTGATCAAATACAAGTCTAATTACACAATAAATTGAGAGTCCCCAATTCAAACCCTAAACCCTAGAAATCGATTTTCATCCAATTCATGGGGGTTTCGATTCCTTTTTGTTCTAATCACTAATTGAACACCTCCTAAGCATGTTTATATCATCAATTGAAGAATTCAATCATCCCACACATTTCCCCCAAATTTCGGTATTCATTAGGTCTTAGGGTTCTTGGATTTCTTTCCATTTTAAACATAGATCCATAACTAATCCATCCTATTACACTAATTAGAGATCAAATCATCTAAACCCCAACATCCTAAATTTTCAATCCATAAGAAAAATAAAAAGAAAAGGATTTGGAATGGATAGAAATGTAGAGGAGGAGATTACCTTGAAGATTAGTGAAGGGAGTTAGAAGATTCGATGGATGATTATGAACTTGTGTGAAAACTTTTGCTCCAAGAACTTGAACTTCAACAATGGTGATGGAAGAAAATGGAAGAGAGAGTATACTATGTGTGTGTGCCGAATTGGGGAGAGAGGGAGTGTGAGGATAATGTCCAAATTATGATATTATGATAAGTAATATCTTAATAGGTGTAAAGTAATTAAGTGAAATATCTAAGAGTGAGTCATAGTGAAATACTATATAATACATGAAATATCATGCTTGTGTGTGTGTGATGTCGGCTAGAGGGAGAGAAAGAAGAAAATTACGCGCTTTTTCGGCGCGATACGACGTTACGGAAATCGAACGACGAAAAACGTAGTTCGGCACAAAATCGTCACATTCCGATTTGACCAAAAATTCTAACGTATTTAACTTAATCGGAAAATAATATTTAAAATTTTAATTCCGACAAAAACTCGGGACGACACAGTCCGAGTTTCGTCCGGAAAATCATAAAAACGAACTTTCTCGGGCGAGTTCGTATCGCGATTTCGTGAATGTAAAAATCAGACGGTTTTCCGTTCTGAGTTCAAGAACTAAAAATTTTTCGTACGCGATAACCCTAAATACAGTAGTCATCTAACTGACTTCCGTAATTTATTTTCGGAAACGGATTTCACCGTTGGTTTTAGAATTCAGAATCGTAAACTTAGGCGTGCAAAGCCATTTTTATTAATAACTTTAAATTTTTAGGACTGTACGGAAAATCTGGGGTATTACAATTTAATAGACAAGTATTTCATATATATATATATATATATTATAATTCATCTTTTGATTATTATTTCTAATTAATCACAATATTGTATAACAACAATTATATCGATATTGTTCACTTAACTCACATAATATAAGTGCTCGTGTTTATGCAATGCATGTAATGTCTAAAGTTAATATAATTTAGAGATTAAAAGTTGATCGGGAATAAGTGACCATTCTAATATTAATTTTTTTTATTCTTCTTATTTTATATTCTTAAAACGAAATTTTTAGGCTTGAATTTTTGGGGTTCTACAAAATCGCCGAAGGTTGAAACTGACCAAAGACGGCGAGGTTAAAGAAGATACATGAGTCGGCCAGAAAGGATATAGAGCGGGCCTTTGGAGTGCTCCAAGCCCGATGAAAAATAATCCGAGCTCCGAGTCGGTGCTGGTACACGAGGCATCTCCGAAACATCATGTTTACGTGCATTATTTTGCAAAACATGATCATCGAAGACGAGCAGGAGGATGTGGAGAATTGGAGAGACGACTCCGAATCTCCGTCCACTAGCGGGATATCCCATCGGCCCACTCCGATCGCCTTTAAGACCTATCTCGCTCGGAAAGCCGACTTGAGAGATCAACGAAAGCACGTTCGGCTTACCAATTATCTCACCGAGCACCTTTGGCGCAAATTTGGACCTCCACCGGAATAGTCTAAATTTTAATTAATGTAGTAGTTTTTTTTTTAATTTCAATTAATATATTTTTTTTATTTCAATTAATGTAATTTTTTTTATTTGAATTAATGAAATGTTTTTATGTTATTTTTATTAATGGAATTTTATGAATTAATTTAATGAAAGTTGGGAATAATTTAATATGGTGCTGGAGACCCCTTGGAGACCGTTGGGATGCAGAGGTAGGGGTCTCTAAGGGGTCTCTAGTGTTGGAGACATCCTTGGAGACCACTAGTGGTCTCCAAAGGATTCAGATAGCCTAAAAGTTAGAGTGTAGGGGTAGTAGATAATGACAAAAAACAGTGATATTAACCAAAAAATAGTGGTATTGAACAAAAAAGTAGGAATAAGGTTGTTGTGAGATGGGGTCATCAATGACAAATGATAGTAAATAAAAAAAAAGTAGGAGGATATAATTGTACAAAAAGGTAAATGGAGATTTATTTGGTGGACAAAAATTTTGTGGTAACTAGGAATTTATTTCGTGGACGAAGGGAGTAATTCGGAACAACATAACTTGCATAAGGTCAACACATAAGGAGAAATCGATTTCATGATATGAACATACATACGAATAATTGATTCGAATTCTTTTTAACAATTGTATAATTTGTAACAAAATATCAACATAATTTTTTAGAGAAGATAGAAATCATTGATTATAGAACAAGTGTTGCATCAACAGTAGCGATTTGCCGAAGCAATACAAGGTTTGAAACACACGATTCGACCTTGAATGAGGATTTCAATTCTAGCTAATGACTATCTCATTGGCTAGTGAGAACGGTTAACCCATTTAAAATATCGATCACAACCATACATAAACATGCAGAGATTGGAAATCGGAAAGGAGAATGATAGCAAAACAGAAAAATTCCATCATTTAAGCAATGCCATCAATCACACACATAAACAGAAACCAAATTAACTGGATTATTAATTATGAATATCGTAAGCATATATAACTAGCAATTAATAGGTTGCAAATAATTTGATTTCTTCATCCTGCTCAAAGCAAAGCATGTCATCTTCATTCAAATGCACCCATGCCTCAATTCCATCACCCTCTTTGTTGGTCATGAGCATGGTGAGGTTAGTAACAGGTGGCATTGCCGGTCCAATACTCGTCCAGATGGGTTTCCCCCACCCGAAATCAGCGTCGTAGAATCCAAACTTACTCCAGTCAGTAAAACTTATGACATTCGTCTCTCTAGTGTTGGACATCTCTTTTATCATGTTTTCAAAATTATTTTTTACCATATCGCACCCGTCCCAATCAGGAGACAGCATTTCAGCAAAATCAGTTATGGTCTTCCGAGCAGAATGGCCTAGGAGATGTAGCAATACCTCGAACCCCGTGTCCTCGCGCGAGCGAGGTGACATACATATTCCCACAACAATGCTTGGGCTGCGGGAGGGTTATTGTTCTCTCCCGCATGTTAATCCCTTGGATAATCGCGAAATCTCTGTACCGGCCGTGTTTTGCTCGATCAAGACGGATAAGGGCTTGGGATATAACAGCACACACAACACGCACTCGAGAGATCATATTGTTTCGCCTTATTCTCGACTTCAAACTCGTTAGAGCCCCCTTATTGAACAAGAACCTTTTAGCAACGGTCCTTATCTCTTTATTGACATAGTGGGGGTCACTTTGGCCCACACCAACGCCATGACCTAGACGGTCCTCGTACGGAAGCAACGCCAGAATATGGAAAGACGGGTTGAATTTGACCGCATTTTTCCCTAGTTTACTGACGGTCGACCAGGCATTGACGAATGTCCCAAGCGACGACGCGTCGAAAACTCTGTGGGAAACGCTGACGGCAACTGCCAGCCCGCGGCATGGGAAATGTGTGGCCTTGATGGAAAGTAGGGGATGGTCAGCGGCTTCATCAATTCGGAAAAATGGCTCCGGAAGCAGAGTGTTCAGCTGATCGGTCTCGATTTTCGCCATGAGATCGATCAACTCCACGTCTAGGGCTTCTGCTTCGATGAACTCGGCTCCTTGATCTCTGCAATCAACCATGGGATCATTCTTGATGTATCTACCGGCAAGAGGGTAGAATTCAACCAGGATTTTGGCTAGTGATTCTTGCAAGTGGTTGTCGTTTTCTGGTTTCGATTCGTAAAAGAGAATAACAGCAAAATTCAACGGCCCCGAATGGTGATCTATGACGGAAATTTTGTAATTCTTGAGGTTTTGAGGAGTTGGGGTGAGTGGTTTGATCAAATTGCTGCTAATTCTGTTGATCTTCATATTTGCAGGAGTTGGTGTTTAATTTGGTATAGTAGTTGTTGTTGTTCTCAGTTTAATCACACATCTTTCCCCTATATATATAGTTTGTAAACTATAACTATTGAAAATTAACTAATCTCCATGCCTGGAACACCATTCTCTTTTCACATTTATATAAAATCATATAGACGAAACTCAGAGGAATAACTATCCCCGATAATTAATTAATAATTAAAAATACAAACTAAATTAAAAAAAAATATCATGTATTAAGTTTTTATTTGTATGTTTAGGAATGATGTAGAAAAAATGATAATTATTGGATGATTATTAAGTTTTAATCCCATGAAGACTTGTGAATTAATTTTATTAAATAAATAGTCATTTCATATTTTTTATATATATACAAATGATCGATGTTTTTTATGACCATGGTTTTTATATAAACAATGATGCGTTTTAGTATCATTATGGATATAAACATTAGAATAATATAAACTTATCTTTTCTTTAGTCGTAGAGATCATTAATTTGGTTCAATATCGATCATATAATTACTAGTAGCTAATTAGCTAGATTGACATAATGCATCTTGGAATTCGTTTTCAAGTTCTATTCGAATTTAAAAATTAATAAAATAGTAGCTAAATTTAAAATTTTGGGTCGTCTAACACATTACATGATTGTAATTTCAAAATAATTTAACAATATTAAAACTTGAAATTAAATTTATTCTGGGTACAGTATCCAATTCTATCAGCCTTTATGTTTTTTGTCTGCTATTCGCATATTTTGTTGGATCTTATTAATAGTAGTATAATTTCTCTATTACAAGTTGGTCAATAGAAGGGGGCTAGATCATAGTAAGAATTAATTAGAATCACGTGAGATATATTAGCATATTATATATATATATATATATATATATATATATATATATATATATATATATAGATATGCATGTTTAACATCTGGCAGAGCATCTTCTGGCCACTGCAATAAATTAGAGAATTCGTCATCCATGGCGAGCTGTTTGTATGTATGTATGTATAAAGTTTTTTTCTTCTTCTTGAGAAGGAGCTCAGTTGAGTACAATAGTAAATATGACGTCAAAATACACATTTGATTTTTACATGATTTTTCATGCTTTTTGATACTACTAGCAATAATAACGTGCACTTGCACGTTTTGAAGAAAATGATTCTAACAAATATTTATCCTTATTGGTGCATTTCATAACTTTTTGAAGGTAGAAAAAATTCTAAAATTACTAACGTGACATTATCCTAGGACTGAGTACTAGTCTAAATCTACCCAATCGAATAACATTCATGAAACTAAGGTCTAATCCATCTAACTGAACACCCCTAAACATTTAAAGCTCTGGATAATGAAATACTAAAATGTAATATACCAATAGTTCAACTAAGAAAAAAGTCTAAACAATAGTTATTAATTTAAATTTGGAAATTATTTATGAAAACTCTTACAAATGAAATTAAGAATGCACATAATTAACAAAACATTAAAAGTTGTATAATCAAATGAAATTAAGAATGTAGTAGTATATAATTAGCAAAACATTAAGAATTGTATAATCAAATAATTATCTTTAATTAGTCATAATAATATAATTATTTTAGTATTTAATCATAATAATTATATGCATTAGTTGCACAGAATCTCTTCTAATTTTGCATTTTCGTAATAATGCTTGAAATCATATTAAAATGTAACAACAACATAAAGTTAAATTTCGGAAGTATACTCCGCATTTTCAACTTTTCCCCACAATACTATTTTTTAACTTTAATGAGATAAGTCAATAATTTTATTTACTATTAGTATATAACATGTAGAAAATCGATAGTGATTAAATGTTATTATAATTTATGAGATTATTTTGCGTCATTTTTCATTCATCAAATAAACTCATTCTGTGACATAGTTGTACTTATTACATATTTTAATAACCCGTTGTTTGAATTATCTCATTTATTCTATTAAAATAATCATATCTTTGCTTTTATTTGAGAAAAATAATGTATTAACTTTAGGACGTGTGAAATAACTTTTTTGGTTTTCATCGTCACTTTTATTTCGTTTAGGAAATCTTTTATTTAGTTACTCTTATATATAAACTCAATCAAAATGAAGTAAGACCCAGAATTCCACAAAAATCTTGGCTCGACGCATTGGACATATAAGCTTTAAAAAATGTAGGAAAGAGATTTATGCTCATACATAATCATAATATATTGATATATATATATATATATATATATATATAGATAATTTATATAAATACAAATTGATATGTCGAATCATTAAATAATAAGTAGATAAAATAAAAAACGATACTAAAATTAATGAGATATAATCTTCAATCATCTGTTATTTGGATTATCTTGTCCATTCTATCAAGATAATCATATTTTTGCTTTTATTTGAGAAAAATAATGAACTAATTATTTATAAATTTTCACACTTTAGGATGTGATGATTTTCCCCCCTACATAGATAGTTCTTTTCCAAATTAACAATTCTGTGAGGGAGAAAAAAACGATTTAGGCGCAATTTGTTTAAATAGTTTGAAATTGATATATATTTAGTTTATAATTAAATTCAAAAAATTTACTCTACAATTCTCCAATCTTCATTTACGGTTTGTTTGTTATTTTCTGTTCTATTATAAATCACATGTTTCACTAAGATTAAATTTTCATAGATGCATATTCAATACACGTATATATACGTGCACATAAAGTAGCTAAATAAAATATTCAAAAGTCATATCTAGTATGGGATATTAAATAAAAATAAAATTTATTATTTGGTCAGTATCAATTAATTAATTAGTCAAACTAAATTGATTGTGGAAATAAATGTGAGATGAAAAAATACATATTGAGTTTGAGTAGTTATATAGATATTTAAAGAGTGGAGTTTCATTGAAAAATAATGTGGGATTCAAAATATCATACTATCAAATACTAATGAAGAATACCAAACTAATAATAATACAATATCCTTGTATTATTTATAAGATCTGTCAAATTAAAAAAATATATATACTGATTATTACCTTTGTACCTTAAAGTTGTATTGTGTTCATAATTTCATTCTTATTTATAATAATATAATAGCCATACTGATTTATGATGACACCAAATTAATAAATAAGAGTAGTATGTGTATCTTTTTTTTAAAACCGATAGATTTTAATCTCATACAAAAGTTGGATAGAATATCTTAATACCGTAATTAGTTCTTTACATATGATCAATATCGAGAACTTTTATATATATTAATTAATATTGCTTAAAATTATGATTTAAAATAAATAAGAATATCGAATTGTAATTGCGCCACGTAGGACCTACATTCAAGGGGAGACCTCGAATCCGCATCGATATTAATAATATATATATATATATAATATATTAAATTAGTTAATCTAAATTGATATAATAAAATATGTTAAATTAGGTAATCTAAATCAACATAAGAAAAATTTAAATTCTAATAAAGTATTATAATTTCCTTATATATTATATTATATTATTATTCTTAAATTAAATAAATATATAATAGGGATATTATAGGCAAACATATTTTGTAAAACAAGGCTTTTTTTTATATTAGTATAGATAATTTATTAAACACAAGTTCATAATAGAATAAAAAAAATGATAATTCAAATATTTTCATATATTTGTGTCATTTGTCTATTTAATTAGCCTATATACTTTAAAACTGAGATAAAGTCCTGCATTAACACCCAAAAAAAACAAAAACCCAACAATGAACATTTTGTTATTTTATTCAATCTTAATTAGACTCTGGACGAGTTAACGAACTCAACGACTTGCTCAACCAACTCGGCAAGCACAACAGGCGCCGTAGTGTCCAAAACGAGCTTAGCGATTGATAAGGAAATTCAAGAACTACGCTTGAGATTGAACAAGGGAATCCGAGAATCGATGATAATCTGCTCGATTCCGGCTTTGTTTTTTCATAAGCTGTTAAAGGTTTATACCATTAGATATTTAGATGAAATATTGATTATTACCACAACCAACAATCATCTCTCCCTTACCTATTCTCTCTTCATTTTTGAGCGACGACTGCAAAGTGATTTTTTGAATGAAAGGTGGACATTCCGACAATGATGGTGATGGTCCCGATACGAGTTACTGGTGTATGGGGGGAGGGGGGGGGGAGAATACACCAGTTAGGATTTTTCAACTTTCGAAAAATTTAACACTTGAAATCAACTTCAACTGAGTAAAAGGACTCAGTTGGGATCTCACAGCTGAGTAAGCAACCTCAGCTGGAAGACTGGTGTTGTGCGGAATGTGGTGGAAAATGAACTCGTAAAAACAAACTCACGCTTTTATGCACGGTTGGTCAAAACCAAAACTGTTGATGTGAAAGTATACAGATTGTATGCGGTTAGATTGTCGGTTGAGATATGCAAATAATGACAGAACACAAATAAACACGACACACAAGATTTACGTGGTTCGGAGAGAACTCCTACTTCCACGGGGAGATGTGAGTCCACACACCTCAGTCCAAGTTCTTCTGGACATAACTACTCAGCTTACGCGGGCTGAGCAACCGTTAAGAATAAGTTTGCGGGTACTTATCGACCTTACAGTTAAGATTACGGGTTCTTAACAACCTATGCTAAGTTTGCGGGCACTTAACAGCCTATCTACTCAGTTGCAGGAAGAGTAGGGTCCTAACTAACACTTTTTAGGGTGTGAGAGTGGGTGGGTTTTTCCAACTACAGCTCGATCACAAATAAGAGTTGGATCTAAGGTTTGAACAAATAAACACTCAACCTAAGATCAAAAACAGTTTCGATCTCTAGGAACCCTCAGCTACTAATGTTCTCTCAAATTGGAACTCTCAGCTGCTGATGCTCTTAGATGATGATTTTGCAGATTTGCTTTTTGCTTTGATTTCTCTCGAGAAAGCTCTTGAATTTTTCGTCGTCTAAGTGTCCGTGTCTCTCGAATGAGAGAATGCCTCTATTTATAGGCGGAGAGAATCAACTAGTCGTTGGAGGAGCAGTTGATCTCTGATCGGTTGAAAGCGATGGCTTGTCTCTCATCTCTGCAGACTTTCCCGATATGGCATCTGTGCTCTTCTGCTTTCCATCTGAGACAGCCTTGTGTTGGGCCAGATGGGGTAATGACTGAACGGTCAAACCCTCATGTGACTTTTGAAATTCAAATCTTTGACAGTCAACTTCGGTTTGTCGGTTGAAAGTCTTGACCTTCATCTGAGTGATCTTCAGTTGATGTTCCGATCTGTCGAGCTCTCAGCTGACTTTGAACTTCAACCAGTTGAACTCCTTGTTCGGATTCTATAACTGAGGTTCTGAAACTGAACACTCAGTTGTCTTCCTTGTATTTACTCAGTTGGGTTTGAACCCTCAGATGATTTCCTTTTCATCTGATGTTCTCTTCCTTTCAACTGTTTCTCATCTGATGAACGCTCAGATGAGAAAGATACAACAGTTGTTTCAAAAACTACAACATCCAAAAACATTATCAGCTCAAAAACTTTGACAGCTCAGAAATACTGTTGACCGTACTTGCTGAAGATACGGTTGAAGATCTCCTTCTTCGCTTCCGACTCGATCCCAGAGTTGACGCCGTGTTCCTTGCAGACTTGCCTCGCCTCAGCCAAGATCGCATTTCTATTTGGCGTGCTCGTGCCTTTGATCATCGGAGGGCGGTACCTGCACATCTTCGGAACTGAAACAGAGTTGGGATCAAGCTGAGCATTCAGCATATCTCGCTTGAACTGACTGAACATTCCAGGGTCTCCAGATCTGAGTTCCCACAGGGCTTCCTTGAAGGCTTGCCTTGGGTCTTCAGTCGAGTAGACTTTCCTATAATATAAGTCATTGACGAACTCATGCTTGAACTGTTCCCAGTCATCGTTCCACTCCGCATTCATCCACTTGTCAACATGTGGGTATCGAGACGGGAGCAGAGCGTCCTTCTGCAGTTGGTGCGTCGACTTCCTAGCCTCAGCCTTCATCTGGTGCTTGTTGATTCTTCGCACACTCCGGCTGGCTTTATTTCTGTCGACTCTCTTTTCCACCTTGGCCAGTTCTTTCTCGAACTTGGCCACCTTTTTGGCCTGATCGGCAGCGAACTTCTTGATCCAAGAGGGATTCAAGTACTTCTCCTTTGACTCCCCCATAGCTTTGGCAGCTTCATGCAGTATTCAACAGATATCCCGTCAAGTTCTGCATCGAGCTCGGCCGTGAGCTCGGCTACGAGGTCGTGGGAGACTTCCAGTTCAGGCTGCGACCCTTTAGCTTCAGCTTCAGCTGGCACTCCTTCTCCTTGCTTAGCTCCTTCAGCTTGCTGGAGAGCTTTCCCTCGTCCAGCAACAGCTGCTGGCTCCTTGTCTTCCCCAGCTGCTGGCTCCTTATCTTCCCCCTTTTTGGCATCATCCAAAAGGGTGGCAACAGTGCCATCCAGAGAGGTCAACTTGGCTTCAGCTTGTTGAACGCGGGAAAACAGCTCATCAACAGCGTCCTTCTCTTCCACCTTCTTCGCCAACTCCAAGTCTTGGCGCTCCTGCTCAGGTCGCTGCACAGCTTCAAAGGTCGCAGAGACCTCTTTGTGGAGGGAGACGAACTCAGCTCGGAAAGAGGCGAACTGAGCCATCCACTCCTGGTCTTGAGTCTGCTGGGACTTTGCGAGGTCAGATTCAGCAACTGTCTTGAACACGTTGAAATCCGAGCTGAGGCTCTGAATGGCCTTCCTTAGAGCTGAGACCTCCGAGCTGGAAGAAGTAGAGAGGTCATCAAGCTTGTGCTGAAGAGACGAGGAGAGGATTTCCAACTGATTCTTCAAGCTGGCATTGTCGGCCATCAGCTGCTGCCTCCTGTCTGCTTCTTCCTCCTTGCCCAGCTGGATCTTGGACAACATCTCCGTCCTCAGCTGGTTGACCCTCTCCGAGATCAGCTCGCAGATGGCGTCGGTTGAGAGAGCTGGCTGATCGGAGGGTCCGGGCAGAAGCGGTGGTTGTGGCTGGGCAGCAGACTCCGGGACAACCATGGCAGATAGGCTGGCGAGGTAGGCCTTGAGCTTGTCTTCTTCTCTCTTGGCCGCCTCATCAGCTGCGTCGACGTCGTCCATGCAGGAGGCATTTTTGGCGAGCATGTCATCAAGAAAGTGAATAGCTTCAGGGTTGTTGCAAAGCTCCCTGGTGTCTGTCCCTTCTTGGATGCTTTTGTTCAGACGTCGTCGGAGCACAGCCACCTTTTGGTTGTAAGCCACCTCCAGGCTCTGGTAGTCGAAGTACTCCCTCAGGTTGGACTCTTCGACCTTTAGCCTGTCCCAACCATGAATCCTGAGGGTCTCCTCCTTTACGTACCAGTAGCTGAATATGACACTGAACTGGTATAGAAGTTCCGTCCCGAGAACAGAGAAAATGGGCATCGATGTTGCCTCGGGGAACATACCAATCAGCTTGCGGAAGCAGTAGCTGAGTCTTCCTTCATATTCAGCTAGGATCGCCTGGCAGTTGGCTTCTTCATCGATCTAAGGGGGGTCGATATCAAAGGTTATGGGTTCGATGGTTTCATCAACGTTGGCCGAAGAAATGGTCACAACATTGGCATCGAGCGAGAGGCTCGGAATATCTGACTGGAGTGTCCTCACTTCCTTCCCATGTCAGCGGCAGACCCTGTGTGGCTTGGAGGATGAGGGCTGATATCTTTGTCCCGAAGTTGAGTGTCCCCTTGACACTCAATAGCAGTTCACCAGACTCAGCTGTTATCTCGGAGATTTTCTGTTTCTCCATCAGCAGCTGGCTCTCTATAAATCCCAACCAATCGACCTGGTGCATCTCTTCCAGGGCCTTCTGCTGCTTGAGCTTAGGACAGCTTATGTCCCCGAAGGCTCCACCATATGCGAAGATGCATTTGGAAATTACATCGAAAAGAAGTCGGTGCTCCGGCTTCAACTTTGTCCTTTGCATGCTCTCCTTCAATGGTTCGGGAACAAGAAGAATGGTTTGAAGGAAGGCATCAGCTTCCTTGTCAGAAAAGTTCCCCACCGCATCTGTGGCTTCACAGTTTCTGGGGATGAGCTTCTCCAGCTCCTTTGACACCTTTATCTCCACAACGGAGTCTTCTACTGTCCGGGAGGTTCTGTGGCGTTGCTTGCACGGGATGATCGTGACAAGCCCGTCTTTTGCAACTCGTTGCAGATTCCGGTAGAAATGTACGATCTGCTTCCTGAGCAACAGGGCCGGAGAGAGGGTTGCCCAGTCAAGCAGATGGTGGTCGGAGAGGATGGCGGCGATTGGAGCGAGCTCAGGCGAGGAGAGAGCCGCTCTGGATAATATCTGTTCGAAATGAATCTTCGACATCACCATGTCGAACGATTCCTGGAACGTTGCAGGCTCTGAGGAAACCATCTTCTTAGAAGCTTTTGACTTGGGCACCATCTCAAGGAGATATATATGCAAAGAAAGAGCGAAAGACTTTACTGGAAATGGCGAAACAAGATTTGAGAAGATGATGAATAGTGAGTAAAGATATGCACGAAAAGAGAAGGTAAGGATCACTTCCTGATTTGCCGTATTATATAATCTTTGACTCGGATAAAATCAACGGCTGGGGTTAAATGGCGCGAATCTATTAACGGCTGAGATTACGTGACTGTTGGTTAATTTTGACTGATATACCACGCGCGAGAGTGAGAAGGTGAATAGTTTGAGATGTCAGCCCAGTCGCACTATAAAGTAAGGCTATAGGTGTTCAGCCAGACTTTTCATTAAATGCGATATGATGGCTTGTTTAGTCTAGTTGACATGTTTAGGAATGTTTGAATTTATTTCAAACATTCTCATTTAATATCATAACACCTTCAGTCATAAATGATACCTGTCAGCTGATGTCGATATCAGCTGTATGCCACAGTTGTGCTCCTCAGTTGCCGCATACCATCAGCTGACTTGAGTTCGTCTGTTCAGCTGACGTCTGTTCCATTATTGCAGCATACCATCAGCTGACTCAAGTTTATCTGTTCAGCTGACGTTTGATGTCTTCAGTTGGCGATTCGTATATGAGATTCCCCCTTCATCTGAGCTTCCCCCTTAATTCGATATCCGATTCGTCAGCTCGGATGAATCCTTATCAGCTCGGATGACTCTTCTGCTCGGATGACTCTTTAGCTCGGATGAGTTTTTAGCTCGGATCCAAAAGTCCTAGAAGATCACACAACATCTTGAACCGGGCTTCAGGAAGAGGTTTGGTGAAAATGTCAGCTCTCTGAATCTCAGTTGGGATCTTCTCCATGGACACATCCTTCTTCTCAATATGTTCTCGGATGAAATGATGACGAATATCGATTTTATTAGTCCGAGAGTGGTGAACAGGGTTTAGAGAGATAGCTATGGCACTCGAGCTATCACAATGAATGGGAACCTGTCCAGTTGAGACTTCATAATCTCTCAGCTGCTGCTTCAGCCACAATACTTGCATGCAACAGCTTCCGGCAGCCATGTACTCTGACTCGGTTGTCGAAGTAGCAACACACGCTTGTTTCTTGGAGAACCATGAAACCAGCTTGCTTCCCATGAACTGACAGTGTCCAGAAGTAGACTTCCCATCCAACCGATCTCCTGCTAGGTCGGCATCTGAGTATCCAGTCAACTGGATATTGTCATCAGTTGGGTACCACAATCCAACATTGACAGTTCCCTTCAGATACTTAATGATGTTCTTTGCTGCCAACATGTGTGCTTCTCTTGGTTGGACTTGAAAACGAGCACACACTCCAACTGCGTATGAAATGTCTGGTCGGCTGGCAGTTAGGTAGAGCAGCGAACCGATGATCCCTCTATACTGGCTGGCATCAACGAGCTTTCCCTCAGCTCCTGGTTCGATCTTCCAGTTTGTGTTCATAGGGATCTTGGTTGTCTTACTTGTCTGCAATCCGAACTTGGTGATGAGCTCCTTTGTATATTTGGACTGGTTGATGAAAATCCCTTCAGGTGACTGCTTCACTTGTAATCCAAGGAAATAATTCATCTCGCCCATCATTGACATCTCGAACTTTTCCTTCATAAGATCGGAGAATTTCTTGCACAGCTCCTCCGACTTGGATCCAAAAATGATGTCATCAACATAAATTTGCACGACAAGTATATCTTCTCCAACTTTGATAGTGAACAGAGTTTTATCAACTGAACCTCGTTTAAACCCCGAGTCCAGAAGAAATCCACAAAGAGTGTCATACCATGCTCTTGGTGCTTGCTTTAGACCATAGATAGCTTTCTTCAACTTGTACACTCTTCCATCTCCAGTCTCAAAACCAGGATGTTGTTCAACATATACATCTTCTTTGATATCTCTATTGAGGAATGCACACTTCACATCCATCTGATATACTTTGAACTTGTGATGCGCGGCATAAGCTAGAAAGATCCGGATGGCTTCCAGCCTTGCAACTGGTGCAAAGGAATCTTCAAAGTCAATTCCTTCTTGTTGGCAGTATCCTTAAGCTACCAACCTTGCTTTATTCCTCACAATGAATCCAATGGCGTCTCTCTTGTTTTTGAAAATCCACTTTAGTCCAATCACCTTGACACCATTTGGTCTTTCTACCAACTCCCATACACAGTTGCGTAGAAACTTATTCAACTCTTCTTGCATGGCTGTTGTCCAGTGGACACAGTTGAGAGCTTCCCCAACATTCTTCGGTTCTGGAACATCAGCTACGAAGCAAGAAATCATGGCAACATCTCCAACTTGCTCGAACTCTTCTAGAATTGCCAATTCCTCAGCATATTGGGCATAAGTGTTGGATTCTTTTTCGGTTGATTCTGGATTTGCGACTCTGCTCCGTGTGCGCACACCCTCGGTTGGATCTCCGATGATGTCGTTGGTGGAATGAACTTCATACCATCTTCGGTTGCGTCTTCCTTCTTCTTCCAACTGTGGCTATTCAGAAATCTGAGTTGGAGTCTTCAGAGCTGGTGATTGATCAGCTATTGAGTCTGGATTCTCAACATTTACAATAGTTTGAACTGAGCTTGGTTGGGCATCGGATGCTGATGTAGTTGGAGGGGCATCAGCTGAAGTTCCCCCTTGAGATGTGCTGAGGTCTTCGCATTCATCTTCAGAGGAATATGGATCCTCATCCTCAGTTGCCCATATTAGAGGTTCAGCTCTGTTCTTTTCCCGAAGTGCTTGCGATCTGGTGAGAACTGGTAGAACAACTGGATCCGCGTGTTGCTCCTTTACCTGTTCCCTGCACTCAAAGGTAGATTCATCAAAACTAACATGAGGTGTTATTTCCACAACACAAGAGCTGTTGTTGAAAACTCTATATGCCTTGATCCGAGCTGCATATCCAAGAAATATGCCCTTCGAAGCTTTGGCATCAAAAGTTTTCAACTGAGTCTTCCCATTGTTGTGAATATAACACTTAGATCCAAAAACACGAAAATAAGAAATATCTGGCTTTCTGCGTCTCCACAGCTCGTAGGGCGTCTTTCCCAACCACTTGGTGAGAAGAGATCGATTCTGAGTATAGCATGCTGTGTTGATCGCTTCAGCCCAAAATCTCTTTGGCAGTGCTGAGCTCGCTAACATGGATGTGGCTGCATCCTTCAGAGTTCTATTTCTTCGCTCAACTACGCCATTCTGTTGTGGAGTACGTGCGGCTGATGTCTGATGGGTTATGCCATTCTTTTCACAATACTCAATGATGGTTTCATTTAGAAACTCCGTTCCACGATCTGATCGGATAGATATGATCTTCATCTCTTATTGGTTCGATATCCGATCCATCAGCTTGGGCAACTCATCTCGGGTCTCACTTTTGTGGCGCATGAAGATGGTCCACGTATATCTTGAGTAGTCATCAGTTACAACCAAAGTATATTCGTTTTCATTAATGCTTTTTGGTGTAACTGGCCCGAAGAGATCCATGTGGATCAGCTGTAACACTCGGTCAGTTGAAGGAGTTGTCTTCAACCGGAAGGAGGACCTAGCGAGCTTTCCCAGCTGGCATGCACTGCAGATGTGTGTTGTTGAAAACACCCGGTTAGGTATGCCTCTTGCATGTTCTTGTCTGGCGAGTCGGTTCATCGTCTTGAAGTTCAGATGGTTGAGCCTTTTGTGCCACAGCCAGCTCACATCCGAACTGCTCTTTGATAACAGGCAAGTGTCGGGGAGGCTGCTGTTCCAGTCAGCGTAGTACACATTCCCGGTTGGGGATCGATTTCCCAACAATATCACCTGCTTTGATCCGACATCTTTCACCCTCCAACCCTGTGCATTAAACTTGACAGAGAAACCATTATCACAGAATTGGCTGATGGAGAGCAAGTTATGCTTCAATCCATCAACATAAGAGACATTACAAATTGAGACATAATTGGTTTCAAGGGTACCGTAACCTCTGGTATAACCTTTTGAGTTATCACCAAAAGTAACTGATGGACCTTCTTTCTCCACGAAACTTCCAAGCAAATCCTTCAGATTTGTCATGTGTTTCGAGCATCCACTATCCATCACCCATATTGTTGTAGACGCCTTCTTCTTCCTCAGCTGTTTCTCCTGTACCTGCAAGGAGAAACTCGCTTAGGTCCCCAATTTCAGTTGGGTCCTGGAGGGTTAGAACCAGTTCCCGCTGGAACCGTGCGTCGCTTTTCCCTGTAAACTCGGATGGATTTATCATTCCAAATTACTTTTCCTTCATCATCAACTATAACAACACCTCGGTTATCCTTAGGCTTGATGTTAGTAGTGATGTTCTGTTTCTTGGGAGGAGTTGGATTTCTCCCATGTTGGGCTTTAGGAGGTGAGGCTTTCCCCCTATTTTGATGGCGATTCTTATCCTGTTGAGTTTGTCTGTGAGGTCGGACGCCATTGTGGAATCTTCTTGGCTGATTCTGATTCCATTGCCTTGGCTGTTGACGATAGTTGTTCATGCCCGGATGTTGATTCATGTTGTGGCATGAGTAACCATAGTTGTCGTAACTATTCCACATAGGTTGACTCTGTTGGAACCTCTGGTTGTTGTGGTGATGGAAACGTTGTTGATTCTGTTGGTTGAAGCTTGGTCGGTTCTGTTGGTTCCATCTCTGCTGTGGTTGGTTTGTTGGTTGATTATCACGTCGGTTCTGAGCTTGGTTATGTTGTCGATTTTGAGCTCGGTTCTGATTGCGACTCCGACGTCTCCGGTTCCTCCGTTGAGTCTTGGAACATTTCCCCTCGGTTGTAGACTCCACAGACTGTTTCGTTGGTGCTCCATCTGCAGCTCCTTTGCCTTTCTCAGTCACAGTTGCCTTTGTCGGTTGTGATGGTGTTTGTTCAGTTGCAGACTCAACTGTGTTAGGTTTGGCAACCATGACTTCCTCAGCCTTGGTGAAGGTAGTTGGTGGAATTCCAGTGTCCTTTGCCACATCGTATCCGAGTCCAAACACATCATCCGTTTGCCGTCTGTATCTGATGAGATTCTCGATGATCTCGGATGACTGATATAGCTTTGTCAGGTTGTCCTTCTCAGTTTGAAGATCCTTGAGAAGAACGGCTATATGCTCGGTCTGGGCATCTGATGTCTTCATCAGCTGGTCGATCTGAGCCTCTTGCTTGTTCAACTGTTCGTTCTGTGCCTTGATCTGTTCCTTCAACTATTCATCGGTTGAAGCCTCAGTTTGGTTGGCTGTACTCAGTTGACTTTTCAGCTGGTCAATTTCTTCAGCTTGTCTCTTGATCAGATCGTCCTTTTCGGTTAAGGAATCTTCAAGCTTGGCAAACTGGGCTTGAAGACTCTTAAACTCAACCGACTGCTGATGCAGTTCCTCACTGAGTTCTTGAAAATCATTCCAGGAGGGTTCCAACTCATCGCTCAGAGATTCCTGCATGTTAGAAGTATTGGAAGAATTTAAGCGAGCAGGATTAGATTGTACCTCAATATCATCTTGGTCGGTTCCAAGTGCCATGAGGCATTGATCCGGACTGATGACTTTGTTGGTAGAGGTCAGATCATCCTCATCTTCAGTGTCTGTGAAGATGTCCATTTCGTCAGCTGCCTCTTCAGCTACCATGGCCTTATTCTTTGCAGTTTGCTTGGCCCTTAGTGCTTCTCTTTCCTTCTTTGAAAGGTCTGGGCAGTCAGCTTTGAAGTCTCCTTCCTTGCCACATTTGAAGCATCCATTGGTGATTGGCTTTGAACTGTCTCGAGTTCGGTTTGATTTATAGAAACGTTTATATTTGCCGAACCGAGTGTCCATGTCGGCTAGTTTCTTTGACAGCGCTGCAATGTTCTGTTGCAGTTCCTCTCTGCTCGGCTCCTTTGCAGTCGTGTCAGCTGATCTGGTTGGCCTTGACGATCTTGATTTTGAGTAGTCAGCTCGGAGGGCAACTGACTTTGATGCTGAGCCGACATCCTCAATTCTATTTGTCTGACTTGAGGGCTGCGACCTCCTTCTGTTGACCTTATGCTCATTCCCTTTCAAGATTGAGAACAATCTTTCAGTTCCCATTTCACCAAGGTCAGCTCGGCTCTCGTGGATATTTGTGAAAGTATCCCACTCAGCCGGTAGAGCTTGCAACACTTTGAGGTTTATTTCTCTTAGAGTGTATTTTCCTTTCCGGATGGACTGGATTCTTCTGATGATGTCCATAAACCGGAGCTCTAGCTGATCGATAGTCTCATCAGGTCGCAGACTGAAATTGTCGAAATCTTGACATGCATGCGAGAACTTGTTTTCCTTTGTCTCGTCGCTTCCTTCACTTAGCGAAGCCAGGATGTCCCACATCTCTTTTGCAGTCTCACACTCCTCTATCCAGGGCAGATAATCTTGTCCAACCGTGGACATTATTGTGCTCTAAGCCCAGATATCCAGCTGGCTCACCTTGGCCTCCTCCGGAGTGTAGTCTTCTGGCTGTTTCTCCACATACTCCACCACTGCATCTCCATCGTTGGGATTTGTGGGAGTGCGAAGTATTCTGTCTCGTATGACGATTGGTCCAGAAGTGAGAACTTGTTGCATCCTATGATGCTTTGACAGAAGGATCTTCTTCATTCGAGTTCTCCATGATGTATAATTGACAACAGAGAACATGACTACGATCTTGTCCTTGACGTCCATCTGCACAAAAAAATAGGACAAAAATGCGAGCAAGTATGCACTAGCGTGAAAAGATCTGTTCAGATGACCACTGAAGAAAATTCTCGAATTCACACCTCGTGAAACAGAGTCAGCAGTCTTTTGAATCACTGCTCTGATACCACTTGATGATCCCGATACGAGTTACTGGTGTATGGGGGGGGAATACACCAGTTAGGATTTTTCAACTTTAGAAAAACTTAACACTTGAAATCAACTTCAACTGAGTAAAAGGACTCAGTTGGGATCTCACAGCTGAGTAAGCAACCTCAGCTGGAAGAGTGGTGCTGTGCGGAATGTGGTGGAAAATGAACTCGTAAAAACAAACTCACGCTTTTATGCACGGTTGGTCAAAACCAAAACTGTTGATGTGAAAGTATACAGATTGTATGCGGTTAGATTGTCAGTTGAGATATGCAAATAATGACAGAACACAAATAAACACGACACACAAGATTTACGTGGTTCGGAGAGAACTCCTACGTCCACGGGGAGATGTGAGTCCACACACCTCAGTCCAAGTTCTTCTGGACAAAACTACTCAGCTTACGCGGGCTGAGCAACCGTTAAGGATAAGTTTGCGGGTACTTATCGACCTTACAGTTAAGATTACGGGTTCTTAACAACCTATGTTAAGTTTGCGGGCACTTAACAGCCTATCTACTCAGTTGCAGGAAGAGTAGGGTCCTTAACTAACACTTTTTAGGGTGTGAGAGTGGGTGGGTTTTTCCAACTACAGCTCAATCACAAATGAGAGCTGGATCTAAGGTTTGAACGAATAAACACTCAACCTAAGATCAAAAATAGTTTCGATCTCTAGGAACCCTCAGCTACTAATGTTCTCTCAAATTGGAACTCTCAGCTGCTGATGCTCTTAGATGATGATTTTGCAGATTTGCTTTTTGCTTTGATTTCTCTCGAGAAAGCTCTTGAATTTTTCGTCGTCTAAGTGTCTGTGTCTCTCGAATGAGAGAATGCCTCTATTTATAGGCGGAGAGAATCAACTAGCCGTTGGAGGAGCAGTTGATCTCTGATCGGTTGAAAGCGATGGCTTGTCTCTCATCTCTGCAGACTTTCCCGATATGGCATCTGTGCTCTTCTACTTTCCATCTGAGACAGCCTTGTGTTGGGCCAGATGGGGTAATGACTGAACGGTCAAACCCTCATGTGACTTCCTTTTGAAATTCAAATCTTTGACAGTCAACTTCGGTTTGTCGGTTGAAAGTCTTGACCTTCATCTGAGTGATCTTCAGTTGATGTTCCGATCTGTCGAGCTCTCAGCTGACTTTGAACTTCAACCAGTTGAACTCCTTGTTCGGATTCTATAACTGAGGTTCTGAAACTGAACACTCAGTTGTCTTCCTTGTATTTACTCAGTTGGGTTTGAACCCTCAGATGATTTCCTTTTCATCTGATGTTCTCTTCCTTTCAACTGTTTCTCATCTGATGAACGCTCAGTTGTTTTCCTTCTCAACTGATGTTCTGAAGACTTCTCCTTGTTTGCATCTGAACAAATGAACTCTCAGTTGTCTTTCTTCACAACTGATGTTCTGTCTGAGTGACGCCTTGTTGCCATCTTCAGCTGGAGACCTGTAAAGATAAAATCTTAACTTTGCTCAAACAGCGAGCCTAAATTCTAACATTAGGTTCTGGCAACATCTACTCGGTTGGGGTCAGTCGGTTTTGGAATTCATCAAAACTTATACTAATAAATTTCCCAACAGATGGTATTTTTTCTCCTATTTCTTTTATTGGACTTGCAACTTTGGAGAGAGAAAGAGAGGGGGGAGAGAGATAAGAAAAAAGAGTAGGTGAAGAATGGCAGTGGGGAGACGGTGACTCATCATCAATGGCAATGATCGAAGGAGAAGGATTGGTGGCGGCGGCCGCTGTAGAGTTTTTAGGTTTGCAGATTTGCAGACGAGGGGAGGGAGGAACGATAGATGAGAGAGGATAAGATGATCGTGAATTTTTCAATTTCTATTTTTTTTTATTACAAAATAACATCGTTTTGTTCGTAATTACTAATTTATTTGTCACATTAATGCGACACAAATGCCAACGGGATATAATTATGCCATGTACGCAAAATCACCAAGTTCTCATCACCGAAAATTTAAAATAGTTTCACATTGAATCAAATCGAAAGTTCAAGAATTTTTATGAAAAAATTATTAGGGGAATTTACATGTCATTTGGCCTTCTTTTTATTCTTATTTTTTAATAAGGGTTGGTAAACAAAATAAGTGGACATTTAGGACGGAGAGGCCAAAGGGGTACTATTTATCAAGAAAAGACAAAATATTAGCAACTTTTTTACTTAAAACTTTAAAAGTAAAAATAACTATTACTTCCTCCGTATTTTTATAAAAATCCTGTTTCACGTTTTTCCACCATATTTTTATAAAAGCCCTGTTTTGCTTTTTGTACCATTATACCCTTATTTCTTTACAAAATTACTACCTTGCCATTTTGACTGCACCTTCTACCAATAAAATCCCACTAATTTTATTAACAAACTTAAATAACCTACACTAATTAAATGGATTTGGGCATAATTTTCCAGCCCAAATCCATTTCACTAGATCCACTCTCCTTTCTCCCCCAAATTTTAATCCAGCCCAACTTTACTCCATTTCTCTCTCTCGATCCATTTTGATCTGTCCATTTCTGTCTCTCGATCCATTTTTGTCTGTTGTCTTCACTCGAAACCCTAGATCGGCGCTGTCAATCCATTTATCTCTCTCGATCCATATCTCTATCTCGATCCATTTCTCCATATCTCTCTCTAGATCCATTTCTCTCTTTCATGATGAATTCTAATGAACACCCTTCGGAGTTGTTCGAATCGACCAATGATTTTTGGTCCGATTCGTCTGAAAACCTTAGATCCATTGATTTCGATTTGCCAATTTCACCCATTCATGGGAATCGGCGTCGGAATCCATCGAGATGGTGCCTGATACTTGTTTCTCGTCGGTCGATGATGTCATTCGTCACTCTGAATCGGAGGTCGGAGCTGCTGCCTCTCTTCTATCTTCTGCGACGTTGCATAGATCTGCAGACTCCAGTGCTCGGTGCCGGAAAAGAGGCCTACACACACCCTTCTGCAACGCCGCACCCCACATCAATCTCCCTTATGCGACGCCTGCGACATCAGCACATCGCTCGTGCTCGGTGCCGGAACAGGGAAAAGCTTCTGTGACACCGGCGATTTCTTCTGATCCTTCTTCCTTGGCTGCAAAACAAGGCAGGATCCTGGCTTGAGTCTGGCTTGGGGCGCAGACTACCAACGCGTGCTTCTGTGCTAGCCTCTAGCTTATATGATGTCGGATGAACAACACAGATATTTGATATCTGAGTGTTCAAAGCTCGATGCCAGAAGGGAGAAAATTCTGGCCTCTGCTTCTCATCATCAAAACTAGGTTATTTTGTTCTTATTTACTTTCGGTGTTGGGGGCTGGTAATGTCATTACTTTTGTTGTTATTAATTTTTGGTGTTGGATGCCTGGTAATGCATGTTCGCACAATCTGCTGCATATTTATGGTGGGTAGATGGCTTATGTCAGCTTTTTGAGGTTTAAATTTCCCTCCAGCAATGATTTCTTTGTATTCCCTCCAAACTGAAAATAGTGAATGAAATTCCCTCCTTATTTTCGATCTTGTCAATAAATATCTTCCAAATTTTATTGCTTTATTCCTTCACTTAAATTTATTGTACTACCGCATTTAGTTCTTGCTTATATTTCTGTTTTTGGTTTCATCATTTTGTAACCTGTTTTTTTTTTTTTAATTCATCAATCAGTTTTAATTAATGAATCACTTGCAAATTCACAACAATATTAATCATAGCATATCCCCTCAGCCACGAAACAAATCACCATCAAAATAAAGAATTAAACTTAGGATAAAACTTAGTAATCTTGTTTTATTAACCACGAAACAAAGAATTAATCTTAGTCGAGCATATCGCCTTAATTAACAATCACCAACGAAACAAATCACCATGCCTTAATTAAAAATAAAATGAATTAAACTTAGGAGATCAAATATATTGGAAAATTATTTAAACTTAGAGATGAAATAAAATCCAAAATATTAAACTTAGCATATGATAAATACTCATTTTATAGCAACTAAGCTTGTTTATCTTCACTTTTTGCCAAGCTTTAACCTTTAAATGTGATGTGTTTTGAGCTCCGGACCGCCGATTTGACGGTTTATCCTGCAGAAATTCCGATTTTCCCCTTTTAATGTTTTTAATACTCTCTGGCACTTTTTGTACCCTTATAAGGGAAGTTAGCCCCAATTTCGTGTATGTTGGAATATATAACACATTTTCTCTTCCCAAAGTTACCTTTTAGAGAAAAATTTAGGGTTATGCTTTATAATCAAGATTGAAGGTTGGATTTAGTTACGATTGAAGGATTAATTGAAGATTTGCTCCATTTGGGTTATTAGTATCTTTATTTATGGCTTTATTTCTCTTTTCTCTTGTCTATTCTTTAATTATGTCTAGTTAAACTTCTTAGTTGATTCTAGGAAGCTTGTGATGCTCATTTGATGGTGAATTTCTTTTATTGATATTATTATGTCTTTCAAATTCTTAGTTCTTGCAACTTGGTGCTTGTTTTTATGTTGAAATAGGTGGCCTCTATTTTGGCATACTAATTGTTCATGAAAATTCCTAACCGATTTTTATAATCATTGAATTCAAGTTTGCTTGATTTGATTGGTTAAGGGTCCTAGTGGCAGTTAATCTAATTAAAGAAGTTTATAAATCTCGGATGCTTTTAGGAGTCAATGTTCCGTTTTGAGTCTTAGTCGAGAGAGACGGGAAATTGATCAATGAGTGCTCTTTTATCGAGAGAGAGAGAGAGAGAGAGAGAGAGAGAGAGAGAGAGAGAGTGCTTATTCTTGTGATTCCTTCACTAAATTTGGATTAAAATGGTTTAATGAATCAATAGCTTGGGTTCCAATCATTTCGAGTTGAGCAAGATTCCTAAAGTCAACCCTTTTAATATTGTTTCCTTAGTTCGTTTATTTGTCAATTCCTTCTTGTTTGATCATTGATTATTGTTTCTTACTAGTATTTTTCCTCGTGCGATGCACGAATATCAAATTACGTATAATTCAATAATTATAGACCTGAGGTCTTACTCAACTCCACAATTGCAAAATTTTCTACCAAGGTCTATCTAATCATTAGGACCCCACAAACATTACACTTCTCGACGATAGACCCGGGGTCTATCTCTTCATCGTTGTAAATGCTCTAATAATTAGCATGCACTCGTCATTTTAGTAGATAGTATTTCTTATAAAAGATTATTAATTGATTCAATTTTGAGGAGTTATATCCTGCTCTTGCTTGTAAAAAAAATGAGCAAATGAATTATGAATTAAGTAGATTAATAAGCACTAATTTAGCTGATAATTCGTGTGCATTAAAAATATGAGAATGGCTAAATTATTTGTATACATGAGTTTACAATTTATATATATAAAATAGTACTATTCGTGTGTAAAAAGAAAAAAAGTAAAACCTATACTTGTTATTAATATAAACAATACTTATCCTTACGAGGAAATGCACCCATATATCATTAGCTGAAAGGTAATATCAAAAAGGTTATTAGTTCAAATTTTATCAATTTTTGTCATATGTTTGCTTTTTGAACATTTATACCCTTATGTTTTACTCCCTCCGTACGCGAAAAATTGCCCCAATGGCGGCTGGACACACAGATTAAGAAAAGTGGGTAAAGTTGTTTTGAGTGGAGTAAAAAGACTTGTAAGGGTAATGCTAATTTATTCTTAATGATTTTATGCTACCCACCCCCCACCTCTATTAAGGCTGCCGCCTTTTTTCAAAAAAAATTTAATCGTTTCTGTTTTTTTTTTTTTCATTGCTTTTTTTTGTTTGTTTTTTAATCCAGTTTTTTTTATTGCTATATTTTTTTTTTTCGTTTTTCTAACACTGTGAGTAGTTTTCATTGCTTAATTTTTTTTTGTATGGTTTTTGTAGACATTTGTAAATTTTTGCATCATAAATTCAATAACATGGCAATGAATAAATAAATGAACAATAAAAATTCAAAAAAGCAGTAGAAACTCCTCACAATTAAAAATCTGATGAGAAACAGTAGTAACATTGCATTAAAATAAGAAATCTTGTTTTGGTGCCAAAAGTAGAATTCACTTTACATTCAAATTTCCCACAAAAATAATGGATGTGACCAAAAATTTAGGAGGGAAATAAAGCTAAATCATGACCATTTTAACAACTATAAATACAGCATTTATAGCTCAAACTACCCAGTTTTTCACTTCAACAAAAGCACAAAAAATCGAAGTAATGGCAGTGGGCCAAAGAAAGCCAAATCTCACTGATCTTCAACGCAACAACTTAGCACAATGGCTGCTCCAAAACAGCAGCAACTCCAGTCTTCATTATGGTGCCAAAAAACAAGCTGCAGAGATCTTCAATGTAGATCCCAAGACAGTGTGGCGGGTCTGGAAAGAAGCAGCTGCTCAAAAGGGCTTGGGAAGACCTGTAAATGTAGTATCCATGAAGAAGGGATCAATTCATATAGACAAAAAATAGATTGATGAAGAAAAGCTCAAAGGTCTGTCAGTTTTGCAGAGATCAAGTATAAGAAAGCTTGCATGTAATATGGGGGTCAGCAAAGGCTTGGTACAGGACTGGTTGAAAGAGAAAAAGGTACGGCCTCATACCAATGCTATTAAACCTTTCTTAACTCCTCAAAACATGCTGCAAAGGCTGAAATTTAGCCTGAATCAACTAAGTGGTGCCACAAAAGATGGAAAGATACAGTTTAAGCCCATGTATAATACTATACATATAAATAAGAAATGGTTCAATTTGACAAAGACAAATGGAAGATATTACCTAGCAAATGGTGAAACTGAGCCACATAGAACATGCAAATCCAAAAAATTCATTGAGAAGATCATGTTCATGTGTATGGTTTCTAGACCAATTATTGAAAGCACAGGTGAAGTCATTTTTTATGGCAAGTTTGCCATCATTCCATTCACTTATCAAGAGCCAGCTCAAAGAAACAGCAAGAACAGAGACAAAGGAACCATGGAAACCAAGCCAATCCAGGCAATCACTAAGCCAATAATGAAGCAAATCTTTCTGCAACAGGTCAGTTTTTTCACTCAGATTTATCCCTCTATTTTTTTCACTATCAGAATCAAGTAGATTCATCATTTAGTATCAGTTCATGAGATCAAAACATTCACTGCTGCAGATGATACCAATCATCAAGGCAAAGTGGCCAGAAGGAGCAAGCAAACATATCATCATACAACAAGACAATGCAAAACCGCATATAGATAACATGGATCTAGAATTCAGAGCAGCAGTACAAGCTGATGGATTCAACATCCAGCTTGTATGCCAACCATCTAATTCTCCAGACACTAACATCAATGACCTCGGCTTTTTTAGAGCCATACAAACTCTAAAGGATGAGAAGATGGCAACCACAGTGGATGAGATGATACTAAATGTCAAGCAAGCATTTGAAGAATACCCAGCATGGAAAATCAACAATGTATTCCTTACATTGCAGGGCTGTCACCATGAAATCATTAAGTGCAGGGGCAATAATAACTACAAAATCCCACACATGGGCAAGGACAGACTTCAAAGGCTTGGCATACTGCCACAATTCCTTGAAGTTGAGAAAGAGCTTGTGAGGGACAGTTGGGAGTACTTGAAGCTGCATGGAATTGAGCAGACTGAAGAACTAGTGGAGGGACTGCAAAATATGCAAATAGGCAACTAAGACCTGGGCAGGGATCTTTTTTTTGGTATGGTTTACATGGACAAACATCATAAATCAGTTTTTGCCATGTTTGGAATGTAAATCAGTTTTGTGAATCATTGTAGTCTCAGCCATGTATGAAATGAAGTGTTTTTTTTGCATCATTGACTCATTGCCTATCCTATTGCAACCTCCAAAACTAGGTCAAATATCCTAGTGGTGGCATTCATAGGATAGGATCATCCAATCAAATCAAATGTAGTATCAGTTCCTAATCAGTATAATAGGATGCACATAGGCCAAATTTAGGCAGATGTAGTATCAGTTTCTAATCAGAATAATAAGATGCACATAGGCCAAATTTGATGCAAATAGGCAACTAGGCAACTAGTGTAGTATTAGTTCATAATCAGATCACAACATTGCAACTTTAGGCATAAATCAGAGCACATATGGCACAGTAGAGGCATCACCAGCCATCCCCCACAGCATTAGAGGCACAAATCAGATCACAGCAGACCATATTTATGCATAAATCAGACAAAATATGGCACAATAGAGGCATCACCAGCCATCCCCCACAATATCAAATGTAGAATCCGTTCAAAATCAGAATTACAAGCAGCAGAAGCCCAAGAACGAAATCACCTGATTACAGAAGAGTTAGTACACTAGGGAAGAACATCCCTAGGACTTACAGGCGCCAAATTTTGGGATCACTGCTCAAGTGTAAGTCCTCAGAGACAGGGGATTCGTCATCGGCAACAGTGACAGCGTTGGCCGCCGCCCATGCTTCATAGTCAGCGATTGATGAAGAAGATTGGAGCTTGAACACCTCATAGACTACATTAGAGTAATCTCGCTCCACGTCGGACTGCAAATAGCAGTCAGGATCTGCGTCGATCGGAGTAATCGGTGTCGCCGGCACTATACTCTCAGATTCGAGTGAATCATCACTGAGTGGGTAATATCCCTCTGAATCTAGCCATAAGCTCTCAGATTTCCCATGGAATTGAGAGATACCAGAGGATCTAACCTCAGATGCAGATGGAAGTATCGTGAATTCAGTCTCCGGCACCATCGTATCAGGGCTGTCGGACTCCCAACTATAGGTAGGGATCGGTGAAAGTGGGTTACGATCGGGGTCGGAGGTTCCTCCGGCGAGTAGGCGGGAATGTATCCCTTAGGAAACTGAGCCATCGGAGGGGATTTCAGAGAGAATGCTTTCAGAGACAGGGGATTCGGCCTCAAATTTTGGTGAATGTCGAAGATGCATATGGAATGAAGGGGGAGGGAGGCGATAGATTAGGGTTCGAAGATGCAGAGAGAATGAAGGGGGAGGGAGGCGGATAGATTTAGGGTTTGAGGATAAAATGAATATGCCGAGTAGTGGGTATTTTTGGGCTGGGATATGAGGGTAATTAGTGGACCATTAGAGTAGGATTAAGTCATTAATTAAAAATGGGTAATTAAAATGCAGCAGTAAAAGTGATGGCAATGGGTGTAAATAGATGAGATTCCTTAGGGTGTATAAGTCCATAAAGTGGAATGGGGCAATTTTTGGTGTACACTTTAAAAGGGGTAAGTAGGGCATTTTTTTGCGTATGGAGGGAATATATCTTATTTCATCCTAGTACACTCTCTCTCCTACTTTTTCACGTTTATTTTTATCTCTCTTTTTCTCTCTCTTCTTCCCTCATCTCACGTGTTTCTCTATTTCATTTTTTTTCTCTGTTTTCTTCTTCCTCCCTCAGCTCTATTTATCTGATCTCTCCATCTTTGTTCTCCCTCGTCATCATTGCCGTCACCGTCACCGCTGTTTCATCGTCGTCTCTGTCGTCTCCATATTTTGTAGCTTTTTTCTCCATCATCGTCGCCGTCTTCTTCATCGTCGTCGTGGCCTCTGCTTTTGTGGTTGCGAAGTGGCTTCATCATCGTCGTCGTCTATCTTTCTCCTGTTTTTGCTGTGACTTTGCAGCAATGTGGTTGTGATGTGGAGAATTTTTTGAATTTGTTTTTTTTTTTAATTCTGCAAATTTGTTGCAATTTTAATGTGTTTTATACTTGAATTTTCGTTTAGAAAGTGTTACGTGCGTTCAATTGTAATTTTTCAGTGATTTTTGTTTGTAGCGTCAAAGCTATGGAGGTAATTTTCTGACGACTGAATTCTGATTTTGAGTTGGTACGTTTTCATAATTTCGTACTGGTGCATACCAAGTTCAATTGGTACGCAGTACGTATTGATAAATACGTACTGCGTTCTTAATTTATTTTCTTGGTACGCAATACGTATTTACGAATACGTACCAAATTTACTTGGTACTCAGTACGTATTTACCACTATGTACCAAGTTTACTTGGTACGTAGTACGTATTTAGAAATATGTACTGCGTACCTTAATTTATTTACTGGGTACGCATTACGTATTTACCATTGCGTACCAAGTTTACTGGATACACAGTACATATTTAGAAATACGTACTATGTACCTTAATTTGTTTACTTAATACGCAGTACATATTTTTTAATGCGCACCAAGTTTCATCTATATATTATGATGCATGTTTAATTTTTTGTCGTTCCGATTTCAGATCTGTACTAGTTGGTACGTTTTTGTAAGTTCGTACCGGATTGCTTACCTGCTTACCAAGTTCTGTTGTGCAAACTTGGTACGCAGTTACAATTGAGTACCAGGTGTACCACAACAAAATTTGGTAAGCAGGTACAAAATGGTCAATGCGTACCTGCGTACCAAGTTCTGATGTGATACATTTGGTATGCAGTTACCATTGCGTACCAAGTTTGCACAACAAAACTTGGTAAACAAGTACCCATTGACCAATGCGTACCTGGTTACCTGTTTTGCTGTTGTGGTACACTTGGTACGCAATTACGATTGCGTACCAAATATGCCTTAGACAAAGTATTATTTATTTGGCATTTTCAGGTTTAAGAAGGAATCCTCATTGTCATATGTGCATCAATATTATTCTACTGCGACGTGGCGCGAGATTTATGCTGATGTGATGCCTATTCCGGATAAAGATTCGTGGTGTGTGCCGGTCATGCTCGCCTAACATGTCAAGATCCACATAGATTTGGTTGATAATTTTTGTATTATGGACAAGTGTTGAATTCGATTATAAACGTACTGTTTGTTACTGTTTTTATTTTGAATGTTTAATTATTTTTAATTGTGCTATTGATCGGTATGTTTTTATGCATTTCTTACTAAATATTATTGTAAAGATTGGTACATTTTTACATATGTTGTACATGATTTATTAGTAAATATTGTTGCGTTTTTTAGAATTGCTTACCTTGCGTACTGAAACAATTGTAATGAATTGACATTTTCGTACCGTGCTTAACAAAACACAAATTCATAAATACTAATAGTCATCCAAAATATACAGATTACGAGTAGCACATGCTAATAGTCATCCAAACTACAGATTCACAAAATACCAATATTCAACCATTCACAATATATTAATATTCATAAAAAACTAACTATACTTCATCATTCATTCATTCCCTGCATTCACATCTATAAGGATTGTCGGCGCAGATTTCAAGGTACTGAGGTCAAGCCTATTGTATGTCTAGTTATGCTGCAATAAGAGAAATAATAAATCAATAATAAATTCATATTCACTGTCTAGTCATACACTGCTTGGTACAAGTGGTACGTTTTTACAGATACGTACTAACTTTACTTGTAAAGTAGGTACACATTTGCAATTACATACTAGCAAACAAAAATATTATAGGTACACTTGGTACGTATATGTCAATGCGTACCGAGTGTACTTGTAAAGTATGTACGCATTTGCAATGACGTACCAGCAAACAAACATATTACTGGTACACTTGGTACGTATTTGCAAAAACGTACCAATTTTACCAGCAATGCACTAGTGAAGTTGATACGTATTTGCAAATACGTACCAAGTGTACCACTAAAGTAGTTACGCATTGGCAAAGATGTAGTAGCAAAAAATCAAATTACTGGTACAGTAAGTAAGCAATAGCTTGTGCGTACCGAGTGTACTTGTAGTGTAGGTACGCATTTGGAAATACGTACTAGCAAACAATCATATTACTAGTACACCCGGTACGTTTTTTACAATGCGTACTGAGTGTACCAGTAAAGTAGGTACGCTTTTGCAATTGCGTACTAGCAAAAAATTAAATTACTGGTACACTCGGTACGTATTTTTCAAATGCGTACCGAGTTTACCAGGAACACACTAGTTATGTTGGCACGTATTTGCAAATGCTTACCAAGTATATGCTTCAGAACTAGGTACGCATTTACAAAATCCTATTCCCTCCGTAGTACATATAAAGTCTCATTTCACACATTTCACACGTATTTTTTAAAAAGTCTTGTTTCACTTTATGAACTCATACACCCTCATGAATCTCTCTTATTTACACTCATTTGTCATTGATGGACCCATCTTCCAACAACTTTATCACTATCTTTTGTCAATACCACTACCTTTTTGTCAATACCACTATCCCTACTTTCTAATTTTTACCCCACTCAAAAATATTTTACCAGTTTTTTTGATAACCGTGCCCATTTAAATTGGGATTTTATAACTAATACGGAGGGAGTACCAATTTTAATCATACAATGCCATATTCACATCAACCGAATGCAAAATTCATCATGCATAATCTAAGTCCCAGTGTACTAGAAACACACTAGTTTTCTTGGTACGTATTTGCTAATGCTTACCAAGTTGCAACTTATATGCTTCGGAATTGGGTACGCATTTATAAAATCGTACCAATTTTAACCATACAATGTCATAGTCACATAAACCGAATGCAAAATACATCATGCATAAACAATCTCAGAAATTCAACAACAAGCTATCCTCAATTCCAGAAATTACAGATTTGGAATTACCAGTACGTATTTTACAAAACGTACCAGGTACAATTTTCCCCCAAATTACAGATCTGCAAATTGTACCCTAATTTCCATTCCATTCAACAAACTAGGTACGCAATTGACATTCAAAAACATAGTAAACCCGCAAAATCGAAGAAATCAAGTGATAATCAAACATGCAACCACCATAACTTTCAGATCTGTATTTTGCAAATTAAAAAATGAGAAAACTTACCGGCAAATCTGCAAAAACGTCTTCTTCACCAGCTTCCTCCTCTTTGTGCGGCGGCGGCGACTGTTCTTCTTCCTCTTGCAGCGGCGGCGACGACTGTGTTTCTTGCTCTTGGCGCGACGGCGACGACTGTGCTGCTTTCTCTTGGCGCAGCGGCGTCGACTGTGCTGCTTCCTCTTGGCGTGGCGGCGTCGACGCTTCCGTATCGTCGCGCGGCGGCGGAGGGATTTCGGTGCGTTTACTCCTAGTTTTCGTCGCGGGTTTGGTCGGCGACGCCGCGGCTTTGCTCTGCTTCTTCACGGCTTTGCTCGGCTTGGCCGCGGCGGTTTCGCTCGTCGCCACCGAGTTTAGGGTTTGGCTCGTCGCTGCCGGATTTAGGGTTTGTTCTGCTGTTGGTTCGGTAGTTTTCGCCTTCTTCGTGCGCGGCGCCATCTAGTCGGGATGTAGGAGGTGGTTGGCGGTGAAAGGTGGTTGGTGGTGGAGAGAGATGGAGAGGTGGAGCAGGAGATGGAAGAAATGGAAGAGGGAGAAGCGCGCGCGATAGAATTAGGGAAGACAGAGAAACGAGAGTAATTAATATTTTTTGAATTATAACCGTACAAACCCCACTACTCTATAAGGATATTTAAGTCAAATTGGGTACAATTTTATCCAATTTTTATCTAAAGTGAACTTTTGACAAAATTTGTTATTACATTGTACCCTAATGCTATATTACCATTTATCTCTATTCTTATTATTTAAATAAACTAATAATAATTCAATTAACAAAAGTCCAACAGGACACTTTTTTCAAAACAATTAAAAAAATAAACAGAAACTAAATAATGAAAGCTTACATTCCCGGTGATTTGAAATAAATCCACAACCTAACCAAATTTAAACATTAATTAAAAAAAAGGTACGCTAAACCATTATCGGCGTCGCTACTCTCTTCCACCAGTTCTCCATCATCTCCTTTAACACAAAACGAAATTTTTTTTACACTTCCTTGAAATGTACTCTTTTTGTCAACTTTATTGAAACATATATTTATTGATCTACGGTGACTTTTGTCCCCTCATTTCCAGCTTTTTGATTAATCTACCACATTCTCAAGTCTACTTCTTTATAATCAAAGCCCTCCGGAGATAAATCCCTCCAAGAACTCCCCATTTCAAATTTTGGCTTCCTCCGATTGATTATACATATTTCGATAAGTATTTTGATAAGTATTTCAGGTTCAGAATATAGGAATAGGAATTATAACTTTTGATAAGTATTTCAGGTTCAGAATATAGGAATAGGAATAAGATATCGATATTTGGATGCAAGGTTGATGGCAAAAGGTTACAAATCAATTGCTTATTTATAGACGAAATGCATAATAAATAAAGTTTGAAATTCAAACCGTGTCATCGAGCTTCTCAATAAAGCCGAACTGTTCTTGTCTGCATAGGATGACTCCTCAGTCCTCAATAAAGTTTTTCTTTTTATTTGAGAAAAGTGACTTTCAATAAAGTAATTCGCAGAGATTTTGGAGTTAAAAAAAATCTAGTGAAACTGAAGAGTCGGCAATTTGAGCGGGAAAATAAAAATTGATAGTATTAATTTTGCTTTTAATAAAGTTATTTTGAGTGAGTAAAAATTATAAAGTAGGGGTAGTGAGATAATGACAATAAAATAGTAGTAATGACAAAAAAAAGGTAGTATTGACCAAAAATTAGGAATAAAGTTGTTAGAATGACAAAAAAGTAGAAATAAAGTTTTTGTGAGGTGGGGTCATCAATGACAAGTGTTAGTGATTTTAATAAATTAAGGAGGGTATGTTGGTAAAAATAACGAAACAGGACATCATTTGGTGAACACACATAATGAATAAAACAGAGCATCATTTCGTGAACGGAGAGAGTAGATTTCTTAAGTTGCATAATCCTTGAGGATACGATACTCGTTTGCTATTTGCTGCAATAACCCGTTTAAAGTACAGATATAATTACTAAATAATTTAGTGATCAACATATTAATTCAAAAATATCAAATTAATATAACATGCCTTAATTAAAAATAAAACTAACTCGCTAGTTTTGATATATCCACACTCTTGTTTTAAATTGCTACAACCACACTTACTATATTAACAAACCAACAACCTCATTAATAATACTCTTACTTTCGAACTTTTACCCACTCAAACACACATTATCAATTTTTCTTAATTTCCGTGTTCGATCAAAGCGAGATTTTTATTACAATATTGAGGAAGTACATAGTTACATGCATCATTAATATTTTGGGAGCAGCGGTTAAGGTGAGCATGCCACAGTTCTGATAGTACCGGCCTCTTCTTGGGCCTGATCCGAGGCCCAACCTAATTGGGCCTGTACGTTGAGCTCGGCCCAAGGACCTCGGCCCAGATGAATTATTAATTGCCTTGAAGACCAAGTAATGAAGTCTTATCCTAGAGAAGAAGGAATTCTATTATGAAGGAGATCGGATATGTACGAAGAATCCTAGTAGGATTAGGGCTCGATTCAAGGCCTATATATAGATGCTAGATTAGAGGTGTAAATACGTTCAAATACTCATTGTACTCTCAAGTATAATAAAAACTCTCTATATTCTCTCCCGTGGACGTAGATCACATTGATCGAACCACGTAAATCTTTGTGTCATCGTGTTATTATTATAATTTTGTCACCCTTGCAAACCCTAGATCTATCATTGGCGCCGTCTGTGGGAAACTCGATCGACGGTTCTTTGGTAGCAGAACTATGATGGTAACGCGATCACAAAACGTGCGGGAGGACCAAAGCCAACGTGGGAATCCCAACGAAGCAGAAAGTCGCCCCACAAACAGGGGCAATCGCCAGAAAGGCAGTTCGGTCCCAAAGGAGGGGCACGGCAATAACCCTATAGAAGAGGATCCGTTCAAAGGGATGCTCGAGTTGGAAGACATCCCTCAGAAGGGTCCACAGAAATCAGGATCGAAGGGAGAGGATTTTCTCGACGACTTCGACCTCGCTACTACCTATGCCGCGACTGAATTCGCTAGAGCGAATAGGGAGAGCTTCAAGCGCTTCCTCACAACAGCTCGGATGCCCCTAATATCCGAAGCTAGGGAGAGTTCTACGCGGGAGTCTATACCCAAAACTCCACACCACTCCAAGACGCAGGAGCCCGAGCTGAGGAGAAAGTACGACACCCGGCGAAGCCCACTCCGCCGCCGGAGCTCCAGCCCACGTCGGGGTCCCAAGCAACGCCATCCCCCAAGGCGACATCGTAGCCCAGGCAGGGACCGAAGTCCGAGCTATTCCAGAAGTTATAGCCTCGAGGCAAACCGACACCGATGTGAGGGAAGATCAGCCCGACTCGTCAGCCCGTTCACCGACGAGCTGCTTGACGTCAAGCTTCCCGCGGCATACAAATTGCCCAACATACCACCCTACAATGGATTGGAGGACCCCCTCAATTTCTTGACGCGGTTCAAGTACAGCATGCACAACCAGGGCCTCACAGAAGAACACATGTGCAAGCTGTTCCCTGAGATGCTGGTCGACTACGCCCGAGCTTGGTTCGACGGCCTGCTGACTGGCAGTATAAGGTCCTGGGTCTACCTCGAAGGAATCTTTAAACAAAGATTCCTCATGAAAGTCCAAGCTCGCCGAGACAAGGCCTATCTCTTGTCCGTAAAGCAAAAAGACAGAGAGACCATAAGGGAGTACGCCTCCCGATTTATGCAAGAAAGCTTGAAAGTCGATAAAATCGACGATGTTTTCCTCATCTCGGCTTTTCGAAACGGGGTCGCTCCTGGGTCCCTGAACCAGGAGCTCGCTAAACAGAAGCCCGAGACGGCCCAGGAGATGTGGAGAATCGTATACCAGTTCGCGGACGGCCAAGATGCGGACCGGTTGAAGCGAGAGGAAACCGAGAAGAAGAGGCCTGAAGGTGATCGGGGCCGGAATGATCGTGATCGGAGAAGTGCTCACGAACGCCTTCAGCGAGGACCCATCCAATCCCGGCTCGGACCTGGACCTATCCAGTCCCGGCTCGGACCTCGACCGGGGTCAGAGCACCCTCAGCGACCTCCTTTTGTGAAAACAAATGCGGAGATCTTCGCACTTCATGAGGACTGGTTCACCAGATCACGCCCTATGTCGGGGTCAAAACCTCGGGATAAAAACAAACACTGCTCCTTCCACGACGACCACGGCTACTACACAGAAGACTGCCGCGACCTCGCAGAAGAGATAGAGAGGTTAGCCCAGGAAGGAGCTCTGAAGAAGTACGAGGCCGGGGGAAGGAAAAGCAGAAGGGGGAAGCGAAAGGGCGGACAGGGCCGCTGCGCTCCCGATAATAAGCGAGCTAAAACCAATCATGATGAGGAGGATGACGACCCTCAGAGCGGCGTGCCACAGTACAACGGGGTGGTGTCAACCATCTCCGGGCTAACCCCAGGCACGACAAAAACTAAGCTGAGGTCATAAGCTCGCAGACCACTAATTCCGTCGGAAGAGGAACAGACAAAAAGAGGTTCAAGAAAAGCGAAACCGTCACCTTCTACGAGGATGATCCTGTACCTACAGCAGCGCCCCATAATGACGCCCTGGTAATACAGGTCGGAGTGGCCAATAAGATGGTCCACCGCGTATTTGTTGATAGTGGGGCTAGCGTCAGTATCATCTTCCAGCATTGCTTGGATAGGATGGGACTCGACCCAGCTCGGGTTAACTCCGAGCCCCTGCCCCTCAAGAGTTTCACGCAGCATGAGACGCGACCTGAAGGGATCATTGCGCTTGACGTCGCCATCGGCAGCCCGCCAACCAGCGTCAACAAGCTAATCCACTTCTACGTGGTCAAAGCAAACTCCCCGTACAACATCATATTGGGTCGGGATTGGCTGAATGCGGTCCGAGCCATCATCTCGCCATACCACTTGTTACTGAAGATCCCAACCTCGGGCGGAATCCTAACTGTCCGAGGCGACCAGAAAAAGGCCAAAGAGTGCATGCAAGTTTCCCTTCGAGGTCAACCGCAGGCATAGCAATCAAAGTATCCCGAGGAGCTGGAAGAGGCGACAACGATTTCAGACACCTCGGCGGGACAAGTCCCCTTATCCGAAGAAGACCCTGCCAAATTTGTCAAGGTCGGCTTTGCAGGGGAACCCTAAACCTGTCTGCAGGTAATCCAGCTCCTTAGGGAATATCAAGACGTCTTTGCTTGGTCGCCAACGGACATGACGGGGGTGCCCTCGGACATCATTACACATAAGCTCAACATCGACCCGAGCTCCACCCCAGTAAAGCAGAAGAGAAGAACATTTGCTGCCGAGCGGAACCAAGTCATCTACGATGAGGTGCAACAATGGCTGAAAGTAGGACTACTATTCGAGGTCAAATACCCTGTTTGACTATCTAACCCAGTGGTAGTCAAGAAAGAAGGAGGGGAATGGAGGATGTGTGTGGATTATACCGACCTCAATAAAGCTTGCTCAAAGGACTGCTACCCCCTCCCCAACATCGACGAGAAGATTGAATCCTTAGTGGGATACGAGGTATTCAGCTTTCTCGACCTTTACAAGGGGTACTATCAAGTCCTGATGGATGAGGAAGATGCGATCATGACAGCTTTCGCCACGAGCTTCAGTGTCTTCGCATTTAAATACATGCCATTCGTGTTAAAGAATGCCGGAGCGACTTACCAACGGATGGTCGACTTCCTCTTCCGAGATCACATCGGCAAGATTGTCGAAGTGTATGTAGATGACATTGTCGTCAAAAGCAAAGAAAAGGCTTCAGCAGTGGACGACCTACGAGCGACGCTCAACGTGCTAAGGAAGGCGAACCTCAAGCTGAACCCCAAGAAGTGCACTTTCAACGTGCGATCTGGGAAATTCCTAGGGTGCTGGATCTCGCCAGAAGGTCTCAAAGCCAACCCGTTGAAAATCAAAGCTGTACAGGAAATGAAGGTACCCCGAACTATTCGCGACGTTCATAGGCTGACAGGCTGCATAACCGCGCTAAGCCGTTTCCTCTCAAAAGCCGCCGAGAAACAACTTCCGTTCTTCAAAATCCTCAAGAAGGCACCGGAGTTTGGATGGGGACCAGAGCACGAACTAGCCTTCGATGAGCTAAAGCGCCACCTTGGAGACTTACCAACTTTGTCAGTCCCCAAAAAGAAAGAATCCCTATCCCTATACCTCGCAGCGTCGGAAGAAGCAATAAGCGCAGTGTTGGTCCGAGATGAAGGAGATCGGCAGCTACCTGTGTACTACGTCAGCAGAGTCCTGAAAGATCCAGAGACAAGGAAGCATCCTTCCCGAAAAATAGGAAGTTCATAATAGACAATATATATTACCTCGTATTTGACTAATTACATTGTATGTACATAAATTACAGTAAGGAGCAAGCTACTCTACGGAGGGGGATTTGGCCTACTGAAGTTGAGCCATCGCTCTTCGAAGGAAGTAGATCCCAGAAGGTCGTCGATGGATATCCGACCTCGTCCCCGACCTCGATTCCTTCCAGAAGAAAAACCACGACCTCGCGGCGCCGCTGAGCTCCGCCCCGCGGCCCGGCCACCTCGACTCGGTCCGGCCTGACGTCCCCGATAAGCAGCTCTAGCCTCGCGAGCAGGCATAGTCCGAGAAGACGACGGAGCGGACCCATCCGCACTGTTGGACAGGAATGTACGAAGTTTCGGACGGCGGGATAGCACGCATTTATACAAGTTCGTGCTTTCCTTGAGCATCTCAAAATCCCCTTGAAGCTCAAAAGACTCGAGGCCGCATGCTGTTTTCAATTCGAGATACTGTTCCAACAGCTCCTTCGTCTTCAGTTCCGCCTCGGAGATGGTAATACCGCCGTTGCGGCGGATGATATCCTCGTACTCGGCATGCTCCTCGACGATCTTCTCATGGTCCTCCAGCACGCACCCAGCCCTACCTCGGGCTACTTCCAACTCTTCCTCCGCCTGAAGCAGCTTTGCCTGAAGTAAATCGGCGTGCTCTTGACAAGCGACCTGCTTGACCTCAGCCTCCGCGCAGAGCGATTCAAACTTAACCTGCCATTTCTCCAGCTTGGATTCTTTGAACCTCAACAGAGCACACTTTTCGTCAAAAAGCGCCTCAGCTCGGCGACATTTCTCCATCCATAACCGAGCTAGAGACCGTTGTTCGGATAGATCTTGAGAAAGGAGACTTATTTGCTTGTGTAGAGAAGCTATACCAGGGATATCAGAAATCTACACACAGAAGAAAGTGTGAAATTCGTTTATTCAAAAAAAAAGGGGTCCAAGTACATAGTTACACAAAAAAAAAAAAAAAAAAAAATCTAAGGAGCATCCACCTCCTTGTCTTGAAGAGGTGGCTGCCCGGAGGGGGGGCCCTGAGAAAAGCCGTCAGCGCCTGCATCCTTGGAATCCTCTTCGTCAGCCGAAGCCTCGCGCTCCTCTTCCTCCCCGTCCTCTCCTTTCTCGTCGGGAAGAGCATCGAAGGCTGCGTCGAGAGCAGGGTCCCGATCTGCCGAGCAGGCAGCAATCTGCTCGGCAGATAGGAGCACGGACGAGCTGGCAAGGGCGTCCAAAACGGGCAGCTGGCCGAGGTGACGTCGGATAACTTTGGCGTACTCGGAGAAAAGGGCCTCGTCCTCCAGACGCTCGTAGCCATACTTGGATACGTCCAGGTCCGGAAAATCACTGGCGGCGGCCTCCAAAGCACTCAAGGTGTGGCTTCCATTGATAAGCCCAGCCAAGTCATTGGCCAGGCCGGAGAAGCTATCCGACAAAAGCAACCTCTTCGTGTAAGCCCGCAAGGCCTCGCCTTGACAAGCCGTCAGTTTGGCCTCCCTCTTCTTGGCCGCACTCAGCTCGGCCTCAAACCTCCTGCGAGCTTCCTCGGCATTCAACTCGGCATCAAACCTCTTCCGAGCTTCCTCGGCCAGCTCGGATTTGGTGGCCTTTACCTCCTCTCGGGACTTGGCCAACTCTTCCTCAGCCTTCTTCAGCTTGGCCGCGGTCGACATCAGCTTTTCCGAGTACTGACTTTTTTCGTCCTCGTGCTTCGCTGACATCTCCCCGACGCCACTCTTCAACCAGGCCGTGAACATATCAATGCCCTGCAAAAAGGAATGCGGTTAGCTACACGCAATCAACAAGTACACAAAAAAAAACTAACAAATCCCCACCTCGGGAAAAGGCAAATTCCCCAGCTGAGCTGGAGCAGACGGGCTCGCGTCACTGCCCGAAATGTCAACGATCTCCACGTTGACCCTAGATTTCTTGCGGGATGGGCTGTCGGAGGGGGAGAGAGCGCCTGTCGCCGCAGGCACAGCCACCTCGGTTCGCCGACCCAAGTCGGAGGATCTTCCGAGCTGGCTTTGGTCAGACGTCGCAGATCGCCCTGACGACCTAGGCCTCTTTCCCCCGCGAGTTGCGGCCTTGGCATCAGGTCCCTGCTTCCCAAACTTCACTGCAAAGGCAAGGCAATTAAAGGGGTTAGATGACGGATCAACAAACAAAACAATCCTAACAGCACTAGCGGGGCCTCACCCGTTGCTGGATCCACCATATTTTGGGGCTCAAACGGGCTTAACCCCGCTTCAGCTAGCGAGTCTTCATTGTAGCTCTCCTCGAACAGCCCACAACTCGCTATCGCCCTAGCGACACTCTCCAAGCCCTCGTCCACCTCGTTTGTCACCCAAGCGCGAGGCTTACCCAACCTCCAGACCAGCTCGATTAAGCTCTCATGCCGACAACAAAAGAATTTCCTATGCCACTTCTCCACCTTGTTTAGGGTTCTCCCCTTAAACTCAGTGCGAGCAGTGGCATAGTACCAGCCCGCGGATGATTTAAAGGCGAAGAGCTCGTGGATGAGCTCGGCAGATAACGGGTAATTGTGCCGGATAGCTACTACGCCTAGGTCGGCAAACTGTCTAAAGGCGTTCGGGGTTATCTGCCCCAGAGCTAATCCGAGCTTCCTTTGAAGTTCGGCAAAAGGCACCGGAAGAGGTAGACGAAGACCGGAGTGCAGGCTTTCCTCGTAAATCGTGCAAAACCCCATAGGCGGCGAGCACGCTCTATCCTCCAGACGAGGCTCTATGAGGTCAACGTCTAGAGAGAAATTATAAGATTTGGCAAGAAATTTTATCCTAGACTCGTTTAGGATGGAAGAATACTCAGCTACCTTCCCCTCTACACAGCGGGGTACAGATAAAGCCTCAACGGTCGGGGTGAGGGATCCTAACGAAAAAATTCTAAAATTGACCATTCCGTCGGTGGAATCGGCCGGAGGGCATTCGCTATCGCTACTAGAATGAGAGTCGCGAGAATGGGAAGCCATACTTACTTGTTAATTAAGGTAGTCGGCCGGACAAGAGTTCACAGATGAAAGAAAGGAACAGATGTGGAACCGGCGGCACGGCGGTACGGCTTGTCGGAAATCTCTGGAGTGGAAATTGGGGGAGGAGCGGATTTTCTGGAAAATGAATCTTTTGTTGTAATGGCGAATTAGAGTGAAGGGTTATGGAGAGTCCCGTAGTGCCTACTTGAATCCCGCCGCTGAACGTGTCACACGTGTCACGTGGCAGCTTTTTCGGAATGTGAACCGCCCCTCAAAAATATTTTCAAAAAAGTCCCCAAACTTTCCCTCCATCCGAATCCAATTGCAGCGGGATCCGGATCAACTTGACTACATCGTGACCCGGATCCGCGTGAGTACTGAAATAAATTAACTTTTGGGATTTAGCCATCCCCAGCTCGAGCTCGGGTGATGGAACCGCTGATTCAGGCCGGGACTAAGCTGATGTGTGCGATTGTTCAGATCGGAACTTCGACTTCTTTCCTCTTTTTGGGGGGGATGTGATAGTACCGGCCTCTTTTTGGGCCTGATCCGAGGCCCAACCTAATTGGGCCTGTACGTTGAGCTCGGCCCAAGGACCTCGGCCCAGACGAATTATTAATTGCCTTGAAGACCAAGTAATGAAGTCTTATCCTAGAGAAGAAGGAATTCTATTATGAAGGAGATTCGGATATGTACAAAGAATCCTAATAGGATTAGGGCTCGATTCAAGGCCTATATATAAATGCTAGATTAGAGGTGTAAATACGTTCATTGTACTCTCAAGTATAATAAAAACTCTCTATATTCTCTCCCGTGGACGTAAATCACATTGATCGAACCACGTAAATCTTTATGTCATCGTGTTATTATTATTATTCTGTCACCCTTACAAACCCTAGATCTATCAAGTCCCAAAAACGGCCTCCACCGGTGGAGCAGCATGACGCCATACCCACTTAACATACTTATAAATAAAAACATGATTAATTAATTTAGTCTAAATACATTTTGAGCTTTGACTATATACTTATTCTCCGATTTTTTCTACGAACAACATAAGTTCGTTCAAAATATATAAAGTTTGCCAAAATGAAATAATAACATTAGTTTGTCACTGTTAATACATTCAAGGTGTCTTCATTTGAAAGTATAAATTTATACCTTTATTTAAAGATAAATAAAGAAATAAATAAAAATCTTATCCCTTAAAAAATTTTTTTTCTTAATTTTTCATTTTCACCAACACATAGAGAATAATATTATCACATCTCTCATTTCCATCACTACAAGAATGAATAATATTATCCCCTTCCTCTTAGTGATGATGGAAATGAAAAATTAAAAAAAGAAGGAATAGTTTAAAAGGTGAAATTTTTGTTAAATTTATGCTCCAAATGAACACTCTCAATTGAACCCCTTTGAAGAAAGTTTATTGACAAATTAAACAGCCGGTCAATTGTAGTAATTTTTTTCTATTAAGTTTGTTGACAAATTAAACTAGTTAAATTTTGAATTAAAACAAAAAACTAGTTAAATTTTTAAAAGAAAAATTGTAGAATAACAAACAACATAGCTCAAAAAAACCTTTTGCATTCATTAACATAAAAAAGAAATACTACTGCAAAAGAAAAAGGCATAAAAAATCATGATTGAAAAGGTGAGGCTCAGATCTGTAACAACGGGCAAGAGGTGGAGACACCGCCATGGCTGCAAAACCCAGTTGCATATATATAATCTCTCTCTGGAGAGAGAGAGAGAGAGAGAGAGAGAGAGAGATGCCATCTGGGTTTGCCCCGCCAAGATACGGGTCAGATCCGTCTCTGTACCCGACCCAACTCGGAAATTCGAACTTATCATCACAGCCAATAAGATTGATGGGAGGGAGTAGGAATAGTAGTAGTAGAAAAAGGGTTAATTCCAAGAAATGCATTGATCTGTTGCTTGCTGCTGCTGATCTCAGTTCTAATCACACACAGTCAGCACACACTGAAGAAATCCAGAAGGTTGACTGTTATGGAAACTGGAAAGGGTTGATGAAAATGAAAATCATCAGCAAAGAGAGACAAAGAGGGGAAACCATCCTTTCCAAAAGTCTCCAGCCTCTTGTTGCTTGCTTTGCCTCATCCTTAGAGTTGGGATTTTCTTACAATTAATTGTGTATTTGTTTGGTGATGATGCGGCTCTACTTTATTCACAGTAGTCGCTGTTAATCAGAGGGCATTTTCGTAAAATCATAAATGATGACCCGGTCTGTCTGTTTTCACTTGAAACTATCGCCACGAGTGCAATCTAAACTATTCCATCTAGAATCAAATCTCCTTCGATACAGAAAATAAAAATATTGATAAAGTTATTTTGAGTGCAGTAAAAGTTAGGAAGTAATTTTAAATAAAGTAAAAGTTAGGAAGTAGGGGTAGTGGTATTGACCAAGATGTAGTGGTATTGATCAAAAAGTAATGATAAAGTTGTTGTGAGGTGGGTCTAACAGTAGCAAAATGTAGTAAATATAGGAAAGTATGGAGAGTGTTATTGTATAAAAAGTAAAGTGTGACAATTCTTTGTGGACAAAAAAATGTGGTAAGTAGGACAATTTTTTGTAGACACAGGGAGTAGAATGTAGGGGTAGTAGGAAAAAAAATAATAGTATTGACAAAAAAGTGGTGGTATTGACCAAAAAGTGAGAAAAAAGTTGTTGCGATAACCAAAAAGTAGGAATAAAGTTATTGTGAAGTGGGACCATCAATGATAAATGATACTCCCTCCATCCACCAAAGAGTGCACCATTTACTGTTGGGCACGGGTTTTAAGAAAGTTGATAAAATTGTAATGAGTGAAATAAAAGTAGGCTAGTAGGGGTATTGGTAATGAGCTTGTTTAATTTCTTAATCTCTCATTATGCTTTGGGTGTTGACTTTGACATTCTCTTAAGTTTTTCTTCCCTTTTTTTACTCCTTCATGTATGTAAACTGCATTTTTTTTATGGCTGAACACATTAAAACAGTCCATAATTTTTTTTTTCCTTAATGTTAATCCACAAAACAGTGTATATGCTGTAAATTTGCATTAAATTAAACATAAATGTAGAAACGTACACAAACTAAAAGGTTAGAAAATTAAAAGCGGGAAACACTCAATTTAGGCTCCAAAAGGTAACTTTTCATTGACCAAAACCTGTTTACAGCAATGTGATTTGATCAAAAAAAAGGGAGGGAATTTTAAATCACTCATAACCTAACAAAGAGTCTATAAATACACAATAAAAAAGAACCAGCATTCATTACATTGAAACCAGCAGTAAAATAGGAGAAAATCTGCAACATGCCAGCACCTAATTCTAAGCCTAATCTCACTGATGAGCAAAGGAATACTATTGCCCAGTGGCTATTTCAACATAGTAGTGATGGAAGTCTTCGTCATGGAGCAAAAAAAGAGGCGGCAAGCTTATTCAATGTGGATGTCAGCACTATCTTCTGCATTTGGAGGGCAGCAGCAGCCCAACAAGTCGTAGGAAGAGCTATTCATCTGCAATCAATGAAGAAATGTGTCAAACATAAAGATAGAAAGGTACTTGATGTTGATAAAGTGAAGAAAATGTCAGTTCTAGAGAGATCTTCCTTGAGATTGATGTCTTCTAAACTAGGAGTGAGTAAGAGCTTGATTCATAAATGGGTTAAGGAGAAGAAGCTAAGGCCACACACTAATGCAGATAAACCATATCTCACTCCCAAAAACATGTTGTGTAGACTACGATGGAGCTTGAGTCAACTGAATCCATTAAGTGAAGGGGGAAAATTCAAATTTCAGCTCATGTATAACATTATACATGTAGATGAAAAGTGGTTTAATTTAACCCAAGTTTCAGGCAGATACTACCTTCTTCCAGATGAGATTGAGCCACACAGGACTTGCAAATCAAAGAGATTCATTCAGAAAATCATGTTTTTGAGTGTTGTTTCAAGACCTTTCATTGATTCACATGGGACAGTTTTATTTGATGGCAAATTTGGCATATTTCCATTCACAATACAACAACCAGCAGTCAGAAACTCCAAAAACAGAGTGAAGGGAACTATGGAAACAAAACCAGTTCAAGCAATCACACAAGTGGTAATGAAAGATTGCTTTATCAACTGGGTAAGTTTTTTTTTCAAGCTAATCACTATCAGAATGTAGTTACATTCATCATTTAGTCAACCAGGTCAGATTTGTTATTCAATTTCATTCAGCATTTAGTCAACAAGGTCAGAGTTTTTATTCAGTTTCATTCATCATGCAGATGATACCAATCATCAAGGCTAAGTGGCCAGAGGGTGCAAACAGACATATTTTTATACAACAGGATAATGTAAAGTCACACATCAAGATGGATGATCCATATTTCATAAAAGCTGCCACATCAGATGGATTTAACATCCAACTGATATGCCTACCAGCAAACAGCCCTGACACAAATGTGAATGATCTTGGGTTCTTTAGATCTATTCAATCTCTCAAAAATGAGAAGCCAACTAGTTGTGTAGAAGAATTGATCAGTAATGTTAAAACTTCCTTTGATGAGTATGAACCAGCTAAATTGAACAATGTTTTCCTGACTTTACATGACTGCTATCATGAGATTATTAAGGTGAAAGGCAACAACAACTACAAGATCTCACATATGAATAAGGAGAGATTACAGAGGCTTGGTATTTTGCCAGAATGTCTTGAAGTGGATGAGAAGCTTGTAGAAGAAAGCTTGGACTACCTTTTCTCACAAGAAACCAGTGAAGATGCAAGAAATGCAGCAGAAGAAATAAGTGAGGGAGTCCAGCAACTTTACTTATGGGAGTAGATGTTATCTATTTCAGCTTTTTGCAAGAGTTTACAAGGACAAACAATTGTATGGAAGAATGTTTTTAGTTGTTTGGAATGTAAATTAGGGACTTTGTGTTGTTTTTAGTCACAGCATTATCCAATGATAATCATTTTGCATCATTGACTACTTTCAACCTCCTAAACCAGGACACAAAACTCCTAGTGGTGGCATCAAATAGACAGGAAAATAGGGACAGGACAGGGACATGCAATACAGATCAGGTGTAGTATCATGTTCACATAATGTATTTAGGCAATACAGTGGCATCACCAGCCAAAATAAACCACAAATCACCACATGTAAAGCAGATCAAGTGCAGTATCATGATCAAATAATGTATGTAGGCAACACAGTGGCATCACCAGCCCAAAAAAGACATCAATTAACCACATAAACCTCAAATCAAGTGCAGTATCATGAATTAAAGCAACACACTGCCACCCAACCAGCTAAATAAAGTGCAGTATCATGTTCAACATCAAAGCTAGGGACAAATAGCCCAAAAAAGCCCATCAGAAATAAACCCAAATATTAGAACGAGATAACCTGGACTCAGAAGTTTCAACACACTAGGGACAAAAAGCCCTAGCATGCGCAGATACCAATCATCGCGCATATACCATTTTCCTGCCCAGATCGATGGAGATTCGGAGGTCAGCTCAGTTTCAAGGACCATGAATTCAAGTTCAGTCACCAAGGAATCACCCCAGGCCATGGAACTCGTTTCAGGCACCAAGGAATCACTCCAGGCCGGCGTCGAATCGGAGAGGGGAAAGCAGCTCTCTGAGATCGCGGCGAGGATTGACGATTCCGACACCATCGACGGCGAATATGCAGTGTGAGGCGCTGCCAACTCTGACAGAGGAAGCAGCTCTCCGAGCCCACAACCGGAAATATGGATTTCGGCAGTATCTCTGCCGAATCAGGAGAGAACTCCCATGAATAATTCGGTATTAGAGAGAAATTAGTGGCGATTGGGGTCGGAAAATCAGAGAGATGGAGAGATGAATCTAAGTAATCAAGATTCTCATGGCCGATCGGTGAGCACGAATTCTCCATTGAAGAGAATGAAAGAGAGTGAAATAGGTGAAGACGACGGAGAATGAGAGAGTAGGGTTTCAGTAAATTGGGGGAAATAAGGTGAAAACGGCGAAATGAATGAGAGAGTAGGGTTTCAGTAAATTGGGGGAAATAAGGTGAAGACGGCGAAATGAATGAGAGAGAGAGTAGGGTTTGCAATAAATCTGGTGGGTTGGGCAGTTGGGTTATTAGTGGTTTAATATGTGTCTTAAGTAATTAAGTTAAATAAAGAGGTGGGTTCATAAGTGGCAATTCATGTAAATAAGTTAAAGAGAGAAGGGTATGATGGTACAAAAAGTAAAACAGTGCATTTCTTTGTGGACAAGAAAAAATGGGTAAGTAGTGCACTTTTTCGTGGACGGAGGGAGTAGTAAATAAATGAAAAGTAAGAGGGTATGATTGTATAAAAAGGTAAGTAGGGATTTAATTTATGGACAAAAAAATGTGGATAAATATGGATTTAATTCGTGAACGGAGGGAGTACATATCTTCAATTTAATTCATCAACTATAACAATATCTTCATTTATTTGCACGAAGAAATTTGTTCATCAAGTATTTACAAATATATACGAACTTATTCACCAAGAAAATTCAATAGATATAGTAATTACGAGTAGATTACTATTCTATACTAATATAAAAAAAAGTCTTGTTTTACAAAATTTGCTTTGCCTAAAATATCCTTACTAGTATATAATAAAATTAAGGACAGTAATATAATATAATAGATGTCTTAAATATAAGAAATATATTAATTCATTGAAAATCAAACTTACCTTATAAAATTCATCTTTTACCTAATTTAATTGATTTGATCTTGATAATGGTATGTCTCTTTTATAAGTTTCTACGTAGTATAATAAATCATAGAAAGAATTATATATATGAAAATCAAACTCACTTACCTTAGTTTAATGATTCAATTTAATACGCATACTATATGAAATTTTCTTTGAAGTTCGAAAAATAAGCTCCCAATTTATTGAACTCTAATGGTCAATGTTTCGATTTAAGCTAAATTAGTTTCTATTTTATTTATCGTGAATAATAGATGGATAAATAGGCATTGGAATAGTTTAAACCTGCAAATGTGCATTGGTCATAAATTCGGCATTTTAGGATGACGTATGTGGAAGCTCGTTTGTTAGGAAATACTACATGATTATGATATTAGAGCTTTGCGATTTTACAAACTTAAAATTTTATTTGTTTTATAAATTACATTATGATGATACACTAAAAGATTATTTTTTAGTTGGATATTCTTAATTTACTTATAAGAAATGAAAAGAACATTGATAATAGAAAATAAAATTAAAAATAATTTTCCTAATAGAAACTTCAGAAAATTTTAGAATATATTTTTACAATAGCACAAATCTATTCAAGTATAAATTAGATTTATCTTAGGCACCTTACCAAGATATCATTTGACCCCAATAGTCAAAGTTACAAGCAGAATTACATAATATTAGACGATTCGCAACGGCTGTCTCGTCGGCCGTCTCGAGACAGCGGCGGCGACGAGACATGCCGCTGCAAGCCCCTGTGTCTCGAGGCTGTCCCGAGCCGACGAGACTGTCTCGAGTCGGCGCGTGTATTACACGCGCTCGACTTTTTTTTTTTAAATCGGCGCGTGCATTGCACGCTCCAAACATAAAAAAAAAAAATCGGACAGCGGCTAGATTGCAAACGGTTCAAAACGGCTATATTGCCGATTTTGAATTTTTTTTTATTACCACATTTTACAACTATAAATATCACATTTCACCACACCATTTTCACACCTCAAATCTCCACATTTCTCCTATAATTACATATTTTTTTCGCATAAAATTCATATTACCATCTCACAAATGGATCCGAACAATCCTTACTCGTCGTCGTGGTGTCCCCCTGAAATGGCGGACGACGGGCAATACGGCGGATACACCGGCGCGGGGCTCGATTCCATCAATCTCAACTCGTCCGTCGACGAGTCCTTCCACACCGTGATTGGCGACGAGGATAGTCCCTCATCGGAGCCGGCACAGGCCAAAGGCAAGGGAAAGCAACGCGGAAAAGCCAAGGGAAAGGCCCTCGCAATTGTCCCTCCACCTTCTCGTCCGGATGCCGACGCCAAACCAAAGAGGTGCAGTTACACGATGGAACAATGCACCGCCGTCGCCCAAATCTGGAAAGAGGAGACATGCAATTCCATCCTCGGACGAGATCAAAGTGGTGACAAGTATTGGGGGCGTGTGGCAGAGAGGTACAACGCCATGTTCAACGACGACCTCAACACAAAAACGGTGAAGAGCTTATTCGGCCGGATCTCCCACTGGGTGAAGGAGTGAATGATAGCATTCGACAAGGCGGAGAAGAAAAGACAGAGCGGCGCCTCCGACGACATGGTCAGGGAGCAAGCCCAGGAGTTATACCACGCCCATGAAGGGAGCTACTTCAAACATTTTGGTGCCTGGAAAATTTTGGCGGACTACCCCAAATTCCTCCACCAAGAATTTCCCGACGTTCCGTCCATGAAGCTGATGAAGAATACGGAAGAGGGTGCCTACACCTCATCTGGAACGCCGCATGGATCGAGCGAGGCAACCGAAGAGGAAAGCACGGCTCCCCCTCGCCCACAGGGACGAGACGCGGCAAAGGCGGAGGCGAGGGCGGCCAGAGGAAAGGGAAAGAAGAAGCTCAGCGAGGAGGAGGAGTTCGGGTCGATGGTCTCCTCAACAAATGACCGGCTAAACAACCTCGCCGCGGCGAAGAACAATCTCGCCGAGGCAATGAGGGAGCGTACTCGGGCGAAACAAGACCTCGCTGATTTGAAGATCATCAACACGGATACGTCAAATTACACGCCAGAGCAGATGCAGTTCCATATGATATTGCTCAACGACGTCAAGCGCCACCGCGGATGGGCCTAGTTATTCTTTTTTTTTTCCAACGGCTATGTTTTTTAAATATTGTAGTATTGTTTTTTTTTTTATCATTTCTAGTAATGTAATATTTGATTTCTAGTAATGTATTTTTCTTAATTTGTAGTAAGGTATTTTCATTTAAATTAATGAAATTTTTAAATTTTCAATTTATCTTATTAAAATTAATGCAAAATAGAAATTCAGAAATTCCTTAGAGACAGCCCAGCAGTGCAATAGATTAGAAAGTTTATCGGATGAATGAAACTATTTCTATTTATCTCATTTTCTGGAGTTCGACTCGTTTGAAGTAGTCTAAATCTATCCTAAATTGTATCAATTGGGCTAGGGCCATAACATGGGACTACTAATTTTGCAGACTGTTGCACAAGAATGAATATTACTTAGTGCAAATAAAAGGTAACACTTGCAAATTTTCGATATAGTATCTTATTTTTCCAAAAGTCAATTTAATTTAAAATAATCATAAAAATGAAACCGCCCCACTTATACGGTGGTGTAGTGTTTTATTTAACAATATATATTTTGTAATTCTATAAAAAGATGATTTTTTTCACATAAACTTTCAATTTGGCTAGAAAAACACAAACTTTGAATTTAATAGTAAATTTCACGTGGCTCTGACTTTGGTTAAAATCAAATAAAATATAATTAGGTATATTTAGTTATACAAACATTAAATATATAAATAAGTAGGTGTAACCAATTATAATCATCACAATTTTCTCAAATAGTAGTTAATAAGTGTCTAAGAAGATTTGGCTAAAATTATACCACTAGACTAGGAATTTTATTTTCCTAGCTAATTAGAAACTTAGCTATATCATTTTTTATTTATAAATCTCTCAATCAACACATTTTAATAATTTAAATTTTATTGAATACGTATCAAAATACAACCATATTATATATATATATATATATATATATATATATATGAAAGCAAAGTTCATATATTACTCCATCCGTATCTTTTCATTAAGATCATTTGATCGAACATGCATGTTATTACTCTCTCCGTATCTTTGCATTAAGACCATTTGGTCGGACATGTATCATGCATGTCCGACCAAATGATCTAAATGCAAAGATACGGAGGGAGTACTTGACAATTCAATCTGAATAGTAGTACATCGTATAAATAGTACTAGTATAAAGCTTATGATTCTATTTTCTTTTTTTAGGTTTATTTTATTATTTACTTTTTAATAAGTTCATCACTTAAATAGTACTCGTTTTTTTCCATTGTCCTTTTTCTGGTTTGTGTAAGATTCTTTTCAGGCCATCAGACAATTCTTCCATTGTCAATGCATGCAGTCGATACTTCCAAGCATCCCAGAAAAATCATGTCTCGGCTCATGCATCTGAAGTAGATGAGCACAATTGATTGTCGTGTCCTCAAGTACTCTGTACCATAGGCAGCAATCAAGGCGGTGCAAAAAAGCTTCATTGCTTCACGGGCCGTTGTGTCGCTCATCCTCAAGTACTCATCATATTGGTCTGCGGCGCCGTTGTTCGCTAGTTGCCGCAATGCATTAGTGCATTTTTGAATCGCACTCAGGCCCATTCTTCCGATTGCATCGACCCCCTACTGAAAATACTCCTCCTCTTGCGTCGCAAAGATTTTGAGAAAAAGAGATCTTCTCATACAAATCGGCGGCATAAATGATTAAGACTATTTACTAGATTGTCATCAAAATAGTCGGCGTGAAGGCGGGCTGCAGCATCTTCGCGGTACCTTTTCACCACGGACCTCTTTGGCCGGCCGCGCCGTGCTTCCCTACGCTCTTCTTCCATTTCGAATAATTTTTGGAGATCGTTGCTTATTTCTTGTGCCAACGGCCGAGCTTCTTCACTGAGTTAAAATCGTTGTTGTGCAACATGATTGAACAATTTTTGAAAGAAAATAATGCAAAACTATTGAAAATTTGAGAGGGAAGTGTAGAGAATGAAATGAAAATGATGTAGATTAGTGTGGTGTTTATATACTAAAAATAAGATTAAATTGAAAAAAAAGAAAATAGTCGTTGACCAATCAGCGCGCGCCACATCATGGGCAAGTCGGCGCATGAGAAAGGCAGAATTGCGCCATTTTGCACCGCTAGTTCACTGATTGCAACAAGCGTGCCCATCACAATTTAGGTGCCCATAGCGAGCGCCAGCGGTGTCAATTCGTCTGGCGCCTCTTTGGATTCTCTAAGTGTTCAAACTTCAAACTAAAATTCAAATTTGCACTTAAAATAGACAAACTCTTATTCGCAAATCCTCGCAGCGCATGCACAAATAAGTTAGAGCATGTGCTACAGGGGATCGATCCCCGGGGTTGAGAGGAAGATCAACTTTCCTCGATCGACCTCGTCGGGGTCGATCCCCGTTGTGAGTGAGGTCGAGGGATGGGGTTGATGGAGGGAGTCGTAGGCGGTGTTAAGGGATAGACACTCCTCTCGCCTCACTTAAGCATCCATTTGGGGACATGCGGCGTGTTGTTTGATCCCGATAATGAGTAACTGGTGTATGGGGGGATACACCAGTAGCAATTTTTTGAATTTGAAACTTTTTCACTGAGGAAACTGTTCAGGTCAGTTCGCTCAACAACTGAGAGAGGCAGTCGGAGCTAATCACACAGGTGCACAACTGACTTCTTTGGCTGAGGGTCAGCTGTGTAATCTAACTAATGTTTTAAAGAGTTAAGTTATGCAGAAGTTGGTGGAAATTAAAGCTCATTAGTTAAACTGAAATCTTATGAAAACGAGAAAGGTCAAGTTCCCAAAATTTAGTGCAGTTTGTATGCGGAGTCAGTTGGTTAGATAACTGAAATGTAAAATACTGAAAGTAAATGACACAATATTTTAACGTGGTTTGGAGATTAACGTCCTACGTCTACGACTTTTTTTTCGGGAAAGTAACCCACTAGATAAGTTTACGTGTGTTTATCAAATGTTCCACTTGGTTTGCGGGTTCCAAGCAATCTAACGAGTTCGATTACAGGTTCTAACCAAACTTTACAATACTTTTGTGGGCAAGTGTACAACTTGATCTTACATTGTGGGTTCTAAGGGACCTAATGTCTTTAATTGCGGGTTCAAAGACAGACCTAGAGTTTTGGGGTTGAGTTTTTTTCCAACTATGAAGTCTTCTACACAGAGAGGAGTGGAGGTTTCTTTCTAAGGCTTAGAGACTTGATCTTTTGCAAGAGTCTGATTAAAACAATGCAAGAACCTAAATTCTAGACTCGATCAAAGAGAGGGCTCTTTGAGAGGTTAGATGGAAGAACAGGAGGAGGTGTGGACACTCGAATTCTACTAGTTCTTCAACTTGGTTGTTCTTAAATTAGAGAGATTCTACTTGAATTTGTCATCTACTGCTTTGCGCGTATTGTTTTCCTCATTTGTTATCTCTCTGGTAATCTCTCAGGTTTCTTTAATGAGGAGGCCTCTATTTATAGAGAGAGAGATCTAATTAGTCGTTGGAAAGAGCCCGTTTGATCTCTGCCAAAAGCATGGCTCTCCACCCGCTCCACTACAAACTTTCCTAAAATGGTAACTGCGACCTTCACTTTATGCGCGTCTATATAGTTGGCCCATTTATAGTAAGTTTCCAGACTGTCTTGTGCTTCCGAGTAGATTTGAATTCGGACTTCAACTCTTCTGTCTTCAATGTCTTCAAAGTCTTCTCTTATCAGTTTTGTGACGTCTGACTTCAACATAACTTCTCTTCATGCTTGAGCTGCATGGTTCAGTTATGGAGTCAACTGAGTTGTGGTCTGACTGACCAAGTTCCGCTTGAACTGCCTTCTTCAGTTTGACTGACTTCTTCTACTTGAATCCTGTAAAGATAAAAATTCATACGCTCAAACAATGAGTTCTAGTTAAATTCAGACTGATGGCTTTCATCTACTCGATTTGGGTCAGTTGAATTTTGAGATAAATCAAAACGTGACAATCCATAAAAATACACCCTTTCATAATGTAAAAATAAAAAATATACCATAATCTAAAATATAATGATTTTTACACTCTTTTGAATATTTCAAATATAAAATGTCCTCTTGTCAAGCACTTTATATCACATCTTACACATGTGTAAGAGATGTGATATAAAGTATATGACATTTCAATGATTTAGTGATAATTAGGTGATTATTTGACAATCATTAGCCAATAATTATATAATTTAATTATTTTATATGAAACATATTGGGATAAGTAGGTACTAAATTCAGTCAAAAAATTATGAATAGGCATTAATGAACATAAATGTAGATCTCGCTCGGACAGAACAAAATCCCGCTTCCCGCTCGAGCGAGATTTGACACGTGGCGAGCGGGTTTTGTTCTGTCAGAGCGGGAAATTGTAGAAAAGTTGGTCAATGTACAGAATGATGACTGATTGGTGCCTGGCATGAATTTACTTGCTTGTGCAGACATGAGATAGTACATTTTCACGTGAAATGCGGAAAAAAATCTGTATAACATTCACAACTCTAAATATTTTACCATTCACACGCCTCTTTTATACACCCACAATAACATCCTTTCAAATTCATCATATTCGAAAGTGGCAGCAATATTTCAAATAATATCCTTTGAAATTCATCACATTCGAAAGTGGGCAACAATCTTTCAAATTCGTCATTTGAGGTATTTTCCGACCTTGTAATTTTCCTTTAGGGTCCACTTAATTTTGATTGTACGTGATAAATTACAAAATGGGACTCTTTAATATTCAAAACTCAGAAATTTATATGAATGCCGTATAGATTACATAGCAAGTGGATTTTATCATTTCCCGCTCGAAAGGGCAATCTCTGATCGAATCCAGCATCGATCACTGGATCGTAGAACGTGATCGGCCCTACCACTGGAGGATGAAGATCCTGACTGATGAACATGTTTTCCCTGGTCTCAACGGTGGGGTGGCTCTCGGTACTCAGGATCGCGATCCTCTGCCTCTGCCTCTCCCTCTGCCTCCGCCTCTCGCTGCTCATTGGTAACAGGCTGCCTCTATCGACTCCGCTGTCTCTGTGCTCTCCTTGGAGGGGTCTCTCTTCCTGGTCTTCATCATTAATTACTATGGCCTGGCGTAGTTGACGGGGAACTGTTCCCCTGCACGTAACGGATTTCTCGGCACTACAAAGTCCACTCCAAGTGCATTTGGATACTGACTGGATCGGAAATAGAAAATCTCCATTTCAGCATCATCTGGTACAAATGGGTTGAATCGACCAACCTGCAACGCAAAAAATTTTATCAAACACAAATACAATTATAAAAACAAATACAGAAAAAATACATACAATGAAAAAATTAAAATTTACCTGCAAAAAAAATAATGGCTCAAGCTCTGTTCCACTTATCTTCTTGAACTTTCATCTAAGACATTTGGGCCGTGCATTCGGGTTATCAATTACCGCAACTGCAGCGGCTAAGTTTGGCAGCACCTCCAACTACCAAATGTGGAAAGCCCATGCTGCACCGTAGAAGTGGTACTTTTTCGTCTGCTGCATATTGTCCACGTAGTGCTTCAGATGCAAATACATGTATACGCCCCAAGGAAACCGAGAAAATGCTTCCAGATTGTCCACCAGCTTCCACCCCAATCCGCAACATACTTCTTCTGCTCAAGACCAAACAGCAGCATATACAGAACTAACACGTGCGCGACCTGCAGGTACAGCTGTCCACTCTGATCTGTCACGTGCCTCAGGCAAAACCTATCCAAGAGGTCCCCCACACTAATCGGCAAGCCGTTGACAAACCGTCGATATACTTGTACATCTCGTAAGTCGTGGTTGTTTGAGGGTTGGAAATCACACGAGCCGAATGACAATCCGGTAACAAAGACATACTCCACAGAAGAAAAACGAAGGTTCGTCCCGTTGATGTGAAACCACATGTCGTGTGACTCGCCCCATTGAACCGAAATCTGCCGGAACAATACATAATGCATGCCCATACCGCACTTCTGCCCTGGCTGCCAGTAAGTAAAGTGGTCAAAACAACCTTCAAGCCACCTCTCCAGGAGATCCTGTCCCCCAACCTGCATCAATGTAGACTGAACGTCTTCTAAAATGATGTGCCTGTAGGACGTGCTAACCGTGGACTTCTGATTAATAGTCTCGGGCCTCTTCAAAATAATCTACACTTATAAAAATTTAAATTAACAAATAAATATTAAAATCACCATGACAGTATTTAACACGTAAAAAAAACAAATCCCGCTCGTAATATCTTTATCCCGCTCGAGCGGGATATTAATCCACAAGTCACCAATTTGAGCGGGAAATATTTCACAAACCATAAAAAATTTGAATGACTTAGATAAACTAAATCCTGTTCGGCAGAGCTATATCCCGCTCGAGCGGTATTTGGTCGATGACCAGTTTACCGAGCGGGATATATAATAATTAATATGTATGAATTAATTAAAAAATAAGTACCATATTCTATATTCAAAAAATTCAACATAACCGTATTTCAGCTAATTAGTATCCATTAATCACCAAAAATTCAAACATCACCAATTAAACGAATTAGGGATCTAGGGCAGGTTGTAAACTATTATCATTAATTTATAGGGACAAAAATCAATTTCCCGCTCATCTACGGCATATCCTGCTTGAGCGGGATTTAGATGACATTAGGGTTTTCCGAGCGGAATTTGCAGAAATAACAATTAAATTAAATAAATAACTAAGGGACGAAATCTTACATTACAAATTGAAGCAATATATATATATTCAGCGCGTGTAATTCCTACAAATACACAAAAATATTCACTAAATAAAATTAATAACATTATCGAATATAATACTAAACTCTCCATAATTAGCCATATTTGCTGCCGATGTGAAGGGATGAGTGAAAACGATAGATATGAGCGGGATTGTGTAGGTTTTGGACGAGATAAGGGAGAAAAGTGTGCAGCGAGATAAGGGAGAAGAGGAGGTGGGCAGCGAGATAAGGGAGAAGAGGGAGTGGCAGCGATAGAGGTGGTAAATTATTGGTTTCAAAACGTGGGGGTGGGGGTGGGAGTAAGTTTGAATTAACCCTCACCCTCAAACTTTGAGCCGGTCAAAATCACCTACAAAAAAAAAAAACATAACTGCAATGGTGTCAGCGTTGGGGAAAGGGGAAAACAAAAAAAAAACATGTCAACGTGTGCAGGGGGATTTGACACATAGTGGGCCCAAAAGTGAAAGTGGGGTAAAATTCATTTTATTTGTTAGGGTGGTGTATTTTTCATTTTACATCTAAGGGTATGATGTATTTAAAATTTTCCCCCAATCAAAACCTTCACTAATTTTTTCAAGACGTGTCTCCATTCGTCCCCTTTTATTTTTTATTTTAGGGGGGTGTATTCAATAGTGACTTTCATTGAATTTTAAAGACTCCTAAACTCTACAGATTTTAAAAGTCAATGCATTTTTGTTGGAGTTAAGGATATATTTCGTTTGGAGTTTTGGGGGAGTCTGAAGAGTTACTTTCGACTTTTGTTTGAGTTGTGAATTCCAACATCCAAGCGATCGCTCACACTAAGCGCTCGCTCGCAGTGCCGAGCGTTCACTCGAAGCCAGTGATCACTCGCGCCCCGTCAGTTGGACTATCATCAGGATTCTGATCAGAATTTCCCGATGCAGCATTGCATGAAAGGCATTTAACGATGTGAACGGGAACTTGTGAAGGACAAATTAAATATGAAACAGAGCTTGTATAAGAAGTTGCTATCTTGGCCCATGTAGGAGAAAGCAACGAAGCAGAAAGTTGAGAAGAACAAATATTTACTGCAGACATCAACAAGTGTTGATTTACTATGCTGAAAGCCATAGTCTTTGAGAACTGCAATAATAGATTCCAATAGACAAAAGCTGCATGACTAAAATAAACCAAAACCTGCTGGCAAAGCAAAATGAAAGATCAAAACAAAAGAACAGCTGCTAACTTCAAGAACAAAAACAAGCACTATATCCTTTTTTTATATGTGAAGCCGACAACCAAAGGAGATAGTGCTTGAGTAAGCAATTTGTCGAACATATGGCGCGCACTCCACAATTTTTTACAAACGTCAAATTCAAAATTTCGCAACAAGCGTCACTTCCCATTTTCCGTCTCCTATTTTGTGAGTGGTTGCAAACAGAAATTTAGAGAGAGAGAAAGATTACAGTGGGCGAATTGGAGACCGACTTGGAACTTGCTTGATGCCCGCTTTAGCCGTTGAATGGGTAGGAAGAACACTAAAAAAGAGAGAGAATCCTAGTTTTCTTTTTCTTTTTCCCGCATTCCCAGCGACCGTTGGACCCCAGCGCCGGCTGGGAGCATAGAGCGACCGCTCGTACTCAGCCGGCGCTGGGATTTCAAATCTCATCCCAAACGATGAGATTTCATGCAGTGTATTTTTGTCCTCAAAATCAAATGAAAATCAAATAGAAATCATACTTTGCAAAGTCCATAGAGAAATACACCAAGAATTCAGGAATCCAAATGAAATCGTAATTAAATACACCTAGACTTTTTTAAGATTTCTGAAATCAAACAAAAGTATAAATTGAATACACCCGGATTTCAGAAATACAACAGAAGTCTGGATTAAATACACCTAGACTTCTGAAATCTTTAAAATCCAATGGAACTCTACATTGAATACACCCCCCTTAATTTCTGTAAAAGTTTCCAACGGTTATTTTCCCAAATTTCCCTATATATACCACACTTACCTTCATCTCATTTCACACTTCAATTCTATTTCAATTCTATTTTCTTTTCTCTCAATTTCATTTTAATTTTCGAAAAAAAAAATCCTATGAATTTCAAGGGTTCTTTTTCAATTTAGATGAGGACGACGAGCAACATCAAACAAATATCGAGTTGGGTCGACAAACTATTCAACTTTACCAAGAAGCATACGGTGATGATGAGGACGTATGAGCTGCAGACGAGGTCGCACAAGCTATTGCTTTACCAAGTATACGGTGTTCGTTTTTAAATGGTTGTCATATTATAGACGGCACGGATTTTAAGAATATAGTAGGTAGTAGTGAATAATAATGAGTATTATTGTGACTGGAGTAAGAATCTCACAATAAATATGGGTAAAGTAATGGAAAATATAATGTTAATATAATGTATTATGTGAGTACTACTACTATAAATGAAAATGACAACAATTTCATGAATAGATTTAAATAACAAAAGTGATAATCATTTACAAAAAAAAATTAGATTTAAATTAGAAAATAATTTTTTGATGTATTCTTATTATTATTAATTAGATTTACAAAAAAAAGATAAAAAAAAAATTATTTAATCGCCATTCATTGATAGACCTAGATCCATATATCAACTAATTATCAAACTTTACCTTGATTTTATCCAATCATGAAAATTCCACTAAAATCACCAAAATCAAGAATGGAAGTAAGCCTATCAACTCGGATGCTCTTAGGGTTTTATCATCAGGTGAGCAGATTTGAAGTGATTACAAAAGAATAATTAGAATTTATTAATTTAATTAAGTTATCCTCAATTAAAATTTCTAATTAAATTAATTAAGGCTCACTTATTCGAAAATTAATTTTAAAATATATATATAAAAAAAAGAGAGAGAAAGAAAAGCAGTGAGGCTCAGATCTGGAAAAATGAAGAGGCTAGAGACGGAGTCACCGCCATGGCTGCAAAACCCAGTTGCATAGATGCCCTCCGGGTTTGCCCAGCCAAGATACGGGTCAGATCCGTCTCCGTGGCCGACCCAACTCATAGAAACTCATCATCACAGCCTTCACGATCACAAGGGACAAGATAGGAATTGTTTGCAAGGAGATGGAAATGGTGATACTGATACTGATACTGATACTGATACTGATACTGATACTGATACTGATACTGATACGTACAAGACAGAGATCAAGAAAGCAGTACGTAATTAGACAGTTGTTTGTCTGTTGCTGTAATGATTGTTATATACACACAGCCGAACACACACTGGACTAATCCAGCAGCTCAACTGTGATATACATATATACATATATATATATATATATATATATATATAATTAGAGAGAGTGTGATTGTAAGCACGACGCTCTTTCCCATATGAATTGAGGGGAAAATCATCGGCAAACTGAGAGAGAGGGGCAGCTGTTACCAAAACAAATACCAAACCTCTCCTATTTAGACCTCATTTCGGAGTTGGGATTTCTGTTTTAGTGAGACTTTGGAATAGAGTAACTTGTGTACCTCTACTTATACATGGTCAATGGTGGGTAGAAAATAAAGGGTATTTTCGTAAAACAAGAGTCCTCGTAATTTTCGTCTCTATCCTTATGAATTTCCAAACACTCTCATCATCTAACAAAAATAATCTCTCCACCAAACTGAACGCCTTAAATGTTAACGGATGCGGATTCTTATGATAAAAAATATCGAAACAAAATTGAGCCGAGTTTTTACCAAATTTTCTTTTTTGAACATAAATTACTAACAAAATTGAGAATCGAGTCGAGTCAAGTTTATTCATAGAATATTTTTGTCTGTTCAAACTTGATTAAAATATAAATTAAATCTAATTGAATTTTCTAGAATTTATCTTAAAACATTCATTTTTTTTAAAATAAATAAATTACTTATTCTCAGAAAACCCAATATATACTCACTGAAATTCATTATTTTATATAACAAGTTAAGTCAATGAGAAAATATTACTACTAGTTAAGAAACATATTCTACCAGATTAATTTGATAATTTCAAATTGACTTATTTAACAAGTTCGCAAACACACGAACTAACGAATCGAGTGCTATAAAGTGCAGCCAAGCTTCAAGTTTATTATATCAAGTCATATGGGATGGTAATTGAGAATGTGAAAGAAAAGCAAGAGATTTCATTTCCTTCTCCTTCAATCACAAATAGAGAGATACACATTGTGTTCAACCCAAAACAATGAAATAATGTATTGGAAATAGAAAGGAAAAGAAAAGAAAATTTATATACTTCAAGACTACATGGCCGCTCTACCCCTTTGCTGGAACGATAATCTGTGCTCAACTTCTCCCGTCAACTTAACAGCGAACATAACCTGCAATAATTTCTCATTATAAATCTTCAAACCAAAGTTCTATCTATCTTCATAAACTTTGGCAAAACATATTGCTTTTCCAGACAATTGACTATCTCGGATTTTTAGCATATGAATATGCAAAAGAACAAACGAAAGAAGTTGTGGCATCAATACTCACCATTTCCAACGAGCTGACCCGATAGAGGAGGAAACCACCGCCCGTTTCCCTGGAAAAGAAACATATCGTTAACAGGAAGTTTATGCGTAAACAGTAGTGTTTCGAACACAAGTGACGTAGTCATAGAGGAAAGCTCACTCACTCTTTAGAGACCAAATTTTGATTCATGCCAGTAAGATGTATAGAACCTGTGTCCGACTCACAGGGGGTTTTGTCATCGTCACAAGTTTTCAAGCTCATAAATACATCCTAATTAAGGAGAGAAATAAGGATAACAAAACTTGATAACATTCTCATTTTAGAAGGGAGAAGGGAGAGTTAATAACAGTATACACGAGTTCATCATTAAATCACTTTGACCAGAAGATACAACACAAGACTTTTTTTTTTTTTTTTTTTTTTCTATCAACTGTTTGGGAATTGGGATAAAACTAATTGCGGCTTACCACTCCATATTGTAGTAATATGTTTCGTAAAGGCTCAAAACGGGTCACGTCTTCTTTCAAGATATTAAAGTCACCAGACATCAATTGATGGAGTCCGACTACAATTTTCCTGCATTTACTCAAGGGAAGAAAACAAAAATTAAATAAAATGATAGTGATGAATTATAGGAATTAACACGAGAGATGTGATGGCATTAGGGGGAACATAAGTAGACTACATTGAATCATGGTGAGAGATGAGGTCTTTTATAACTTCATGTAGTCTAGATTCTTAATCATGAGAAATACAGAATGACACAGGACTCTATTTTGAGTTAAAAAAAAAATGCACCAACCCTATGATTGATTCTCACACCAATATATTTCTTCTTTCGTCATTTAAAAAGGTGGCGAAGTTGAATTTTTCTCAAGGATATAGAAGCAGGAAAGTAGAACATTTCGGTGACAAGCTGCAAGATTACCAGTCACTGTTGCTTTCGTTTAGGGTCCTCGTCAACCACGCAATCTGATCATTTCCACATGCACTAGATTGATCCTAAAATCACGAGCCAATGACGGTTTAGAAAATATGTCACTAACAAAGAATTTAAAGATTGATCGAATTAAACTTTGAGATCAAAACATTTATATGCTGCAGCCTGCAGGCCCATTTGCAAGACAAACAGCAAAAATTCAGAACCAGATGATGAATAATATAGAAAGAAAGAAGTCAATAATAAATAAGGTAAGGCCTATTAATCAGAAAAGATACAATAGAAGATGTAAGATGAAGCATTAGAAATCACATAATTATATCCAGCACCTAATTTATATCCCTTTAAACAAAAAGTCTTTGATAAATGTATATATTAATCTGTTATTTATAAAGAGACTCCCCTAAATAGCAAAGTCTTTTGATAAATGGTCTGGCACATATTCTATACAAGACATATTAACAACTTGGTGTCTCAGTTCAGGTGTGGAGGGAGAACCTTCGAGGGCAATGAGCTGAGGATGGATGTCTTGCAGTAAATATTCTTCAGACTTATCTAGAATTTTCGAGTATTATGTTTGAGGACCATAGTAAATCTGCTATTTGCGTTTCAGATTTTCCTGCAACAATTTGACAGAAATAGACTTCCTCTTCTTCTTCTTCTTCTTCTTCTTCTTCTTCTTCTTCTTCTTCTTTTTTTTTTTTTCCCTAATGAATTGTCGTAAACAGAGCATGCTTATTTTTGTTCTAGAGCTGTCCGTTCCCCGACTAATGGAAGTTAAAGCACAAAGGAAGATAAATGCACAAAGATGACATAACTTCTAGTAGTCATCATAATCACATCAAGGGATCTACTGTCTCTTTTTCTTGATGCAAGATCTAGGTTATACAAAAACATACTAACAATTATGAAAGGATGTTTAATGAAATACATATAAGGCATAAGAGCAAATTGATGCAAATGACAAAACATATCTGCCTTCTAAGCCATTGAGATAAAACAGCAGGATTTACTATAAAGCAAAAAAGATGTTTGAAAAAAAAAAGAAAAACTAATGAAGTGCATAATAAAGACACTTACAGAACACGTCCCCGACCTGTAATAAGACAGTATCCAATGCAATAATATCTAGAGTTTGTCCACCGGGAACTTCTACTTTCTTCGAGAAGAATGTTTGCCTTTCTCCTGTCAAAGCCCCAGAAAGATACCTACATTTGGGAGTTAAGAAAGAGGAACTTCAAAGCAATGTAACACCAAAAGAATAAAATGATTCATGCTAACAAAAGAAGGCATACCAGGGCATGTTTCGTAACTCAGGAAACAGCGTTGCCTGTTAACAAAGTCATATCATTTCCGTGCTGATATGAAATAACGAAAAAGGGAATTACTTCAAAGGTTTACATATCTCGTCAAACTTGTGATTATCTCAAAATGAAGCATAACCTCAGTAAAAAGTAGATGGAACTCAAGAGCAATTTAAAAGCAGAACGAAGCGAAATCACAAGAATTGTAGATTTCTGAACAGTTAAAAGGGATCTCACATTATCTTCAAAAAACAAAGAAAAAAAGGGATCTCACATTCTTCCGGAGCGGATCAGATTCACCAAGCTCACTAAATTCCATTACAAAATGCACTTTGTAAGTCTTCTTTACCTTCACCATCTGCATCAAACATCAAGCTTACAGTTACCACAAGGCCTCTAATAATCAACAATACTTATTTATTTTCTTTAACAGAAATAAAATCAACATTCACCACAACCCCTTCTCTCGTTAATTAAAAAAAAAGATCTAATCGACAAACAAAATCATGAAGAAGTAAAGAAAAAGATAATGAAAGAGGAGAACACAGAAAGGAACAATGTTCAACCTTGAACCACGAACAAAACCAAATTGATTCCCAAAAACGCTTTGAAGAAACAAATATAAAAACCAATCTTTTTCACCAATAAATGAAACCCATGAGAGAGAATAAATGAAACCTGTTGAAGCAAAAGGGTTTGTTGTTGAAGAGATCTAAAGCCGCCCGCAACACTCATAAAATACATGTCAGTGTGGCTGCTACCTTGGTTTGAGATGTTAGATTTCTGGGGTTGACCAATATTTATGGCTATGTAAGCTACAATGCAGAGAGAGAGCTGCGTCATAACCGTGCAAGCCCATGATCTTTCCTTCATTTTCACAAATCTGTGCATTTGCTGTGCTGCTGCGACTAAGCTGAATATAGATGAGCCATTCGAATATAAATAATATGGATATTTCTTAAAATTGCGGACTTATAGTAAAAATATCAATATCAAATATCTGAGCTTACAGAACTGAAAATTGATCGTCGCGCTGAATTTCTTACAGCTTTATCGTTACTCTGGCTTTGGATATTCATGCCATCATCTGACGTAGGCCTTAGGGTGAAAAATAAAAACGGGTTAGATTAAGAATTATTATTATTATTATTATTATTATTATTATTATTATTATTATTATTATTATTATTATTATTATTATTATTTTAAACTGTAAGCTAGATTAAGACGAGCTATCTGATTACAAAACTGTTGTTGTGCATAAAATTGGTTGATCTCAGACAAGATAAAATGACTTTTGTTATTATAATAAAATATTACTCAACGGCTAACGGTTTTAAAATGAAGTTCTCATGTGCGACGCACCGGACCATCCGTCCTTTTTTTTCAAATTTAATTAATTAATATTTATCAAATATAATTAATATTATTCAACCACAAATTTATGATCAATCTTTAATTAGAATTAATTATATATTAATTAACTAAAAATCAACATAAAAATAGTTAATAATATTAGTACTATATTAGGAGGAGATTGGAGTGGTGCCCATATAAAATTAGTTGTGCAATCTACATCTACTATTAAATAACTTCAATTATTTAAGGCACCCAAAAAGAAAATTGTGGCTTGAGTAAAGAATCTGTCTCAAGAAAATTACAGGTGGGGATTTGTTTTGAAATTATTTCTAATTTAACATGGCATACCTGTCATAAATTATTATTATTATTATTATTATTATTATTATTATTATTATTATTATTATTAGTATTTATTTATTTATTTTGAAAAGTCATATAGTAGTATGTAATTAATTATACTTCTAGCAATTTTAAGAATTAAAAACTGTCAGATAATGCGACTGCTTCTTCTTTAACATGCATTGATACAAATTCACCAGAAAACAAAACACTCTGCAAATAATACGCTGAATTTTCAAACACTTCAATTTCATTCATTGGAATGAAGGGTATCAATCTTTCGGTTTCTGAATGAAGTTCAACACGAGTGGATCAGTAACAAGTTACCTAATTACATTCACCAAGTCTGAGATTTACTCTACGAATCAAAAACTTATAGATCATTTTCCATCCTTCTATATATGGAAAGACTCTAGTATTGCGGTTCAATTTCTGGCCCGTAAAGCTTCAGCACCGTCTACTGGCACCGCGTGTATGACTCATAGACGCTAATTGCCATGGATACACTGCACATAAGGTTCTGTCTTTGATAGAAAAAATGCAACTAGCAAGCTGCGTCCACACCTTCCATAGCCACTACAATTAGGGTATGTATGTGCAGAGTGTTCTCGAGTTGCAAAAACTTACTACGAGATGGGCACCAATTATCTGAAAATGTAAAAGGCGATGGTAGCAGAAGCGATACCTCAAGAATGAAACGCAAGGATCCACTCCAGTGATATTTTCTCTTTTCGTCTTCTAATTGTCAGTCCACCTCCTCCTTCGTGTTGGGCGCTCAGATTTGATCTCCAAGTCTACGCACGTTTCTGTTTGGACCATAGGCAAAGGTTCACTCTCCATCTTCTTAACTGCAGTGGAATCTTTGTCACTTGGCAGGGGAAGCTTGAAACGCTCACTTTGCTTCGTTAACTTGGTAACAGAATCCAAGCATCTATCCTCGCCATCATTCATTTCTGGACCAGTGTCTTTATTATCGACCAGCGGCTGTGGATTTTCTTTGATCTTTTCTGAAGGATCTTCAAGAGCCCTGGTTGCCAAGGATCCTCCGCTACTGTTACATGTATCTCGGTCTCTATTCTTCAAAGAAGATGACATGGCAGGGGTGACAGCAACATCCGCCTCCTTATGGCTTGACCAACGTTCCAATTTGAAGCGCCCCCTCATTGAGTCAGGCTGTTCATCGTCAGTCGAAGCATCATCTCTCTGATCTGTATGACCACGCCCACTTTTTTGCTCGGTTCTGCCGCTCAAGCTTGCCTAAAAGCAAAAACATATGGGAAAACACTTAATAATACAGTTCGGTAAAACATGCATTTTGATCTTAAAACTGGTAATAAGAGATTTGATGATTAGCATTCAATTGTATCCTAATTTTGAGGATTTCTATACATGATGCAAAGCAACAATAAAACATTTTGCTATAGTAAAGAAGTAATTAAAATGCTTAGACAGGCATCAGTCATATATAATAAAAGGAAAATATAGGCATACAAAATATATATATACACACATTCAATCAGGTGTATGCTATAAAGCTATCAGCCCACTGCCTGCTTATAAATTTCAAAGGAATCACTAAAAGGTTCTATAAAGTAACCGCAGTAGTGTTTAACATAATGATCTGAGATCTGAGATCTGAGACAACATATATCTTTTAAATTTTTCAACATGACAATAGCCTGTTCAAACTATGGAAATGTATTTTCCTCATATAGGGAGAATGGGACCTATTGCCTTGTTTAAGGGGATCAGGGGAAAATTCGGGGGAGCAATATAGGAATAGTTTCGGTATATTTCCTAACAATAACATAGACCTCGCAAGAACTAATCAGCCAGCAGCAATGCAGCTTATCGAGAAATTTACAAGCCAAAGCCCAAATACAAAATTTATGTGGTGTTTGCAGCACCAACTGCATAATGATCCAGCATAATTAACAAAACTAGAAGAGATGTTAGCAAAGAACCAGCCAGTTCTGCAAATGAATGTGGGATAGGAGAAAATGCACACTTACGTATACAGAACTGGGTTTCTCTGTACCAATGTCATTCTGCTTTTAGACTTAGAAACGGAAAAAACAGACAGTTTTGCAAATGGATGTAGATGTTTTACAAAAAAACAAAATCAGTAGATATATGACATAAATTTTACTACTTTTTTTTCAATTTTCCAGCCACCTTGATGATCAGAATGAAACAGTTTTTCATAAATCTTAGTGTGACTTCATGTCATGAGCATTCAGTTCCTTCTTAATCATGGTTCCAAGAATTTATGGCCTTGGGTTGAGAAAATACATACCGTCTCACTTATTGAACCATCATCCTGGTTCCACTTGGGAGTTATCAAGGAACTAGGGTCTCCCCCATCCATTTCTCTACTCTTTCGAGTAGTGTCTTTCCGTTTGTTTTCACGCATCCTAGAAGTATCAGGACCATAAGACACACATTCGTTTCGACCGGTAGGCTTGTTATATCTTGATCTCTTCTCGTCGTTGCTGAGATGACTTCTACGAGCATAAATATCCTCATGGCTCCTATGCTGGGAAAAACCCTTTTCAACTCGATCCCTTTGCTTCAATAGCTCATTGTGCTGGTCTATATCCTTCAAACGGTATGCTCTACTGGATGCTCTGTAGTCATTGGCCCCCCTTGAATGACTTATCCATATCTTTTCTTCAGCAGCCAGTGCACTTCGCATCACTGGCCATGTTTCTATTCTTTCCACACTTGATAAATGGTCATCTTGTTTAATCCTATGCCATTCATCACGCTCTCTCAGCTTTTCACTTCTCTCCCTTCGCGATGACCCCCGTTCTTTTTGACGGGCATACTGCACCTCATCATCCTTTGATCTACCCTGAGGATGATCTCTTTTGAGCTGATCAGAGCCATCATCCCTCTCTCTCTTCTTTCTGGCACTATCATCCTTCTCTGCATGCACCTGTCTCATATACAATTCTTCATACCTTCTGGTGCCGCAAAAATCGCCTACTCTTTCACCCCGACTCTCAAGATGACCGTCCCTATCTCTCTTTCTGGATCCTATTATATCATATTCATGATTAGTCCCCCTCCAACTGCCATCATCAAGCTGATATTTTGATTGGTGAAGCCTACTTCCTGATCTTGCTCTACTGTCATTACTCTTTGCAGTGTTTGAGTCTTTCCCATTCTCATACTCTTGCGGATGTTGCTCTGCATGTGAACTTAGCTTATCTTTCTTTCTTGAATTGACTAAGTTTCGATCTTTACATGTACCACTGTTAGGAAGATCCAAAGCCATTGCCACTCTTTCCATATTCAGGCTTCTATCATCAGTTACTGAATCATCATCCATTTCATCCCCAACTTCTACAGTAGACTCCGTATTAGATCCACCAGAGAGGGAAGATGACGACGCAGGACTTTGCTCATCATCCCCAGAATGATATGATACTTCCTTCAGATCACCAGCAATATATACTCTTTTATTCTCACTAGACATAAAAGGGGATCTGATGTCCCTCCTTCCCTTTGTAGTCCTACTGTTACCACAAACCTTTTGTAAGTGTTCATTAGATAATATGCAAAGCAATCACCCTACAAGATATACAAATTTCCTAGCATTGCACGTAGTGGCCTAGTGGGACCAAGGATATATTCAAGACTGATGCTAATTGAATATTTAACAGGAAATGAAAGTGAAAAACATAATTTCATATAGAACTGTTCAGGACAGATCTAAGTAGCCTATGGCAACGAACACAGAAAATAAAACATCAAGCATAGTAAACTTGAGAATGAAAAGTGGGTTATAATCCCCAGATGTATTATATTTTATGGATAAAAGTCATGCTGGTCATCTGATTTTAATATTTGCCATCGGCATCATGATTCATAACATGAACTTTTCTCAGTCTTGCTTCAAATGAAAGTCTAGTACTCATAAAATAATTGGAACTGTTAGCACACATTACCTGTTCCTACATCTGTTCTTTTCTTTTCTTTTTTTTTTTTGGGGGGGGGGGGGGGGGAGGGGTTTCCGGATTCAGAAGATGCAATGTCATAAACTTGTCAAACTTATCCAGCACTAGGTATGTTAATGCAAGTACCATAGTAATGTGATGAGACACGAACAAGGTACAAATCCATCTGAAATTGGAAAAGATATATTCGTGTACCTCCCCTCATGCGGAAGACCAGCCTCCCTATTAGGACGAGAATGACCAGTTACTTCTGGAGGAAGATGGGGGACATCCTTTCTTAGAGTATCATCATTTTGGATAGTGTTCTTTGGCAGTGAATAGCTATCCAAATGGCCAGTTTCATCACTATCTCCAAGGTGATCCTTTCTTGCTGGATCATTGTCCTGTTGATTTGATATGTCATCACCATCCATAGAGCTGTGGCAGACGATCTGCATGCCAGAAGCTTTATCAGTTCTGTGGCCCAAATGTCATTTGATATTGCATAGCGATAATCGACAGCATGGTGATCAAGTAGAAGAAGAGAACTGCTTGCCTCGATAATAGCATCCATATCATGCATTCTTGGACGTCTCATATCAATTGATGGCACTCGTTCACCAGAACCAGTTTCTACAGGTATTGATCTGCCAACAGGCTGACATGAAAATAAAGAAATCTAATGAGATATGAATCTGTAACAACAAATAATGTGTCTAGTTCTAATCAAGCCATAACCACAATAACAATCTAGAATTAAACAGGTTTTCCTTGAGAGGGAATAATAGACAGAAAGCTAGTGCAAGTTTCTATAAAGCACGCATGTGTAGAGGCTAACCTAATAGAGACGGGAACAATTAGTTAATTGATCAATGTTTTCAGGGGAATTGTGTTATAAGCAAAGTTGAGATATTAACATCAAAGAGGCAAAGTTTTAACAGCTTTCACCGAGTTATAAAAGTTCTTAAGAAGTCCTGAAATTAAGCAGGTTGATGTGTAAAGCTGCAGGGAACCAAATCTGCAACAGTTAGAAATAAGCAAAATACACATACATGAGAGGCCTGTCTCGCTAAGCCAGGGTTTGAATTTTCAGATGGATTGTCTTGCATATCAACTGATGCTGCAAGCCCTGCTGGAAGATCTGGATCGTAATTCTGAATTTTAAAACCAAACAAAATTGACAAGACTTGAGTAAACAAATATGTTTAAGAAAGAAAAATAAGCAGATGTGATAAAATATACTGTCACAATTTAAAAATCCAAAATATCACCTGTTCTATCCTGCCACTTTCATGAACACGAATTCTGCTCTGCATAGTCCTCTCAAGCCGGAGTTGGCCCTAGAGATACCAAATTCACTAAATAATGACTTCCACTATCACAAAATGACAAACAAACACACATTCGTATCGCCTCATTCATATAGAAATTCAGAATGCTAAGAAGATGAACAAACTTTGATAGAAAAACTACCAGTTGTTTAGAATAATCTCTCCAAGTATCCTCATTCAAACAGAAGTTGAAAAAATCGGACACATCTACGCCAGGAAGTTTCCAAAGTTTTTCTTGAAAACTATCAATATCAACTTCAAATATGGTCCTGAAAATACGAAGAGATTTCAAAATTTTAAAATGATGATAAAAAAGGATATTCATATAAAGGCACACTATTGCAGTTGATCATAAGTGAAACTATGCCGCAAATTATCCAGCACTAAATAATTAACACAGCTTTAAAGGGCTTTGACGAGGTAACTATCTCCTCATTTGGCATTAACAATGCTTGCACTAAAATTAATGCACTAACAAAGATAGGAACTTCAGAAAAGGTTGATCAACCAAAGAGAAATAAATATTTTGGCATTTTGCAAAGAACAAGGTTGATGTTCAATAGTTGTTCATAAAGTCGATTTTGTTACAAAAGGTTGGAGACAGACTTCGGTGGACTAACATGATATATTGGTGGTGCTTATTGGCAAAATAATTACTGTAAGCAACTTTTTGTTCTTCGACAGACATATACTTAGTGTATCTTTTAGACAATAATTAAAAAAAAATGGAACAAAAAAGAATCAAGTAAGGTTACAAAATATTTAAAGCATGTATGATTGGACAACTACCTAGTCAATTATTTCTAAATCAAATGATCACCATTTCCTCATAATCTTCTTCAGGTCACTATCTTCATCTGTTAGCAGAGTACTTATTGTCGTAAATTAAATTGAAGGAAAAGAAGGAACCGTAGGATGAATTTCACTAAGGCCTGCATTTTTTAACATCTTTCGTCCTCTATGGCATGCGTCTTAGACCAAGGCATGCACCTTACTGAAGTGGTGCACCACCCAGGCTCTGAGATGTTAAGGCATTGCCTCATGCACCTTTAACTACTAAGATGGTATTATTGCTGGAGATGATGAGATTATCACATCACCTTCTAAACAGATCCCAGATATGAGAATATGACATGATCAGTGATCTTATAATACATTGCATTAATCAATCCTACCATGGGAAACCTATATAGAAGATAAATGATCTTACATGTACGATGGAAGAGTGAAATCCAGTCCACCTCGGCCTGCTATATTAACTCCCCTAAACATATTTCCATAACCAGGGTGATATCCTTTTTGCATGGGCATGGTCCCATTCATTCCTGCTGGCCTCCAATCACCTCTTCCATATCCAGCTGGAGGCCCCATGCTGATAGGTGGAAGAATCTGACCTGTGATTCCTCCAGGAGCATCTCCTGGCAAAGTTGCTGCACCAGGTCTTACATACTAAGCAGTTCCCAAAGATAGCACAAGGGAAAAAGAAATTGAAAGGAAAAAAAAAGGCTAAAGGTTAGAAAGAGGAAGAATTATAATGAACAATAATTGTAAAAAGATAAAAGGCCGAAACTTAGCAGATGCATTAAATGATATATATAGTCGTACTCGTACATACTTCAACATGAAGAGCAGAATGTGCGGTGTTTTGTAAGCAAAACTAGACAATTACATTGCATACACATAGTAACATTTTTTATCTGTTAAGCAAGCATCTCCCGTCGCCAGACAATAATCGCTAGAATAATTTCTGAACGTAGAATTATTTGAAGCTTTAGACTTACAATATTTTATTGATATGTTATTGTATTAAAATTAGATTTGCTCCACAATCTCCAAACTGTGATTCAAATCCATTTGAGCAGAGATATAAGGTTATCAGAAGTGCAATTACTTTATTACATCTTGGAATAGATAAATAACTATGTAACCTTAGAACAGCCACTGAACTTTTGCACATGTCATTTAGTTATACAGATCTTGAAATTAAAGTGCAATTTGTTAGAATAGATGGAAGGGTAGAGGTAAAATGAGATGATTTTTTGATGAGAGAGACTAGTTAATAAAGTGAATTAAGTTTGAGGCTTAAAGAATCCTAATAGGTTATTATTCTTTCGTAAAACATGCTTAAACTAGCACCCATGGAGCTATCTCAAACTGATCATGACGAGAAGATTTGTTCTGGATGAACATAAATGCATAAGCTTCTCAGTTACTTAGAGCTTGCTTGAGACCTACTTCATGGTCAAACACATTCCCCAATACACCATGGTAAACAAAATGCCACAACAGACTGATCAATTACCCCAACACATGTTTAGGAGTGCTTTTAATAATGGAACATATATGTAATACATTAAAAAAGGTTTATCACATAAAGGCAAAATCCTCTAATTAGAAACTTCTTGATATTGCATTCTTCATTTTCTCATGCTTGTTTCTTCAATTGATCTTATAAGTTTATTTGGATGGAGAAAAAACTTAAATACTGACAAATCCGCCAGAGAGAAAAACTTTACCCTCCTTTTACATGTCAGTCGACTGGATAAAACATATCATGCGGACGTGATTGCATAGGACTAACTCTAAGATCCATCAAATCAATTAGTCTCAGAAACTTAACATTCATCATTATTTAATTAACAGAAGAATTAAGAAATCCAACCTCAGCATAAACAAGCATCAAAAATTTCAAATAAGTAATACATATATGAAGAAAAATGCAACTTCATTGCTAGAAACTCATCACGATGAGACAAAAACTAATCCTCAGTATTGCTGATCATCCTCAACATCACTAATGTATACCATTTCACTAAGAGACCAATATAGCTACAGCTAGAATCCAATGTACATTCTAAATGCTCGGTGAACAAGATGCTGACCTTGAACTGTGAAGAAGATTGGTCATGGTACAATTGGTTGTTGTACACAATCTTTGCCTGAGCAGCTTCTGGAGCAACCCCACCTTCTCCACCACTTGCCTTAGAGGCATCATCGATATCCTTCTCTGCCCCAGCACCACCTCCCTCTCCCTCGCCATCCTGCCCTTGCCCGTCCACCATCCTCTCTGACTGGTGATGATGGTGGCCGACATCACCATTATCTGCGACTATAACCAATGGCTCTCCATCACTGTCGTTGTCATCATCATCATCATGAATCATTCCTGGCATCCTTTCCATCCCCACTGTCTCATGGTTGTTATCATTTAACAATATCTGCATATCATCATCACTCTCCTCGTTCTCCCACTCATCCTCAATGTTTGGAGCCCTGGGATTCTCCAATTTTCCAGAGAGCCCTGCAATAATCTGCTCCGGTCCCATTTCATCAACCGCAGCTGCATTTACAAAATTCATAGCATTTTCTTCTTTAACTGTATGTACATACTTTTTGTCCGCTTTATTTAAGAAATTAGGGTTTTTCTCTACCAAGTCATCATCTCTGCCCTCCCTTTCTACAATTATACTTATATCATCATCGTCATCATCATTATCATCATTATCATCATCATAATCCTCCTTCGTTAAAATCGATTCGCCAGACGCCTTGCCGCGTAATCCCAAACCATGTCCATTCTTCAAAACCTCCGAACCATCGCCTCCTTTTCCAACGAAAGCAACAGTCCTCGCCGCAGCCTCCGCGTTAGAATCCAAATTCAAATCAAAACCCCCGCGTGCAGGAAGGATATTTTCTCGAACTGAGGAATTCAAGTTCGAAAAAAGAGCACTACCGTTATTCAAATGCGAAGTGTTATAATCGTCGCTGTCTAAGTTGAGATCAACAAACCGGCCCTGAGACGCCGCCGCCTCAACATCCGGCCCGGAATCGTTACGGTGCGGCTGAATTTGCGCCTCGAGGGGGCGTATGACGTCCGTGTAAAGATCTCCGAAGTCATCATCGCCCTCCATGATCGCGCGCGCTTCAGTTACACACAGAAATGCGGGGTTTTGGGAGGGGGCCAGAGGAGTTCTAATTAATTAGCACTTCTAGAATGTCTCGAATTATTTTTTAGAATTTTTTATTTTTTTTTAGAACATTCGTACTAAAAGACAAACACGTACTATATATATCACAGTTGATAATAACAATATTGCCTTCAAAAAGAAAAAGACAATAACAATGAATTAGCAAACACAATCATTTCATACAGATAGATGATTGATAAGACACTCACTCCACAATTCACGAAATGTTATACCTCATTAAACGATAATACAGTGGTGTACTGTGTACTCATAATATAGTGCTGTGTTAAAAAGAAATTAAACTCGAAAATTGTGTGTGCAGGGTGCAGTGCACCATCTACAGCCTGTCTATCGCTACATATAGTATTAAGGTATATACAAATATTCTCAAGTTACAAAAACTACAACACTTGATGGCTGCAAAGTATTCCCAATTTTCTGTAACTATAGAACACGTAGAATGCAAGCCTCAATATTCATATCATCTGCCAACATAATGTTAATAGAGAGGGTTCTTCAAGAACCTAACAAAATGAAACCATCCGATGTCTTGTGCTTTTAATTGCCAGTCCACCTTCGTTTTCGTGCTGGCCGCTCGGATTTGATCTCTGAATCGGGGCGTGTTTCAGGTTGGCTCAAAGGCGGAGGCTCGCTCTCGATCTTCTTAACTGCAACCGTGTCTTTCTCACTGGGCATAGGAAGCTTGAAACGCTCGCTTCGTTTCTTCAGCTTAGCAACGGTGTCCAAGTGTTTCTCCTCCACTGCTTTTGTATCGTCGTTATTTATTTCTGGGCCAGCGTCTTTGTTATCAACTGGAGGCGGTGGTGGTTTATCTTCTATCTTTTCGGGAGGATCTGCAGGAGGTCCGGTTGCCAAGGATCCTCCGCGACTGTTGTAGGTATCTCGATCTCGTTTCTTCAAAGAAGAAGATGGAGTGGGTGTGATGCCAAAATCCTTCTCCTTATGACTAGTCCAGCGTTCCAACTTGGAGCGACCCCTCCTTGAGTCAGCTTGTTCATCGTCGGTTGAACCCTCTTCTTTGTGCTTTCGGGATGACTGATGATTTACATGGCCATGGCCACTTTGCTGCTCAGATCTGCCTCTCAAGTGTGCCTGAAGCACGAATTCATTGCAGAAACATTGATAACTCAGACAAGTTTATACAAAATATAATGGCATGGGTAGAACGGTCATTACATGGAAGAACAAGTTACGGAATGTCTTCCCACTGCCCAATAAGCAGAACGATGGAAGCAGAAGAGAGGGAGAGGGAGGCATAGGCATCTCGCAGCACAATAATATAGATATGCACATAAATTGAGTCTTAGAGAAATTTGGAGCAAATTTAACTTTCAAAAACCAGGCCAACTCACTTGCTGATTTCATTAGCTTGCACATAAAACTACAAATTATAGATTCCTACTTAACAATGGCTAAAGGGCAATGCTATCATGTTACGGGTAAAGGTAAGGTAGTAGCGCCAAGGAGTCGGGGTTCGTGAATCAATCAATTTTACTTTTTTACATTATAAGAACATGGAGAAAGGATAGGAGTTCTAAGTAGAGTGGAATAGCAGACGAAAGCAAGAGGGAAAACATGTTATCATGAGTCCATAGTTTAAGACTACTGAATTGAGTTTTTAGAGCTCTTAAAGCAAGATATAAATAGCTGGAGCAAGAAATTTGTAAAGCATAGTCACATGACCAATACATAATTTTAACTGACTCGTAAATTTTAAAATTTCGGGCATTCTAAAATTCTATTTAGACCTCTTGATTATGAACTTCACATTTTATGGTGGAAATGGCCATATATACCCAATTCTAACAAGAAATGTGATTTTTTTTATGCATAATTATGAAAGTACTCTTTTATACCTAACTTTATTACTTTTTTTGAGGGGCCTGGTGGCACAGCCTAATTTTGATTCGCACATTAGGTGTGACAACCTAGCTGGTAGAAAGGCAGTCAGGCGCATAATTTCCATAAATAAGAATAAAAGAGTATTCAATAATTTGGGGTAACATACATTTTATTTTATAATTGGATGCTTATGTACTTATCTCAATATTATATCTTTCAGTGCCATGGTAAAAAGTGAATCAGATAAAACACATGTTTGTGCATCCAAGTAGCCAAGGAAACTAGATTAGTTTGCAACTAAGACAAAGCTGGCAAACAAGGTAAAATTAAACTTCATGCTGAGTGCTGACATATGGTTCTCCTAAACAAGGTTAGTTGTGTCGTCCATTTACATATAAATTAACAGGGAGAATCAGACTTATAAAGCGTGCAATAAGTCACAGCCAACAGCACAACTTCTATAAGAAACATAAAAAGATAAGAGTTGTTGGTAAACACTGTCTTCATATGCAGAGAAGCACAAAACTTACATCTCAAGCATGTCAAAGAAGAGGTAAGGAAGAGGTAAAGCAGCAACGGAACAATCACTTGATAGCATCCAATTGTTCAAGGTTCATATATGCTAAACAAAGCAACAAGTCGTATGCTACGAAGATTTCCAGTCCTATATCTAAGTAACCCCAATATCCAGTAACACAATATCTTATATAGGTGGATGAACAACCGTTACTCTAACTGAGATCCTGAACAAAACAGCTTTTACATAAATTAACTTTATAATAGCCTGGTCAGATTAACAAAGTGTTTTTTCTTTTGCCTTACCTAGGGAGAATGTAATCTTTTGGTTTACTTAAGGGGAGAAGGCAGATATTAGAGGGCAGCATTTAAGAACAGCTTAATTTTAGCTTAATATAGTCCTTGCAGAGGTGACCAGCCAGCAGCAGATCAGCTTATGAGAGATTTGTGTCTAGAGCCTCTCTCAGGAAGCCCAAGCCTGAGTACTAGCTCGATGATAGCTTTATACAGAGGTGGGTTTCTCCAAATCATCACAAATGAAAAACAAACAAAAGAACAGAGTTTTGCAAATGGACACAAGCAATCACAGACCAAGTCAGCAAAATTTGAAACAATTGCTTTCAATGTGCTCAATCTTGTTATAAATCCACATAATGCTTTTCATTATACTTCCATTTTTGAAGTGCTGCATCAAGAAAAACACATACCTTCTCATTAATTGGACCGCCATCCTCATCCTGATTCCTCTTGGAAGGTAGCAAAGAACTATGGTCTCCACTCTCGGATTCTCTACTCTTTCGACTAGCTTCTTTCCTTTTAAATTCATGTGTCCTAGAAGAATCAGAACCGTAGGCAGAACGATCATCACGATTGCTACTCTTTTCATATCTTGTTCTCTTCTCATCATTGCTGAGTTGAATTCCACGAGCATAAACATCTTCATGGCTCCTACGCTGCGAAAAACTTTCATTTTCAACCCGCTCCCTTTGCTTGAGTTGATCACTCTGTCGTCCTATATCCTTTGGATGGTAATCTCTGCTGGATCCTTTATAGTCATCATTCCCTCTTGAGTGACTTAGCCATGTTTTATCTTCAGCAGCTCTCCCACTCCTCATCACTGGCCGTGTTTCTACTCTTTCCCTCTTCGACAAAACGTCATCTTGTTTAATTCTATGCCATTCATCACGCTCTCTCGGCCTTTCACTTCTCTCCCTCTGAGATGATCCCCCTTCTTTTTGACGAGCAAAATGCATCTCATCATCCTTTGATCTACCTTGTTCATCTCTTTTCTGCTGATCAGAGCCATCATCTCTCTCTCTTTTCCTCCGGGTGCTACTTTCTCTATGATTATGAGAAATATCATCCTTTTCAGCATTTGTCCGTCTCATATGTGACTCTTCTTTTCTTCTGGTGCTGTGAAGGTCGTCTACTCTTTCACTCCGACTTTTAAGATGATCATCCCTATCTCTTTGTCTTGATCCTATGGTATCAAATTCATGATTAGTCCCCCTCCAACTGCCATTATCCAGCTGATTTCTTGATTGGTAATGTTCATTTTTCTCAGTCTTCTCTTTTTCTCTAAGCTTATCCTGATTTCTGGAGCTGATTTCCCGACCATGCTCCCTTTTTCTCGGATCTTCAAGTCTTGTTCTTCTACCACGATTTTCCTCCTCTCTTCTATTCCAGGTTCCTTCAGATGTATCACTCCCCTTCCTCCAATCAGCACTGTCACCTTTCCCATGCCGATGAAGTGATGAATTGGCATCCCCACCTCTACGTGGAAAAGAATCTTCTCTCCCTTTCACCACTGTGTTCTGTCTTCCAGCTTCATCTCTATCATAGTGATCTTTCCTATGAGCATTATCCTCATCTCCTCCTACTTCTCTCCTCACGCTACCTGCTCGAAGAGGATGCCTATCATCAACATCATCACGAGAACTCTGAAGATGTTCACTACTTCCTGATCTTGCTTTGCTGTCATTACTCATTGCAGCCTTTGAGTCTTTCCCATCCTCATACTCTCTCGAAAGTTGTCCTACATGTGAACTTAGCTTTTGTTTTTTCGTTGAATATAAGTTGTCATCTTCACCTTTACCTCTGTTTGGTGAATCTGAAGCCATTTCCTCTCTTTCCATATTGAAGCTTCTATCATCCGCCTCTGAACCATCAATAATCTCATCCGCAACTGCAACAGCCTGCTCCCGATCGGATCCAATGGAGTGGGAAGACGACCGGCCAGGACTTTGCTTACCATCCCCAGCAGATTCTTCCTTATGATCCCCCGCAATATGTTCTCTTTTATTCTCATGAGCAGACGTCATAGAAGATCTGACGTTCCTCCTACCCTTTGTAGACCTGTTGTCACAAGAAACTATTTGTAAGTGTCCAAATGGTTCATATTTCATAAGCAAAGTCATGAACCCTTTAATAGATATACAAACTTCGTAGCAGATGCTGAGAACTTCAAAAGTGATAAATGTAACATACAGCAGGAAGAGAAAGATAAACACATAATTCATATAGAAATGTTTACAACATGATGATCTAGCCTTTTGCTTCACCCATTGCACTACTACACATAAAATACAAGGATCGAGCATCATACAAATGCAGTAAAGAAACTGGTCGAAAATCCCCCCAAAACATTATATTTCATGGATAATGTATCCAGATAAAATGGTACCAGTCATTTGATTTAGAATCTGGCATTGGCACCATACATGCACTTTCTCAGTCTCCAATACCTAGTTTACGACCAGAAGTCATAATTGAACCTTTTTGCATTGCTGGCATGAATTGGCTGATCTATTTCTTTGTTTTTTTAAGTCTAGTCCCAAAAAAGAACCTAGAATTGGACTTATGCAAACCAATTTCAGCACCCTACCTGCTAACAACATCATGAACTTTTCGTTCTACTTCAATGTTCAGGTAGGCTAATACAAGACCATAATCAGCCCAGGAAAATTTTGATGAGGAATGAAAAGGTTACAAATCCATCTGAAATGAATCAAATGATCATAGAAACATTAGTGTACCTCTCCTCTTGCGGGACACTAATCTCCCTATCAGGATGGGAATTTTCTGAAGGAAGATGTGAAACGTGCTCTCTTGCAATACCATCATTATTGATTGCGTTCTTTGACTGTGGTCTTCTTGGTTCGAATTCCCTCTTACTGCCAGTATATGCAGGTGAATAGCTATCCATATGGTCTGCATCATCCTGTTGAAGACCATCAGCTTCATCACCTCCTTCAAGATTATCCTTTCTTGCAGGATCACTGTCCTGTTGCTCTGATATATCATCACCATCCACGGGACCTTGGCAGACGATCTGTTTTCCAGGAGTTTCATTAGTTCTGTGGCACTGATGAGTTGTAGTGTTGCACAGCAAGATAATTGTAGGTATCTGATAAAAGAAAAGAGGATAAGAGCTGCGTACCTCGATAATGGCATCCATATCATGCAGTCTTGGACGCCTTGTATCAATTGATGGCAAACGATCACTAGAACCACCAGTTTCTACTGGTATAGGTCTGCCAACAGGCTGTAATTAAATCAAAAATAGCTAATGAGATGCCAATATGTAAAAACAAATACCTCTAAAAAGCTAGTGGAAGGTCTTCTGAACTCTAAAGCATGGTTAGATATGGGGTAAAGGCTAGTAGAATAAAGAGACAGCAATTTGATTTTTATGCAAAGTTTAAGGAAAACTATGTTATATCAAAGTTGAGAAATTAACATCAGATAGGCAGGGTATGCAATAAAGTTGTAGACAGCAATATTACGCAAGTTCTTTATCCGTAAGTCAAACAGGTTGATGAGAAAACATAGAACCAAATCTTCTGCATCTAGAATTAAGGAATAAATAAACCCATAGGCTCTCAGGAATTTTGTAATTGGATCCATGAACTTTCATTTGGTTCGATTGAGCTCTTGAATCTTGATTGGTTTAATTGGGCCCTGAAACTTTAGCAATTTCTTAAAATTGGATACAATTGTGGATAGTCAGTTATGATAATGATATACCACAAAGAGTAAGGACCCAATTAAACCAAATGACAGTTCGAGAACATAAATACAACAGAATATAAATATAAGAGCCCAATAAAACCACCATGCAAAATTCAAGTATCCAATTACAAAACATGAAAGTTTAAGGACCTATTAGTATAATATTCCTATAATAAAGCAAAATACACATACAAGAGAAGGCCGTTCACGTGCAGCTGCTCTTGCCAAGTCAGTTGGACCAGCATCCACCTTTCCATGACCTGCTCTTTGAGATGAATTATTATTATCTTGAATACCAACTGCTGCTGCGAGCTCTGGCGGAAGATCTGGATCATAATCCTAAATTTTGAAACCCGAACATAGACTTGTTTAACCACATATTTCAAGAACATATAGTCATATGATCCAGTGCATCTTTTGTTTTAAACTATAACAAAAAATGATTACCAAAAAAACACAAAAGTTAAAAATATTACCTGTTCAGCCCTGCTACCACTTTCATAAACACGAATCTTGCTTTGCATAGTCATCTCAAGCCGGAGTTGTTCCTAGAGATACCAAATTCACTTTACCTTCCGCTATCTTAAAATGACCAATAAACTTACATCTAAATTGACTCTAAAAATGCAAAACGAAAAACATGTACAAACTTGAGAGGCTACCTACCAGTTGTTTGCAGTAATCTCTCCAACTATCCTCATTCAAACCAAAGTTGAAAAAGTCAGACACATCTATGCCAGGAAGTTTCCATGGTTTTTCTTCAAAACTATCAATATCAACTTCAAATATGGTCCTGCAAATATGCATATATTAAAGATATTATTATCACATATTAAACAATAAATCAATAGAAGTATGGTAAAACAATCCAGCTGGAAAAGGGACCTAATGAGGCAATCAGCTTCCCGTAACTATTAACAATGCTTGCACTAAATGATACAAAATGGGCCTTAATCTTTAGACAAGGTAAATTTCTACCTTGAAGGCCAAAATTTAAAAGAACCTTCTGCGATATCCAAAAGCTTAAACATGATTATCACATTATCTTCTAAGCTTTAACCAATCCCTGATCTAGGACTATGCATGATCATATAATCATACATTTCACAGCAAATATTTTGTAAATGCTACAGAACAAAAACGATAAAGAAAATAATGTATCTTACTTGTGTGAAGGAAGAGTGAAATCCAATCCACTTCCATAACCACGACCAGCTGCATTAGCACCCCAAGCTGGAGGTCCATAACTAGGATGGAACCCTTTCTGGGGCAAGCTCCCCTTCATTCCTGCTGGTCTCCAATCACCTCTTCCACGTCCAGCTGGAGGCCCCATGCTGATGGGTGGACGAACTTGACCAGGGATTCCTCCAGGAGCTGCTGCAGGGAAAGGCGCTGCACCAGGTCTCACATACTAAGCAGTTTCCATAGAGAGAAAGACATGGAAAACGGTCAACGGTTAATAATCCAGAACAAAAGAACTACAATGGAGAAACAGCAGTCAAAACATTGATAAAAACACACAATTTAACAAATGCATTAAATCGAAATCATTCAAATTTCAACAAATAAGGCAATTCATTTGCACATACATAGGAGTGCCTTTGCTTTGTTAACAAACTATCTACACCAGCAGAGTAGAATGGCTAGAAGATTTCCCATCATAGATCATCTAAGAAGCTTGTTTGCAAGATTTTATGGATTTGTTATCATAGTAAAAATAAATCTGCTATACAGTCTTCAAATTGAGATTTGAATTGGTTGAAGCAGAGATGAGGATCAGAAAAAGTGAATACAACTTTGACTGAGTAAGTTTCTTTATTTAATCCCTCAATAAATAAATAACTATAAAATTACTACTTCTTTACTTGGACTTTTACAATTATCTCATAGTGATACAGCTCAAAATCTTAAAATTGAAGTACAAGGATAGTGGATACCATGGACCCTGCACGCTATAGAAGCCAAGTGATACGATATTGTTCTTTAGTAAGTTATGAAGGAATTGGGTATTATGTGGGCTAAATCAGTCTGCTTTTTTGCTGTGATCTCATTAAATTTTGCTGGATTCATCAGTAAAGGCCAGGTTTTATGGATGAGTGGTTGTCCCAACTTTTTGTTGGCCTCTTAGCAGTAGAGAGAAAAAGGTGAATTTTCGAGAGAAGTATCAAGGAGTGAAGAGAAGTATGAGTCGGGGTCAAATTTATGGTTGCATGGTAGGATTCTAAACCATATAGAGACTTATCTAGATCTGTCTGGAGCATTATTTTTAAGCTCAATTTTGCTCTGGCTTGGATTTCCTCATCCATGTGTACTCAATTCCCTTGTTAACTAACAAAAGCTTCTTTGTTTCCTATAATTAAAAAGAAAAAAAACTTGCAATTGAGTTGCGTAGTAGAACTATAGGAGTCGAGAAGACAAGTTCTGGATGAACACATAAGCACTTCTCAATGAGTTTGAGCCCGCTTTCAACCTATTCAGCATGGCTAAATACAAGCCATGAGCAAGCACCATTGTCCATGAAATGCCAAAATAAACTGGGTGTTACCCTAGCACATGTTGAGAGTACTTTCTGTTTCTGTATAGAGAGACATGATAGCAATAACACCCTGTAATCGGGTCCTTGATTCTGCATATTCTCGGGTGCTGTCTTTCTTATAAGTTATCTACTGATAGATTCCCCATAGAGAGAAGGATCATCCTTTAACATCTCCGTCAAAGAGTGGATGTAGTTGGATAAGAGTAAGACCCATGATATCAATTTGTCTCAACAACTTAACATTTGTAAAGTTTCTACTTAACAGCAGAATTCAGAATCCCAACATCATTAGACACAAGCTCAATCTCAAGAAAGGAAAAATCTATGGAAAATAATGTAACTTTATTAATAAGAGAATTTTTAAAAGCAGTACTGTTTAGTATTTCATTACTATGAGACATAATCTCATCCACAATACTGCTGTTCATCTTCAGCATCACTAATATGTACCAATTCAATACAAAAGCACTACAGTTGCAACTAGAATCCAAATTACATTCTATGTGCTCATCAAACAAGATGCTGACCTTGAACTGTGAAGAGAATGGATGATGGTATGTGTGATTGCTGTAAGCAATCTTTGGCTGTGCAGCTGCTGGAGCAGCCCCACCTCCTCCTCCACTTGCCTTGGTGACGTCCCCCGAATCCTTCTCCCCGTCAGCTCCAGATCCACCTTCCTCTCCGCCCCACTCTTGCTCGTCCACGGGTCTCTGCGACTGGTGATGAGGGTGGCCAACATCACCATTATCAGCAACAATCACCAAGGGTTCTCCATCTTCATCATCCTCATCAATCATTCCTGGCATCCTTTCCATCCCCATTGGCCCATGGTTATTGTCGTTGAGCACTATCTGCAGATCATCATCACTCTCTTCACTCTCCCACTCATCCTCATTATTTGGAGCCCTGGGATTCTCCAGTCCTCCCAAAAGCCCTGGAATCATCTGCTGGGGAAGCATATCACCAACCGCAGCATCGTTAACAAAATTCATTGTATTCTCCTCTTGAACTGAAGTAGCATACTTGCTCGTCAAATTAGCATCATTCTCCACCAAGACCTCGTCTTTATCCTCCCTTTCTTCCACAATTATATCAATATCATCTTCATCCTCCATAAAGCTCGATTCGCCGGACGCCTTGCCTCGTAGCTCCGAACCATGCCCCTTCTCCAAAACCCTAGCCTCAAACCCCGAGTCATCGCCTCCCTTTCCAACTACTCCGTCAATCATCGCTGCGGCCGCGTTCGAATCCAAATTCAGATCAATTCCCCTAGGTTCAGGAAGGGTTTGTTCTCGAATCAAGGCGTTCGAGTTCCCACCAGGGTCAGAACCGGGATTCAGATTATGATTCGACTTCGAAGTCATCGAATCCGAAGCTCCGAATAGAATCTCCTCATCGTCGCTATCGATGTTGAGATCGATCGGCCGGCCCTGCGGCGCGGCCGCCTTTCCGGCAGCTGGAGCAGGCCCGGGTTGTTCGCGGTGCGGCTGAAGCTGCGCCTCAAGGGGGCGGAGGACGTCTGTGTAGAGATCTCCGAACTCATCGTCGTCCTCCATGAACGCGCGCGCTTAGGTCACAGAGAGAAATACAGGGTTTTGAGCAATGGTTAAGGTAAAGGAGAAAGGTGGGATTTTTATTTATAGAGAGGGAGGGAGGAAGAAAATACTCCACATGGAGAATGACGAATTTTCTTTTGCGAACATATTTAAGATCTACATGTACATATTGGGAAAGAATCTTAAATAAATCACACCTCCAAGATTTGTTTCTGATGCACAAGAAAAATCAAGTCATGCCGAAATTAGGAGAAAAGCTTTTGTGCTACCAAATAATGGTTTCATAAAATTTCGTTGAGTTGAATAGTAATTAATATGCCGCATAATTTGGTTTACGGGTAAAAAGAATTTTCTTAATTTTTGCATGAAAATACTGTCTTTGTTACTAAGAAGATGATAAAGTGAAGAGTAAAGATTTGTTATATCCATCAACTATATCTTGAAATTTGTTATATCCATTTGGTGGAAAACAAATTAGTTATGTTCAATATGATCTAAATACCCTTAGAATAATTGGAACCTGACAAAAAAAACATCACTTCGGTTCAGCACTTCAACGAAAATATGGGAAGTGACAGTGCCGCATAAGAAATTGGAAAAACATAGAATCATTTTCTTGTTTTGATTAAAAGTACTATTTTGCAACTTAAAAAATACACAAATCAACTCCAAAAAATTAAACATTTGCAAAAAAAGGAAATCCCGCTCGGCTAATGTAGATTCCACCCGAGCGGGATCTACAAAATATGCTTCGTACCCGAGCGGGATCTTTGTAAAACCGAGTGGGATCTTGAAAATGTAAATTATGGTATATTTGGTTACTCTTTTTGTCACACATATAATAAATTTGGATTTTTTTTCATCGTATAAGCCTTGCATTTTCTTGCTTTGATTAAAAATACTATTTTGCAACTTAAAAAATACACAAATCAACTCCAAAAAATTAAACATTTGCAAAAAAAGGAAATCCCGCTCGGCTGATGTAGATCCCACTCGAGCGGAATCTACAAAATATGCTTCGTAACCGAGCGGGATCTTTGTAAAGTCGAGTGGGATATTGAAAATGTAAATTATGGTATATTTGGTTACTCTTTTTGTCACACATAGAATAATTTTGGATTTTTTTTCATTGTATAAGTAATTTAATTAAAAATTGAGTAATTAATTAATTGGATATGCCCTAAACAAACTAATCATGTCAACACTAATTATCTAATTATTGACCACTTTTGCTAACTTCCAAGCCCTAAACATCATAATCATTTTCGGTTAAAACCTATCAAAGTGAGAAGCATCAAATCTCACTCAATGTGTAAGAGTTATAATATAAAAAATACAACATCAAGGGTAAATTAGGTAGTTCATATCAAATATGGACAGAACTAATTGAATTTCTCAAAGGCGGATATAACTAATTGTGAAAAAGTGAAAGTGGATATATTTGACAATAGAGACTAAAGGGAAGCTAATAAATTTTGTAAATTTTACATGACATGTATAACAAGAATAATCCACTACTAGTACTATTTTTCTTTCGAATGAAACTTTGTGATGTTAGTGAAATTTCCGTGCAATTTTTCACTTCTCATATTAGGGCTAGCCGTTGGGTCGGGTTGGGTTGTTATCGGGTCGACCTGATAACGACCCGACCTGTTAACATCAAACCTGAACCCAATCTGTTAAGGATTTGTCAAATCCGAACACGAACCTGACACGAAAACTCTAAATCCGAATATGACTCGAATCCGTCACAAACCTGAATTGACCCGAATTTCTTCGGACTGGCACGACACGATAATTATCCGAACAACAAATTAAATGATTTTAATTAGAAAACAAATTAAACAAGATTTAATAAGAGAAAAAATAAAATAATTATAATTTTAATACCTTTTGATGAATTAGAAGGAATTATATATGTATTAAAAGTTGACATAGATAAAATATATATAATGCTTAAAAAGTTAATTCTTTATCGAGTAATTCGAACTTGACCTGAACCGAACCCGAACCCAACCTAAATTTTCCAGGTGATAAGGACCAAACCCAATAAAACTTAACTCAAACCCATTAATTTCGTATCAGTTATGCATCACATTTGCCGTACAAGTAAACAATGAGTACAGAGTTTTTTTAGGCCCGTAATTTCGGGAAAGTTGCAATAGAATAACAAATTTTTGTGGGTCGGCGATTGTAGGACAAAATTTTAAAATTTTTGCAATTGAAAGACAAATTTAAGCCCGATAGGACTGAATTACACATTTTAATCATGACGCAACAATTAATTATAATTAACATTAAAAAAAAACTTTTCAAAAAAAACTCTAATTTAACATTGGTTCGCTAACACTATAATAAATTACAATAAACAATAAATTATACACAATTTAAAAATTTTTGCAATTGAAAGACAAATTTTAACACTATAATAAATTACAATAAACAATAAACAATTTAACATTTGTTTATTTAATTGTAAAGTTTATAGCTTTCAAAATTTTACTATATACTCCCTCTGTCCCACAACAAATCTCATTCGGTTAATGCACGTAGATTAAAAAAAAGAGGGTTATAGTGTGATTAAGGTGTTATTTTATTGTTGATATTAAAGTGGGCTTAGTGGAAAAATACTGTAGAATAAAGTAAACAATACTATTCACGTCTGAGTGTGACATAAAGTGAGTTTTAGTGTGTTAATCTTTTCTAAATAAGGAAACGAGACTTATTGAATGGGACAACCAAAATGGTAAAATGACTCTTATTGAATGGGACAGAGGGAGTACTAATTATTGATCATATAAAGTTTTGAAATGCTATTAAAAGAGTATGGTTTAGGATATTTTTATTAATTTCTTGAATTAATTATTAATTAGGATCAACTTATCATCAACTATTAAACACTGTTGTAGCTGTTAGGTAACTCATTATGTTATAGTATTTCAAACGGAGGCACATGATTTATAGCAAAGTCTCTTGATAACATTTTTGTTTGTCTCTAATTTGGCGATTAACGATTTTATTATTATTTATTTATTTTAACTCACTAACGAAAGTTTTTTGGTCCTCAAACAAAAACTGATTACGTTATATTCCTAATGGTTCATTACTAAATTATGCAATAATCTGAAACGGTAAAAAAACAGAGAAAATGTAAAAATTAAAATTAAGGAATCTAAACGTCGGCGTTTCAATACAGCATCCCCAGCCGTGCCGATTGGTTAGCGCAAGTGCTGCAACGACAACACTCACAGTCGACACAACTAAATTTGCACAGCAATTAGAGAGAGAAAGGGAGAGAAATGATAGGAGTTGGGAAAATCAAGCAATATGCAAACGTGCTGGATAGACCCATTGGTAAAGGGAAACAAGAGGTAATTCTACGCTTCAGATCTTATAGTTATTGCTTGGCCATCTCCATAAAGCATATAAATTTGATTGATTTTTTGAAATTAAGAGCAAGAATCCTTGATCAAAGCGTTTATTGCTGAAGATCGTTTAGTTGTTCCGTAATTTTGGTTGTGTGGAATGACGAATTCATGTTTTTGACTTAATAGTTTTGCGAAGACGATCAATTTATTGAATCTGATAAGTTAAATCGGGGGTGACGAGGGTTATAGTGGTTATTGCATTGCGTTCAATCAACTTGAGCTTGTCGAAGAATATTATTCATGCTTATTGTTGTGTGTTGATAAGTACATTGAGTGATGATTTGCTGCAGGTGAGTTTGAGTGGGTTCGCCTTCTTGTTCTCGGAGATTGTTCAGTACAATCAGACACAAGTTGACAACATAGCAGAGCTAGAAAGGAGGTAACTGTTAATCAATTGCTCTCAGTTAATGTTCAAGAGGGTGATCAATGCTCTAGAGCACGATGTTCATATTGCTTATTGTTCATATATGTTGATGTATGTATAAACACACAGTATCACTGAGTGGAAGCTGGGTGATTTTGGATAATTTTTTGTGGTTAACAATGTCAATATACTAATATCATTTAAGGACATAAATCAAGTTATGATTTCATTAAACATTTGTGCTAAAATCTTCTCCTCAAAGTTCAGATGTATCAGTTTCTTGATGATTTTTTTGTTGCCTTATTATTTGGATGTTTGCTCTACATGGAAATGTTGATTAGTTTTCTATACCTGGATCAGGTTAGAGGATGCTGGCTATGCCGTTGGAGCCAGGGTTCTTGAACTGCTCATTCATAGGGAGAAGGTTGGAAACTTCATGCCAGCAAGTGTATAGGAAGTTTCATAGCTTATTTTAAGGAGCATTGAGCAACTTCTTTCATCTGCATATGATTTTAAAGAGGGCAATAGTTTATTGATCACATTCTGACTTTGCTCTTAACGTACATGCTAAAGTTTTTCTTTGTCAAGAGAAGACCGGATTGGTTAATGCTAAAACTGTTTTTGCATTTCATCACCTCATATATTGCAAAACAATTTTTAGGATTTTATTTGAACCATTATTAATTGTGTTTTTTTTTTTTTTTTTTTTTTTTTTTTTTTCTCCTTCTTTGTGGTATGCTTTAGGGCAACAGGAGGGAGACACGGCTATTGGGTATTTTGTCTTTCATACACAGCACAGTCTGGAAGGTGCTGTTTGGAAAGGTTGGGATATCATTCTCACTACGATTCTTCTATTTTGTTTTGGTCTCATCTTCTCTTATGATACACTTCAATATCAATTGGCATACTACATAGTAGAGGATTGACTCGGAGCAGTATGTGCATTGCTAACAATTATATCAGAGATAGCATCTTTATCCCTCTGTAGGCTTCCAAAATATCCGCTAGAAAAGAATATCGCATGTTTGACTACTTTTCGACATGAATGCTAGTCACCTTCTGAGGAAACACTATCTGAAAATGGATAATATTAAATGAGTTATGTCATGCTTAGGCTTGACTAGCTGAACTTTCTTTAACTACAGTAGTTTGATCTGTTTCATGAGCACTGGCATTAAATTCGTTTCAGTATTTCATGTGTAAGATGGGGGGGGAAGTGTTGCTCTTCAATTATACAAACCTGTGCACCACTGCGATGTTTGTTATCATCCCTTCTTCTAGTTGTATGGGTAGTGAAACTTAGTTTGGTCTTTTGATCCTTGTATGTAATTCCTGTGTCCACGGGGGTGCGTCCAGTTGCAATGCAGTGTTACAATGGGCTTGTATGCTGTTTGGTCTGGGCTGCTACGATGTATAAGTCTTGCAACTTAGTTTGGTTTTGGTTCCAAGACTTAAAAAATCTTAAATTTTGTGTTATCATTCTGATGCTCTTGATCATGCAAACAATTTATAAAGATTAAGCAACAAGCTCATAGTACTTATTTTTTACATTGTATTGGCATCAGGTGGCTGACTCTCTTGAGAAAGGTACCGAGCATGAAGATGAGTACATGATCAGTGAGAAGGAGCTTCTTGTCAACAGGTTATTTTATTATGCTAATCTTCATCATATCATGCAACATTTCTTTTACGGTTTTACCCTCTGCAACATCCTGCTGATTTGGGAAGTTTTCTATGGTAGATTTATTTCAATTCCCAAAGATATGGGCGCCTTCAACTGTGGAGCATTTGTTGCTGGAATTGTGAGGGTACATACTGCATTCACCAGAGCTTTTTAAATTGAAGTTATGCTATTGGAATATCTAAGTTGTTTTTCTCATTATGAAGGGGGTCTTGGATAATGCTGGCTTTCCGGCTGTTGTAACAGCTCATTTTGTACCTGTGGATGGGCAGCATCGACCCAGGACGACCATTTTAATTAAATTTGCTGAAGAGGTAAATAAATTTATGAATAACATAATTCATAAGTACTGTTTATGTTAATTGCTTGTATATAAAGTTTGTCCTAAAATCATGGATTTATGATTTAAGGTCAATATTAGTAAGACTTCTGCTCTATGCCTAATTCATCCTTCAGGACTGGTGATTGTAATTCCGTTTTGCACCCGTTCTTATACTAAACTTTCCATAAAAGGCTTGATAATATGAAAGGCTAAACTAAACAGGGACCCCGAGTTTAAATGAAAATACAAGTATATGAGAATCACTTAATTTAAAAATAGAGTTTTCGAATAAGATCAAAACCACTTTTTGTTATATATGCCATGACTGCAAGTGAGCTATATACTTTTCCTAGCTGTTCGTAATTTTGGCAGTTTGAATATAGAAATAGATTATTCTAGCTCTTTCGCTTTAATATTTCCTGAAGAAATAAAGAGAGAGGCTCTGTTCTGATAGAGGACAGTCAAGTTGCACTGCTAGAAAGAAGAGTGGAGCTATAGCAGCTAGCTAAACATGTGATAAACCTTTAGGGTGTGTTTATTAGTTGTAAATTTATCATTGGAAAATGATGGATAATAAAAAGTAGGAAAATGGTTCCCCAATCCCGTCTCCATTTTTATCACACCCCTCTCCCATGTTAATATAATCCACAATTGGAGGTAAAAGGAAGGATAATGGGCTGCCCATGAAAATTCTCCATCATGCCTAGGAAAATTTAGCAATTGTATTAAACATGTGAAAATGATGGAAAAAGTGTGAAAATATCTGTATTCCACCCTATTCCATCAAAGTAAACACACAGTTTATATGATCCCTGAAAGTCCGAATGAGAAATCATGTGCAAAATGAAGTCCAAATGTAAAGCTTCCTGCTTGATGTTTGTTCGGGATCTTTTTTTTTCTACCTTGGGTAAAACATCTAAAGGTGCTTGCATGGTTCTTATTGTCATAGATCATTGCTTATTCGTGGTCTTTTTATTGTAACTTATGTCATTGTAATATGTGGTTCCTTTCTTTCTCTGTTCATTCTAAAGCTTATGTTCTGGACATTAAAATTTGAAGACTGCACTATCTTGGCAAACATCTTCTGCAAAATTTGTGTAGCTTATGTGAATTTGTGCATTTGGGAAGATAATGAGTTATTTTTTGTGCTACCTCTTAGGTACTACGGCGAGAAGCAAGATTAGGTTAACAGAGCTCGAAATAATTGTTTCAACACTTGGAAACAGAGTGCAACGATTGCGTGCATCATATAATGATGGAGAAAACGATGAAATGAAGGTTATTTCAGTTGAATGTTGAGATGATTGACCATGTTGATTATATTATTAGTTGTTTAGTTGCTGAAAGATTTACATGGACTTGCTTATTATACGACTTTTTTTTTTTTTTTTTCCGGAAGAGGAAAGTCGAGAGTATTTGTTATTGTAGCGAAGCTTACTTTTCTTTTTCTTGTGTGAAAATCGCCAAAAACTTGTTCTCGTGTGTGAACAAAGGCCTGAGACTGGTTGGGTTCGGCATCTACTTGATGAGAAGCCAGCTCTTGTTCAGCTGCACGTCGCCTTTTCTACTCTACTCGTTGCAATAGGACGTGAAGGGAAATTAGTGAATGTTGAGGTCTTACCATGTCCTTGTAAAAACCTGCAATTTGTTTCTTGCAAATGCTAAGCTCCATCTCGAGAGCAGGCAAAGGGGAAGGAAGAGTGTACAAATATAAGAAAGGCTAAGATTCAATTTAGTACGTGGCAAACGATTTGGAAAGCAGCATTCTTGGCCTTACGAACTCGAAACATCAATTTACAACCAAATTTCAATCCATAGAGTAGATGGGGCAGCCTGATTTCTTCATGTCGTGCTAGCTGATCTTAATTGCTCCCAGGCCAAATTTTGGGGTGTGACCCAGACCGTAAATGTAACCTTAAACCTGGGGACTCGGGCTGGCCCTACCTGATCATTTCATATCAATAGATTGATTGGGCTTGTAGATTTGTGACTATGGAATTTCGGGCTGGATTGGCCCGGTTTCTGCTTCGAGTTCAAGTGGAGCAGATTGATCATTTTGCCAGCTCTACCGATGAGCAACACCCCTTTACAGGCTTCAAGTGTCCGTCCTCCGACAGCATCATAATAAGTCGGGGTAATATCATAAAACGGTACTAAACTAATTTAAGTGGATACTAAACTTCCAAAATTTTTCCAGTTGATTATCCTATAACTGTCGTTGCTGCCGCCATCAACTGCAAGTTTATTTTTTGATTGATAATTATCTATACCAGCATTATTTTTGTATCCTGGCTATTTTTTGGTTTAAAATTTTCAAATACTTCTTTGGTGATTAGAGACGAGGGCAATTGTAAAACATATAACAATCTATTAAAAAGTTTCAGGAAAATTACATAAATAAACGATTTCAATACTAATTAATGTCGCGAACACCTCGGGCATAGAATTCATGATAACATTTTACACAGCCAACGTTCACACTAATTACAGCAGGAGTAACAAACTAGAGTTAAAATTAACAATAACCTATTATATGATCTCAGCTAAAATTCAAACTTATTAAGTTGACTAAGCAGTAGATAAAACAGTAGCAAGACTAAAAAAAATCAAGCTAAAGTGCACTCTTGTCCTCCTCTTCTTGTAAATCAAGCACCTCAAAGACTTTATTCAAAAATGTGTAAATCACAATTCACAATCCTATTGCAATATTAAACATCTTAAAATCTAGGAAGTCAATCGGTCTACCCACCCGATTTGGGCCACTCCTAATCAGGTTAGGGCCATTATCAATGGGGTCAATTTGGGCTAAAATTTTCAGGCTGGAAATGTATGACCCTATAAACCCTGCTTTTTTCAAGCCTAATTCCAATCACACCCCTAATCAAATTTTTCTTCACTGTCTCCCCAAATCCACCAATCAAACAATTACTTAGGTAAAATACAAGTAAAAATCGCTACAAGCACCAGTGACAACCCAGGGCTTATGCATCAAGAATTAAACCATTATGCAAGTTAAATGCATGCATATGCAGTCAGATACAGAAAATATCTATGTTGCATAGCCAAAGGCACGCCCAGTTCAAAAATAGGATTCATTTATTTAGTAGTGGCAAACTATCATTACATGTTAGATCTCCATGATAAATATGCACTTGTGCTTAATATTTTAATATGTTTGATAGCCATCAAGTCATCAACTCTGGGATAGCTTTACTCCAGTCCTCACTTTGAATACAAGCACAATCCAACAGCACATTAAGGATTGCTACATCTAATTAAGGAATCAAAAAGTAGTTTCAATGGCAAAAAATCCCAAGAAAGCAATATAACCATGATAGGGGTCACATCTACTTCAGCATCAAAAAGTTTAATTGGCAGCGGCAGGGGATGTCAAAATAAACTCACAAGAAAGCAATATAAGTTAATGAATCGCATCAGTTTAAACTTTAAACAGTATACCAATAAGTAAGATCAAGTCATCCATATCAGGTTTAGTATCTTCCAACGAAAGAACAATCAAACCCTCTATAGATATGAGCAATGAAAAATCTTTAGATTTACATAACAAACAGCAAGAGGAACTGACCACCACCTGAGGAAAGCAGCTTTCAGTTTCGACCAAGCGGCAAAGACCTGCAACTATATGTCTCCTTGAAATCCGACTTTTTTGATGAAGTGAAAAGGGACGCGTAGATTTCCTTGGTGGCATGAGCAGGAGCTAAATCAGCAACCTTAAACTTCTTATTCGAAGCTTTTGCTTTATCTTGTGATCCGTTAACCTCAATGCCATGTTTTGTCCCAGTCAATCGCCCCACCTCCTCTCCATTCTTCAGCTTCTTCGATTTCTTGCTATTTTCGTTTACCTTTTTCTCCGCCAACAACTTCTCCCACAGTTCCTTTTCCTCCTCTTCAGTCCCATTGACAACAATTTTATCACTCTCCACAAATTCCTTGTGACAAACCAAGCAAGCCGAAGATTTCACCTCCTTAAACCCCTTGGCGCTCAAAACATGGCCGCAGCTCTTGAGAGCGAAAAACTTATACTTCCCGTTGAATTCGAGGCCCGTAATCGGACACTGGAACTTCACCTCCTCAGCTTCTTTAGCTCCCGGAATCTCCGCCAGCTCGACCGCGATCATATCCTTCAAACCCTTAATGTACCAAAACTGCTTAGGCATATTCTTCTTCAACAGAGCTTCAACCAAAGCCTCTTTGTTGAAAAAGTTCCCCAATTTGTCAATCACCACCGGCGGCTTCAACGGCTCGTTCGATAAACTACAATTGATCCACTTGGAAAGCCGCATCTCGTGCGGATCAACCTTATCGGGCTTCTTCACGGCGTACATCTTCAGATAACAGTCCCGTGACTCCGCTCCCGTGGCGCCCCCATCGCCGCCGCCGCCGTGAAATCGGAGGTGGAGGGTTAGGGTGGAGAACGGGGTAATCTGGCGGTTTTGGAAGAGGGGAGTGGAATCGGAGAGCGGTTTGCCATTGAGGGTGAAGAAGATGGAACCATGAGGGATCGGAGTTGTGGGGAAAAGGGAAGATTTGAGGTGATTGAGGGTGAGATTAGGGCTAGGGTTTTGTAAAATTAGAGAACGCGTCGGAATTCCGAGGTCTGGAGATTGCAAGAAAATCTGGAGATTCTGAGATGTGGATTTCATGGTTTTGTGATTGATGAAGATTGAAGAAACTTTATGACCAACGAACTGAAAAAGACGAATCTGAGACGGAATATAAAAGTTACGAAGGTGGGGAAGAACGATCGTATCGTAACACCGGCTTAATAAAATCAAATCAGAAATAAATAAGTAGTTTTTGTTGGAGAAATAATAAAAAATAAATTATGTTTTTAAACTGAAAATTTTCTTTTAAAAAAAAAATTTGGACCATTTCTCAATTTATAGCTCTGTTACGGTTTTTAAATATCAAAAGTTTGTTCTGTTTAAACGGTGTGGGGTACTTATCGTAATGGGCCTTTACAATCCTCACTTCCATTTATGGGCCCACTAGCTTCTAATATTATCCAATATCTTTCACATTTTTTAAATTTCAGGAAGTAGAAGACGTGATTAAGCTCTAATTTTTATTTGCAAATTAAAATTAGATTTCAGGATATTATTAATTTTACTCTCTATAAAATGTTCCTGGCTGCAGCTCTACGTTACAGCTTTAAAGTTTGAATTTCATGATCTATTGTATAGCCCAAAGTTCATGATTTATTATACAATTGATACTAATAATTAGATGACTCTTCTTGAACTATTATTTATAAACAAGTCCTTCAACTTTCGCGGCTCAATGGAGTAATGAAATTATACTTTATATTATGTTGTTTATGTTACGAGTATAAACTTGTAGTATGCCATCAATATTTTCAAATGATTTTGTAAATATAATATGTCATTCTTTAAGACATTAATTGAATTGAACATCATATCATAAAATTCAAATATGGTACGTGGAGAGTGTGATTTATATACTTTATGTGGTTTGCATGTTACACTGCACAAAGATAGGGATTTACACAATCCCCACCCAAAGCACAACTACAAGTTCCCCAAAAAAAAATAAAGTAATTTTTATTTCTACACTATATTTAAAAGCCAAATACATCATGTAATTATGAAATTATCATTTTCCCGCCATGAAGTACTTCCAAATATCCTCAGTGTAATTAATAATCAACTTTATTATTAATTTTATTCACATAACTATTCATATGTTATTTATATAATAATTATACAAACTTTACGATTTTTTTATACAAATGAAAGATCTAATGGGGACATTTAATATATTTTATAATTTATTTTTCCCATAATTAGTAGTACAAACCATATTTGGGCGAAATTAAAAAGAAAACCGAAAATAATAATCTGCATCTATAATAATACAAATGCTTACATGAAAAAATACATAAAATAAACAAATATTCATAAAGAATTGAAGGAAAATAAAACAAAAATGAAAATGAAGATTTGTAAAAATAGAGTGAGAGAGATTTTTTTTTTGTTTGAAACTTTAAACTATTATAACTTGTTTGATTGAAATCGAAATTTTGTATTTTTTATGTCAAATTAAAGATGTCATCAACATCAAGATCTTCAATTTAATATATTTAGATCAATCATATTGGATCAATATGTGAAGAAGAATAATAAATAAAAGAGAAAAGAACATTTGGAATCCAATTTCCTGTTAGAATCTACCGCACCCTCATTACCCAATAAGCAACTTAAAGTCATCTCTATTACACACTTATATTGGTTTCGGCGGCAAAATGGCATAATTGGTAAAATATAGCTACAACTCACTTTTTAAGTATAGTATAGATAAGATTGTTGACATTTTTTTCTGTTCATCAACTATGTTGCATTGTTGCTCATAACAAAATTCTCTCTTCTTTCAACTGAAATTTCTTTCAAAATCGAGTTTCCAATTTTCATTTTTCTCAAATGAGTTATTCTTGTTTCCTTATTAAAGTTGCCTTTTAATCATCGTTAGAAAGGTTATAATTATTTGTTCTTATCTTTTCCATTATTACTTCTATCTTTTACTAAATCTCATCTCCAAAGTTTATACAATCGCCTGTAAACTTGAATTGCATAAACTTACAGTTTGATGTAATCTGGTTGCATCCTTCCAAGACGATATCCTAATAAAAAATAAAAAATAAATGGATGTGTTAGGCATAAGCAGTTTATAATTTAGGAAATAATTTTGATATGAAAAGTATAGAACAAATTCTATACGATCCAGAGATAATAAGAAAAGTAAGAAGTTATTTTCATGTATGTTGGAGAAATTACTGGGAAGGATTTTGTGGATAAGTTTTAACAAAGCAAAAGAAAGTTCATGTTGTGACTATTCAGGAAACCTACTGTGTTGTAAAGTGCGATGTGTTAACTAATATGGAACATAAATGATATAATGAGAAATAAGTGTATAAAATTATAAGTTTCAGAGTCCACGATTATAAATAGTAGAAGGCTCATATGTTAAACTTTTGTTTTCTTTTCTTTTCTTTTTAAATTTTCTTGAAGCATTTTCTTTTTTAATTATCTTTGGTCACTCAGCGGTCGACACCTCAACATCTTGTAGGCGCTCCAAAATGGCGGAAGTGCGCCAGTGGTGACCGCCTACGCGTGGGCTATAGCAGCTCCGCCAGTGGAAAAAGGCATGCTCACAACAAGCGACAGCGTCTCCTTATTTATACTATTCGTGGACAGAAAGAAAGATATACTATTCGTGGACGGAGGGAGTAATATTTATTGCTAAACATTTTATGAATTATTTTCTATTGTAACTCCTTAATTGAAAGTGTCTCAATTCAACTCTTTTTGATAAACATTGTTTTATTTTACATTATATAAGAGCACTTACATCAAGTGTCGAGGGGGGGGGGGGGGTGTCGAGTGCGAGGTCGAGTGGATCGACACACCCCCCCCACTCGACTCACCCCTATGTCGAGCTGCTGTGGGGGATCGACACACCCCTATGTCGAGGGGTGTGTCGATGGTGGAGTCGTTGCTTCGACACTCCACTCGACCTCGTGACAGCGCAATATGGGGACACGTGGCGTGTCCCCATTGGTCCATTTTTTTTTTTAATTTTCTGAAAAAAAAAATAATATTAACAAAATTAAATACTATCCAACGGTTACATCCCATTTTTTCACTATATATATCCCTTCAACTCATTCATTCTACACACCAAAAAATTTCTTTCTTCATCCAATCTTCCCTACAAAAAAACTTACTCTTTCACATCATACAATTCACTTGTTGGTTCAAAAAAAAAAAAAAAATATGAGTTGGCCGGGTGCGAGCTACAATCCTGAAGAGGCGGAGGCGCGACGCCGCCAACGTTTGCAGCGAGACAGAGAGCTTTACCAAATAGTGGCCGAGTCTGATTCGTCAGACGACGACGATCAGGATACGAGGGCGTACCTCCACCGGAATCGTGAGGAGGCCGAACAACGCCTCCGACGGGATTATTTTGTCGACCACCCTATATGGGGTGATGTTGTCTTCCGCCGGCGGTTTCGAATGAGCAAGCGCCTATTCTTGAGAATTGCTCAAACTCTTGAGGATCGGGAGCATTATTTTCAGCAACACCCGGATGCCACTGGAAGATTGGGGTTCCACCCCTGGGTCAAGTGCACCGTTGCTCTAAGGCAACTAGCCAATGGTGGAGCAGCCGATCAGTACGACGAATATCTGCACTGTGGCAATTCCACGGGCAATGTCATCCTCAAGAATTTCTGTCGGGCCATCAGATCTGCTTTCGGCGACGTATATTTGAGGCGGCCAAATGAGGCTGACATCGCCCGGATCACTGCATTGCACGAGAGGACGCACGGCTTTCCCGGAATGCTTGGAAGCATCGACTGTATGCACTGGCAATGGAAGAATTGTCCAACTGCTTGGAGAGGAATGTACACTGGACGAAATAAATCTCCAACCCTCGTCCTTGAAGCTGTCGCCTCCCAAGATTTGTGGATTTGGCATGCTTTTTTTGGTGTCGCCGGTTCTCTGAACGACATCAACGTGCTCAATCAGTCCTCTGTCTTCGCCGACGTCATCAATGGTAGAGCGCCGTCAACCGCTTTCACTGCAAACGGCCGCCCGCACCGTATGGGATATTATCTCGCCGACGGCATCTATCCGAAGTGGGCCTCTTTCGTGAAGACGCTCAATGCGCCAACAGATTCGAAGAGACAGCGATTCGCTCGGATGCAAGAAGCTGCGCGTAAAGACGTTGAAAGGGCTTTCGGCGTCCTGCAAGCTCGTTGGACAATCATAAAGGACCCTGCTCGCATGTTCTTTCGGGAGCATTTATGTGATGTCATGTATGCCTGCATCATTCTGTATAACATGATAATTGAAGATGAAGGACCGAGGGCAACTGAATTCCATGCTGAATCGAGTGCAAGGGGCGATGCAAACGTGAACAGGGCACCAGTCCATCAAGGGGCGCCAGTGCCACTCCGCCAAGTTATTGAGAGACAAGCTCAAATTCAGGATGCACGTGCCCACGACCACCTTATGGAGGATATGATTGAAGAGATTTGGACACGTTTTGGTCCACTCCGCGAATAGTTATTGTGTTTTTATTTATTTCCTAATTATTGTATTTTTTTTAGTTATTGTCTTTTTTTTTAATTCAATAAAATTGTCAGTTATTAATTTCTGAATTTAATTAAGTTAGTTTTTATAATATTTATTACAAATAAAAAAACAACAAAATAAAATTTATTCAATCATTAAAATCACGTTTCCCAGTACTTAGACCTAGGTCTTACTCAACCCCATTGATGTGGAGAAATCAACCTATGTCTAACTCAACACCACCAATCATTAAAATCACGCTTCCCAATGCTTAGACCTAGGTCTTACTAGACACCCGCTGTAAGTGCTCTAATTAAATTTGATATTTCGTGCAATGCACGAGTGAAATATTAGTACGATATATAATTTAAATATTAAATTAAATAATGACACTTCAAATTTTCTTTTATATGCTACTCTCACTTTCTTTTATAAATTCAAACGGAACTTTATCATTAAAGTAAGAATCAAAAAGTGTTCGAAGATTAACCACAACATATGGTAGTTCTCATGAAGAAAATAAATATTTCTAGACCTCCTAGCTAGAGCACAAACCACATAATTGACCTCTTCAAATTCAAAGCATCAAGCAAACGTGCAACAATAGGTTAACCATTACTCTTGCTTGAAGGTAATGCAAACCCCCCAAAATCAGTGACAGATTAAGAATTTTGATTTTGGGTGTACAAAATATTATGAAACTTGAAGCGTTGGCCGGAGGGTTGCAAGAGGAGCCCATGCTTGGGGGTTCGGGAGCAAATTTTTTGGCTCATGCGTGTTTTCCAATGACTAAGACTATGACTTAATTAATTGTTGTAAATTGTTGTTCTTCCATTGTAAAATTGTAACCGAAAAATACATAGTAAAAAACTTTAGTTTGGTATATCGTAGTTACACATCGTAACAGATTGGGTAAATAATTCTCGTGTGTTTAAAGTTGTATCAGCCCTGCTTCCGGATCGACGGCTGACCCCACACACCATCACAAATCTTTTCTAGCGTGCTTTGTCCTCACTCGCACGCTTCCCAGGGAAACTTTCCAAGAGATCACCCATCCTAGTACTACTCCATGTCAAGTACACTTAACTTTGGAGTTCTTCCAGGATAGGCACCAGAAAAGAAGATGCATATTGATTGTATGAGTAGACCTATCAATTCCTTTAAGCTCTCCTTGAATATGTCGTCCCATTCCGACATATTCTCGGAATCCCTCTCGTTCGGGTGTGTTCCGATTCATCCCTGCCCCCTCCGCTTGGAAGTCTTATCGAAGCCGCTCGTTGTCCGTGCCATATGCACCGGTGATCACTCTGTACTTATCAGAGCCGCTCCTTGTCCGTGCTTTTGCACCGGCGATCACTCCGTACTTCGGCCCCGAACGTCACAAAAGTAGTAAAATTCCAAAAACCATTGTTCAATTATACACTAGCTAGGCAACATTTCACAATTACAAGAACAATTATTTCTTCATTGTCTACTGTATTCTCTTTTTTCCCCTTCTCTTCAATCTCATATATCTATAATTCTTAATTATTATTCTCATTTAAGAATAGGAATTCAAAAAATCATTATTCTTATGTGGCTCCACCACTACCCGAAATTTACCCATCAAATTAGCGTGGTAATCAAATCTTTTGCTCTTCAGAAAGAGAATTTCTTACAAGTGATTCATTTATATTGTTAAATCAAACACCTTATAAAAATAACGATTATTATTGTCATTCATTCTCTCTATTTAATTTCACTAGTATTATAGCCCGTGCAATGCACATATAGCACTTTATATACTTTTTAGGTTATAAAAATTATATTAACTCTATTACTACTTAGAAAATGAATTAGATAATTCTAGCATATTCCGATAATAATGGAACTTTTAAAATTCCTTAAATAATGTACTCGTTTTATTTCAATGTTTTCATAACTAAAACATTTAAAAATGATTTACCAAAATATATAAAACTTGAGATACTTTTTCCCCCATATATATGTACCGATCGACCATATTATACAAAAAGAGTTATATTAATACATTGTCAACTTCATTTAAAACTTATCAATAAAGTTATACTATTACAGTACAAATAAAGGTTTGATGTAGCGATTTATTTGATAATATACATATATACCTCGTTATAATTCCCTAAGAAAAAGATCTCAACCTTAACCTTTTCTTTTTCTTGTAAAAAAAAATATAGAGCCTTACATATGTCGAGATATATAACCTTAATCAAGTAATATGTTGTATATACGTAAAATATTATAGATTAATACCAGTGCAAATATAAACAACAAAGTTATGAAATCCTATCAATAAAATTGAAAATCATATTATTGTATAATGAATATAATGAGATTTTTATACATTTTTTAGTAAATGCAACAAAATAAGGATACTAATTAGAATATACTAAGTAAAATTAGAGTAGACATGCAATAACATTTCAAAAGCTATTACCTCATACGTATGCTAATTTAATTACAACGACGAAGGAATTTTCTAAACAAAATGGGAAGAAGATGGTATGCTAGCAGTAGAGGGAAGATGGGGAAAAGATCAGATTTCTCAGGTTTCAATAGTTAATGTTTATAGAGAAACTAAAGGCGTTGAAGTTGAAGTTAAAAGAGTGGAACTCAGTGACCTTTGGGAATATAGAGAAGAAAATTAAAGACTTGATGGCAGCAGTCAGTTTGGACGATGAGAAGACGGATAAACAGACACATAAACTGACCGGGGATGAGCTGACCAAAAGAAAGGAAAATTGGACTAAATTACAGAGAGCTCTAAAATTGAAGGAATCACTACAAGCACAGAAGGCAAGATCGAAATGGATCAAAGAAGGAGATGCAAATACCGGGTTTTTTCATGCTTGTGTCGAAAGAAACAGAAAAAGATCTGGTTTTTCGGGTTTGAACATTAATGGGAACTGGATTGAAGATGTTACTGAAGTGAAACATGGTATCAAAGATTTCTTTGCTACTCATTTTTCATCAATTGACTGGTGCAGACCGATGCTATCAATATCACCTAAGGTCAGGTTAGGTGAGGACGATAATACATTCTTGACTGCTTTATTCATCGAGGAGGAAATAAGGACTGTTGTTTGGGATTGCGAAGGATCGAAAAGTCCTAGACTAGATGGTTTTAACTTCAAATTTATCCAAAAATTATGGGAAGTGCTGAAAGGAGATTTTATTTCTTTCTTGAAAGAATTTCAGAAGAACGGGAGACTAGTTAAGGGATCTAATTCTTCTTTCATTGTGTTGATTCCTAAAGTTCCTAACCCGACAAAGATTGAGGAGTTTAGACCTATCTCGCTAATCGGCTGCATGTACAAAATATTAGCTAAGTTGTTAGCTAATAGAATCAGCAAATTCCTGGGCAATGTATTATCAATTAGTCAGTCTGCCTTTATTAAAGGGAGACAAATATTAGATAGTGCATTAATTGCCAACGAGACTGTGGAAGAGGCGAAGAAAAGGAATAGAAAATGTGTGTTGTTGAAACTTGATCTGGAGAGAGCCTTCGATTCTGTGGAGTGGGGCTACCTTTTGCATATAATGAAATTGATGGGTTTCAATGACAAATGGTGTAGATGGATAAAAGAGTGCATATCAAGTGCATCGGCTTCGGTTCTAGTCAATGGGAGCCCATTCGGAGAATTCAAATTATAGAAGGGTTTACACCAAGGTGATCCACTCTCTCCTTTTCTATTTTTAATTGCAGCAGAATGATTGAGTTTACTAGTGAACAAGGCGAAGGAAGATGGATCATTTGCAGGAATTAAAGTTGGGAAAGATGAAGTGGAGGTCTCTCATCTTCAATTTGCAGACGATACCCTCATGTTTGGAGAAGCTACCAAATCAAATATCCAAAGTATCAAAGGTATAATCCGAAGCTTTGAATTAGTCTCTGGATTGAAAGTGAACTTTAGAAAAAGTACTGTGGTTGGAATTAATATACCAGAGAAAGATTTGGCTGAATTTGCTGTAGAGTTGAATTGCAAAGTGGGTTGTCTGCCCTTCAAATATCTAGGTGTTCCTATAGGGGTGAACCCAAGAAAAGAAGTCATGTGGCAGCCCGTCTTTGATACCATCCGAAGAAGATTGAACAGATGGGAAAATAAACATCTTTCTTTTAGTGGAAGGATTACTCTACTGAAGTCAGTATTGTCTAATATTCCCATATACTATCTTTCGCTGTTTCATGCTCCTTCGAGAGTGACCAGAAAAATTACATCTCTTCAAAGGAATTTTCTCTAGGGCAGGAAGATGGGAGGGAAGAAAAAGATAGCGTGGGTGGCATGGGATAATATTTCCAAATCAAAAGATGAGGGGGGTTTAGGGATTAAACGAGTAGATTGGTTCAATAAGAGTTTGTTAGGAAAATGGGGTTGGAGATTGAGGGTAGAAAGAGATTCATTATGGTGTATAAGTTGTTAGTATCAAAATATAGGGTTAGAGAAATGTGTGGAAGGAATGTAGAGGAGTCAGAAAAGTGAGAATTGGGAAGATGCTCAGTTTGGTGGAGAGATATGTGCAAACATGTGTTTTCTGCTAATTGGTTTGTGGAAAATTGCATTAAGCAAATTGAGGATGGAACACAAGTTTTTGGCATGATGCAACACAAGTTTTTGGCATGATGCAACACAAGTTTTTGGCATGATATATGGGTAAGTGATGACAGTCTTCGAAGTAGATTCAACAGGCTCTTTAGCGTAGCAACAGACAAAGAAATACAGTATGTCTCAAAGAGAAAGGAAAATGGATAAATAACTTGTGGAAGTGGGAGTGGAGTTGAAGGCGAGAACTCTTTGAATGGGAAAAGGAATTGTTTTCTTCTTTAATCTCTCTTGTTGACATGTTCAAGCCAATTCCGAATAAAGAAGACGACTGGAGGTGGGCTGCAAAAAATAGTGGATTTTATTCCTCAAAGTCGGCTTACAAGAAGATCGAAAAGAAATCAAATCAAGAAAGTTGGTCAAATGAAAGTCTGAAAATCGTGTGGTGCAAATCCACTCCGAGCAAAGCAAGTTCTTTTTGCCGGAAACTACTTCAGAATAGGATTCCGACTCAACATAATTTGGTGAAAAGAGTAGTGCTTCTTGAGGGTGATGACAACAGATGTCCTTTTTGCATGACAGATTGAACACTTATTTTTTTCCTCCCCATTCGCATATCGAGTTTGGGGCAGTTGCTAAAGCTGGTTTGGAATAAACTATGTCGGCCACGACAAGCCGTTGTGCCATATTGTGCTACACTTGGGAATTGCTAGGTGGAAAAATTCGGTAGAGTGGTGAAAAGCTCTCTGGATTTGTGTGGTTTGGTACTTATGGCTTCATTGGAACGAGATAGTATTCAAGAATTTGTCGAGATGTTGCGAGGATATTATCGAGATGATTAAAGTGAGATTTTGGTTTTGGGTATCGAATCTAGTCCCGAGAGTTGCTTGTTATAGTTTTGGAGATTGGATTTGTAATCCATCATGTTGCCTTGAATTGTTGTAATTTGGCTTGTTTCGTTTCGTTAAACTTTGTATCTTGTCTTGGGTTGCACCCCTCGTGTGTTTAGAAATAAATTATATTTACCCAAAAACAAAAAAATACAACGACGAAGAACACATCTTAAGGAAATAAATTAAATTAAATTAAGAGACAATGATAATATAATGCATCCGACACAGAATACCAATAAAAAAAAAGACTATTACAATAATTATTTAATTGAAGCATCTTGGCTGGATCCAAAAATAAAATTAGTTGAGATGAATTAGGACATATGATATTTAGAGTTTAGGATATTTTCTTCGAAAGCAGCGCTTCTTCTTGCGCAACCATTCATCTTCTCATCGGCAAGCATATGTTAACAGATCTGTTGTTCCACAAATTGCATGTCATCGGTAAGCATAATTGTTGTTAACCTTTTGTATTTCAATCTGGAATAGAGATTATAGTCTAACCATAATTACATATGAATACATAAGTAAAGCATGATATAATTGATGAGAGTTTCCTGTGATTACCTCAATCCTCAATTGAGGAGAGGACATGTATGTATTTCACGTTGTTGCCTTGATTTGATAGATACAAAAGATGGGCTTTGAAACTTGGATAAATACCAAAATAGTCTACATCAATGTAAACGAGGTACTAGCAGATAATGATATTATCCATTTACTGGCTCCACAGACAAATCTCCTGAACTGCAAATTTTACTGAACCTGCTTTCAAGTTTACATAAAAGGCCTAAATTTTTGCGTGCTTTCTACTACATTAATTAACAATATCGAATAACTTTTCTAACTCCTTCAACTTCAAGATGATCTTATTTTTTATTTCCCGTTATAATAATAATAATAAAATAAATGGATTTCCCGTTGAAACGGAAAATTAACAACTACTGTAACGTTCATTTACTTAGAACGTGAAACGCACTGGAAGAAAATATTACTGGATTTGTGATTTGGTCGATCGTATTTGGTGATGTCTTGCAGCTCACGTGGCGCCTCATTACCGGAGTCAGTAGTTGATCGATTTCATTTCATACATCAAATTTCAGAAAACGACTTCTTCCCCTGCCGCCCTTTTCTTCTAACAAACCCCAAACAGAAGAATTTTCAGCTCAGATTGGATTGAATTCGGACTGTTTTTGGCCCCAACCACATATTTCTGTAATTTAATTCGGTTATGGCGTTGTTTCGGAAGTTGTTCTACCGCAAGCCGCCTGATGGCCTTCTCGAGATCTGCGAGCGAGTTTATGGTGCGCTCTCTTCCTAATTTTGCTATTTTAATTGTGATACATTCTTTGGCTTACTTGTGCTGTGTTTGTAAGACTAGTTTGTTCGAATGTCTCTTTTTGTTATTAAGTGGGAATATCGAGATGGAAATACATGACACTGGAGATTGTATCGATTGGACTCTATTTTTGTAGCTCTGATGTATGAATTGTTAAATTTGTGCCGTGAAAGAAGAATGTTTTTGTTTTAATTGAAGAGAGATTTGCAATATTGCTGCATGTCAACATTTTTATGCTTTCAAGGTGGTCATAGGACGAAAGTGCCACTAGAGCACTAGTCTGGACTGGAGCACTCTCTCCCTCAATGCATGGACATGTAATCACTTGCTGGGAAGGGGAATTGGTATGGAGTTTTGGAGGGTTTAAAATGAGAATGAAACCCAAGGTGGTCGCTTGGTGTCGGGTAATCATCGACTTCCCACTGTCGTTAAAGAAAACCTATTTGCTTGAAACTACATAGCACCCCCTTAGTAGAATTCTATGGTGTAAGTGCTATTTGAAACTTTAGGAAATATTAGGACATTCCCTCTTGTTTCTTCTATTATTTTGCGAGAGTTAGGCTTTGAGCTTAGGAAAATGATATCACAATTTGAAAATTAATTACTGAACCAGTTTGGATTGGGAGCAGGGATGATGTGCAACCATGATCCGATCTCCAAACTTTTCACCTTAATGGGAGGCCCAAAGGAACTGTTACTAGTTGGTCTCTAGTTAGTGCTTATGATATTTAATGACTAGTTGAGTGAACTATGGTTGAACTTGTGACCTCATTGAAGGCAGTGAATGCTGCTTAGGGCTTAAAGATGAATTTTAATCCTAGTTTCCTAATTTTTCTTCTCGAATTGCTGTAGAAACTAAAATACATAGAATATTGGGTTAGAAAAATCTGTTCTGGATTTAAATTCCGTATCTTATGGTGCAACATTGTTATTACATTCACTTGAAATCATGGAGGGAATAAAGATTTTTCGTTTCTGGAAGGTTAACTGCGAAAAAATTCACAACCTTTGATAGTTGCAAATTAAACATGACTTTTAATCCTCATCAATTTAAACACCAGCTTAGTGTTTAGAGAAATACATATTTCCAGGGAGCCATTTTTAACATGGCCAACTATGGACGTTGTTTCGACGATTGACCCCAAAACAGCATCATTTCTTGTCTTTCAATCAATTTTTATTATCTTTTACAATCAAACAAAACCAAAAAAAATACTGATTTTTTAATAAAATTTGGGGAAATGACTATGGTCATCGTTGTGGGTTTCCGGACCAAATCTGGTTGATTGGCTGGCCGTCTCCCTCAAAAAATGAGGGAAGAGTTCGAGTTTGCAGTGAGGAGCATTGCAGCGGTTGGCAGTTAAAAGCGGTGAATTTTGCCGTGGAAGATGGCTGCTCACACGCGGCTTAGCATATACTTCTTAGACAAAATTCTGTCGTTCGAGTTCCTGTTTATCTTTTTCAAATCTGTGATGTCATGATAGGTCTAAAAATATCCAAATACGTGGAAGATATTTGATCACCTCAGATGCTTTCATCTGAGTATTGTGCAGGGTGTCTAATGTGTTCTATTGGCGAGGATTAAAGGTCATGTTTAATTTGCAATTATGCTTTAAGGTTGTGTTTTTTTAATTTTTTTTGGATGAACTCTTTTAGGAATGCTTCTTATGTTTGAAAGTAAGATATGGGTTATGCCATTTCTTTACTCTGGATTAGAAGATAATTTTTTATTTAGCTGCTACAGCCCACTGATTACACTTTTTTTTTTTTGTTTTGTTTCTACAGTGTTTGATTGTTGTTTCACTACCAATACTTTGGAAAATCAAGATTACAAAGGTTATGTTGGAGGCATTGTCAATGAACTGAGGGAAAACTATCCAGATGCTTCAATCTTAGCTTTTAATTTCCGAGAAGGGGAGACCCCGAGCGAGATAGGGAGTGCTTTGACTGAATATGATATGACCATAATGGAGTATCCTCGGCAATATGAAGGTTGTCCTCTGCTCCCAATGGAGGTTATTCACCACTTTTTAAGATCAAGTGAAAGCTGGCTGTCACTTGGGCTCCAAAATTTGCTTCTGATGCACTGTGAGCATGATGGTTGGCCTGTTTTGGCTTTCATGTTGGCTGCTTTGCTGATCTACAGAAAGCACTATAGTGGGGAGCTTAAGACCTTGGACATGGTACACAAACAAGCTCCTCGAGAGCTTTTATACTTGCTGTCCCCTTTGAACCCAATCCCTTCTCAGTTAAGGTACCTGCAATATGTGACAAGGAGGAACGTTGCAACACAATGGCCCCCTTTAGACCGGGCACTCACCATGGATTGTATTATTATAAGAATGATTCCTAATTTTGACGGCGATGGTGGTTGTCGACCAATATTTCGTATTTACGGACCGGATCCATTCTCTGTCTCCGAGCGGGCACCCAAGGTCCTATTCTCGACTCCAAAGAGAAGTAAAACTGTTCGGCACTACAAGCAGGTGAGGTCTTAAGATCTACTACATTCTTATACGTAAATGAAGTTTCATTTTCTTGATGGGATGAACATTTTGTTTTTTTAAACTTCTGAAATACCTTTAGACTATCCAGTAAAATGCCGAAGGGCTCATATCATCATTAAAATGATGTACAGGATGCTGCATCCTGCTTTTAAAAGTTTATAGAGGCATAGAAACAACCGTCACTTATGCAGAAATATTATTAATTCAACCCGATGCCCATATATTTTGATTCATGTTTGTAGAATCTAGAGGAGTTGATTGGTGGTGTGGTTCATTTGGTGTAGAGCTGCTCACTAGCTGCTACCTAATTGCATCTAACTTTATAAGTTACATAGAGGATTAATAATGTTGAAATCTTGACACATATGAAACATTATTTAAAATACAATTTAAAGATGAAAATAAACAAGCTGTATGCAAATCGCATATGATAACAAATGTCAATATAGATCCGAAGACTGTTCTTTATCAAGAATGCATAAGGTAAACCACAAAATAACTTCTTTACCCATTTAGTATGTATTTGCTGTTGTTATTCAGTATACTGCAGCATTTAGATAAAATTGCAAGATAATTTCTTCATCTATGCAGAGTGAATTTGTTATTGTTATCCTGCCATTTCCAGCACTTTAAGTCATGTAGCTGAAGAATTAATTTGAAGTTCCTTATTTTAGAGCAAACTTCAAATTAGTATCTAAACTAATGGGTAAGCTTGAAATTTGTAAATTGTATTATGAAAGCATATATTTTGTAGAAGACAACTGCAAGGGCAATTAACAAGCCTCTAGTGGGATATTTTACATAGCATTTGACAGAATGTGTCTGATGTTTCATTATGGTTTTCGTGTTCTGTGAGGGAAGTCACATATAGGTTGTGTAATGTAGTGTACTACCTGCACTAGGTTATATACTATAATGCACCTGATCAGTCGCGTGGCTCTTCTTTTAGTTGTTGCCATTTGGATTTTTGGTTTCTTTACAGTGGTACATAGTTTACATTCTTTGAACATTATTTTGTGAATAGTTCATATAAATGAACTTGGGCTTATTGCTGAAAGAAAGCTACCAGAGGTTATAGAATATGTTTAATATCTAAATAGTTGGCATGGAGCGGAAGGGAGGTTTCCCAATAGAAAAAATAACCTGTTTCCAGCGAGGGAACAAGAAGAATAATTTTTGGCTTTCCTTTCTGCCTGTTCCTGTCATGCATTATAGAAAACTGGAAGACAGATTTTGAAGTCGGTAAAATTTCTGAAAAGGGTGGTTCTAGATCACGTCTGCAGAATGTGAAAACACTAGTTTTGTAATATTTTAATTGTGGTTATTAAACTATATGGTTGTCTGAAGCGTATTATGTATGTTTTTCAGACGTAATAGATTGTGACTCTTTGCAAGTTTGTTACTACATTAAGTACCAACTATTTTCTGATTTGTATATAATTCAGTTCTCATCTTAAAAGGCTATTATTTGTAGTGGCGACAAATTTTGTTCTCTCATTGAAGTTAATGGTGATTCTCCCTTGATTTCTATTTTTGCACTCCCTTCGTTCTTTCCCTTCTCCATAACATGTACAAGCTATGCTTGATTCTCATAGCCACTGTTCCTTTTATGAATGGTCACTGTGCATATGCAAGTGTATATACTTTGTTTAGATGATACCTTCCCCAAATTATGAAGTTTTTCACCCTCATAGTTTCTGGTTATTATCAGGGTGAATGTGAAATAGTAAAGGTGGACATCAATTGCCACATTCAAGGTGATGTTGTACTGGAATGTATGAGCTTGCATGCTGATATGGAGCGGGAAGTGATGATGTTTCGTGTCATGTTTAACACTGCTTTCATAAGGTCAAATATTTTAATTCTCAATAGGGATGATATTGACATCGTATGGAATGCCAAGGATCAATTTCCAAAGGACTTCAGGGCAGAGGTATGCTTTTTCCTAAAATGTGCTACTTTATGATTTTCACACTCTATTAGGATGTAATCGTGATGACTGTTATATCAATGAAGATTCTTTTTTCGGAGATGGACACTACTTCTTCCATGGTTCGTGTGGACTCTTCCTGCTTCGAAGAGAAGGATGGACTTCCAGAGGAGGCATTTGCTAAAGTTCAGGAAATTTTTAGTAGTGTGGATTGGTTAGTTCCAAAGGGAGATTCTGGAGTTGAAATTCTCCAACAGAAGCTTGCAGCATTAGAAGTTCAATCTCTCGCTAAGAGCCCAACAAGACTTAGTTCTGAGAATCAATCTGATATATCACCAAAATTTTCCCCAAAATCTGATATGTCTAGAATTCAAGCTGACAAACATTCTTCACCTACTGAAATGAGGGCCGTCATATCCTCAAAGCTAACGCTAATCCCTTCTGGAGATCATTCTTCACCCTCATCAACTTCACCTCGTCAACAATTTTCTGTGACAAAAACTCTTCATTTGTCACCAAGGCAACAGTATGAAACTAAGACTCGACAGAGTTTTATGGCTGAGGTTAAAGATGTTCCTCCTGTACGTGAACCCAATGAGATATCTTATGCAAAAACCTCACCTTCAAGTGCTCCATATCAGTCAGCAAAATATGCAGATCCCCTTTTTCGACCTTCAGAAGTATCACCTTTTAGCCATTTAGAGGATAAAATCGGCTCTGCAAGTGCACTACCTACTCTCCGGCTTCTACCCCCGGAGACCACCAATGGTCGCCCTTCAAAGGAGGATGCTATAATTAAGCCTGGTATATCATCCCCTCGTACAGAATCTTCTAAGAGTCATAATAGGATCATAGAGGATGGAGTTCCTAAGTCTGAATCTTCTCTATCATCAGCCTTTCCAGTTGACAATTTGATCGAAGCCCCTAAAGATGGAAAACGTCCAATCTCTTCTCCACCACCACCTCTGACCGATCTACATGAAGCTCATATTGAGAATAATTCAGCTTATATTTGTGGTCCAGCCCCACCTACACTTCTTTTTCCTCCTTCCTCTCATTCAAAAGAAGACCCAGTACCTCCACCTCCACCTCCGATCGTTACCACGTATTACACAGAAACAATAGTTAAAGAACCTGGATCTTTTCCACCTGCACTATTGCATTCTAGAGAGAGTTCATCTATTACAGACGGACCCTCTTTTTCATCACCTATACGTCCATCTCCACCTCCACCTCCACCTGCAGCATTGCTGCCCCCATCAATTTCTCCAAGTCATCCTGTCAAGGAGAATTTAGTTTCAAGACCTGCTCTTTGTCCACCACCACCACCACCTCCACCTCCTAAGGAGAGTTTTAGTGGAGGAGAGCCTACTCTACATTCTGGGGATGTCGCATCTCTCTTGACACCAGCTATGGGGGATAGTTCTGGAGTGATATCTGTACCTTGTCCACCACCTCCCCCTCAGCCTCCTAAGGAGATATCTAGTGGAGGAGGGCCTCCGTTTCCTCTACCTCTTCCACATCTTCTAGGACCTAGAAGTCCAGCAAATCTCTCTCCACCACAGCCTCCTCCTCCCCCTGCCAGCCCCAATACAAAAAGTTCTTCTAGTGTTCCGTCAGCACCTCCTCCACCATCTCCTTCTACAAATAAACCTGCTAGTCTTAGTGGTGGCGGAGCTAGTGGTTTGCCTGGAGCTCCATCTCCTCCACCACCTATGGCTCCTCCGCCTGGAACAAAAGGGAAACACTTGTTGTCTCGTGCTCTGGCTTCAAGAAATCACCAGATGAAGAAATTGAAGCCATTGCATTGGTTAAAAATATCAAGAGCTGTTCAAGGAAGCTTATGGGCTGAGGCTCAAAAATCTGGTGAAGCTTCTAAGTAAGTGTTGCCTTGGTTGAGGGTGGAAGGTCCTATTTTCATATTTTTGTAAATGAGTTTGCGGATATTCCTACTATTCATATTTTTCCTGCTCATTTATTTTTATTCATTTGTTAGGGCGCCCGAGATTGATATTTCAGAACTTGAATCTCTCTTCTCAGCAGCAGTTCCAAATCAAGAGGGCAACAAAACTGGTTCACGAGCCTCAGTGAGCAATAAACCTGAAAAAGTGCAATTGGTAATATTCATTGTTGACTATTACTAAATCTCAAAACTAATTTGTTTGTGCATTTTCAACTTTTAAAGTGATAATTTGTTTTATTTTGGGTTGGAAATTCATATATGATGTTCACACATCCTTAACTAATCAGTTTTGACCTTGTGGCTTGGTGGTCGTAAGATCCGGTGCCCTTTTAGGATTGTACTTAATGTAACCATTTCTGCTCTGCTATTGCAGATAGAACACAGACGTGCATACAATTGTGAAATAATGCTGTCAAAAGTGAAGATACCCTTGCAAGATATGCTGGTGAGCTATGACTTGAACCTTTCATAAGTCATTTTTAAGAATTATATTTATGTATATCTTAGCTTTGCTGTGATGGAGGCCATATGCATCGCCATACTACTGTTCCAGTTTGTCATTGTAGGTTACTAATCAATCTATCTTCTATTAACCATGATATGAGGTTCTTTGTGCAAATCACGGCTGAAAGCAATCTTTAATTTTATAAGCAAAAGAGAGAATATGTTATGCTTTTCATATCTAAGAGACCTTTTCACTTTTTGAAATATTTCTCTATATTCACGTACGATTTTCTGTTTTCATGAAGAGTGGTTGTTTAAGTTCACATATGATCATGCCAACTTAGAACCTATTTGCTACTATGAATTCGGTTCCGGTTTTATTTCCATGCATGTGGTTTCAAGTGTTTTCATATCAAGAACTCTTCCTGCGAATTTAAGGGTTGCCTATTTCGATTTTCAGGCTCTCTAACAAGGATTTTCATAACCTTCCAATTTTTGACAAGTGCAGACACTAGTAGTTATTGGTGGAGTTGCATATTTTGAGAGGATCTACTGTGAGAAGATAGGCTTAGAGGATCAAAATTGTAATATTCAAACTTAAGGTATATTAGTAAAATAAAAGTTATCGTACGTTCAAACTGGATACGTAAGAGAGTAATTCTGATAATGGGTTATCTAATAGGCTCAATTAGTAGCAGAAATGAAATCCTCGGGTATAGTAATTCTGAAGTGTGAAATCGCCAATTTGCTTCATGTGAATATGATTCAAGGAAGATACATCTATTTATGAATTAAGTGGAATCTCAATTTTGTAAGCTCGAATCTGGTAACATGAGGGGAAACGAAACCGATCCAAGTTATATTACTCGCTCAAGTTTCTGAAGTCTAGATTGACGTGATTCGTTTTGCCCTCTCCATCTTGATGTATGTTTAATACACTGTATGCCGTGCGGACTCTTTACATGATGTGTAGTTACAATTTTTGGACTCATTGACGTATCTCCCTTAAATGGTTGATTCTATTAATTTCTGCAATATAATCTGTGTTACTTGTGCAGAGTTCATTACTTTCCTTGGAAGACTCTGCATTAGATGTAGATCAGGTTGATAACCTAATCAAGTTTTGTCCAACTAAAGAGGAGATGGAAGTTCTTAAGGTGGGAATTTTAACAATCTCATTCTTTTGTTCCCAATAAGAAGCTAATCTCTATATTCCTTTTGGATATTCTAATTAGATTTTTCTGTTTCTAGGGTTACAAAGGAGAGAAAGATCAATTAGGAAAATGCGAACAGGTCTGTTTCCATCTCTTCTTCTTCTGGTCTTTTGGTTTATACCAATTCAAATGTGACTCGGTCAGTGTTAAGAAATATGATACTCTTTTTCTTCATAATCTCAGTTCTTTTTGGAGTTGATGCAAGTGCCACGAATAGAACATAAGTTGAGGGTTTATTCATTTAAAATCCAGTTTCGCTCCCAGGTCAGAGATTAGCATATAAAATCCCTAGTTTCTATATTATGTTGACCTTTATCCGTAATGTATTTATTTTTTCTTTTTTGTCCTCTCAGGTTTCTGACCTTAGGAATAGTTTGAATGTTGTAAACTCTGCTTCAGATCAGGCAACCTACTTTCGATTTGTTAATTTTCATTATCATATGCAAGCTCGTAATTATGTGCCTTATTAATTGTCATATCATGTTCTCATCAGGTTAGGAGTTCTGCTAAGTTGAAAAGGATCATGCAAACAATTCTTTCTCTGGGTAATGCCTTAAACCAGGGAACTGCTCGAGGTATGTAAATTTGTTCATCTGGTTTTAGATTTTACTATCCTCATCTCTTTGCTTTTGCCAACTTTGTTTCTTTGTCCGTTTAAATTTATTTTGCACACTAAAGACTCAGCCTAGTTAAAGACCTAAATGTGAAAGCTGTTATTTAATTTCGTGAGGATTATTTGCATTTAAGAGCTAATAGTAGGAATTTTCAGTTCATGTAACAAATTTGTTTATTCTGGTATATTAGTGATGTGCCATCTGTTATGTGAAGATGATCTAATGTCAATTTGATAAAGAAGATCCATTGATCTCTTATCTGGTAGGTCAAGGTGGTGGTTATTTATTTATTTTTTTGGAGAAAAGTTGTTTCTTGATATGGGGGGGGGGGGGGGGGGGGGTTGTGTTTTTTCCTGCTTTTGCAATGTGCGCACAAGCTGTAAAAGGAAGTTGCTTTTGTTTGTTGGTCCTTTGGGTGATAAATTAGATTGACAATATATATGATTGAGTATTTGTTAGGATTAAACAATCAAACAAGCTCAAAATTGATCAATCCATCAAAGTATGTGGTGGATTATCCTATACTACTTTTTTTTTTTTTTTTTTTTTTTTTTTTTTTTTTTTTTTTATCTATCTGAGATACTACCCGAAGCTTTTACTCCCTAAAGGACCAGAACATTTAAGGGCAACAAACAAAACATAGTGTTATTTACATTTTTTTCGTCAAAAATCTGATCACCCCCTAAAGGACTAGAACATTTAAATGCGGAAAGGTTGTCTGATTATTTGTGGATTGCTTCAATTTCATGTTTGGATTCACCAAGATTTGGTTGGGATTGGGGGTTGATTCAACTGTCTGTCACTACTATGCATTGACAACAAATATTTTAAATGGCAGGGACAGAAAATTAAGAGACTGAAAATAATAATTTCACTTATATGTATATTGCAAATGATTTTTATTAAATTTGTAGTCATCCATGAGGCGGATTTAGAATAAGACTGCAGTGTTAAATAGAAAAGAATTGTTGTTAAAATTATATACAAGCTAAAACTATACAGAACAATACATTTTAGTACACTGGCTGCTGAAGGAGACCCCCTAGGTTCACAATCCTGTTTTCCATTATTTCGAATAGCCTGGGGTACCATTGGGTTCGGTATGTGAACAAAGAGAAGCGTTTTGTGATTCTTCATCTCGTATACCAAGACTATTAACATTACAACAATAATGTTTTTGTTCTGATGATGCCACACTCTTTCTTGAGCTTTAACTCTCTTCCAATGCTATTGTTATCACAGGAGCTGCTGTAGGGTTCAGGTTGGATAGCCTCCTCAAACTTACTGAGACCCGTGCCCGGAATAATAAGATGACACTAATGCATTATTTGTGCAAGGTACATTTAACATCGTTCTGTTTGATAGTGAATCATATTAACTATGTACTAGCATTTGTGCATAATTGTTTTATTATCTGCCCTTAGCTTTTGGTACAATTGAAAGGCTCGTTTCTGTTGACTCTGCCAATTTAGCTTTAGAATATGACTTGGTCATTCCACTGATAACTTGAAATGCAATGCATAGCACACATTACATTTCAAGGTTTCTTAACCAGCAATTGACATTATAATAATATCATATCAGTCATTTTCCCGCAAATTGTAAACCTCTGCTTATCTAGTTTTTCTATAATGCTAGTCAGTGCAAACAACATTAGTAAATTTGAGGGTGAAGTTTCATAAACATCATCAGTGATGTTTTTGTCATTTTTCCAAATCCAGGTTCTTTCAGACAAATTACCAGAGCTTCTTGATTTTTGGAGCGACCTTACCAGCCTGGAACTTGCATCAAAGGTATAACTATATGATTTTTTATTGTGCTCTGTAATTATTCTTTTTTACTATAAAAATATGTTACAAGTAGCTTGCTTAATGAATAAAGCAATTATTTCTCAGATACAACTGAAATTTTTGGCTGAGGAGATGCAAGCCATTAACAAAGGACTTGAAAAAGTTATGCAAGAGCTGTCCATGGCAGAAAGTGATGGGCCTGTATCTGACCACTTTTGCCAGGTACTTCCTATACCCTATCAAAATGGATTTTTGGTGCTTGCTTCTATGCAACAAGACATAACTTATACGAGTATTATTTTTTTCCGTTCTTTAGTTTCTGTCATAAAATATTATTTAGCATTTCGATGTTGGGAGTTCTTAGTTTGTATATTTGGTTTTGATTAAGTTTTGGGTTTGTGGGTAGAGATGTTCAGAGAAAAAATGAGAGAAATAGTTAAGGGAAAAGCATTGGGCTTTCACCTCAAATCATGTGTGGGTTCTGTTATAGTGTTATATCATATTTAAAAGTATGATAGTATCATATTTTGTAGCTCATCGACTTGCTAAATTAGCTAGGGAATTTCCTCTCTCATGAAAAGGATGAACCCCCAGCTGTTGTGGGCGGTCTTCTCTCCATTTCGTGCACGTGCACGTAATATAATTTCTAATAAAAAAATATTGAACTTAATGTATATTAAATATATATGTATATGTATGTGTATATGCATGCAAGACAATGGATAGTTTGGTATGTTCCTAGGAAATTTTGATGTAATAAATCAGTTTATCAGCAATTTCAGTATGCAAGTACCAATATCTTTAATCATATAATAATGACCCAACATTTCACCAATTCCAATAATATCCGATCAATATCACCTCTTGCACCTTCATGGGTGACTATATTTTCTTCCTAGCCAGTTTATTTCTTTATGTGAACCAACACAAAAAGTCATTCATCCTCCGAGTGCTTCTGACTGGAAAGATGCACCGATGATAGCCCAAGAGAATCATTAGATCAAGATCCACGATCAGAGGGCTGGTAGTAAAAGTGGAGGTATAGCCAAGCTTGTTAGTTCTTTGGGAGAATGACCAGAGTCTAAGCTGTTCCTATGTGCAAACCTTTTTTCCCCAGGGCCCAGACTTTCCACTGTAATAATTGTTGTTGTTTTTTTTTTTTTAACTCCAGGCGCTAAAGGAGTTCCTTTGTTTTTCTGAAGGTGAAGTAAGGACGCTGGCGTCACTTTATGCTACAGTGGTACGTGCCCCAGCAATTGGCATCAGCTAGTAGGGGTATTGCGTAATGTTTCTCTCAGGAATCCTTTTTAATGGTGTATCATCTCTTTCTGGCTTCAGGGTAGGAATGTTGACTCACTGATTCTTTATTTCGGAGAAGATCCTGCGCGTTGCCAATTTGAGCAAGGTGGTTCTCGATTCCCTGTTGTTTACGGTGATATTGTTTTATGCATGGTAGGACCGAATTGTAGAAAATGTTTTGGTCGATAAAATTTTCTTGGTGATAAATAGCATGTCACGGAGCATCCTACTCAAAATTCCTGAAGAATCTTGATTCTTGATTTGTGGAAGACAACACCACAAGTCTACAACATGCATCCTTTGTGTTACTGAAGATTTAAAACTATTTATGTGATTTGACACTTTTTAATTTCCGTGGCAGTGATTTCAACTCTCTCTAACTTCGTGAAGATGTTTAAGCAATCCCACGAGGAAAACTGCAAGCAGTTAGAGTTCGAGAAAAAGAAGTCAGAGAAGGAAGCGGCTGAACGAATGAAGACAAACGCCTCAGATACAGGGCAATTGTTACAATCGCAAGTCAAAAGCATTAACTAACTGGATCCAAATTCGGTCGATGCAGTCGTATTAATGCACTGCTCCGGAATGGCTGAAGAGATCCTTTCTGGAACTGTCTTGCTGGCCAGTTGCTGCTGAATGACTATTCTTCTGTTGACATCAGGTGCAGACGAACTTCATGATCAAAGATGATGAAAACTCCCGGCTAGATGTTAGGTGAGTTAAATTTTCTGCTCTCTTTTGCTCCATCCATCCCCGAATAAGTGTCCACTTCGGTAAAAAAGCTCGTATACAAAGAAAGTAAGAAAATTTACTCTTTTGCCCCTAGTTATTGCATGAAAAAGACCTACAAGTAAAGAATATGTATTGAGGACAAGGGCAAAATGAAAAGTTTGACATCATTTTTTATAAAATTCCAAAATATGACATTTATCGGGAGAGGAGTCTTATGTCAATATAAGACACTTAATGATGGGCAAAAGAGTGTAGAATATTTTATTTGGAGACGAGATTCTTATCTGATTCTCAACTATGATTCTCAACTATTCTATCAATATGTCAGAAGAATCAGCATCATGCGGCTTTCGTTCCTGGTTAAACGTCGTATGTATATTACATCTCTTAGACCTCTCAAAATATAAGATATATCTTCTCTCTCATATTTCTTGGATATATATAGTTGGCTATCTCATATTCGTTGTACAGTTGTCATGAAATAAATTTTGTTGAGGCTCATTTATTGTACTCGCAAAATTGAATACAAAATTGAAATTTTTTTGTACTATAAGATTGTTAGGGTTATATATTTATAATACACGATGACTGACTCCACCTGCCTTATCGCCACTTGTTTTCTCTTCATCTTCCCCGATGATGTGTATGGTTTATAGACACAGGATCCGAACCCCAGAATGAATAATTGATCGATACCTGTGGACTCTTGACAAACGATGAGGCCTTTTCCACATTTTATCTCATCCATAAAGCTCTTAAACTGGTAGTCGCGATGATAGGGTTAGAAACTTAGAATGCCGTTTCAACCCTTATTCAGGGCAAAGTAGTGAGGCTCCCCTAGGTGGCTGCCTTTTGATTATTGTGGCAATGCACGCCCACTAGTGTATTAAGTGGTGGAAATTTTGATATCTTTGATATATTCATGATTCAATATGGTATCATTGCAATGTTGATGACATAATAGGTCATATATGCTATCTCCGTCCCACAATAAGCTGTTGGACTGCACACACTATGGAAAGTCGACAATTGTATTTTCGTTCTCTATAATTATTGTCTCGAAGATTAAAAAAGAAAAAAATGTTGCATTATATACGGGTGAATTTGGTAGTTTAACATTATTATCTCTTTATATAAAATTTTGAGGTACGACACTTATTCGAAGATAATCTAGATATCTTCAAGTCGGAAACTTTAAAGGGGACGGAGAGGGTGTGTCATCTTATATGGGAAAAGTTCAAATATTTCAATTATTGTAATGCAAAAAGTCGGAGGATGCATGTGTCACTAGGGACAGGGAGGCAAACTTTTCTCGCACTCTCATAATGTTGTTTACGTGTGTTTTGTTCAACAAATAAAATTAAAAATTTAGGAAATAACACTATTAACGAGTACTCCATTGTTAACTTGTGGGATAATGTTAGTCTGAAATCTCTCATTTAAATATGATGTGACGATTACACAGGACGTTTTTTCAAACAAAATCGAATAGGGGACGCAAATCTCTTTTCCTTTTGAATTATCCTCATGTTAGGTCAACAAATTGGGCTTATCTGGAATAAAATTGATAATGTATAATTCTGTGACTCCGTTTTGCACCATCCAATCAAAATATATACTGTATTAAATTCAATAATCTTTTTCGCTTTCAAATCACCATCATAGGTCTGTTTTTATCTGAAAATTGACATTATACCCAAACTAAATGAATAATTTGAGGTGGCAATCAGTTTTGGTAATAACCCGGTATAAAATGATCAAGACATAACTGGAAATACTGAATTTTACAGAGCCTAACATAGTTTGAATATACGACATTAATTAAAAAACTAAATAAGAAATATGTAAACTAAATCTGTTTAGATATGGTCGTCCCAAAATTTTCCATTTTTTTTTTTTTGTATTTCGAACTATATATTTTGAAAAGGCAATATTGCTGTGATTTGATTTAGTGATGGGATTTTGGCACACCGATTCATACAAAAAGTCAATAATTTGACGATTTTATTTGTTTGGTGGAAGCTGAAGCCCCTCTTGGCTCTTCCCGGTTCAGCCAATGGTTAAAAAAATGAGTTAATATGTAAAAATCCATTTTTAAAAAAGTAAAAATAAATTATACCCATAATTTATAAAAGATATAAAATACCCCATACATGGTTAGCATACATGAAAAAACATACATGATACTCATTATGCTATAATAATCATCATGTATACTACTAATGTATGAGGTATTTTTTATCTTTTATAAATTATGGAGTACTTTTATCTTTTATTCCATCCATCTACGAAATGGTTGTCATATTGTAGACGACACGGGTTTTAAGAAAATGGTAAGTAGTAATGGATAATAGTGAGTATTGTTGTGAGTGGAGTAAGGGTCTCACAATAAATGTGAGTGAAATAGCAAAAGTGGCAACCATTTCGTGGACAAACTTAAATAGCAAAAGTGACAACCATTTTGTGGACGGAGGGAGTATATATTTAGGGGTATTATTTATTTGAATTTTTCGAAGGGTATTTTAACTTTTGGCTCTAAAAAATGCATCTATAACTAAGGAAGCTATAACATAATGTGTATGTAACAGTTGCCAGGGCAACTATGCACAAATAAAGTAGTACAAATTATCGAAAATTGAATAGACTATAGTGTTTACTGTTTGTCAATTGGAAGTCTCAAAACCATTAACCATGCATCATGTAGTATTGACTATTGACACAATTCTCATTTCATAACAAAAGTAAATGAAAAATGAGTATTTAAAGATGGTCCCTATTTTTCTTGTAAGCCAATCATTCTTCTTTATCCTCTACTTTTGAGCTACGTACATTGCGGGTCAGGAACAACATTAAAAATTGTTTAAGATACTAAAAAATATTTCATATTGGGAAGTTAGTAACTAAACAAGTGAATATTGTAATGCTATAAGTTAAAGATTTGGTGTTACTAATATAACGACATACAAACCAACACTAACAAACTTGTAGTATCTGCAAAATCTAAAGCTCTATCCAAACTGGCAATAAAGAAGAAAAGTGTAAAGAAAAAGAGGCAGCATTCAAAGCGCTCTCTCTCTCTCTCTCTCTCTCTCTCTCTTGATGGAATCCCAATGCTGCTGCATGACTTTCACAACAACCAGCACTACAAAACCTTGAGGTGAAAGTCACAATTAATAAATAGGCACTCAATGCAGTAAAAGAAAAGGCAGAGCTAGAAAAGATTAGGGGTCTGTTTGGAAGAGCAAAATGATGGTAAAAACTGACACTCAACTCTCACTCACTGCCACTGATCCAAGAAAGAATCGCAATTGCAGCACAAGTACTACTTCTACTACTATGAGCAATGCTGCTGAGATTCAGGTAGACAAAAACAAAAAACTAGATAATAAAATCACTCCCAAACAGAGCCCTTCTTCTTCTCCATCTTCTTCTTCTTCTTCTTCTTCTTCTTCTTCTTCTTCTTCTTCTGCAGCAGCAACTGCCAAGATCAAGACAGTGCAGAGATCTGATTTGGGCGGCATCAAGAAAAGCCCAACTCAGATCAAGAGATCAAGATCTGCTACAACTAATGTAAGAGAAAAGGATGATACTAATTCGATTAAGTTAAGGAAAGTCAAATCTGATTCTGCTAAGGCTGTAGCTGATTCCAATGCGGATCTTGGAATCACCAAACAAGTTAAGCCCGTTATAGAAAATGCAGATCAAAGTCTACCTCCACTTCATCTTCATCTTGATCTTCAAGAAGAAGAAGAGGTTGAGTTGGAAGAAGTGGAAAAGGAAATCGAGATCGAGGTTGATAAGGGAAGTGTTGACAGCAAAGATATAGTCATCAGTTTGCAAGAAGAGAAGCCCAAGAAAGTTGAGATTGAGGAAGAGAAATTGCTTCCCAGCAACGATACATCGCCGCCACTTACAGTTCAACCCATTGTGAAAAAGATGGCTCCTGCTGTAAATCGAGCAACAATTCAAGAAAAACTCAATCCAAGTAATTTTTTCTAAATATTTTTTATGAAATTTATTGCTGCATTGCTTAAGTATATTAATCAATTTTTCTCTTGGTTACCAGTTTCAGATCATCACCATGGAACTTCAAGCAGACTTGAAAGTCTAGGTGAGTTTGATCCACTTAATATCTCTCATCCAAATGCAGTAACATTACTTCTGCTTGACTATTTTGGTTAATTGGTATATGATTTTCATTTTTTTCAGCTGATCTAATAATGTGGAGGGATGTATCAAGATCAGCATTTGTATTTGGAATTGGAGCATTTGCCATAATCTCCTCTTCATACACCAATGATCTCAATATTAGGTAAGATTGCACAATTATCAAATTGAATTTACGCAAATCAAATTTTGGGAAAAATGTGCTAGCTCAGTTAAGTAATTTTTTTTTTTGTTGTTGGTAAATGGCAGCTGTATCTCTGTGCTTTCCTACTTAGGCCTTGTGTATCTTGCTCTAAGTTTTATCTTGAGATCCATCATAAACAGGTAAAATTAACCCATCATCTGTTTTTTTTTACCATATTTAATCAGTAAATTATGGGTTAATTATCTGTTGGAATTGAAATTGTTAGGGGAAATGTTGATATGGATAGCAGAGATGAAGGATATGTTGTTGGAGAGGAAGAAGCTGTTTGGCTAATAAAATTGGTTTTGCCTTGTTTAAATGAGTTTCTTTCCAGATTGAGAAGCCTATTTTCTGGAGATCCAGCTACCACAATGAAGGTATATGTAAATCAAGTTATTTATCTCAAAAAAAAAAAAAAATCAAGTAATTATGTAGAGGAAGAATATATTTTTATTTTACTTTACTTTTATTTCTGAACCCTAGAATCCTTAATTCTTCTCAAAGTGAGGAAAATGACAACTTCTGTCTGTTGCAGTTGGCAGTTCTGCTGTTTATTTTAGCAAGATGTGGAGGCTCCATAACCATCTGGAAAATGACAAAATTAGGTTGGTCTTTTTTTGTCATGCATCAACTTTCTTTTAATATTCTTCTTTAAAAAAAAAACTTTTGTTTTAATATTGTCTTTTATTTTGATATCTCATAAATTATATATAGGCATCATCAATTTTACAAATTTCGATTACTAGAAAATTTATAAATATCTGCTATTTGACTTGGTAAATTTCTGGTGACAGGTTTTTTTGGAGTTTTCATGGTGCCAAAACTCTGTTCTTCCTACTCCTCTCACTTAACTGCTTACGGTAACAAACAAAATCATTGCTTCTTCTATTTTTAATTAAATTCTTAATCCTCTCTAATTATGCCTGCAAACTCACATAATTAGTCATCATCCATCTTTTCATCAAGCTATGCCTTTATATGATGAAAGCATGAAAATTAATACATATAACACAACTATTTTCACAACACATAATACATCGATAAAATCGAAGCTGGTATAGCAATTGGAAATAGATGCTTTTTCACTATCGTATTCATTATTTTCTTTTTTCTTTTTTATTAATTTTGAAAGGGTGATTTTACAATCTTGCGGTTGAATGTATTTACAATTACAACCACCGATATTTATTGGTTACACTTACACATGTTAAGTATAATAAGTAGAGTAATGACAGTATCCGTTAGAACATGGCGCTTGGCTGGGCCCACTAGATAACGGCTTCTTACATTTCTGAACCTAATTTTGAATTGGGCCGAGATTGGGTTAAATTGAAAATTAATTGTTGGCCCTACTCTAAGACCTTTAAAAGTAGGCCCAAACTACTAATGCAATATCTAATTTCCTTGTATAGAATATTAGTTGATTTCACTTCACCAACACATATATTTTGTGTGAAGGTACATTTTGGTTTGGAAGATTCGGAGATGCTTGGGAATCATGTAGCCAAAAGAAAGCCGTGGCATTTGGAATATTCAGTCTTGTATGGAATCTGTCTTCAGTTGTTGCCCGAGTTTGGGCAGTTTTTGTATTATTCGTTGCATATAAGTACTATCAACAGTGTCGCATCAAAGAGGAAGCATTACAAGAAGAAGAGGTTAGTCCAAATTCGGACTCTCAATACAATGGAAAACGAGTTCAAGCTCGAAAATCAAATACTATAGATGTTCAAAAGCAAATCAAAGTGTGCTAGCTAGATTGTGTCCTAAACTTATACTGTTCCCTTTAATTTTAAAGTTTATCTTTCCCAACGGCGAGGCATGGAAATTCCGTTCTTTGTCTTCCTGTCCCCTTTTTTGTGGGTTAAATTTGAAGAAAAGGGATAATAATAGATTAAGGAAATATTTAGTTTGGAATAAATGGGTTTCAAACTCTGTGTTAGCCTAAAAGATATTTGATTCTAGCCCAATAGATACAATGGGAGTGAGAGTGATGGATCTGGAAATCGTCTACCAAACTTCAAATCCAATTAATTAAGGATATTTTGATTGAGGTATTCACTCTTTTATATCATGTAAATAAATAAATATTGGATATTATAAGTTACTATGTGTTTTCTGGAAAATTTAGATAAATTATGTTAATTAACCGCTGTTCATTCTAATCCACCAAAATAGCAAGGCAAGGTCGAAACGATCAAATAACTGTTTATACCATATGCCAACAACCATAAGTTTGGTAATAAGTCGTTATGATATAAATTTGGTCCAATACTAATTGATTTACAATATTTTCTTCCGAAAGGATTGATGTGCAATATATTCACATGGAAAACAATCAAATAGAATTTTTTTTTTCTCTCTCTCAACAAAATGATAAAGAAAAACGAATACTTAGAACTTTTGCAATCACGTAGAATGATTGTTAGTTTAGAGAAGTCATTTTCCTTACAACACACGCGGCAACATTATAATAATCTGTCTATCAGTTCAAATAATTAATTACGTCAGATTTCAGAATGATTTAATTCGACGAGATTAGTATATATCATCGATATTTATTTTATTTTATTTATTGGAGTAGTAACGTGGTTGTATGTGGCGCACAACATTAGTGAAGAATATCTTAATTAATCAGACTTGGCATATAGTGTGACTGTCAACAAATTCTTCATTTTCATTTGGGATTTGGGCATCACTCCATCAAATACTGATGGATGGGTCATTGCACCAATTCCCCAAACTTAATAGGCAAAATTCATACCTTTTCTTCTTTTTTTCAAGAAGTACATATTTAAAGCAGTAACTAAGAATTCGTTATTGCCTGTACAAAAAGAATTCGTTATTGCCAATTGATTATCAACAATTTAGCAAAACCATAAAAAGAAGAAAAATTGCCCTTTGGTTAATTGGTGAGGGAGCTGGCAAACCGACAAACCCACCAAATAGGTCAATTGATCCTTCAATTTCCACGTGTACTAAATAGTTTATGCATTTTTTTTTAAACACAAGTAAAAAGATATATGTGCTTCGCACTTACGTTTTATTTACTATAATTAATTTATTCAAAGTGTTTATTGGGATAAAACTTCTTATATACGAAGAGTTTATACTTAAATTTAATTAGAATATAAATTTATAATATTGACCGAAAAATATATCAAAATCAGTACTTTTAAATTCTCTATAAATTATTATAAAAAAAAACTCTTTATAAATTGGAGCTTAATATTGATTATTTGCACCGTTATCTAAAGCTCTCTCTTCTCATATAATTTTCCATCACTTGTTAGGGGTGGCCAAAAGAATTAGAACCGTCGCAATTCCGCCGATTTCGATTCTAAAATAACAAAAGTGACAACCATAATTATAGTGTTTCTATTTCAGAAAATGACCCACCTACTTTTTCTATCACTTATATACTTAATTATAATAGTTTTTATTATATTTAGAAAGTATACAAAATTATCTGGTATAATTATTTGATATTTAGTGTATCAAATAATTTTGTATACTTTTTAAATATAATAAAATTATTATAATTAAGTATATAGGTGATAAAAAAACAAAAACAAAAAAGTAAGTGGGTCATTTTTCGAAAAAGAAACAGAGTACTTATGGTGAATGAAATCTAATTGTGTAAAAGGCTAAGACAGCAAAAGTCGAGCTAGTCAGAGTGCTCCACAAAGTTGCTCTTATATTAGAGTGAAAATTCAAAATATCCACTGTGGGATAATGTGTACTCCCCATACCCATTAAAATAATTATCTACACCTCTTACTCACTTGGCCCACTTCTATCACCTTTTACAAATTTGAGAAGAATCTCTCTCTTACTTATTAGATTCGGTCAAAGGAATCTCTCTCTCCTAGCCCACTCTTCTCTTGTTCAAACATATAATCTAAGCATGCAATATTTTATTCTAAACCCTAATATATCTCTGCATGGGTAATTGATGGTCCCGATACGAGTTACTGGTGTATGGGGGGGGAGGGATACACCAGTTAGGATTTTTCAACTTTCGAAAAACTTGACACTTGAAATCAACTTCAACTGAGTAAAAGGACTCAGTTGGGATCTCACAGCTGAGTAAGCAGCCTCAGCTGGAAGAGTGGTGCTGTGCGGAATGTGGTGGAAAATGAACTCGTAAAAACAAACTCACGCTTTTATGCACAGTTGGTCAAAACCAAAACTGTTGATGTGAAAGTATGCAGATTGTATGCGGTTAGTTTGTCAGTTGAGATATGCAAATAATGACTGAACACAAATAAACACGACACACAAGATTTACGTGGTTCGGAGAGAACTCCTACGTCCACGGGGAGATGTGAGTCCACACACCTCAGTCCAAGTTCTTCTGGACAAAACCACTCAGCTTACGCGGGCTGAGCAACAGTTAAGGATAAGTTTGCGGGTACTTATCGACCTTACAGTTAAGATTACGGGTTCTTAACAACCTATGCTAAGTTTGCGGGCACTTAACAGCCTATCTACTCAGTTGCAGGAAGAGTAGGGTCCTAACTAACACTTTTTAGGGTGTGATAGTGGGTGGGTTTTTCCAACTACAGCTCGATCACAAATGAGAGCTGGATCTAAGGTTTGAACGAATAAACACTCAACCTAAGATCAAAAACAGTTTCGATCTCTAGGAACCCTCAGCTACTAATGTTCTCTCAAAATGGAACTCTCAGCTGCTGATGCTCTTAGATGATGATTTTGCAGATTTGCTTTTTGCTTTGATTTCTCTCGAGAAAGCTCTTGAATTTTTCGTCGTCTATGTCTATCACTCTCGAATGAGAGAATGCCTCTATTTATAGGCGGAGAGAATCAACTAGCCGTTGGAGGAGCAGTTGATCTCTGATCGGTTGAAAGCGATGGCTTGTCTCTCATCTCTGCAGACTTTCCCGATATGGCATCTGTGCTCTTCTGCTTTCCATCTGAGACAGCCTTGTGTTGGGCCAGATGGGGTAATGACTGAACGGTCAAACCCTCATGTGACTTCCTTTTGAAATTCAAATCTTTGACAGTCAACTTCGGTTTGTCGGTTGAAAGTCTTGACATCTTGATCTGAGTGATCTTCAGCTGATGTTCCGATCTGTCGAGCTCTCAGCTGACTTTGAACTTCAAACAGTTGAACTTCTTGTTCGGATTCTATAACTGAGGTTCTGAAACTGAACACTCAGTTGTCTTCCACTTCTTTACTCAGTTGGGTTTGAACCCTCAGATGATTTCCTTTTCATCTGATGTTCTCTTCCTCTCTGCTGCTTTTCATCTGATGAACCCTCAGTTGGTTTCCTTCTCAACTGATGTTCTGAAGACTTCCCCTTGTTTGCATCTGAACAAATGAACTCTCAGTTGTCTTTCTTCACAACTGATGTTCTGTCTGAGTGACGCCTTGTTGCCATCTTCAGCTGGAGACCTGTAAAGATAAAATCTTAACTTTGCTCAAACAGCGAGCCTAAATTCTAACATTAGGTTCTGGCAACATCTACTCGGTTGGGGTCAGTCGGTTTTGGAATTCATCAAAACTTATACTAATAAATTTCCCAACAATTTTCCCCTTTTTGATGATGCCAAAACCACTTACAACTTTAAACCACTATTGATCTAATCCTCTCTAACTGACCTAAATCTCAGCTGAAATTCTAGACAATCTATAAGGTAAAACATCAAAGGGTTAGAACAGTTATAACATGATATTGAAAGACTTTGTGATTCAGAGCTTGGACAATGAGGGATTGTTCATCAAGGTGAATCTTATATCTGAATAGTTTTCATTACAACTGATTGTTACAAAAGATAGGCTCAAAAACCAAAAAAAATTACAACAGTTGCTAGAAAACTAACTGAGCTAGTATTGTAGCCCATACTTGCCAAAAATTCTTACAAAAATTTCCCTCTTAGCAGGTGACTCCTTGGAAATGTCCACTCCATGCTCCTTGCAGACCTGTCTCGCCTCAGATGCAATCTTCGTGCGGTTCGGGTTGCTGGAATCCGGGAGAAGAGGTGGCCGATAAGTAACCCTCTTGGGAACTGGAACAGTGTTCAAGTCCAGGTTGGCGTCAATCATGGCCCTCCTGAATTGACTGAACATGCCCGGGTCACCTGAGTGCAACTCGGTCAGCGCCTCTTTGAACGCTCTCCTTGGGTCGTCAGTTGCGTAAACCTTCCTGTAATAGAAGTCGTTCACGAACTCCTGCTTGAACATCTCTCAATCCTCATTCCACTCGGTCGGCATCCACTTGTCAGTATGCCTGAACCGACTCTCAACCTTGGACTTTAGAGGCAACATTTGTTACTTCAACCGAGCTTCCGCCTTTGATTGGATTCTGTTGATGCGGCGTCGGCTGCGGGAGGCAACGTTGCGGTCCAGGTTCTGAGAAACCTTCTTCAGCTCAACCTCGAACTGGTTCACCCTCCTCGCCTGGCTGGCGGCAAACTTTCTGATCCAGCTCGGGTTCATGTAGTCCTTCTCCTCTACATCCATAGCCTTGGCCGCTGCAATGCACTCTTCGGTTGTTATCCCGTCGAGTTCAGAATCCAGCTCGACTGCGATCTCGGCTATGGAGCTGTAGGAAACTCCAATCTTCTTTGCCTGCTCCAAGTCCTTAGACATTTCGGCTCCACCGACTTCTGTTGTCTTGGCAGCAGCAGACTTCCTCCTCCTCAGCTGAGATTTTGATGGTTGAGCAGCTGGCACTCCTTCTTCTTGGGTCTCTTCTTCTTCCTGTGCTTCACCCTTCGTCTCCTTCTCTTCCCCCTTTTTGGCATTAGCAACAAGACTTGCTACTGAGCCGTCCAGAGAGTTGAGTTTGGCCTCGGTTGATTGAACACGGTTGAAGAGTTCATCGACCGCACACTCCAGTTCGATTTTCTTCGCCAGTTCGGAGTCCTGGCGCTCTTGTTCTGCCTTCTTCAAGACAGAGAGGTTGTCGTTGACCTCTGTCTGAAATGCAACGAACTCAGCCCAACGCGACTCGAATCGGGACTCCCATTCAGCATCCTGCGTCTGTTGGGACTTGGCCAGATTTGAGTCAGCCAAGGACTTGAAGACATTCACTTCCGACTTCAAGCCCAACAGAGTGGATTTCAGCTCTGATACGTCCTGAATGGTGGAGGAGGAGAGATCATTCATCTTCATCTTCAGCTCGGCATTCTCCTCCATTAGTTGTTGGTACTTCACTTCTTGAGCTGCCAACTCCCTCAACTGGTCATCTTGCTGGTGCTGGAGGTTGGCGAGCAGCTCGGTCCTCAACTGGTTGACCCTCTCAGCCACTAGCTCGCAGATTTGTTCTGTTGAAGGAGCGAGCTGAGCAGCTGGAAAGGCTTGAGCAGACTGAGCTAGAGGCTCAGCTGTGACCATGGCTTGACGGTTTGCCAGGTACAGCTTCAGGTTTTCCTCTTCTTCCTTTGCGGCGGCAACTGCTGCATCGACATCTTCAAGGAAGTCAGCTGATTTCACCAACATGCTGTCAAGGAAGTCGACACACTCCTTTCCAGCTGCCTCCCTTGTGTCCTTCCCTTCAGCCAGACTCTGGTCCATCCGTCTAGTGAGCAGCGCGATCTGGTTGTTGTACGCCACCTCCAAGTTGGAATAGTTGAAGTAGGCTCGGATGCGGGACTCATCAGACTTCAGCCTGTCCCAGCTCAGAACCCTGATCGTGTCTTCCTTGACATACCACTGGCTAAAAATCAGGTGGAACTGGTACAGTAGCTCGGTTCCCAGTGTGGCGAAGATGGGCATGTCGCGAGCCGCAGGGAACAGACCCAACAGCTTTTGAAAGCAGTAGGCCACCCTGCCTTCGTGCTCGTCAGCAAAAGCCTGCAGGTCCTCCGCTTCGTTGATCGGGGAGGGGGTGAGATTGTATGGTTCGGGTTCTAGAGGTTCATCGATGTTGGCCAAAGAGTCGGTCACAACATCGGCATCGAGCTGAGGGCTCGGAATTTGGGATTCAATTGGGGAAGAGGGTGGAATGGTTTCCTCAACATCGGCCGAAGGAGCGGTCTCGATGTTGGCATCGAGCTGAGAGCTCAGAATTTCTGGCTCGGTTTGCGTAGAGAGAGCAAGAGGCTCTGGGGGCGGTACAGCATTCACTCCAGCTGTGGGGGAGGTGGTAGCATCTTCGAGGTCCTCAGATGAGGAGGATGCATCCGACGTCTCCATGCCCTCAGCCTCATCAGCTCCGGGGCCTCGAGGTGCGATCTCGAATGATGCGGCCTCAGCTGAGCGGCTGGATTCGGAACGCTCCTCAGCAGGTGTGGACTCGACCTGCGCTCCCTCCTCGTCTGGAGCTTGTTCCTCAGCTGGAACCTCAACTGGCTCATCAGCTGACTCGTCAGCTGGAACATCAGTTGGCTCATCAGCTGGCACCTCAGCTGCCTTCTTGATCGCCTTCTTGAACCTTACCCTTAACTTTTTCTGGGCAGGTTCATCAGTCGACTCCTTCTCAACGTCAGCTCGCGACGTGAGGCTTTTGATTTTATGGGGCGAGCAGCAGCTTGTTCCCCCTCAGCTGTTGACTCAGCTGGCCTTCCCGACTCCCTCTTGTCCTTGGGAGTGTAGACACTCCTCAGCACCTCCTGTGCTTTCTTGGCTGTCGGGAATAGCAATAACTTCTTCAGCAGTGTCTCCTCGCAGTCAGCCCAGACCATGTTGCGGTCCTTTGTTGCGAGGAGGATGAGGGCGGAGATTTTGCAGCCGAAGTTGAGCGTGCCCTTCACACTCAGCAGCTTCTCTCCAGACTCGGTCGTAGTCTCAGAGATCTTCGACTTCTCCACCATCAACTGGTTCAGAAAATATTGGAACCAGTTGATTTGGTGTTGGTGCTCCAGGGCCAACAGCTGTTTCAACTTGGGTCGGCTGATGTCGCCGAACGCACCACTGTATCCGAACACGACCTTCGACACGGCGTCGAACAGCAGGCGGTGTTCAGGCTTCAGCTTAGTCCTTTGCATGTTGCTCCTCAACCGCTCTGGCTTGATCAGAGCATCCTGTAGAAATTCATCCGCCTGTTCGTCGGTAATATTCTCCAGGAACTCGGTGGCAGTGTGGTTGATTGGTATGATGTATCGGAGGACATCGGACACGTTGATGGAGAAGGAAACACGACGTATCGTCCTTGCCGGAACATCTCTTTGTCGGCAGGACACCGTCGTAGAAACTCCCTCTGAACCGTCAAGGGGGCGGACAAGATTGACGTAGAATTCTCCGACTTGACGCCTGAGCAAGTGAGAGGGGCAGAGCTTGGCCCATTCCAGAAGTCCATTCTCACGGAGAGTGTTGGCGAGAGGGGCTAGGACCGGCGACTCTAGATTCTCGTCGGAGAGGATCTGCTCGAAGTGAATCTTCGATACTAACATATCGAATGACTCTTCATACGTGGTAGGCACGAGGGAAGGTCCGGATGATGCCATTCTTTTGCTTTTGGGTGCCATTAAATCACTGCAAAGGTAATATATATATAGGAGAGGAGAGGAATCTATTTGCAGAAACAGGTTAGGCAGACAAAATGGAAGACGATGAATAGTTATAATTGATAATCACGAATGAGGAAAGTAGAAGATATCTTCCTGATTTTTCGCCTTATATAGGTCTTTGACTCGGATGAGATCAACGGCTGGGGTTAAATGGTGCGAATCCATCAACGGCTGGGATTACGCGACTGTTGACTATCTTTGACTCGACATTTTGATCCGAGTTCCAACCAGCGCGTGAGAAGGTGTACAGTTTCATGTCAGCCCAGTCGCACTATAAAGTAGGCTATGGATGCTCAGCCGTACTTTACATTTAATGCGACATGATGGCTATTTTAATGTAACCGACTAGCACAGGAATGTTTGAATTTATTTCAAACATTCTCATTTAAGAACATAACACCTTCAGTCATAAATGATACCTGGCAGCTGATGTCGATATCAGCTGTATACCTCAGTTGCCGCATACCATCAGCTGACTCGAGTTCGTCTGTTCAGCTGACGTTTGATGTCTTCAGTTGGAAATTCGTATCTGAGATTCCTCCTTCATCTGAGCTTCCCCCTTAAGTCGATATCCGACTCTTCAGCTCGGATGGATCCTTATCAGCTCGGATGACTCTTCTGCTCGGATGACTCTTTAGCTCGGATCCAAGAGTCCTAGAAGATCACATAGCATCTTGAACCGGGCTTCCGGAAGAGGTTTGGTGAATATGTCAACTCTCTGAATCTCAGTTGGGATCTTCTCCATGGACACATCCTTCTTCTCAATATGATCTCGGATGAAGTGATGACGAATATCGATATGCTTAGTCCGAGAGTGATGAACAGGGTTTAGAGAGATAGCTATGGCACTCGAGCTATCACAATGAATGGGAACCTGTCCAGTTGAGACTTCATAATCTCTCAGCTGCTGTTTCAGCCACAACACTTGCATGCAACAGCTTCCGGCAGCCATGTACTCTGACTCGGTTGTCGAAGTAGCCACACACGCTTGTTTCTTGGAGAACCATGAAACCAGCTTGCTTCCCATGAACTGACAGTGTCCAGAAGTAGACTTCCTGTCCAACCGATCTCCTGCTAGGTCGGCATCTGAATATCCAGTCAGCTGGATATTGTCATCAGTTGGGTACCACAATCCAACATTGACAGTTCCCTTCAGATACTTAATGATGTTCTTTGCTGCCAACATGTGTGCTTCTCTTGGTTGGACTTGAAAACGAGCACACACTCTAACTGCGTATGAAATGTCTGGTCGGCTGGCAGTTAGGTAGAGCAGCGAACCGATGATCCCTCTATACTGGCTGGCATCAATGAGCTTTCCCTCAGCTCCTGATTCGATCTTCCAGTTCGTGTTCATAGGGATCTTCGTTGTCTTACTTGTTTGCAATCCGAACTTGGTGATGAGCTCCTTTGTATATTTGGACTGGTTGATGAAGATCCCTTCAGGTGACTGCTTCACTTGTAATCCAAGGAAATAATTCATCTCACCCATCATTGACATCTCGAACTTTTCCTTCATAAGATCGGAGAATTTCTTGCACAGCTCCTCCGACTTGGAGCCGAAAATGATGTCATCGACATAAATTTGCACGACAAGTATATCTTCTCCAACTTTGATGGTGAACAGAGTTTTATCAACTGAACATCGTTTGAACCCCGAGTCCAGAAGAAATCCACAAAGAGTGTCATACCATGCCCTTGGTGCTTGCTTTAGACCATAGATAGCTTTCTTTAGCTTGTACACTCTTCCATCTCCAGTCTCAAAACCAGGAGGCTGTTCAACATATACATCTTCTTTGATATCTCCATTGAGAAATGCACATTTCACATCCATCTGATATACTTTGAACTTGTGATGTGCGGCATAAGCTAGAAAGATCCGGATGGCTTCCAGCCTTGCAACTGGTGCAAAAGAATCTTCAAAGTCAATTCCTTCTTGTTGGCAGTATCATTGAGCTACCAACCTTGCTTTATTCCTCACAATGAATCCAATGGCGTCTCTCTTGTTTTTGAAAATCCACTTTAATCCAATCACCTTGACACCATTTGGTCTTTCTACCAACTCCCATACACAGTTGTGTAGAAACTCATTCAATTCTTCTTGCATGGCTGTTGTCCAGTGGACACAGTTGAGAGCTTCCCCAACAGTCTTCGGTTCTGGAACATCAGCTACAAAGCAAGAAATCATGGCAACATCTCCAGCTTGCTCGAACTCTTCTAGAACTGCCAATTCCTCAGCATATTTGGCATAAGTGTTGGATTCTTCCTCGGTTGACTCTGGAATTGAAACTCTGCTCCGTGTGTGCACACCCTCGGTTGGATCTCCGATGATGTCGTTGGTGGAATGAACTTCATACTATCTTCGGTTGCGTCTTCCTTCTTCTTCCAACTGTGGCTGTTCAGAAATCTGAGTTGGAGTCTTCAGAGCTGGTGATTGATCAGTTGTTGAGTCTGGATCCTCAACACTTACAATAGTTTGAACTGAGCTCGGTTGGGCATCGGGTGCTGAAGCAGTTGGAGGAGCATCAGCTGAAGTTCCCCCTTGAGATGTGCTGAGGTCTTCGCATTCATCTTCAGATGAGTATGGGTCCTCATCCTCAGTTGCCCAAACCAGTGGTTCAGCTCGGTTCTTTTCCCTTAGCGCTTGCGATCTGGTGAGATCTGGTAGAACAGCTGGATCCGCGTGTTGTTCTTTAACCTGTTCCTTGCACTCAAAGGTAGATTCATCAAAACTAACATGAGGTGTTATTTCCACAACACGAGAGCTGTTATTGAAAACTCTATATGCCTTGATCCGAGCTGCATATCCAAGAAATATACCCTTCGAAGCTTTGGCATCAAAAGTTTTCAACTGAGTCTTCCCATTGTTGTGAATAGTTGCAACACTCGGTCGGTTGAGGGAGTTGACTTCAACCGGAAGGAGGTTCTAGAGAGCTTTCCCAGCTGGCATGCACTGCAGATGTGTGTTGTTGAAAACACTCGGTTAGGTATGCCTCTTGCATGTTCTTGTCTGGAGAGTCGGTTCATCGTCTTGAAATTCAGATGGTTGTGCCTTTTGTGCCACAGCCAGCTCACATTCGAACTGCTCTTTGATAACAGGCAAGTGTCAGGGAGGCTGCTGTTCCAGTCAGCGTAGTATACATTCCCTGTTGGAGATCGATTTCCCAACAATATCACCTGCTTTGATCCGACATCTTTAACTCTGCAACCCTGTGCATCAAACTTGACAGAGAAACCATTATCACAGAATTGGCTGATGGAGAGCAGGTTATGCATCAATCCATCAACATAAGAGACAATAGAAATTGAAACATGATTGGTTTCAAGGGTACCGTAACCTCTGGTATAACCTTTTGAGTTATCACCAAAAGTAACTGATGGACCTTCTTTCTCCACGAAACTTCCAAGCAAATCTTTCAGATTTGTCATGTGTTTCGAGCATCCACTATCCATCACCCACATTGTTGTAGACGCCTTCTTCTTCCTCAGCTGTTTCTCTTGTACCTGCAAAGAGAAACTCGCTTAGGTCCCCAATTTCAGTTGGGTCCTGGAGGGTTAGAACCAGTTCCCCCTGGAACTGTGCATCGCTTTTCTCTGTACACTCGAATAGCCTTGTCATTCCAAATGATCTGCCCATTTTCATCAACTATAACAACGCCTCGGTTATCCTTAGGCTTGTTGTAATCGTTGGTCTGTTTCTTTGGAGGAGATGGATTTCTTCTTTGCTGGGCTTTGGGAGGAGTGGGGTTCCCCCTGTTTGGTTGACGTCTCTGACCCTTTTGATTCTGCCAATGAGATCGGTCGTCATTGTGGAATCTTCTTGGCTGATTCTGATTCCATTGCCTTGGCTGTTGACGATAGTTGTTCATGCCCGGATGTTGATTCATGTTGTGGCATGAATAGCCATAGCTGTCGTAACTGTTCCACATAGGTTGACTCTGTTGGAACCTTTGGTTGTTGAGGTGATGGAACCGTTGTTGATTCTGTCGGTTGAAGCTTGGTCGGTTCTGTTGGTTCCATCTCTGCTGTGGTTGGTTTGTTGGTCGATTATCACGTCGGTTCTGAGCTTGGTTATGTTGTCGATTTTGAGCTCGGTTCTGATTGCGACTCCGACGTCTCCGGTTCCTCCGTTGAGTCTTGGAACATTCCCCCTCGGTTGTAGACTCCACCGACTATTTCGTTGGTGCTCCATCTGCAGCTCCTTTGCCTTTCTCAGCCACAGTTGCCTTTGTCGGTTGTGATGGTGTTTGTTCAGTTGCAGACTCAACTGTGTTAGGTTTGACAACCATGACTTCCTCAGCCTTGGTGAAGGTAGCTGGTGGAATTCCAGTGTCCTTTGCCACGTCGTATCCGAGTCCAGACACATCATCCGTTTGCCGTCTGTATCTGATGAGATTCTCGATGATCTCGGATGACTGATATGTTGTCCTTCTCAGTTTGAAGATCCTTGAGAAGAACAGCTATATGCTCGGTCTGGGCATCTGATGTCTTCATCAGCTGGTCGATCTGAGCCTCTTGCTTGTTCAACTGTTCGTTCTGTGCCTTGATCTGTTCCTTCAACTGTTCATCGGTTGAAGCCTCAGTTTGGTTGGCTGTACTCAGTTGACTTTTCAGCTGGTCAATTTCTTCAGCTTGTCTCTTGATCAGATCGTCCTTTTCGGTTAAGGAATCTTCAAGCTTGGCGAACTGGGCTTGAAGACTCTTAACCGACTGCTGATGCAGTTCCTCACTGAGTTCTTGAAAATCATTCCAGGAGGGTTCCAACTCATCGCTCAGAGATTCCTGCATGTTAGAAGTATTGGAAGAATTTAAGCGAGCAGGATTAGATTGTACCTCAATATCATCTTGGTCGGTTCCAAGTGCCATGAGGCATTGATCCGGACTGATGACTTTGTTGGTAGAGGTCAGATCATCCTCATCTTCAGTGTCTGTGAAGATGTCCATATCATCAGCTGCCTCTTCTGCTACCATGGCCTTGTTCTTTGCAGTTTGCTTGGCCTTCAGTGCTTCTCTTTTCTTCTTTGAGAGGTCTGGGCAGTCAGCTTTGAAGTGTCCTTCCTTGCCGCATTCGAAGCAACCATTAGTGACTGGCTTCGAACTGTCTCGAGTTCGGTTTGATTTATAGAAACGTTTATATTTGCCGAACCGAGTGTCCATATCAGCTAACTTCTTTGACAACGCTGCAATGTTCTGTTGCAGTTCCTCTCTGCTCGGCTCCTTTGCAGATGTGTCAGCCGATCTGGTTGGCCTTGACGATCTCGACTTTGAGTAGTCAGCTCGGAGGGCCACTGACTTTGATGTTGAGCCGACATCCTCAATTCTATTTGTCTAACTTGAGGGCTGAGACCTCCTTCTGTTGACCTTATACTCATTCCCTTTCAAGATTGAGAACAATCTTTCAGTTCCCATTTCACCAAGGTCAGCTCGGCTCTCGTGGATATTTGTGAAAGTATCCCACTCAGCCGGTAGAGCTTGCAACACTTTGAGGTTTATTTCTCTTAGAGTGTATTTTCCTTTCCGGATGGACTGGATTCTTCTGATGATGTTCATAAACCGGAGCTCTAGCTGATCGATAGTCTCATCAGGTCGCAGACTGAAATTGTCGAAATCTTGACATGCATGCGAGAACTTATTTTCCTTTGTCTCGTCGCTTCCTTCACTTAGCGAAGCCAGGATGTCCCACATCTCTTTTGCAGTCTCACACTCCTCTATCCAGGGCAGATAATCTTGTCCAACCGTGGACATTATTGTGCTCTGAGCCCAGATATCCAGCTGGCTCACATTGGCCTCTTCCGGAGTGTAGTATTCTGGCTGTTTCTCCACATACTCCACCACTGCATCTCCATCGTTGGGATTTGTGGGAGTGCGAAGTATTCTGTCTCGTATGACGATTGGTCCAGATGTGAGAACTTGTTGCATCCTATGATGCTTTAACAGAAGGATCTTCTTCATTCGAGTTCTCCATGATGTATAATTGACTACAGAGAACATGACTACGATCTTGTCCTTGACGTCCATCTGAAAAATCAAAAACAGGACAAGAAAATGCGAGCAAGTATGCACTAGTGTGAAAAGATCTGTTCAGTTGACCACTGAAATAAAATTCTCGAATTCACACCTCGTGAAACAGAGTCAGCAGTCTTTTGAACCACTGTTCTGATACCACTTGATGGTCCCGATACGAGTTACTGGTGTATGGGGGGGGGGGGATACACCAGTTAGGATTTTTCAACTTTCGAAAAACTTGACACTTGAAATCAACTTCAACTGAGTAAAAGGACTCAGTTGGGATCTCACAGCTGAGTAAGCAGCCTCAGCTGGAAGAGTGGTGCTGTGCGGAATGTGGTGGAAAATGAACTCGTAAAAACAAACTCACGCTTTTATGCACGGTTGGTCAAAACCAAAACTGTTGATATGAAAGCATGCAGATTGTATGCGGTTAGTTTGTCAGTTGAGATATGCAAATAATGACTGAACACAAATAAACACGACACACAAGATTTACGTGGTTCGGAGAGAACTCCTACGTCCACGGGGAGATGTGAGTCCACACACCTCAGTCCAAGTTCTTCTGGACAGAACCACTCAGCTTACGCGGGCTGAGCAACCGTTAAGGATAAGTTTGCGGGTACTTATCGACCTTATAGTTAAGATTACGGGTTCTTAACAACCTATGCTAAGTTTGCGGGCACTTAACAGCCTATCTACTCAGTTGCAGGAAGAGTAGGGTCCTAACTAACACTTTTTAGGGTGTGATAGTGGGTGGGTTTTTCCAACTACAGCTCAATCACAAATGAGAGCTGAATCTAAGGTTTGAACGAATAAACACTCAACCTAAAATCAAAAACAGTTTTGATCTCTAGGAACCCTCAGCTACTAATGTTCTCTCAAAATGGAACTCTCAGCTGCTGATGCTCTTAGATGATGATTTTGCAGATTTGCTTTTTGCTTTGATTTCTCTCGAGAAAGCTCTTGAATTTTTCGTCGTCTATGTCTATCACTCTCGAATGAGAGAATGCCTCTATTTATAGGCGGAGAGAATCAACTAGCCGTTGGAGGAGCAGTTGATCTCTGATCGGTTGAAAGCGATGGCTTGTCTCTCATCTCTGCAGACTTTCCCGATATGGCATCTGTGCTCTTCTGCTTTCCATCTGAGACAGCCTTGTGTTGGGCCAGATGGGGTAATGACTGAACGGTCAAACCTTCATGTGACTTCCTTTTGAAATTCAAATCTTTGACAGTCAAATTCGGTTTGTCGGTTGAAAGTCTTGACATCTTGATCTGAGTGATCTTCAGCTGATGTTCCGATCTGTCGAGCTCTCAGCTGACTTTGAACTTCAAACAGTTGAACTTCTTGTTCGGATTCTATAACTGAGGTTCTGAAACTGAACACTCAGTTGTCTTCCACTTCTTTACTCAGTTGGGTTTGAACCCTCAGATGATTTCCTTTTCATCTGATGTTCTCTTCCTCTCTGCTGCTTTTCATCTGATGAACCCTCAGTTGGTTTCCTTCTCAACTGATGTTCTGAAGACTTCCCCTTATTTGCATCTGAACAAATGAACTCTCAGTTGTCTTTCTTGACAACTGATGTTCTGTCTGAGTGACGCCTTGTTGCCATCTTCAGCTGGAGACCTGTAAAGATAAAATCTTAACTTTGCTCAAACAGCGAGCCTAAATTCTAACATTAGGTTCTGGCAACATCTACTCGGTTAGGGTCAGTCGGTTTGGAATTCATCAAAACTTATACTAATAAATTTCCCAACAGTAATGTATGAAGAGAGGAGATTTGTACCGATTTTTCCTCTCTTTTCAGAGATTGAGATAACCCTCACCACCTCTTACAGATTCTTCAACGAGAATAAATTCTCTCCTTTAATGATTCAACGGTAAAAAACAAAAATAAAGAGTGTGGCTATAAAAAACTGTACAGCTCGTGAAAGCATACAAATTTTCAACCCTAATTTATCTTCTCCACCCTTCCTCTACCAATTGTTCTCCACCCTTCCTCTACCAGTAGTTTCTCCTTTCGCTCTCCTTTGTACGAAAATTTCAATTGTTCTTCCTTCCCCTCTCCCCTGTACTAAATAATTAACCCTAAACAAAACATCAATGACGTCAACATCACGTTCAAAAGAAAAAGAAAAAGGAAAAAATACCAAAAGCGATGACGAACTAAGTAAAGCTCAAACTCAACATCTACAAGTGATAACATTCTATACAGATCTATAAAAAACCATACAGATCGGTGGTATGGATTTTTTAATTTATTACGGGCTGTATAGTTTTCTTGCGATCTGTATGCTTTTTATTACCACGACTATTATTCTACGTAATTTAGACACATTATACACTTGTTTTTTAGCGATCTTTATACTTTTTTTATTTTTATTATGATAATTTGTGGTATGTTGATATAATTAATTAGTTAAATGTTAATTAATTGAATAATTAATCTAGTTTGTCTAGTTTAATACAATAATTCAAGTTAATCATAATATAGTGCGAACTTAGATCGAAAACCAATTATAAAAAAGTATACAGGTCGTATATTATGTTTATGCGACATGTATGCTTTTTTCATGATCTGTATACTTTTTGCTTAGCTAATATTTCAATTATGCTATAATATGACGATCTGTATAATTTTATTATTTTATTTATTGACTCTATGCATGTATAATTAGTTTTGATGGTCCCGAAACGAGTTACTGGTGTATGGGGGGGGGGAATACACCAGTTAGGATTTTAAAAACTTAACCCTTAAAAGTTACTTCAACCGAGTAAAACGGACTCAGTTGGAATCTCACAGCTGAGTAAGCAACCTCAGTTGGAAGAGTGCGGCTGTGCGGAATGTGGTGGAAAATTAAACTCGTTAAAATCAACTCACGCTTTTAGTGCAGGGTTGGTCAACAACCAAAACAGTTGAATATGCAAAGATGCAGATTTGTATGCCGGTTAGTTTGGTCAGTTAATAATGCAATAAATAACTGAATAAAATAAACACAAACACACAGGATTTAACGTGGTTCGGAGATAACCCTCCTACGTCCACGGGGAGTTGTGAGTCCACACAACTCTGTCCAAGTTCTTCTGGACAAACCACACAGCTTACCCGGGCTGTGCAACCGTTGCAATAAGTTTACGGGTACTTATCAACCTTTACAGTTAAGTTTACGGGTACTTAACAACCTATGTCAAGTTTGCGGGTACTTGACAACCTAACTACTCAATTACAGGAAGAGTAGGGTCTTAAAACCTTTTCAGGTATAAAAGATAAGGTTCCAACTAACAGCTCGAACAAGAAGTGAGCTGAGATCTAACACTCTATGAACTCTCACAAAGTGATGTTCTCAAGGTTCGATCTAAAGACACTCAGACACAATCTAATGCTCTAGAACTCTCAACAAGTGATGTTCTTAGAGGCTAAATCTAATTCAGCTCGAGTAAGGAATATAGTTCTTTCTTTCGCTCTGTCTCGTCTCGTGTGTCTTCTCTTGTGTGTCTTCCGCCCCACTTCATCTTCAATGAATGGAAGCCTCTATTTATAGGCGGAGAGAATCAACTAGCGATGGCTTGTCTTTCATCTCTGCAGACTTTCCCGATATGGCATCTGCGCTCTTCTGCTTTCCATCTGAGACAGCCTCGTGTTGGGCCAAATGGGGTAATGACTGAACGGTTAAACCCTCATGTGACTTCCTTTTGAAATTCAACTTCAAACCTTTCTGACAGTGAACCTCGGTTAGTCGGTTGAAAGTCTTGATCTTTATCTGAGTGGTCTTCAGCTGATGTTCTGTCTGAACCGTTGAACTCTCAGCTGACTTTGAACTTCATCTTGTTGATATTAACTGATTGAGTTTACAACTGATGTTCCAACTAGAACGCTCAGTTGTCCTTCTTGTATTTAGTCAGTTGGGTTCGAACTCTCAGATGACTTCCTTTTCTTATGATGTTCTCTTCCTCTCTACTGCTTTTCATCTGATGAACTCTCAGTTGGTTTCCTTCACAACTGATGTTCTGAAGACTTCCCCTTGTTTCCATCTGATCATATGAACTCTCAGTTGTCCTTCTTCACAACTGATGTTCTGTTTGAGTGACGCCTTGTTGCCTTCTTCAGCTGGAGACCTGTAAAGATAAAATCTTAACTTTGCTCAAACAGCGAGCCTAAATTCTAACATTAGGTTCTGGCAACATCTACTCGGTTGGGGTCAGTCGGTTTTGGAATTCATCAAAACTTATACTAATAAATTTCCCAACAAGTTTAAAGCATTGTTATGTCACGTTTAAAAATAATTTGTCATGTTTAATAATAATTTGTCAAGTTTTTTTATTTATTAATTTCTCAAGTTTATTAAATATGCATGCATAATTAATTTTTTAAAACATTGTTATGTAACTTGATAATTTAATTTGTTAATTTATAATATTATTATATTAAAAATAAAATAATGCATGATAATAATCTTAAATAAACTGTACAGGCCGTGTAGATTCTCTACATGTCGATTTTTTTTATGGTCGGCTGTATAAATTATTGACGATTTGTATATTTTTTTGTCTCTTAATTATGTTTTTTTAATTTTTTTAATTTTGTTTTGTAATCGATTTTATTTCTGTTTCAGCATGGTTGGTGCTGGGTACGTGAAATAGTACAACATGTGACTTGCGTGGTGAACATGTACAACAAGATCAGCATGTTGGAATCGATACGGAAACGTTTATTCGAAGTTGGGGATGCAGAGCTCGTTAATCAATTCCTTGTTGGTGTTTTAGGGCATTTTTTGAGATGGAACGAGGGTACAGCGTGCGGGAAAGAACTTCAAATGGCTGTAACTAGAGAGTTATTGTGGCCGGTGCTGATCCAAAGCATATATGGTTTTATATTGGTGGAAGAAATTTGAGATTCTCACCTCAGGAATACGCTCTTGTTTCGAGACTTGTTTTTTGAGCGTCTTCATTTGATCCTCACAGTGCATATATGTCGCCGTGTAATGTGGGAGCTTATCGGATCTTTGCTGGGATGACAAGGAGGTGAAGGACGTGTTGGTTCGATTTTTTACGGTGGGGGGTTATGATCCACAGTTGTATCTTTGAGTAGCAAATATGCTCGTTGCCTATGCCATGTGTCTAGGTGGCGATCAGAGAGGCAAGATAAATATGTGGCTCTGGATATTGGTGGATAATCTCGACCAATGAAACGTATTTCCAAGGGGCAGATGTACATTCCGACAATTGAAGCACTATACCAAGGCGATTAAGAAACACAAAAAGGATATCAAAGGATTGAGGTATAACTATTTCGGGTCGGTCTGGGCACTGAAACATGGATTTTCGAGGTTATACTTTCTTTGGCTGCGTTGACTTCCACCAGAGTATCCGAAGATGCCCTTCCAAAAAACCGTGTTCGAATTGAAAATCATCAGGGCTAAAACTATAGTCAACAATCGAACTTGGATTCTCTTTTCTGGAGCATGTACAAATAGTGAGGAACCATCTTAAACGAATCTACATATCCACCATATAACATCTTCAGAGCCTTGTTCCGTGCTTGCAAACACACATTGTAATTTGCAGCCACGCCATATTCTCGCATAAGAGTTGCAGTAATCATCCTCGGTGTGATGATTTTGTTTTCCTGATTTTTCATGTTTTTCGCAAAATGAGTTGCAAGCACACTAGATTCGACCTTTCTCTCCATTAGAGGATGGTTCATATTGGTTGTGCAAGTATGCGTCGGGACGAACAAGTGAATATACCAATAGTTGCCCTCTTTCTAGCGCGCAAATCGAAAGGACACATCGTTCCAAACTTGCATTTGTAGTGAACACGCCCATTATCTGATCATGGAGAACAAAACTCACCTCGTTGTTCCAAGTGCCACAACCCAACTGCAAGCCTCAACTGATCCTTTTCTTTAAATATGGAGTTCATACTCAAAGGACCGTCAGACATGTTATCTAGAACACCAACAACAAGCGAAGCAGTAGGTTCCAGTGGAATCATGGGAACTAACCAATTTTATAAGTTCGCCGCTTCAGTGGCGAGCTCCGTCTCTTCGTCAACAAAGGGTGTACGACTTTTCTGCATCAGCATTGCCAGGAGCTTGTTCATGCCGCCTTGAGTATGCACCCAGTTAACAAATTTAGCAAGAGTTCCAAGGTTCAAAGTGACAGTCTATTCCTCTTCGTCATCAAAACTTTTTGTTAAAATTTTTAACTTGTCGAGCTGAATTAAAGCTTCTTTACATAAAACTTTTTGCTATCACCCAAAATATATGCATGTACAATATTATTTTTGTTAAAATTATTATAGGCACATATGTATTTGGTAATTATAGTACTTATGTATTTCGCAAGCACTTTGAAATTGAAAAATAAAAAAAAAAGAAAAAAATCATCATACACTTCTACTTAAAAATAATCTCCATTTAGGAATAAATTTTTGTAGTTCCAACGATATGAATTAATAGAAGTTTTAGTGTACGTGTACAAGTTTATCTCACCCCTCAAAAAGGAAAATGTTTACTAAAAAACAAAATAGTTGAGTATTTATTTTGATGATAGTCAAATGAAAATACTGGTTGGAGTCTTATTCTTTGAATGACATAATAGATAAGGCGAGGATTTTTCTTTCCTTTTCAAGCATGAACTATCAGATAACATAGGAGAGAGATTGATTTTAGGGGATGATGGATATGGTTGGTATATGCTAGGAATGAAATGATCATTCTTTAATTATTATTTTTATTTTTAATTAATGTAATAATAATAATTATGTATCGCTATTATTTTAATATTATTATTATTATTATTATTATTAACTCAATAACTATTATAATAATATTAGTACTAATTAATATAATTATTATTATTTTCATATTATTGTTTAATTACAATAATTGAAATATTATAATTAATATTAATAAATATATAATTACTATATTTTTTATAATGATTATAATTAGCCTAATAATAAATATTATAATAATAATTTATTATTATTTTAATATTATTTTTATTATAATAATTGTAACTATTTTAATAGTAATAATTATTATAATAATTGTACTATTAATAATTATTATAATAAAAATAATAAGATAATAATAAAATAATAAAATAATTATTAAGTTAATAATAATAATAATAATAATAATAATAATAATAATAATAATAATGATGATGATGATGATGATAATTGATTCTTAAAAATGATGATTAGTTAATACCAAGGTGTAGGGGAAGAATGACTAAACAGTCTAAACCCATGCTCATAGATTGGTGATTCCATTAGGAATGGTCATTCCTTATGAATAAAACGAACCAACCATATGATTAGGAATGAATAAGGAAATGACTATTTCATTCTCAATCCATTTCTGCGTACCAATCATACCTTTAGGGTTGAAAATAATAATTTGTGAGATGTACTTTTAGGTTCTACTAGTAGTTTTACAAAAGATAACAAGACTAGAATAGTTGCAATTTTAGTTTTCTTATACTACCTCCGTCTCACATTACTTGGCTCATTTCCTCCGGGCACGGAGATTAAGAAAAAAAAGATTAGATATAAATGGTGTGGTTAGTGTAATTAATAAAGTGATATAAAATATTTTTTAATTGATAAAGTGATATAAAGTGGTGCTGATGTGACATAAAGTGATATAAAGTGGTGCTGAAGTGATATAAAGTGAATAAAGTGATTTATTAATTATTTCCTTAAATGGAAAGTGAGACAAGTAGAGTGGAACGCCCAAAATAGAAAGTGAGATAAGTAATATGGGACGGAGGTAGTACTATCAATTCCGCAACAAGTCCCTATTAATTTTAATTGTTGAGCAAAATAAGTAGAACCATGACCAATAATGTTGATGTGGACAGAAAAACTGAATGAGACTCTTCATCTAACCCTCACCTTAATTATGTTTCTCTCAAAAGAAATTAGAGAAGGTATCTTATGAGACTACAGATCTCAAATACCAAATTTTAAAAGACAAATAATTGATCTTAATACGGATTTAATTATTTTAGCAAAATAAATCACGAAATTGTGCAATTTCGACATAACTTTTAAAACTTTGCAAATTAAAGCACGAACGTTGTAATTTTTGAAATTGGGACATTCCCAAGTTTCTGGTGGCCGGAACATAATTGCATAGCAAAACGTCATATATATATTTTATAATCCAAAGCAGCCAAAACAATTTGGAGAGGTCAAAATTATAAAATTATAAAATCCGTGTTTTGATTTACAAAACTTTAAAAAATCTGATTGAAATTATAAAAACAGCCAAATTTTGTGATTTATTTTGCCAAAACCCTGTGGAATATAAATGTGTTGCCAGTTATAGTAGAGTGTTAGGTTTTATATTGAAAAGTCCTTTTTTTGTACAAGGATCACATTAATTACTACACATGATTTGTCCCAAGGTTCCATTATGGTGAAATGTAAATTGCATGTTATCACTAGCGATAGACTGTGTCTAGAATTGGATATAGTGTATATTCGGGTACGGTACTTATACCAATTCTATTTCATGTTCTTCAAGATGGCCCCAAAGCTGTAACGCTCCTCAATTGTACAATTCAATTAAAGGATATATTGTTGTTAATTTTCGATGTTTATCATGATAGTAAGAAAGCTCACCAAACCACTCGAAGCGGTATTTTTCGTTTACTTGATATATATTGTACTTTTCTGATATTCTATAGTCGTTTTAAAAAAATGACCTAAATTTTCATTTATTTTCTATAAACCTCTAACCTTACAAAAGCTTTCTATAAAATAGCACATTCATTTTAATTCAAATGCTTAATAATAAATAAAATAGCACATTCATTTTAATTCAAATGCTTAACGAAATGATGACTGCCTTCAATCTTGATGCAGGCATACAAAAACAGACAAGACACCCCAACGCTATTCTGTCAAATCATATTATCGGAAAATAATTCGGTGGTTAAAATAATAACAACTCAACGATTCACAAACATTCTCTGATTTTCTTCGGAACTGTTGACAAAAAGGACAGTATTTTCTATTGTTGTAAAATTATAATAATTGCTGCATATTATATTCAACTCGACAACAATTTAAATACATATCTCCATATCATCTGGAGATTCATTCACGATCCAACTCCATTATTTTTGTAATGTGCTGGAACTAATTTTAGCAAAGGCCAAGAAAAACAAGGTGAAAGAGCTACGTATGTGACACTTTGTCCATCTCCATAAAATTGAATCTTGATGTTCCACGCGTCGCATGACACGTTATTAAAATTCTCCTACAAATTTCGTAATTATCTTTACTTTATCTGCATGTAGTTTTGTACTTTTATATATATATATATATATATATATATATATATATATATATATATTTTTTTTTAAATTGAAGCTCACTCAAGAAACTGACAGAATTAATTAGAGAGAGTGTGTGTGTGTTTGTGTAATTGTGTGAGCTATTATTTTCCTTTTCATTTTCTTTTATACTGTCTAATTCCAACAAACACCAAAAACTACTAATTTAAAGATAATTGGATTTTGTACCTTAAGAAGATCAACATATTAAAATTACTGTTTTTTCAAAACAATGTAACAAATGCTTCTGAATTTTTCTGAATTATTGAAAAGTTTGTACGGTCAGAATTTTGTTATTTCAATCAATATATTATAATCGTTTAAACTTTATTTGGCAAGAAAGTTGGCGACATTACATTCATGAGCCTGAAAAATCCAACTGAAGTAATTAATCATAGCGTGAAAAGTTTTTCTGATATCAATATGGATGATTTACTGTAAAGAATTAGTAGTAATTAATTAAGAGAATAGTTAGAATATGTATACATTGCTTAACTGTTCTTATGAAGTTTCTTTAGAAAAAAACTATCTCATTAATCAATCGTATCTATACTAATATAAAAAGAGTCTTGTTTTACAAAATTTGACTTGTTTAAAATATCGTAATTACAAATTTAATTTAAGGGCGATGATGTAATATAATAAAAGGAATTAAACTTACCTTATAATTTAGAATTAAGCTTATCTTATAATTTAACATACGAGTTTTGACAGTAAAATCAAACTTACCTTATAAATTAATATATAGATTTATTAAGTCTATATATTCTAAATTGGTCAATGAGTTTGACAAAATGACTTATATTTTATAAATTTATTTGATTTTATTCGTTAAATTAAACTTTCTTTATTTAATAATCAATAATATATGATTTCACATGCATTGTTGATTGAGATATTTCATTTTGTTACTAACTTGTTTTTATTAATTAATTAATTAATTAATTCCATTATACTTGAATAATTAGTTCCTAATAATAATTTTTATCAACTGTAAAAAATCTCAATTTTTCAATAAAAGGTTATAATCAAGTCCAATTATGCTAGATGTCATAAACTTCAAATTTAACTCATTTATTAACGAACTTATTCAAGTTTAATCGCATAAATGAGACTTCTAGAAATATATTTATATTGTAATAGTAATTTACTCAAATGTATATTCTATTATGGCGTTAAACACGCCCACATTGAATGGTATCAACATAAAAATTTGTTTGGATAAATCATGCACAAGTAAATAAAGCCCAAACAATCTATTTGATACGATTTGAGTTGTTTGAACCAAAATATAGATTTTGTTACTACGAGTAGTAAATTATATTTTGTCATCAATTGTCATAGTTAATTAATGTAAATGAAGTCGATGTTATCAAATAATCGAACAAAATCAATCATTTTGAAAAAAAATACTTTAAAGTAAAAAATTATGAATTTGTTTTAACCGCATTATTAATTTTCATTGATTTATGAATTTTCATAAACTGTATATTTTGGGTTGTAGTAGATTTGGTAGTTGTGATTTTTATTGATAGTAGTTAAAGAATTAAAGATTTTGCACATTATTTTTACAATATTGATGAAAATTTCATGTGTTATCGAAAAGAACTCTTGGCACATTATAAAGAGCTAGGTTTCTTTCACTGCCGAGTAAGTTCATTTTTGTGATAAAGATTTTAAATTTTCTCACTTCATTCTCTCCCCGTTGTTAAATTTCGGGAAGGATCTTGGTAACTAAATTTATGAAAATTCTGCTTCTACTTCTTTATTTAGACTTCTATATTATAATTGCATTCGATTAGTTTTATCATTTGCTACCCTTTTCTTTTTGTTTATTGAAGATATATGAAAATATAAGAGTTATGAAAGTTTGATGAGAGCAAGATGATCACCATCAACACACATTGACTGCATCATTATAAGGAGGAAAAATAATTATCAAATTTCTTCAAGAAAGCAAAATATTCTAAAAGTAAAGAAATCAATTCTTCATACATATTAATTATCACGTTTTATTTTTTCAGTCTTTTTAATTGTTTAATACTCGAATATTATATTTTGAAAATTGTGAAAATTCAATAAAAAAGATAATAAAAATCATAAGTTGTAATATAAAAATGAATTGACTCATAAATATTTATTTAGTATAGTCATTGTTTTTAACGTGCGAGTGCACGTTAATTATACTAGTGTATCAAAAACCACAATTTCTATAACCAGAAAGGAAAATCTTGCATTCCAACAATCGGATTAGTATTGGGCAACAAATTGCGCTAACACTAACCAAGTTTCAATATATTTTTTGGATCACAATTAGGATTTATGCTGAGGGTTTGTAGGATGTTGCAAGATAATATTTAGATTCATTTGTGGTTTTTGAAAACTAGAAAATTTCACGTAGACATGTTATCAGTCTATTAATGTGGTGATGTGAATACATAGTGCTACATTTATTTCCATTTTATTGTCAACCTTTTTTTTTACGTATGTGGCTGTGACCGAATAGATTTATCGATACAACATATTGACTATATTCGATCTCTATACTATAATTTATTGAATGGATCCGAACTGCGACAATATTCAGTATTGACTGAAGCAATAATGATATATAAACATTTGTATTTGTGAAGCAAATATAATCTCGTTTATTAATATATTTACTCATAATTGTTTAAACTGAACTATAGAGTATAGTAAATTTTAATAATGATTTAGAAGAACGCTCCCTACCCACTAATGAGCACAAAACAAATTTATGCGTTTATAGGTGATGTGGCACTTCACACATAATAGAGAGAGTCTGGCGAATATTTTTTATATTTAATGTAAAATTAAAATAATTATAAACTGAAAAAGCCAATCCCGACCAATGACTGTTACTAACTCCTTCATATTAGAAGTATTCACACCTCGTAATGACAATCCTACTTAAAAAAATATTTGGCTAAAAGACTAAAGATTGCAAACGAAAAATAATCGATCTAGTAAAATACTGAAATAATCAATCCCACTAGAACAATATTACCCGAAATAGTAAAGTAATAGTATAATAGTGGACTATAATAATTCATCAACACGAATCTAGCTAAAACAAAACACGCTTTATCTATGGATACATAAACTAAACATTTTTAGTATCACTCTAAGAGTGTTTGATAGGGTAAATACGACCAAGATATAATACGTATCTAAGAGCGTGTTTGATAGTATTATTAATTTTTTATCATAACTTTTTTTTTTGGAGAGTTTAAATCCGATACTTTGTTTTTTACAGATTGAAACCGTACCGTTTAAATGTCTCTTAGAGAGATCAATAAACATATTGTATTAGCTGTAATTAAGTGGACTGATATTTGTAGCTTATTTATGAAGGCAAGGTTTGATGGTGCCTGTCAATTTCAGGATTGTGGGTTAACTGAGAAAGGTTAAACAATTTATTTAAATTATTACTCCAAGTAAACAACTACTCGTTTTAATTGACATTTAAAACACTTATCACCATTGTCAGTCTGTCACGTATACATTAATCAGTAATGCTTGGGTCTCAAAAAATTATTTAAGTACCAAAAAAACTGCTGACTTAATGTCTAATGAAGTGTCATATATTAAAATAAAGGTAACTATAGTATTTAATTAAAATATAGAAAAATATTGTATCAAAAATTTAATTTTGTAAATTTCTCGTACAAATCGTTGAATTTTGAATGCAACGGCAATATTTTGAATGCATTTTCCTTGTGTGCAGATATTAACATTTTAGGCGGGAGTTGGTCCAAACGCGGCAGGAGAAAAATGGCGGTTTTCCAAAATTTACCAATTTAATTTCCCTAGTAAAATGGAAAGCAGTGCTCCCACGTGCCGAGCTCGTGTTCAGTGAGCTAGTCCAACGAGTCAGTTACGTATCACCAGGATCTTCACACACGTGTCAATTTCCTGCCTTCAGCCGTCCGATTAAATTCGCAGAGAGCTAGTACAATGACAGGTGTGCCCTCAGAATCTCTTATATGTGCACCCGCTCTGAGTTGGCCACTGAATTGCTATTCTCTTTCAGACTTGAGAGAGTGTGAGGAAGGACATTAATGGAACATTGCTGATACAAACCCTACATATATACATACATAGATATAGATAGATATAGGATTTGGGTATAATCGGGGGGAGAGAGAGAGAGAGAGAGAGAGAGAGAGAGAGAGATCGTTGCCAGGGAATGCAGAGAGATGAGAAGAAGTGCGGTTTCTAACCCTCAATTGAGCGGAGGGAGGTCAAAGAAACCGCTCACCAGCGGCCGAAACTGCCACCGCAAGCACGTCGAGGACGGGTGAGCTCGCCGTCAATCCACCTCACATCTCGCCGTCTCTCTCATTAGACACTAGCAAAAATCGTTTAATTCATACTTTTCTCTTTCTAAACAATCAAACGCCTGTGACCATGGGATCCGAAGAAAAATGCGGCGTGCTGCATGGAAAATACGAATTGGGGCGGCTGCTCGGCCACGGCACCTTCGCCAAGGTGTATCTAGCCAGAAATCTGCAGACGAACAGGAGCGTGGCGATGAAGGTGGTCGCCAAGGACAAGGTGATCCGCGTCGGAATGATGGAGCAGGTGAAGCGTGAGATCTCCGTGATGAAGATGGTGCACCACCCCAACATCGTCGAGCTCCACGAGGTCCTGGCCAGCAAGACCAAGATCTACTTCGCCATGGAGTTAGTCCGCGGCGGTGAGCTCTTCGCCAAAATCGCCCGCGGCCGCCTGCGCGAGGAAACCGCGCGTCACTACTTCCAGCAATTGATATCGGCGATCGATTTCTGCCACAGCCGCGGCGTCTACCACCGCGATCTGAAGCCGGAGAACCTCCTCCTCGACGAGGAAGGGAATCTGAAGGTGACCGATTTCGGCCTGAGCGCGCTGCCGGATCACTTCCGGCAGGACGGCCTGCTGCACACCACGTGCGGCACGCCGGCCTACGTGGCGCCGGAGGTGATCGGGAAGAAGGGATACGACGGCGCCAAGGCCGATATCTGGTCGTGCGGCGTCATTCTCTACGCGCTGCTGGCCGGTTCCCTGCCGTTTCAGGACGACAACATTGTGTCTCTGTATAAGAAGATTTACAGAGGCGATTTCAAATGCCCTCCGTGGCTTTCGCCGGAGTCGCGGAAGCTCATCAGCCGGATGCTGGAGCCGAATCCGAGCGCGAGAATCAGCATCGCCAAGATCATGAGCTCGTCGTGGTTCAAAAAATCAATGCCGATGCCTAAAGAGAAGGACGAGGAGCAGGAAGAGGCGGAGAAGGGGAAGGAAACAGAGACGCTGAACGCCTTCCACATAATCTCGTTGTCTGAAGGATTCAATCTGTCGCCGCTGTTCGAGGAGAAGAAGAGGGCGGAGAAGGAAGAGCTGAGATTCGCCACCACGAGGCCGGCCAGCAGCGTCATCTCGAGAATCGAGGAGTTGGGGAAGATGAAGAATTTCAGCGTGAAGAAGAGCGAATCGTGCGTGAGGCTGCAGGGGCAGCAGAGCGGGAGGAAAGGGAGGCTGGGCATCGCCGCCGAGATGTTCGCGGTGACGCCGTCGTTCCTGGTGGTGGAGGTGAAGAAGTCGAGCGGCGACACCCTCGAGTATAACCAGTTCTGCAGCAGTGAGCTCCGGCCGGCGCTCAAGGATATAGAGTGGACGTCGTCGTCTGGGCCCGCTTGAAGATTCTACGACTGTCATTATTTTTAGTGGTCTCATAATTTACTTTTGGTGTTGATTTTTGAGAAATGGTGGAGGTGTCCAATATTTCTCTGGGCACGAGCAGGAGCAGGAGCAGAGCAGGACAGTCGTCGTATTCGTATCGTATATTGATTGATTCTGAATCTGTATGCCGTTCGTCGCCTATGTAATTAATTTTCACTGCTATTCGGAATCGTATAATCTCTATGAATCTGTTTGGACATGGGATGGGACCCTAAAACCTGCTCAACTTATGAAATCTAATGTGCATATTTCATTTTTTTTAGGGAAAAATTTAAGTGACAAAAGTCTAAGAGTTGAAATTCGAAATCCTCACTATGAGTATAACATGTACTCGATATACCCATTAAGATAATTTACTATCTTATATACCCATTTGGCCAATAAAGTGTACTTTTCAGCAGCTATTTCTCTCTCTTTGACCGAGAGATTCTCGGAAGGGTCCCATTTTTTGTCTTATTGTTTTTGAAAATTGAAACCCTAAGCCCATAGCCATGCATATCCACTATGTAACGTATGAATTTATCTCTTTATCGATTTTTCAGGGTGATTTAACCCCCACCCACCTCCTGCCAGATTCTTCAATGAGAATCAATTCCGCTCAAGTTAAAAATAAACGGTAAAAAACAAATTTATGCACCAATAAATTCTAAGGATTTTGTGATCAAAATCTATACAGATCAATTGATATACAGATTACTCCTCAAAATTTCTCTCAAGCCTTCTTCTCCACAATTCTTGTTCCTTCCCTGTACTAATTTTTAACACTAAACCCTAAACCCTTAACACTAAACCCCTAATCCATGGCGTCAATATCGGGTTCAAAAGCAAAACTTAAAGGAAAAAAATCGAAGATTGATGACGAAGGTTTAACTGAAGCCCAGCAACAACATTTACAAGAGGTAAATTTCTTACAGTTCGATTAAATATTATACAGGTCGATAGATTGTGTTTTTAAATTTAACATGGCCTGTATACTTTTTTCTCGATCTTTATAGTTTTTGTTAACACAAATATTATTATAATTAATTTAGACACATAATAGACTAGTTTTTTAAATATCTCTATGCTTTATGATTTTTATTATGCTAATTAGTTGTATGTTGATATAATTAGTTAGTCTAATGTTAATTAATCGAATAATTAATATACTTACTCTAGTTTAGTACCATAAGTAATGTTAATCATAATATAGGAAGAATTTAGAGCGAAAGCCTTTATATAAAAAAGTATACAGGTCGGTTAAAAAGCGTACAGGTCGGGTTCTTTTTATTACCGCCTGTATACTTTTTTTTTCGATCTTTATAGTTTTTTTTTTAACACAAATATTATTGTAATTAATTTAGGCACATAAAGACTTGTACTTTAGATATCCATGTGCCTTTATGATTTTTATTATGGTAATTTGTTGCATGTTGATATAGTTAGTTAGTTTAATATTAATTAATCGAATAATTAATATACTTACTCTAGTTTAATACCATAAGTAATGTTAATCATAATATATGAAGAATTTAGAGCGAAAGCCTTTATAAAAAAAAGTATAGAGGTCGGCTAAAAAGCGTACAGGTCGGGTTCTTTTTTTTACCGCCTGTATACTTTTTTGTCGATCTTTATAGTTTTTTTTAACACAAATATTGTTGTGATTAATTTAGACACATAATAGACTTGTACTTTAGATATCCATGTGCCTTTATGATTTTTATTATGGTAATTTGTTGCATGTTGATATAGTTAGTTAGTTTAATGTTAATTAATCGAAAAATTAATATATTATCTATAGTTGAATACCATAAATCATGTTAATCATAATATAGGAAAACTTAGATCGAAAGCCTTTATAAACCAAATTATACAGCCCGTATAAAAAGCATACAGGTCGTGTGAGATTTTTTCCCGACCTGTATATTTTTCTCTCGACCTGTATAGTTTCTGCTTTAATTCTGATTACATATTTAATTTTATTTAATTAATTTCTTAAGTTTATTAAATATGCATGCATAATACGTGCTGTACAGAATATATTCTGTACAGGTGGATTGTGTTTTATATACGGGATGTACAGAATATATTCTATCTGTATATAATTTTTTTTTAATTATGTTTTTTAATTTTTTTAGTTCTGTTTTGTAATTGATAATTGATTTTATTTGTGTTTCAGCATGGTTGGTGTTGGGTACGGAAGACATTTCAAGAAGTGACGTGTACAATGAACACGTACAACAAGCTCAGCATGTTGGCATTGATAGAGAAACGACTGTTAGAAGTTGGGGGTGCAGAGCTTGTTCAATCATTCTCTGTGGGTGCTTTTGGGCATTTCTTTAGAATGTATCAGGGTAAAGCGTGTGCGAAAGCGCTTCATATGGTCGTGGCTAGAGAGGTGAAAGTGGCCGGTGCTGATCCGATGGATCTATGGTTCCGTATTGGTGATAGAAATTTGAGGTTTTCACCCCGTGAGTACGCTCTTATTTCGGGACTTATGTTTGGAGCGTCTGCATTTGATCCACACGGTGCAGATTTGTCGACGGAGAATGTGGAAGCATGTCAGGCCTTTGCTGGTGACGTCCGAATATTCAAGGACGTGTTGGATGATTTTTTGAAAGTGGATGGTCTAGAAGCACATTTGTATCTTCGAGTAGCCCATGTGTTGGTCGCACAAGCAGTATTATTAGGTTGCGACGTTAGAGGCAAGATACAGTCGTGGCTTTGGGTATTATCGGATGATCTCAACCGATGGAACCAATTTCCTTGGGACGGCTATTCATACAAAGTGTTGAAGAACTATGTCTCGGCGGCACCACGCCACAAATCTGTTTTTGGAAAGAATTTGAGGTATAACATTTACGGGCCGGTTTGGGCACTGCAGATGTGGGTGAACGAGGCTATACCTTATTTGTCAGCAATTACTGCGAAGAAAGTGGACGAATATGCTCTTCCTCGTTGTCTGAGATGGACGTTGGATCAGGCTTTGCAGCGCAATTTGGATGGGGCTTTTGTCGACGGGGTGAATTGCAGAGATTCCCTGCACCCTGAAGAACAAGAAGAAGGGATGTGGTACTGGTTCTCTTTGGTTAATGCTGAAAACCCGCTCGCGGTGAATTATGTGAAGCCCGTCAACCTACTATCCGAGGGTGAACAACCTGAACGTCGTGCCCCAGTTCAGCGGCTTTCTAATGACCCTCCAGTGTCAGAGCCTAGCGTCGAGCCGAGTGTATATGATCTGAGAGACAGGCCCCCATCTAAATATATGACGAAAGCTAAGAAGAGTAAAGGAAAACGTGCTCGCGTAGTGCAGTCGTCATCATCGAGCAGCGGCACAGAAACCGACATTCGAAGAGAGGGGAGAAGAAACAAGTTCATGGAGGAATTGCGAGGCCTCGTGAGAAGTGAATTGACTACACAGTGGAGAGAGGTGTTTTTTCCGGAGATCAAGTCTTTTTTCACAGACTTGTTTAAGAAGAAGAGTAGCCGACGTTCTAGCCCGAGTGGACCTGTACCACCACCGCCCAGTGCCTCAGCCCGCGGGAGTCCAGTTCACCAACCACAACAACCCTTTGTGCCAGCCCGTCATTCAGCGCCGCTGCTTCAATGCACAACCCCCGAATGGCTTAGAAAGGGTGGCCCTCAGTATGCTTATGAACCAGATGATCTTGAGCCCATTCCGGCGACACCCATAGCTGCTCGGTTTCCTGATGAGAACCTTCAGGATGTGTTGTACAATCCCGCTGCATATGCTGATTTTGCTAAGAAGTCGTTCGCGCAGACACGACCGGATGAGCCAGGAACAGGGAAGAGTATCACCCATGGCGAAAGCTCACGCCGAGACACGAGTCTACTTCAGCAAGATCAGGAAGTTCCTCCTCTCGATCTTCACGACGAAGAAAAATGGAACAGATACGACCTGTTTTTAAACAATAGAGGCTCGTGCGTGTATGTGGGAGCATTGACATGCAGCGATACCTACTTTCGCCGGATTGAAAACCCAAAGACTGACATGGATCATCCAGTAAGTTTCTAAATTTTAAAGTTGTTATCATTAGTTTTACGTTGTTTTAATAATTTTTTTTTTTTTGTGTTTATTCTCAGGTTTTCGTCCTTGCCGTCCAGTTGTTGCAACATCGTTTGAGGGAACGTGTGCACCTCATGGACCACATTACTGAGGCTAACAATGTCCTTTTGAACGTTGACTTCTTCGTAAGCAAGCTTTTATTTTAAATTTATTATTTTTATTTGTAATCCATTACACTACTAATTTTTTTCGTGTTTAGACGACATTCATGCACATATTTAACAAAATGGAGAGGTCGACAAGCTTGAGTGCGAGCATCACAATGCCACTTAATGTAGGTGTTAATGTCAAAAATTGGCGGCAAGCTGACATGGTAAAAAATCACTGCATACTAAAATTGAAGTTATCATTTAAATTATTTTTAATATTCTAATTATTTCTAATATTCTGATTATTACTTACAGATAATAATTCCAGTCATCCTCGGTCAGCATTATTTTGTTCTCCGCATCAACATGGGTCGGTGGGTGATGGATGTGTGGGACTCAAAGTCTCACTTAGAAGATGCACGGAGACATCGAGTAGACTCACTGAAACCGTTTGCTCGTAAGTTCTGGACAATCCTGGACAGTGGAGGCTATTGGCTGACCCAGAGAAAACCGAAGGCCAAAAACAGGAGTGACAGTCTGGCTATACGGGTTCCGTCTAGGGCTACTGAGCGGGACCCTGTCACACAATTTAGACAAGACGACAGTCACAGTTGCGGTCCATTTGCGCTCATGGCCATTGAAACAATGATCAGCGGAGCCCCGAGTATCGCATGGGGTAACCAACCTGCGAATGTCGAACTTTATAGAAGAAAAATTGCTCGTGACATTCTGTGCAACGCTGGCCAAATCCATGTTTAGTATTATTATATGTTGTATTGTACGTGCTTGCTGAAGACATTGTTTAGGACATTTTATTTAATTGTTTAGTATTATTATCCTATTTTAATTGTTGCTCTACAACTGCTACATTTAATAATAATAATAATAATAATAATAATAATAATAATAATAATAATAATAATAATAATAATAATAATAATATAGAATAATAGTACTAACAATAATATGCATACACAACGAGCAAATAATATTAATAATAGAGTACACATCTACCAACTTTTATAAAAAATAAACCCTCATTTGTATGGATATTTATTTTTCGAGTGACCACTCTCGTGACATATAGAGCATTTTTTAGGTGCTCGTTTTTTACTGCTTGAGGCACCATCGTCGGTGGGCTGACGTCTTCTTGCAGTCAAGTTATCCAGGAACGATCGTCGACGAGTTTTGCTTGGGCTACCCGCTTACCTAACCGGAAGCATAGGCAACATTTCCACAGCAGCAACTTGGGGAGGAATAAACCACTCATCTCTGGGAGGGACAGGATTGACCTCTAGTGAGTAAATCTGCAGTTGGGTATTTCTCGTGTAGTAATCCGCCACATAATTGTATAGGTGCTGGCCATTTCGTCTGCAAATAATGAAACAGTTAATACACGGAATAAGTTATACAAAAATGTACAAATTAGAAAACAAAACTCTAATTATCCTTTCTGAATTGCTGCAACGGCGTGAGAACACATTATCAAGTCCAAATCCCACACTCGACATGGACAGCTCCTCGCGTTGAGATCGACATTGAGAGTCTAATTTCCGTCGTGGACTTTGAATACACCATCTCTAAAGGGAATGACAGTGTACGTTCTTGACAGTTCAACCTCAGCTGCAAGTTTAGCATCTGTCGTGCTCGTGACAAACGCAGTACTAGATGCGTATAATTGTCGTTTTTCATCAAACCACCTCTCGACTATCATTCTAAGGGTCTCCAAACACGAACAAATTGGTATACATCTAGCGAACTTCAAAACTTTATTGAATTGCTCTGCGGCATTCGACGTCAGGTTACTATATCGCCGTCCTGGACACATACATCGAGCCCACTTCTCCGGACCAATGGACATCAGCTTGGCATGCGCTTCGGGTTTTGCCGACATTATATTGTTCATCGCTTTCTCGTAAGCTGCTCTCCTGTACGCAAATGTTGCTTTATGATACAACTTGGTGATAGACTTTACATAAGTCACTATGCTTTTCAGTATGTGAAAGTAGCACAGGCCGTGGAATATGCCAGGATAGATGTCCCGAATGGCATTCGCGATACTAAGATGGGCGTCTGAGATGAACACCAAATCAGGGCGAGGAGGATATGCCAGCTTCAGATAACTTACAAACCATGTCCACGAGATGTCATTCTCAATTGGACCGATCCCCCATGCCAGCGGTATAAGTTGCTCGTTCCCGTCCTTTCCCATCGCAACGAACATAACTCCTTTATTCTTTCCCTTTAAATGCGTTGCATCCAATATAATCACCGGCCTAAGATAGTACTCGAATGCAACGATACAAGCTGACAACGCCACAAAACAGTGTTCGAATCGGAAATCATCAGGGCTAAAACTGTAGTCAACAATCGAACCTGAATTCTCTTTCTGGAGCATGTAGAGATACTGAGGAACCATCTTAAACGAATTGACATATCCACCATACAGCATCTCCAGGGCCTTGTTCCGTGCACGCAGACACACATTGTAATTTGCAGCCACGCCATATTCCCGCATAAGACTTGCCATAATCAGCTTCGGTGTGATGATTTCTTTCTGATTTTTCATGCCTTTCGCAAAATGAGCTGCAATCACACTAGATTCGACATTCCTTTCCATTAGAGGATGATTCATATTGGTTGTGCAAGTATGCGTCGGGTTGAACAGGTGAATATACCAATAGTTCCCCTCTCTCCTTCCTGCGCAATTCGAAAGGACACACATCTCGAAACTTGCATTTGTAAGTAACACGCCTTGAATCTGATCGATCTGTACAAAACTCAGCTCGTTGTTCCAAGTGCCACAACCCAACTGCAAGCCTCAACTGCTCTTTGTCTTTAAATAGGGAGCTCATACTCAAAGGACCCTCAGGCATGTTATCTAGAACAGTATCAACAAGCGAAGCAGCAGGTTCCGATGGAATCATGGGAACTAACCAGTTTTGTAGGTCGGCCGCTTCAGTGGCGAGCTCCGTCTCCTCGTCAACAAGGGGTGTACGCCTTTTCTGCATCAGCATTGCCAGGAGCCTGTTCACACCGCCTTGAGTATGCACCCAATTAACAAATTCAGCAAGAGTTCCAATTTGCAGAGTGGCTGTCTGTTCCTCTTCGTCATCAGTGTCGTCAGACTCTGATTCAGCAGAATATTCATCATCATCATCATCATCATCATCATCCTCTACGACAGTGGCATAGGATTGCACAGGCTGTGGCTGCAGCTCCAGCGCTTGTGATTGCCCCTGAGCAATAACAATCGCTGCACTTTCAGAACCCATTTGCGTCTCGCCAAGCCAATTGCATGAAGCCATACGTGCGAGGGAATCGTCGTACTGCGAGTACTGAGACGGATACACATCATCATAGACAAATTGCGAAGAAGCATTCAAATCAAAGCTAGGTCTATACACTGAATCACTAATATACAGCGTAGGCTCAGACTCAGTACCACACAATCGACGAAGTTGATCATCATTACTCAATTTTAATTTTTCGACGCCGAATTGAGACGTTGAAAAATAGAATATTTCAAAATTCTCACTTAATGATCTAGACATCATTATGAAATTTATTTGTTCCTTAATGTTGGAAAAACTTATCATATCCAACGGAAGATAGAATGTGCGCTCTTCTCCGCCATTATAAACAAAATCGTCCCAAACGCCGTTGAATTTAACGCGGAACATCTTGCATTCCATCTGCCAAAACAAAACCAAAATTTAATAATTAAATAAACATAAATAAAATTAAATTAATTTATTAAAAAATTCAATTTTGTACAGATCTAAAATATACTGTACAGGTCTCACAAAATAAATACAGACATGTACAGTTTTTGTTAGATCTGTACAATTATTTATTTTCTACAAAATTTAAATTAATTTTTTAAACCCTCAAATTTGTCAATTGTAAATGAAAGAACACAGTTTATTTGAATTCACCTGCATTTGAAGAAATGCCTATATATGGGATTCGAAATTTAGATTGTGTGTCTTCAAAATACATATATTAATGCTATAAAAATACATAAATATTTAAATAAATAATATAATTAAAAATAAATTATACAGATCTTATAAATAGTATACAGGTCGGGTATGACTTCCACCGACCTTTACAGATTTTTTACGATCTGTACAGTTTTAAATTATTTATAAAATTAATTAAAATTTTTAAGACTTACATTTAGAGATGGAAATTGCAAAAACAATGTTAATTTGCTTCTAGCGTCGATTAAGGCGGTTTGAAAGATGTCTGATTCAATTTTCTGTAAAATACAAACAATAATGTTAGAAAAATAATATAAGTTAAGCTTGTAACAGTTACTACAATTTTCGATAAACAAAAAACTATAAAGATCGAGTCGTTTCTGTACAGGTGGAGGACATATTTCTGTCCACCTGTACAGAATATGTGTGATCTGTATAATTTTTTTTTACAAAATAATAAACATTTTAATTATGCTCACCTCTATGTAAACAACGGTAATGACTACTATAACTCTTTGATCTAATATTCGCTCAGGGTTTCTCTATTTTTTTCCTTTTTATGTTTGCATACAAAATCCTTCAAACTATGAATCTTATATAGGCTGAAGAATTCCAATTCAATAATGCATTCAAGTCTCTGCATTCAATATAGAATCTACCCGCATGCAAAATTACTGTTAAAATTGGTATAATTTTTGCATGCATGCCAATTTTAATAGGCTTTATTCACGTGAAACTTACTCATTTGTCATCTCACTCAAATACATTTTGGCCTTATTCAAAAAGCTAGTCAACAAGATTGATGATTGGCATGCATGATTGGCATGCATGATTGTTAACAACTCTAAATAAAAAAACTAAAACAAATGCTGAAAAGTACACTTTGTGGGCTAAGTGGGTATATGAGATAGTAAATTATCTTAGTGGGTATTGAGAGTACATGTTATCCTCAAAGTGGGTATACATGATAATTTTCTCAAAGTCTAAATAGTCATTTTCAAAAAGAAAAGATAAATAATGTCACTTTGACTAAAAAGTTGTTCAAATAGCCCTTAGTTTTTATTCATGACTTTTCTATCCCTAATGTTTATACACTCTACTATTAGTTTGAATTACTATCTTACAACATGGACCGTTGCATACATGAAATGAACATACAAGAAGGGTGACATATTACCTCTCGATGCCATCTCTTCCCCTCTCCCAAAATATTACCTTCGCCGGTCACCTCCCATCCGACACTACATCTCCTCCGCCGGTCGTCTTCTCCGGCGATGGCGGTCGTCTTCTTCCCCCGCCGCTCTATCTCCTCCGCCGCCGTCGGTCGGCTTCTTCCGGCAGCGCTCCATCTCCGCCGGCCCTCCATCTCCTCCGCTGGTTAGCTTCTCCATCGCCGTCGGTCGGCTTTTTCCGGCGCAGCTCCATCTCCATCCCCTCCATCTCCTCCGCCCCTCCATCCCCTCCATCTCCTCTATATCCATCTCCTCCATCTCCTCCACCCCTTCATCTCCTCCATCTTCGCCGACACCATACATCACTGTCGCTGCCCACCACGTCCGCTTTAGGCACAGATCTGCTTACATGGACAATCCATTGAGGCCACCGAACCAGGGTTCCGGCGGAGTAATTGTTTGCCGGCGCCGGCGCGACACCTCTGCATTTTTTTTCCTTGTATGCGTGTATATGTCGAGCTAGGGTTCACTAAATTCGTGTATGCAATTTTTCTTGTATGCTTGATTGTTCGTGTATGGACGGTGTCGGTAGACAGAAATTCGTCTATGTTATTGTTCATGTATGCTTGACTTGTTCGTGTATACACGGTATGGGTAGCTAGAAATTCGTGTATGCAATTGTTCTTGTATGCTTGATTTGTTCGTGTATGCACGGTGTGGGTAGCCAGAATTTCGTATGTGTAATTGTTCATGTTTGCTTGAGGCGTTCTTGTATGTCAATCTTCATGTATGCTCCACAATCTTCATCTATGTCAATCTTCATGTATGTCACTCTTCCTGTATGCTCCACAATCCTTATGTATGTCGCATTTTTTGTATGCAACAGTTCATGTATGTTAATCTTCATGTATGCTCCGCTCTTCTTGTATGCAACGGTTCATGTATGTTACTCTTCCTGTATGCTCCACTCTTCATGTATGTCTCATTTATTTGTTCTTGTGTGCACTGTGTTGGAAGCCAGAAAATTCGTGTATGTAATGGTGTATTTAACCCAAATTGATGTACAGATAATGCAATTAATTAGTAGTTATATCCTATTATTTCTTATAATATTTCATGTATGTTTTTGTTCTTGTATGCGTATACTGTTCGTGTATGTTTGATTAGGCTGCATACAATTTCGTGTATGATGTTGTTCTTATATGGTTAAATCGTGTAGTAGGTGACAAAAAAATTCATGTATACAACTGGTCTTGTATGATTGTATTGTTCGTGGATGAAAATTTCCTTGCATGATCATTTCGTGTATGAAACTTTTCCTATTTGCATTATGTACTCCACCAGCAAATTCTTGAACAGATAAAAGAAAGAAGGAAAGTAGAAGTCGACAGATAAAAGAAAGAAGAAGAGTAAAAAGTGGAGTAGGTGGATAAAAGTAAGAGAGAGAAGTAACAAAATTCAAATTAAAGGTTGTCAAAGGGTAATTAAGTCATTTTCAAAACTAAAAGGCTATTGTGCATCTTTTAAAATGTGAGTGATATTTTAGCCTTTTTCTTTGGAAAAATGGTTATTTTACCACATTACCTCAAAATCTAATGTGTATTTCCTGAAGAGGTGTAAAGCGCAAATTTCTGCATCTACTCAGTAACTAGTGTGTAATCCGTCAAATTGTATTATTTTATATTATATTTTTATGAGTACAAATTAAAAATAGAATTAAATAAATTAAAGTTATAGTATCATTACAAATAATTAAATGATGTATTATATCCATAGATCCAATATTGGACTATCGAGAGTAGATCCAAAGTTGGGTCTCGTAAAATTTTTATGGAAAATTTTCCAACGGAAAATTTGCTGGAAATGGTTTAAATATTAACCATTATTGAGGATAAATATTGTTGAATAAATATTTATTAATTAATTAAAATATTTATTGGATGTTAATCTATACCGTGAGTAGATGAACGTGGTATATTTAATATCTCTAAACCGATTTCTGGTGAGTGAGATATTGTATGCTAAAGGTTGGATGTTGAAGTAGTAATTAACATGTTATTAATTATAATAAATGTTAGTTGTCCCACATCGGTTATATGTGGATGATTTGACTAGTATTTAAGGCTATGTCTGTATGGGCTTAATAACTTGTTGGGTTGGTATGTATGGATGTGTATGGGTGCCGCTACCGCCACCGCCGCCGACGACACCGCCGCCGCCCGTTCGGACGGGCGGGCTCGGGCTCGGGCTCGTGCCTGGGCCTGGGACTTGGACTTGGACTTGGACTTGGACTTGGATCTTGGCAATTGGTGCTTTGGGCTGGTGTTTGGGCCTTATATTTTTGGACCAACCCCACAAGCCCAATTCGATTTATTGTTGAGCCCAATCCAGCGGCCCATCCGTGTGAAGCTCATCGGCCCAAAAGACCTTTGGCTTCTATAACAGCCAAGGCTGTTCACTTCAGCTGGCCACCTCTTCACGTCCAGAAACCGCCGGCCATGAATGGTTGTGTTAATGCAACGAGCCCCTCCACATGTCTGAGAGCTGCTATATAAGGGAGGCATTGTCATTGCATTCCGTACTCAACGAAAAACAATCTTCTCTTCTCTCAAAGCAGCATAGCATTTCATAGCATATCATACACCAGTTCAGTCTTCGTTCCAGTTCAGTTTGTCGGAGCTCGGTTCTGTTTGTGGTGCTACTACAACCGAGACGTTTAAGATCGTTTTAACCTTTGGGGACGAGCCGCCTTACCGTGAGCACTACCAGGGCGTATTCTCGTCTTGCGGGCAGAAGTCTAACTTCGGACGATCTGGTTTTCCTAATCTCTGTTCTTCAGTTTCCATTGTAATTCTTACAAGTTCTGTTTCTGTTCAAAGTTCATCAATAAAAGAAGTATTGTTCATTGACATCTACACGAGCAAGTACCCGATTCCTAACAATCTCAAGACGAGAATAAGAAAGTTACTTGTTCGTGTGCTTCCTCAAAACTGAAGTTCAAACCTAAAACTCTGCTGAAAAAATGTCTACCAATTCGAGCACCGGCGCTTCCACTCTTTCTTCCACCACTTCTGGAACCATTGGCTCCTTGAGCTCAACCATGGCTCATGTTCAACCTGCTTCTCGGCTCATGCCTATCGCCGAGAAACCTCCCAATTTTTCGGGAACTGACTTTAAAAGATGGTCCCAAAAGATGATGTTCTACATCACCACAATGGGGCTTGCCAGCTTCCTGCGTGAAGAAAGACTTCTTGTCCCAGCCGAGGACGAGGCAAATGTGCAAGTTCATATTGACTACGATACTTAGGTGCATTCTGACTATCTGTGTCGGAATATGTTGTTGAACGGGCTTGATGATGGCCTGTTCAATGTGTTCAGCATCAAGGAGACCGCCAAAGAAATTTGGGATGCTCTTGAGTTGAAGTACCGTGTTAATCCTGCTAGCACGAAGAAATTCGTAGTGACGAGGCTCACCGAATTCCAAATGGTGGACAGTCGTCCTATGATGCCCCAAGTACAAGAGTTCCAAACTCTTATACACGATGTTCATTCCGAGGGGATGCCTCTGCCCGAGGCGTATACTGTGGCGTTCTTGTTTGACAAGTTGCCGCCAAGTTGGAAGGAGTTCAAGGGATATCTTAAGCACAAGCGAAAGGAAATGACCCTTGAGACGTTGGTGGCTAAGCTTCAAACTGAAGCTCAAGTCCGTGATCAAGACATGAAGGCCAAGGCTCCAATGGAGGCTAAGGCAAACTTGACCGATGGTAGGGGCAGACCTTCAAAGAAGCATCCTTATCCTGCCAAAGGCAAAGGAAAAGAAGTGGCACCTCCGACTAAGTTCACCGGAACGTGCTACAATTGTGATAGCCCGGACATATGACGAAGAACTGCTGTCTGCAGAAGAAGAAGGGAAAGAACAAGGTCAACCATGTCCAAAAGGACTTCGACACTTGGGACAAAGACGACCTTGTTGCCATGATCACCGAGGTAAACCATGTCTCGGACCCTAATCCTGTTACTTGGTTTCTTGACACAGGTGCGACCGTTCATATCTGCATGAACCGGGACTTTTTCTATACCTACAAGGAAGTTCAAGACCGTTTTGTCACCGAGGCGAGTGACCATACCTCACCTATTCTTGGAGTTGGGACTGTTGTACTCCAACTCACTTCCGGTGTGGAGATAACTTTGAAGGATGTGCTGCATGCTCCGGCAATCCGCAAGAATTTGGTGTCAGGCGTCAAACTAGTTAGAGCTAAGTTTGATATAGATCTTTGTAGTGATTTTATAATCATACGTAAGTTTGATAAGACTCTTGGAAAAGGTCATATTGTTGATGATATGTTCAAGTTGAGTGTTCGTACTTGTAAGCCTTCTAAGGCAGTTGCTAATGATAATAAAGCTACTACTTCTGCTTACTTGCTTGAGTGTTGTGATTTATGGCATTGTAGACTTGGTCACGTAAATCTAAATGCTATAAAAAGACTTGCGAACATGGACATATTAAAAATTAATTTATCTAAGACACAAGACAAGTGTGAAGTTTGTGTTGAAGCAAAAATGGCTAAGTTACCGTTTAAGTCGGTTGAACGAAGCACTAAACCTCTAGAACTTGTTCACATCGATGTGTGTGACTTAAAGTTTGTGCAAACTAGAGGTGGTAAAAGGTATTTTATTACCTTTATTGACGATTGCACAAGGTATTGTTACCTTTACTTGTTAAGAAGTAAAGATGAGGCTATTGAAGCTTTTAGAAACTTCAAGAATGAAGCCGAAAATCAACTTGGTTGCCGAATCAAAATGGTTCGAAGTGATAGAGGTGGAGAGTATGTTGCTCCGTTTGCTGAATTATGCAACGAAAGTGGTATAATCCATCAAACGACTGCTCCTTATTCACCACAATCAAATGGCGTTGCTGAACGTAAGAATCGTACTCTTAAAGAGATGATGAACGCCTTGTTGATTAGTTCAGGATTACCCTAGAACATGTGGGGGGAAGCTGTTTTGACAGCTAACTATATCTTGAACAAGATTCCACTCAAAGGGAAGGACGTGACTCCTTATGAACTTTGGAAAGGGAGGAAACCTTCGTATAAATACCTCAAAGTGTGGGGGTGTTTAGCTAAGGTTGAAGTGCCTTTACCAAAACAAGTTACAATCAGACTTAAAACGGTAGATTGTATCTTTATTGGTTATGCACTTAACAGCAGCGCGTATCGGTTTGTTGTACACAAATCCGATATACCCGACATTCATGTGGGTACGACGATGGAATCAGAGAATGCTGTATTCTTTGAGAACATCTATCCTAATAAGGATAAGGTTGATCCTAACTCTAGTAAGAGAGTTGAGGATGAAGCTACGAGCTCTAAACTTGTAGATGAGTCTATGAGTTCTGAACCCATAGATGAAAATATTGCATCGAGTTCTAATCCGGTGTTCTATGGACCGCCAAATAGAAAGCGACTTAGGTCTATGCCTGTGAATGAGCCTAGAGGTGGTACTAGAGTACGGAAAGCAAAAATTTATGGACCGGACTACGTTGTTTTAATGTTAAACGGTGAACCGGTATCCGTAAAAGAAGCCTTATCTGGTTCGGATGCGGCTTTGTGGAAAGAAGCTATAGACATCGAGATTGAGTCTATTATGCTTAATCACACTTGGGTGTTAGTTGAACTACCACCAGGCTGTAAGGCATTAGGATGCAAGTGGATCCTAAAGAAGAAGTACAAGTCTGACGGTACTATTGATAAATATAAGGCCAGACTTGTAGTTCAAGGCTTTAGACAAAAAGTCGGTTATGATTTCTTTGATACCTATTTGCCCGTGACGAGACTTACTTCTATTAGGATGCTTCTCGCTATTGCTGCTTTGCGCAATCTTGAGATTCATCAAATGGATGTTAAGACTGCATTCTTGTATGGGGAGTTAGATGATGAAATCTATATGAAGCAACCAGAGGGGTTTGTTGTACCTGGAAAAGAGCACATGGTATGCAAACTACAACTGTCTTTATATGGATTGAAACAAGCGCCTTTGCGTTGACACTTGAAGTTTGACGAAGTGATGTTGTCAAATGGTTTCAAGATCAACGAGAGTGACAAATGTGTCTATATTAAGAAAACGGGTGATGATTATGTTATCGTTTGTCTTTATGTAGATGAAATGTTAATCATGGGTAGTAACTCTCGTGTGATTGGTGAAACCAAGAGGATGCTAAGTATGAATTTTAGCATGAAAGATATGGGCTTAGCAGACGTTATTCTTAGAATTAAGATTCTAAGAACGCCCAATGGAATTGCATTGTCGCAATCTCACTATGTTGAGAAAGTGTTGAGGAGATTCAACGCTTATGAGAAATCTATTGCTAAGACTCCTTGGGAACTGAATGTTCATCTAAGTGAGCACAAGGGGGAACCTGTGGGTCAAGATGAATATGCTAAGATCATTGGGAGTTTGATGTATTTGTCAAACTGTACCCGACCTGATATAGCATGCTCGGTTCACAAGTTGAGTAGTTATACTGCTAATCCAAGTAAAGAACATTGGAGAGCCCTAGAGCGTGTACTGGGTTATTTGAAATATACTCAGAACTTTGCGATTCACTATTCAAGAGAGCCTGTTGTACTTGAAGGGTATAGTGATGCTAATTGGATATCTGACTCCAAAGACTCGTTTTCTACGAGTGGATACGTGTTCACTATTGGGGGTGGTGCAGTATCTTGGAAGTCTAAGAAACAGACTTGTATTGCCAGGTCTACCATGGAATCTGAATTCATAGCTTTGGATAAAGCTAGCGAAGAAGCCGAATGGCTTAAAAATTTCCTCGAGGATATTCCATGTTGGACGAGGCCTGTGTCGTCTGTGTTGATACACTATGATAGCCAATCTGCTATTGGACGAGCACAGAATATGTTTTATAACGGTAAGTCTCGACATATTCGTCGACGACATAATACCGTAAGACATTTGATCTTGAGTGGGGTTATCTCAATTGACTATGTAAGGTCAATAGATAATCTAGCGGATCCGCTGACTAAGAGCATTAATCGAGATCAAATGTATAAACTGTTAGAGGGAATGGGTGTTAAATCCACTTCTTAAGGATGATTATAGCGGATACCCAACCTTGCAGATTGGAGGATCCCAAGAGCTTGGTTCAATGGGACAACGAAGTTATAAGAATCCGTGTGTTAAACACTCGAACATACCTATTTTTTTAGAACAGTGAGTGTTTGTTTACCTACAAGTGGTGAGGTTAAGTCTTATGACTTTTAATGATTCTTGGATACCTCGGAGAGGTCAAGTATAGTAGGATACTTGGGAATAAGAATCACCTATATAAGTGTGAAGTGAGAGCCGCTTCAATTGATACACTTATGAATCCAAAGGGGTGTCCAAGGCCGAAAAGGACACAAAACGTTAGAACGGACGGAATTGAGATGATATTGTGTCAATATTATTGTCTCGGTATACACCATGGAGGACTAGTTCAAGGTTTTCATAACCACTATGCCGCCGGTATACTCGATAATGTTGACTATGGATAGGTTCAAGGTCACAAGCTACCTAGCCAAATGCAGTATTGTCTCTTGAGGACTGAACTTTGCATTTGCATTCATTTTGCATTGGCATTCTCACTCATGTGGGGGATTGTTGGAAATGGTTTAAATATTAACCATTATTGAGGATAAATATTGTTGATTAAATATTTATTATTTAATTAAAATATTTATTGGATGTTAATCTACGCCGTGAGTAGATGAACGTGGTATATTTAATATCTCTAAACCGATTTCTGGTGAGTGAGATATTGTATGTTAAAGGTTGGATGTTGAAGTAGTAATTAACATGTTATTAATTATAATAAATGTTAGTTTTCCCACATCGGTTATATGTGGATGATTTGACTAGTATTTAAGGCTATGTCTGTATGGGCTTAATAACTTATTGGGTTGGTGTGTATGGATGTGTATGGGTGCCTACGCCGCCGCCGCCGTCCGTCCGGACGGGCAGGCTAAGGCCTGGGACTTGGACTTGGACTTGGATCTTGGATCTTGGCAATTGGTGCTTTGGGCTGGTGTTTGGGCCTTATCTTTTTGGAACCGTCGGCCATGAATGGCTGTGTTAATGCAACGAGCCCCTCCACATGTCCGAGAGCTGCTATATAAGGGAGGCATTGTCGTTGCATTCCGTACTCAACGAAAAACAATCTTCTCTTCTCTCAAAGCAGCATAGCATTTCATAGCATATCATACACCAATTCAGTCTTCGTTCCAGTTCAGTTCGCCGGAGCTCGGTTCTGTTTGTGGTGCTACTACAGGCGAGACGTTTAAGATCGTTTTAACCTTTGGGGACGAGCCGCCTTACCGTGAGCACTACCGGGGCGTATTCTCGTCTTGCGGGCAGAAGTCTAACTTCGGACGATCTGGTTTTCCTAATCTCTGTTCTTTAGTTTCCATTGTAATTCTTACAAGTTCTGTTTCTGTTCAAAGTTCATCAATAAAAGAAGTATTGTTCATTGAAATCTACACGAGCAAGTACCCGATTCCTAACAAAATTCACATTATGTTTATTACATCATTCTAGTAAAAGAAAAAATAGATATATCTTGCATAGCAAGTGAAAGAACATCTCGGGTGCAGAATGTCTTTAGCTCTACGTCATATATCTAGTCGTCATAATCATGCGATCCATGACCTTATTTACCTTCTCTATATATGCGACAATTCATCTCTCTAATATAGCTCAACACTCTCGTCCATCTATTTCTCATCCTCCACGGAACCATGACAGCACGAGAAGTAAACAGGACTACTATATATGCAGAATCAACCTCAAGCCAAAGTCTAGCAAGATATGGCGTAACAATATTATAGTACTTAAAAGTTTGCAAGCATAAAAAATACTATAAAAAGCATCTAGGTAACTATATTCTATAAACACCCATCTATATAATCAACACATTTTTTTTTTCATAGGAATAGTCTAGCGGTATAGTGAGCGCTTAAACTGATAGGTCTCAGTTCAAACTTCACTAATGCTTTTATAAATTGAGTCTGTCATAGTTGTATTTGAAAAATATGATTCACGTGTCATGCATGGTTTGCACGTGTAGGACGACTGAATGAACCGACATGAAAGTTATCACGACATGAAAAAATTAATTTTTTATATTGGAATTACTTTACGTGGTAATTTACAAATAATTAATATTTTATTATAAGAGATATATTTCAACAAAATCATTAAAATAAGCATTACATGAAGAATCATCTAGTCACAATAAGGGTTATATCAAAGGATCATCTCATGTATTGACGGATAATCACTTTACGGTGATTTATAAAAATATTTTTCCAAAAAAAAAAACAAAAAACAATTCAATACTCTATTTCAAGTATATAATTTGACAAATCATTACAAATAATCGTCTCGTAGAACAATAAGTGTTACATGAATGATCATCTCATTGCAAATATGTATTACATGAAGCATTGTCTCGTGTAAAGTTTATTGACGTATAATAATTTGTGACAATCTTACACCACCCTCCCAAAAACAATGAATTTTACACCATTTTGAATATTTCAAATATAATATACCATCTTGTCAAGCACTTTATATCACATCTCTTACACATGTGTAAGAAATGTGATATAAAGTATATGACATTGCAATGATTTAGTGATAATTATGTGATTATTTAACAATCATTAGCCAATAATTATGTAATTTAATTATTTTATATATCACTACTCGGGATTAATTAGGTACTAAATTCAGTCGAAAATTTTTGAATAGGCACAAAATGAATGAATCAACTCAAAACACCTTTGAATTGATCGCAATAGAACGAGGTCAATCGTAGAGGAATAAGCTGACCCTAGTCGAATCTCAAGGAAAGCTTAACAGGGCATCTATTCATGCTTTTCACAAAACATTAAATACATCCTACACATTCTAATCCAATAGATTTTGATTATCGATACTAAAAGCTAAACAAAAATAAAGCCAATAAAGATAAATTAATCAAATTAAAACTATCTAGGACAATGGTTTCGTCTTCTCGAGATAATATAATCAACTAACTTATGTCATGCAACAGATTACTTCATATAATCAACTTTCACCTAGAATTGAAATACTAACTCTCGTATTCATAAATCAACTCTAAGTTAAGAAAATAACACAAAGTAATGTAAAGTTAGATTATACGTTTCCGATTAAATCTAACGCTGATTGAACCTAAATCAAGTAATGAAATCTTCCTTCGATCTCAATCATCACTTAAGACAATCCAACTTTGGCCAAAAGTTCAATAGAAAACAAACCAATTCAATCAACGAGCATGTACACATGAAAACTGATAATTATCTCGATTCGATCACCCAAATCCTAGACTAAGAAAATTAGTTCATAATGCTGGAAATTAAATACAGAAAACTAGAGATAAACATTGCATAAACGAAGAAGAAATCTTACAAAGTATTCGGAAGTAGCAACGAACAACGGAAACGAAGTCTAAAACCAAATATATATGAGTTTCAACAAGGAAATTATAGGAAATCTATACTACCATGTTTTTGCAATTTCTTCTGCACTAAAAACTAGAAAAGAGAGTGATAATCCCGTCCAAAAACTGCCCAAAACGTATATCTAGTGCAAATTAACCGTCACCCCGCGCCGGCGGCTCTCCCGCGCCAGCGGGACCTTTATCGCGCAAATCAACTCCGCGTCGGCGGGACTCCCGCGCCAGCGGAGTTTCTTCTGCGAGAATAACTCCCGCGCCGGCGGAGTTCCTTCTTCGAGAGTAAATCCCGCGCCGGCGGCACTCCTGCTCCGGCGGAAAATACTATCTTCCTCCTCTTCACCAATTTTGCTTCTTTTTCCGCATTTCTTTCGACGTTTCTTGCCTCTTTCGCCATTTTTGTGCCTACGCACACCACAACACCAAACACTACACACAAACCATGACTTGTAATAAAAAAACGAATAAAAACATGCTCGACGCACACAAATAATCACACGAAAAACACACAAAAATGAACTAAACAACGAACCTAAATAAAGTTCTCGCTCGGCTAAAATAATTTTCCGCTCGACACGTGTCAAATCCTGCTTGAGCGGAAAATATAATCCCGCTCGAGCGGGAAATTGTTATATCCGAGCGGAAAATGGCAGAAAGCTGGTCAATGTATAGAATGATGGCTGATTGGTGCTTGGCATGGATTTATTTGCTTGTGCAGACACGAGACAGTACATTTTCACGTGAAATGCGGAAAAAAATCTGTATAGCATTGACAACTCTATATATTTTACCATTCACATGCCTCTTTTACACACCCACAATAACATCCTTTCAAATTCATCACATTCGAAAGTGTAAAATAATCTTTCAAATAACATCCTTTGAAATTCATCACATTCTATAGTGGGCAGCAATCATTCAAGTAACATCCTTTCAAATTCATCATTTGAGGTATTTTTCCTCTCTTGTAATTTTTCTCTAGTGTCCACTTAATTTTTATTGTACGTTATAAATTTGAAAATCAGACTCTTTAATAATCAAAACATTGAAATTTATATGAATACCGTATAGATTACATAGCAAGTGAATTTTATAATTTTCCGCTCGAGCGTGGAATTTTCCGCTCGTGAATTTAAATCCCGCTCGAGCGGGATTTAGGCCTAGCGAGAGGTATTTTGTATATTATGACTCAAAAAAAATTCTAGAATCTATATGTATCATTTCCCGCTCGAAAATAGCACTTCCCGCTCGTGAGGTTAGATCCCGCTCAAGCGGGAAATTTGTGTGGTTGACGAGCGGGATTTCGTATTTTTGTGTTATTTTTATTAATTGTTACTATGTGTTTGTACTTCTGTGTAGATGGATCACTATTTTATTCTCAAGTACAAAGGAACATGGTCTGGTTGTACGTACTCGGGCGGATATCAATTCGTAGATGTCGATCACTGTCTCTCCGGCCTGAGGTACAACATCGATTGTCAATTGAGTGCAAACTCCTTCAGCACACAGTACGAGTTGCATTATCTGTCGAAGAATGAGAGGGGACGTACTGTAAAGTGCCCATTAAGCACCGACGTTGAATTTTATCGTTTGTGCGCGATGCAGCCAGAAGCAACTGTGTACGTGACTCACCAATACACAAACGTATACGTGCCTGAGTTTGATGCTGATTATTATGAAGAAATGGATCGTATCCAAACACAGATGCTATTCTCCACTTTTAGTGTTGATGCATACCCCGCTGGGGGTAATTATGCATCGACATCCACACATTATTTCGGATCCACGTCGACTCATGTTCCAAAGACAGCAGAGGGTTATGGCGATGATGAAGATGCAGATGGTGCTGACGATGCTGACGATGCTGAAGAGGCAGAGGGTGTTGAGGAAGATCAAGAGGCAGTTGGTCCTCAGGATGAAGATTATGAGCTAGAAACCGACAGTGATGCATCGGAAGAGATGACAGAAGACACCATGATAGAATCAGCTATGTTGGAGCGTGAAGCATGGATTCGTGGTGAAAAAGATGACGAAGCCGCTGATGTAGGCAGTTGGTTAGTTCCAGTGATTCCCGTGAATGCAACGAATTCTATCGTTGTACGTGAAAATGGCCCGCTTAAGATGGTGATTTATCTGTTGGTTCTGTTTTTGAAAGTAAAGCAGCTCTAAATGTAGCAGCAGGCTTGTGGCACATGTAGATTGGAGCAAAATACAAAGTTGATGGCTCTGATAGCCTACGTCTCAGATGGATATGCAGGCGTATGGAATCTTGTCCGTTCGAGCTGAAGGCAAGAACAAGTAAAAGATCACAAGCTTGGAGAATTACCAAGTTTATAGGCGATCACGCATGCACACGCCAGCTAGGACGTGTTGGTCGTAGAAAAGTTCGCATGAATGTGATTGCAGCCTACGTTGCTCGGAAAATACGAAGGGAGTGTAAAATAATAGAGCCAAAGGCCATTATGGCAGAGGTGCAAAGCGAATTTGGGTTCATCATTCATTATGATTTGGCCCTGCGAGCACGGCATGCAGCGATAGAAAGCATATACGGGGGATATGTTAATTCCTTCCGGATGTTGCCAGGCTATCTTCACATGCTGCAGCATTGGAATCCAGGTACAATTACTGATTTGCAAGTTGGTATTAATGGAAAGTTCGAACACTTGTTTGTAGCTTTCGGCGCATGTAGGCTTGCTTACCCGCTGAATATGAGGCATGTGATTGCAATTGATGGCACTCATCTGAAGGCCAAGAATAGAGGTATCTTGTTTGTCGCTGTCACTAAGGATGCCAACGAGCATACCTTTCCTCTAGCGATTGGCGTTGGGCCTATTGAGAATGATATCTCTTGGAAGTGGTTCCTCAGCTGATTTAGAATTGTGTATGTAGAATTGAATGATACATTAATTGTGTCTGATGCCCATCCCTCGATAGATAACGCTGTGAAGGAGGTTTTTCCGAATGCAGTTCATGGTTTATGCTACTATCACTTGCTGCAAAAGATTAACCGTTACGGAAATACAGTGGTGGAATTGTTTAAAAAAGCTGCATTTGCATATCACCGAGCAATTTTTAATAAAGCAATGGACATGATCCGCTGAGAGAGCGAAGCTGCTTACCAAAAATTGATAAGTATCGGACTCGAGAAGTGGTCTCGAGTTCACTGTCCTTTATCGCGTTATAGTCAGATGACATCTAATGCAGCCGAGAAATGGAACGCGCGGTTGGAGTGGGCATGATGGCTGCCAATATGCTCAATACTTGATGCAATCGGACATGTCATCGAGGAGTGGTTCGAAGAGAGACGAAATGAAGCTCACGACGATGACGCTGTACTGACTGGTAACGCGGCGGCCAAACTGACTGCAGGAATGAATAAGAGTTTGACGTATAATGCACGAAGGGCCATGTGGTCGATCTTCAATGTCCGTGATGCTAAAAGACCGCATCAAGTGGACCTTGACACAAGGACATGCACTTGTAGATCATGTCCCCCAACAAGCTATCAATGTAGACTGAACGTCTTCTAAAATGCTGTGCCTGTAGGACGTGCTAACCGTCGACTTCCGGTCAATAGTCCCAGGCCTCTTGAAAATAATCTGCACGATTAAAAATTTGAATTAAACTACAAATAATAAAATCAAACTCAAAACAATATTAAACAGTTCACTAAATAATTTTCCGCTCGAGATTAACAAATCCCGCTCGAGCGAGATATCAAGCCAAATCTGATAATGACGAGCGGGAAATGACACAAAAAGCATTTACAATAATTTCGAGAATTAAATAACAATATCCCGCTCGAGATTAACAAATCCCGCTCGAGCGGGATGTCAAGCCAAAGCTGACAACGACGAGCGGGAAATGACACAAAAATCATTCACAATAATTTCGGCAATTAAATAATCATATCCCACTCGGTTAAACTATATCCCGCTCGAGCGGGATTTAGGCTACCAAGAATTTATCGAGCGGGATTTAACGTAATTAACATGTGAAAATTAAGGGATAAATTACGCGTAAATTACACATTCAAAAAATTCAACAGTCTTCCAACACGAACAATTATTAGTATATATTCAACATCAAACAATTGAAACATGAACAATTTAGCAAATTAGGGATTTAGGGCAAGTTACACACTATTAAATACGAGAATAAACAATTTTCCGTTCGGTTATGACATATTCCGCTCGAGCGGGATGTAATATTTTTTAGTGCTATATCGAGCGGGATTTCATATAAATGGATCCTACATAATTTTATCAACTAACATATGAAATATCAGATTGAAATTCGAATGCATGAAAAAATAAAAGAAATACTCACCTCTCCATAATGAGCCATATTGTGGAAAAAACTAGGTGAAAAGGGACCTTTCACTTCACGATATTGCGGCTCGGAATTTTTTTCTTCAGAAAGACAAGAGAGTGGAGCGTGATTTGTTGAGTTAGAGAGTAGAGAGTGGGGCGGGATGGAAGTGTGGAGCGAGATGTGAGATTAAAAATATGAGGAGGGGGTGTATAAGGTGGGAGACGACAAAATAGGTCAAAAGGAATTGATTGATGTCAGGTGGAGGTGGTGGGCCGAGATTCTAGCCGACAAAGCTATGAAAGTTAACAAGATTTGACCTATTTTGTCAATTTAGTGGGCCATTTAATCAATGTATGCATTTTTCATTGATTTTCAAGACTTGGTGTATTTTTCATTTTGCACACTTCAAAGGATGCATTTTAAATTTTCTCCCTAATAATTTTACGTTGTATTTCAATATAATTTCAAAAAAAATATTTCAAATTTTATTTAAAGTGGATATAATTTGAAAAAATAATTGTTATATGAAGTATCATTGCAAGTGATCATGCCGTTGGACAATAAGTGCTACATGAATGATCATCTTATTGCAATTAAGTATTGCATGAATGATAATCTCGTGTATAATTGAGTAACGGGAAATCACATTACATTTTTATTTATAAATATAATTTTAGAAAATATATTCAGTACTTTATTTTAATGTTATAATTTGACAAATCATTACAAATATGTGTTACATGAATTATCATCTCGTGTTGAATTTAGTAAATTGGCATTTGATAATTTCTTTTTTTTAATATTTGTGAGCTAGGAACATCCCGCAATTAGATTGATGATTGTGAGAAGTAAATCATATTTATAGTTCTCGTATGATGTGTGGCTCAGATTAGCTACTATTTCTCATATAAAAATCATTTCTATATGAAACATTAAAAAACTTATAACTATAAATTAAAAAAAATTGAAGTATTTTATGTCAAAGTGATAGTATTGCGACAATGTATTGGAAGAGTGTTAAATGATTATATGAAATTATAATATTATTCTAAAATAAGTTAAGGAGGGATAACGTTACTCAAGTAATAGTACCCGTTCTTTCAATCTAAATCACCAAATTCATAAATGTCCCCAACTCGAATCACAAATTTTATATATTTATCTGTCACAAATCTGAACCTGTTTAGATTTTCTTTAATTCAATTAAAAATTGACTCACCACCCAAACTGCCCCAAAAATTAACCCGTCAACACTCCGTTGGACAATACTTGTTAATTACCCGCTAAAAATTGGAATACTATAAAATTAATATTAAATAATAAAAATAATAAAAAGTTATAATCAAAATAAACATATCAATACACAACTTTAATAAAATAAATATCAAAACAAATACTTATTAACGAAATATCTAACAAGAGTATTTACAGTCGATATCTCGTAAAGCGTTCAAATAGATTACAATAGTATTTAAGAACCAGACTAATCTACTATTATCCCTCGTCAAAACCTTTTTAAAAAAAGAAACTTCACTGCTCTTAATCGTCACAACCCAATTTTGTGGAAAAAAAATGAACACTACTTTGTATTAATTACAAATAGTTAAAATAACAATAAAATAGAATTAAGATATAAATAAAAGGAAACTTTACTACCCTATCCGTACCTATCCAAAAAAATCAATTGAAAATGAACCATACAATGTTACAATATAATTATAAATAGCAAAAATAACAAAAGAATATAATTAGGATATAAATATTATTTGAACATATGTAATAAATCAAATCTACTGTGACGTTTTCCACCATCAAAATACTTTATAAAAATAAATATATAACAAAAACCATAATTTTCTTTTTAAGTGGAATGAAAACAAAAATCAAGGTACCATGAAAAAACCTCAAAATTCCACATAGGATTGAGGATGATTGTGGTTCTTGAAATCCATTCCCCTATTATATATAGATTCAAATCAATCCTTTTATTATTATTATTATTATTATTATTATTATTATGATTATTATTATTATGATTATGATTATTATTATTATTATTATTATTATTATTATATAGATTCAAATCAATCCTTTTATTATTATTATTATTATTATTATTATTATTATTATTATTATTATTATTATTATTATTATTATGTTTGAATTTGTAGAATTGCAGATTTAGGAAAGAGGGAGAATACGTAGAGAAATGTACAAAGAAGAAGAGGACGATGATTCTTTGTGGGCGAGGGTTTAATCATTAAAATTTTGTAGGTTGGGCCTAGACTAGTGGTTGAGTTTTATTTGATATTTTTATTTCTATTTTAGTTGAATTCAATGTTTTCAAATTAGACAATTATGAAAAAGATTTGTGTGAGTGAGTGGCTAAGACTAAAAAAATAGATTTGAAAAATGTACACAGTAATAAACTTATTAGTGTACTTTGAGAAGAAATTAGTGTACTTAATATGGGTTTTGGTAGATCTAATGTGTAATACTGAACAATACATACGTATTATTGCAATTTTCAAAAGTATGAAAGATTGGTATAAAAATATAAATTGAGAATATTCTTTTGAATTTTGATTTAAATATTTAATGCTACCGAGTGGAGATTGGCTTATAAGTTTAATAAGAATTAATCGCATGCCCACATTAGTTCATGTGGATTTGTTAGAAACATATTGCTTTGGGATCCTTCCTTTCTTGAAACGGAAGGAACAGAGATAGAATCAAACCAATAAATTAGACATTAATGAAGAGATGAAATTGGATGAAGCCAAATTGACAAGAGGATATATGAACCCCCACCCACAATTCTTGATAGTGATACATCCAAGGATTTGTCGAATCCAGTTTGTACAGCATATCTGTGATGCAACTGCATGTGCATAACTCTATCATATTGGCTTTCACTGTTTATATAAGTGTAAAGTGTTGTGGATTGAGCTAATATAACCTGTTTAATTTTGCGTTTCACTGTTTATATATAAGAGTTGAGCTGGCTAGCCTAACTTATGTTTATTTTAAACTAATCTGTTTTTTCTGTATTTTATCGCAGTCTAAATAATTAACGAGACTTAAGATCAAACACTATAAGCAATAGATGAGCAATCACAACAATACTAAACGTCTCTCGAAAACTAGCATAAGTGGATCAATCTAACGACTTTCTCGATTAAGACTCAAGACGAAAGATTAACTCCCAAAAGAATAAAAGATTAAAGGCTCACACACATGCATTTATCACCTCCTAAGTTTCAAAATTCTGCATGTCATGCAATTTTGATGTCAATTATCATGAAAATCTATTAATAATTTTCACACACTTGGTATGCAAGAAAGATGATCAATAATTCTCAACACAAAAATAAGATCCAAAACCACAATCAAGTCTTAGGAAATTGAATCCATCACATCATAGAGTCTCGACGAAAAATCTCTAAAATCAACTAAAAATTTTAGCTAGACGTAGAAATGGAAATATATAGCAAAGGAAATAGAAATGAACATCATAATTGATGATACTAACCCAAATGGAAATATCTTCAATAAATTCTTCAATAGTAGCCAAATCCAACCTTCAAATTTAGTACAAGGCATAAACCCTAACTTAGACTAGAAAATGAAACTTGAGAAAAGGGAAATTAAGTTAGGAATCAATGTATCTCGTTTTTTGGGCTAGATCCCCTTATATAGAGTATAAAAAGTGAGATTACAACATTAAAAACATAAAAGGGTAGAAACGGAAATTCTAGGCGAAAATAGGAGAACCGGTGGTCTAATCAATGGTTCAGGGGTGGACCGCCGGTTTGCATGGAAAATTTCTCAAACCAGCCGACGGTTTGGGCATACCGTTGATTCTAATGGAAAATTCCCATACTGACAGGCAGGTTGGGCGAACCGCCGAGTTGCGCGCCGGTTGGTTTTAACCCTAAGTTGTTGCCCGCCAGTTGTTTATAGTGGGGAGGTGATTCTAGCCATTGGAGGTGACGAGCCCTATTTTCGTGCTCTTTTTAGTGTCTTGTTTAGGATTAGATCGAGTCTTGTTCCTTTATTTTGTGTCTTTTTGTGTTTGGGAGAACACATTGGGTGGCAAGACAGGAAAAATTAGTAATTGGGCATAAAGAGGGCAAAATCAAGGCAAAATAGGCCAAGGCAAGTAATGCTCACCAAAGAGGAAAGATGAAAAGAAGAAAGGTCACGAAGAGCGCCAACGAGATCACCACGTCAGTGTGCGAGGCCATCACGATGATAAACGACAAAGACACGAAGACTCTGTATGCTGAAAGTCAAAACTTTGCCGAAAATGGAAAGAGCATCTCTAACCAGGACCACAACGTATTCAACGGTAACCTCCAGCAGCAGCAGAAAGACGACCAATGGAAAGGAAGAAAGGATAAAAGACTGAAAGTGACGTGCCAGCGACCAGGGGACAAGTCGGACACCACAGAGGTCTCCACAAATTTGAAAATGGTCAAAACCCTACCTACCAACTCGGCAGCTAGAGTATAAATAGTCATCTACTTCACTATTTGAGGCATTCCTTTAAAATCTGAGAATCTTCATTTCCTCCATAGTTAGTTGCAGAGAAACAACACCCCTTTAAGTTTTCCTTTATGTCCTAAGTGATTAACGGCCTACTAATCTCTTAGTTGTATTATCTCATATATGAACAAGTTCATCAACATATCGGGAACACATGCATGCAATTATCTAGCCCGGATTAGACCTCTCAAGCATAAGTAATCACTTAACTATCTTGCCCAGATCAAGTATAAAAACTTAGCTAGACATGATAATAAAATTACGAACACAATAAGTAGAGAAACTCATAAGAAGAACTATATTAAAACTTACTAAGTACGTGAAAAGCAAACATGGCCAAAAGTGCCGATGAACAATACACAAATAAACGTTTTCCCGTAGGACTTGTTTTTCTCCTCACAATCGCTCGATGAATTACATGGAATGAAAGCATAAGATGACGCCCATATCATAGCAGCTAGGCTTCAATATTTATAGGCGAGTGTTTAGGGTTTGGGCCCCCTAGTCCTTAACATGGAAGGAATCCACGAGCTACCTTGGGATGCAAGTAATACTTGATAAGCACGACCACAACATGGCAAGTCACGTCTATCTCCAAGAGATCCCTTGCGGATCCTAAATCTAGTCGGATAAGGAAAGATATTTAAGTTAGATCATCTTTTCCTTATCCTTCTAGACCTAGGAGAGAAACTCGCCAGCTGACCAAAACACTCTGCCTATCTTTGTCTTGACCAATAACGCTCTGCCTGACCTGCTTCCAGAAATGCAGCTTTTTATTCCTGTATTGCCAGTTTCCACCTACAAGGCAGCAAACACCCTCCTGCTCAAAATATGTCCTCCAAGACACTAAAACTAGACAAAACATACACAAAGACTCGATCTAAACTACCTAAAACAGACACTAAAAAGACACAAAATATGGACTCATCATGCGCACACACTTAACCCACACTTGTCCTCAAGTGTGCACAAACAACTTGCCCAAAACACAAACAAAAGAACAAAAGACTCAAAACATGATCAACATAGAAGAATTAGACAAAACGACACAACAATCTTCCGAAATAATCTGCAAGTGAAGGGAAAAGAAAATGCAATGCCATCGAACAAGTCAAGACAGAATTGTGAGCTTTTAGGATATCCTCTCCACACTCATCACTCTTGTGTTTAAGTTTATCTTTACACTCATAGATCATCTTGACTTTGGCGTCACCATAGGCTTGTCTGCCCTTTTAATCTAAAGCTCTTATTCTAAATCTTAGAACTCATCATTAGGACTTTTTAGGGTTTAAAACTTAAAACAATAGATAGGAAATATTCAGATCTTGGCTAAGGGCAATTTAAACTCATGTTGGGCACAGGGATTCCCAACTTCTTCTTAATTCCTTGCCTTAACTATTCTAGGCTCAAGCTTCAACCCTTTTTTTTTCTCTCTCTGGGGAACTTATAATTTTTTCTTTTCTTTTCTTTTCTATTCCCCTTATTTCTTTCATTTTTTCTTAATTGGGACATAACCCAACTATCAACACAAAACTTATTCCTGCCCAGGATATACTCCTATCATCTCCTTCCTGCCTTTTTCTTATTTATACTGCCCAGGTTCCCACAACCAAATAAAAATCTTTTCAAAGGCAGTATCTAAGTGATAGAAAGAATCAATTAGGCTCAAGAGGGATTCATCAAAGGATAATGATATCAGGTACGCAATTCAAGCTCAATGGGCTAATGAAAGAATGGCCTAAATCATCTAAGTACAGAGATTATAAACCAAAGCACAAGCAAGTTCTAGTTCCTCCTAATCAAGATGTCTTTAATCACACACAAAGAATGAATTCAATTAAGCTCAAATCCTCACGGGGTATGCTCACAACTCAATCTATCGTACAAGTCATCTTCTAGCATGCAAAAACTTAATACTGTTCAACAAGTAGCAATTAAGCACACAAATCATCATATCATCTTGCCCAACAACTCCATGCTGATCAACTCAATTACTTCAAAAAAAAACACACGACACAGATACCCCACGCACACACTTTGCTTTTAGCAAAGTCCATTCATGGAGGCCTCAACCTTGGACTCAACATACTTTTTGACAAATACTTTGCCTCCCTACGCACACACTTTGCATATAGCAAAGTAGTGGACTTAGAAAGGTCAAGACAGTAACACTAACAAACATGAGTTACTCGCTTACCTCACCACACATTTTGCTAGGCAAAATGTGGGTGAGGTATTCGATTACTCGACAGACTCATACAAACAAAAAATACTAACACAATAAAGACTCTAAAAAAAACAACTACAAAAAATAGGAGGACATAATTAAGCAGAAGGATTAGAAGCTGACCCTATTTTCAAATGGCGGGCAAGGCTGTTGAGAGTAGCCTGCATAATCAGTTGCCCATTCCATAGCTCCTTGAGCAACTCCTCAGTCTTGCCCAGCCTCTCCAACACTTCCTTCAACTGGGCTGAAGGAGACTTAACCTCCTCCTCTTCATCTTCTTCCTCCTCATCGATCACTGTTTTCCTGGCCAACCTGGCTGACTTCTTGGGCGGAAAGCGTGCTAAGGCTGGTTGATCCTTCTCATGCACCTCCAACAGACGCCATCATTTTCCATACTTCACCACCTCCTTCATCCTGCTCTACCTCTCCATGTTTAGCACGTCAGTCGGTGTTACCTCAAAATCCTTTACCTCATCCTGAAGCTCTAACCCCTCGATGTAAGCGTAACAAAATGCCTACACGAGTACTTTCGTCCTGCCTTGGCCATCACTGCCCTCAGCTGCTCCATCAAGAAGGCTGCGAAATTCAGCCTCTTCCTGTTCAACATACAGAACGGTATGTAGACCTCCTTGTTGGCCAGCGAGTTCCCGCTATCTCCCTTGCCAAACATGTTGTAGGCAAGGATCCTATGAGCAATGCAAATGGCTAGCATCTTCAGATCAGATGCCTTGTTATCTCCCGACTTGAACTCCGTTCCCACACCGACCTCCTTCCACATCCGGATCCACTCTTTCTTGGGCAAGTCCATTGGCACCATGTTTCCTGCCCTCCTAAACTCCGACTTCTGCAACTCCATCATCGTGGCAAACCCCAAAATCTGGTTCAAGTCATTTAGCGCAGCCATAAACGGCTGCCCATTCAACAAAAACTCGATCGAGGCCGAGTTTCCTTCTCCATCCAGTATGAACTCCATAGATCCGTACACCTCTCGTACCAAGTCCTTGTAGATATGGCAGGGTAATGTCAGGAATCTTCCCCAGCCACATCTCTCGAACAGGGCTCTCACTTTCAAGGCTATGCCCAAGGCATCCAGGTCGCTAAAATCAACCTCCCTGGGCACAAAAACCTTCCTGGCGGACAGATCTTCCGCCTTCTTTTCCTTCTTCTTCCCTCGTGACTTGGACTCCTCTTTCTTGATCTTCCGAGCAGCGGACCTTATTTTCCTCTCCCCCACTATATGAACATCTTCCTCGTCCTCCGACTCCACCATTCTCTGCCTCTTTTCTTGGTTGTTGGAAGAAGGCGTGGTGATCTTCTTTTCCTCCATGGACGACTCTCCACCCAATGACGAGGCGGCTTCAGACGTAACCACCTTCGTCTTTTTCTTGGCCTCCTTCTCCAGTTGGCCTTTCTTCCTCTTCTCCTTTCTCTTCTCAGCATCCCGCTTCACTTCTGCGCACAGCTTGTCGAAGGAATCGGCAGAGTCCTTCTTTTCTTCCTGCTTTCCCTCTTCTCCCTCAATAACCTCCATCTTCACGTCGTCGTCTTGTTGTATCTCCTTCTCCTCTGGTTCCGGCTGTGTGTTTTCCGACGCTACTTACTCAGCAACTTTCTCCGGTGTGGAAGAAGTCTCTCCCACCGGAGCGGCTGCATCTGCTTTCACCTCCTTAGGGACCACCATTGCTTCAGCAAGTGCAAAGCTAATAATTTCCTCTACCTCTGTTGTGAGAGGATATGGTACCACCCAAGATGCTAGGTCTGCTGCGGCCAAAGAGACCTCCGACGGTGGGGATTCTGGTTTAGAGAGGTCAATATGTGTTCCGTGAGGGATCTTGTTGAGTTTGTTTTTAGGGCATGTGGATACCATGGTGGGATTTTTAGGGTTTAAATTTGGGGAAGAAATCTGCTGAAGGCCAAAATTGGGGGGTTGAGGATGGAAAGTGGATTATGGTAGTTTTTGAGTTGATGGTTTACGTGGGGAAGTGGAAAGGTTAGAGGGAATAGATATGGTAGGGTGGTAGACAGTTATAGGGCTAAGGGTAGGTTTTGAGTGCAGTTGTCACATCCCACGTGGTGTGGCAATTACTGTCTCATCAGCTGTGTTGCCCAAGTCCATCGCTTAGCCCAGAGCACCGCTCCTGCCTTCCTACGCACACACTTTGCTCAAGGTAAAGTTTCAGATCCTCCTTCTTTCTTTCGCCCAATACCTATTCCTTGCACGTCACGAACATACTACCATATACAAGACAAGATTTCTCTTGTCCTATGGTTAGACATTTCTACCCATAATGGAATTAAAATACGCCTAAATTTGATTAAAATTATGGCTATTTTGATCCCTATCTTTTTTTTAAGAAAACAAAATAATAATAAAAAAACGAAATTAAAGGAAAACGTACCAGGTTGCCTCCTAGCTAGCGCCCCAGTTATCGTCGTGGACACGATGTCCTCCTCGCCCAAGTTAGGGCTCCATCTCACAGAGGAATTTCAAGTATTTCTCTGGTTTCTCCAAGACTTGGCCATAAAAAGCCTTCAATCTCTCTCTATTGACCTTGAAAATATTTCCCATGCTGGCATTCATTACTTCCACAGCCCCATTTGGATATGTGGCTTGTACTTCGAACGGACCAACCCACTTAGTTGATAATTTGCCCGACATAAGTTTAAACTTGGATTGGTATAGCAACACTTGCTGCCCAGGTTCGAACTTCTTGACCTTGATCAACGCATCGTGAGCTTTCTTCATCCTTTCTTTGTACAGCACGGAACTGTCATATGAGTTGAGTCAGATTTCCTCTCTATGTTCTATCTCCACAGGCAAGTGGCACATCTTGCCAAAGACCATCCTATAGGGTGACATCCCAAACGGGGTTTTGAACGCTGTCCTATATGCCCACAATGCGTCTTCAAGACGCAAACTCCAATCCTTCCCTGTTGGGCTAACTGTCTTTCTCAAGACAGCCTTTACAATGCGATTAGACAATTCCGCTTGACCATTTGCTTGAGGGTGATAAGCATTCAAAATCCTATGATGTACTCCATATCTGCTCATTAACCCTTTTACAGCTCCATTGCAGAAGTGCGTTCCTTGATAGCTAATGATTGCCCTAGGCACACCAAACCGGCTAAAGATATTGCCCTTGAGGAATTCCTCAACTACCTTTGAATCATTTATGGAAGTTGCTTTGGCCTCCACCTATTTCGACACATAGTCAACTGCCAATAGTATGTATAGGTTTCCTCTTGAGTTGGGCAATGGCCCCATGAAATTCATCTCCCATATATCGAATACTTCTACAGGCATGATTGGGGTCATGGGCATCTCATTCCTCTTGCCGATGTTGCCCTCCTTCTGGCATTGCACGCGTCTTTTACACCATTTGAAGTTGTCCTTGAATATATTGGGCCAATAAAAACCCACAGTCCAATATCTTCCTTGTCGTTCTTTTTGGCCCAAAATGTCCCCCACACACCTTGGAATGACAATGAGCGAGGATGCTTGCAGCTTGTTCCTTCTCATCAACACATCTACGGATAACTTGGTCAGTACACATTTTCCACAAATACGGCTCATCCCATATATAATATCAACTTTCTACCTTCAACTTGTTCTTTTGATATAGGCTGAGGTTGCCTGGAAATCGTCCCAAGACAAATAGTTGCACAAGTCGGCGTACCAAGGATCAGGGTTGTCTTGGGTAAGAGCAAGGTGTTCATCTGGGAAAGTCTCCTTGATCGGCTCGATCTCTTCTTGTTGAATGATACGACTCAGATGATCAGCCACTAATTTCTGGGTTCTAGCCTTATCCTTGATTTCCAAATCAAATTCTTGAAGTAACAGAATCCATCGTATCAATCTGGGTTTGGTCTCCTTCTTGGTCATGAGGAACTTCAGGGTAGAGTGATCAGTGTAGACTATGGTCTTGCCCCCGAGCAGGTATGATCGAAATTTCTCGACGGTAAACCCCACAGCTAGCAATTCCTTCTCCGAAATGAAATAATTGCATTGGGCAGGATTAAGAGTTCTGGATGCATAGTATATGACATGATTCACTCTTCCTCTCTTCTGCCTAAGGATAGCTCCCACTGCGTAGTCACTCGCGTCGCACTTCACCTCAAATGGCATTTTCCAATTTGGTGGTTGAATGATGGGCGCTGCCACCAAGATCTCCTTCAGCACGTGGAATGCCTTCTTGCAATCTTCATCGAGTTCCACTCCACTTCTCCTTGTAACAGCCTGGTTATGGGCTGCGCGATCTTGACAAAGTCTTTAACAAACCTCCTATAAAATCCTACATGCTCAAGGAACCCACGCAACTGCTTCACGTTGCTCGGGTAGGGCAACTTGACTATGATATCAATCTTGGCTGTGTCGACCTCTATCGCTCGTTCTGATATGACATGCCCAAGGACTATACCCTCCTTGGCCATGAAGTGACACTTCTCATAGTTTAGTACCAAACTCTTATCTACACATCTTTTCAGCACCATCTCCAGGTTGCTTAAACATTTGTCGAAATCCGATCCATAGACAGTAAAATCGTCCATGAACACCTCTATGCAAGTTTCAAGCAAATCTGAGAATATACTCATCATATATCTTTGGAATGTACCAGGAGCGTTGCATAGCCCAAAAGGCATCATTCTATACGCGAATGTACCGAATAGGCAAGTAAAAGTAGTCTTGCCCTGGTCTTCCTCCGCGACCCAGATCTGCATGTAGCCCGAATAACCATCGAGAAAACAAAAGTACTTGTTGCCCGCCAACCTTTCGAGCATCTCATCAATGAAAAACAACGGAAAGTGGTATTTCTTTGTCTTCTGATTCAACTTCCTGTAGTCAATGCATACTCGTCATCCTGTTTGTAACCTTGTAGCCACCATTTCTCTCCGCTCGTTCACCACCACTTGAATTCCAGACTTCTTGGGCACAACATGCACTGGACTAACCCATCTACTGTTAGAGACTGGGTAGATAATCCCGAGGTCCAACAGCTTTAAGATTTCATTCACCACTACCTTCTTCATTGCTGGATTTAATCTTCTTTGAGGATCTCTAAAGGGCACGGCATTTTCCTCGAGCAAGATGCGGTGTCTGCACACAGTGGGGTTTATGCCCCTTATATCGGCCAATGTCCAGCCAATGGCCAGCTTGTATTCCACCAGGACTTCTTTTACCCGTTCCTCTTCCTCAATAGACAACTCAACACTTATGATTACTGGTAGCGTCTCTTCTTCTCCCAAGTAGATGTACTTCAAATGGCTAGGCAGTGCTTTCAACTCCAACTTGGGTTCTTTTTCTATCGATGGCATCAACATATCTTCTTGCTTTAGTGTAGAAATCACCAATGGTTCTATTCTCCTTCCTGTATCTACATCCGACTTTAGATAATGCACTGCTTCGATCAGGTCAACAGATCTGTCTTGGGCAACAACCTCCGTTAGCCAATCTGGAGAACCACATCCAGTCTATCTTCAATTGCTATTTCTGGCCAAAACTCATCTACCATCTGGTCAATATGATCAATGTTATGCACCAGTTCCGTGTCACTAGGTTGCTTCATTGTGTTGTAGATGTCAAATGACACTACTTCTCCTCTGAATTCACATGTCAGCTTCCCTGTATCGCAGTTGATTCTTGTGTGAGTGGTCTTCAAGAACGACCTTCCTAACAACATGACTGGTGCATGTGACGATCTCCCCATATCAGAATATAGAAATCTGCTCGAAAAATTAAGTCCATCACCCTGACGTTCTCTAAAATCCCTTCAGGCCATACACTCGACCTATCCACTAGTTGAATAGCCACTCATGTAGGTTTGAGTGGCCCCACCCTTAGATCATCATACATCGACTTGGGCATGACGTTAATCGATGCTCCAAGATCCAGCATAGCTTTTTCAATTTTCATATCTCAAATTATGCAGGGAGTATAGAACATCCCAGGGTCAGTGCACTTGGTCGGCATGGGGGTGTCTTGCAATACTGCAGATACATTCTCACTAACTTGGAATCTCACATCATCTGTGTATTTGATCTTTCTTGTACATAATTCCTTCAAAAACTTGGCACACTTGGGCATAGACTGTAATGCGGTCAAGAGTGGTATGTTGACCTCGACCTTTTGAAACATTTTGGTCAGTTCCTTCATCTCCTGTGCTTCCTTATCCTTTGCAAATCGTCTTGGGTAGGGAACTTTTGGCTCATAAGGTTTTGACTTAGTTGCGTTTTCAGCCTCCTTCATTGCTTTGGCTCTAATTTCTGCAGCATCGAGCTCAGCCTTCCTTTTTATTTATGTTGCTTCCCTTTCAACCTGTGCCCTTTTCTCCACTGAAAATTCTTGCCATAGCTCCTCAACATCACCTGATCCCATGGGTGCCTCTTCATACTTCTCTGGTTCAACCTCATCTTCTTGGTCAATATAGGCATCTTGCCCAAGAGACCGTTGTTGCTCAGGTACAGTTTCTTGAGGTACATAATGGTCAGGCACTCTTACTTCAGGCAACTTGGCTCCACTACGCAGTGTAATAGCATTCACTTGAGCCTTCTTTATCTCAACTTGAGATGGTATTTCTCATTTTCCTCCGTTTAGCATTGACTTAATCTGAGAGATTGACTCTACTAAGTGGCTCAATGTTTCATTAATATCTCTCATGCCTCCCCTTGTCTTCATGCAAAAACTGTCCAATTCTTGATACCCCTTCCTTTGTTCAGTTGCAAGTCTCTACACTTCACTCCTCAGGGTATCTTTTGGTTGATCTCTATTATGTGGAGCTACATAGGGTTGATGTGGTAGTTGTCCTTGTTGAGGTGCGTTCAGATAATTATTATTTCCATATCTCAAATTGTCATTGGGCCTCCAAGGTCCATTATTGAAGTTCCTTCGCTGCCCAGCATCTCCTTGGTGGTACGGTTGCCCAACGGCATTAACTTCTTCATATTCGTACAATGATGGACACCTATCAGTGGGGTGATTATTGGTAGCACAAAGTTTACACTTCATAACCCTCTTCCTCAGGATCTGTCCAGGATTCTCATTCCCAGTGGCATTATTCTTGTTCTGGTTCATCATCTATTTCATCATAGATACTAAGATATCAAATTTGGGGTCACTGCTGGTTAGCTCATGCGTCCTGGACACGATGGTCTCATCTTGATTTCTCTTTCTGTCTGCTATCTCAGCGAATAATTTGAAGATTTCACTGGGTGGTTTGTTGATAACATTGCCTCCACAGACTGCATCAATCCAGTCTCGCTCAGATTGCCTCAGCCCATTCATGAAGGCGTTAATCAAATCCTTGTCACCCAAACCATGTTGAGGACACCTTGCAATTAGCTTCTTGTACCTAGAGTGGTAGTCATAGATAGATTCTCCATTGCCCATCTTTATATTCTGAATTGCAGCTCTAGCATTCTGGATCCGGGCAAAGGGATAGTATTACTCAAGAAACTTCTGCTGCATTTATTGCCAAGATGTTACGCTGCCTTGAGGTAATTGGTACAGCCATTCCCTCGCTCTATCTTATAATAAAAATGGGAACGTCAAGAGTCGAATGTATTCTCTCAGTGTATTTTCTGCAGCGGTGGTGTGCACGGTACGCATTGCCATCTCAAAGTCTTGTAAGTGGCGTTGTGGATCCTCTCCGGGCAAGTCACTAAACTTGGGCAAGATCTGTATCAGCGAATGTTTCAGCTCCCAACTGTCAGTGATGGCAGACAAAGTGATGCCTGCTGGATTTAAGTTGACATCTGTTGGAAACATAATTTCCTTCAGAGTCTTCTCAGGATCAGCTCGTTGTTGTTGTTGCATCTCTTCTTCTTCAGACTGTTCGCAATCCGAAGTTTGTGGTGGTGACCTTTCCTCGTCACTCGCTCGTTCCTCCTCTCGTGCTCTTTTTTCATCTTCCCTCTTCAGTTTCTTTTGCGTTTTGATGTACTTCTCCTGTTCAGGATGATACTTCAATTCACCGTCGATCCAAATAGGGTCGGAGCCAAACATGCAAAGGGTCTCTCCCTCAAGAGGCAGTTACAAAATCAGCTCCCCAGCAACGGCGCCAGTTTTGATGAGGGTGTCGTTCGCTCTCTCAAAATGAATATGTAGCCTATTCTCACAGCTATATAGTTAGCAAGTAAGTACAGTGTCGATCCACAAGGAGTTGATTGTCACTATCTCTTGAAACCTCCTCCACCTATTCAGAAAATTAGGTTTTGCTATCTTGGTCACTAAGGTTCTCTTGCCCAATTCGAGAACTTAAATAAACACTGAAAAGTGAACAGATAACTTGATCAATAATAAAAACGACTTGATCTGGACTAAGACATTGTTAAGTGAATTCCCTAGCTTGGTCATTGGTGCAAATATATTCATTACATGTATGCATCGTTAGTTATAGGACTTGAATGTCAAGATCCCTTTTTAATCGTCACGCTCTCAACAAACTCTTCCCTTACCTATCCTTACTAAGTTGGCGACGCACCGCCGGCTCTCTACCTTGGGCAATAACTCTGTCGGAGTCATCGTTCAGTCTCTTGTCCAAGGAACATTAATCACTAGAAAGGCCCAACAAGGAATCATCATGTCTAGTCCAATGAGGTAGACACCTTCCTCTAATGTTAATCGATCTTAATTGAGATAGTTATGGAAAACACTCCTACTTCCCAATTGTTTAGTGATCTAATATGTCCTAAGTGATTAACGGCCTATTAATCTCTTAGTTGTATTATCTCATATATGAACAAGCTCATTAACATATCGGGAACACATGCATGCAATTATCTAGCACGAATTAGACCTCTCAAGCATAAGTAATCACTTAACTATCTTGCCTAGATCAAGTATAAAAACTTAGCTAGACATAATAATAAAATTACGAACACAATAAGTAGAGAAACTCATAAGAAGAACTATATTAAAACTTACTAAGTACGTGAAAAACAAATACGAACAAAAGTGCCGATGAACAAAACACAAATAATTGCCCATAGGACTTGTTTTTCTCCTCATAATCGCTCAATGAATTACAGGAAATGAAAGCATAAGACGGCGCGCATATCATAGTAGCTAGGCTTCAATATTTATAGGCGAGTGTTTAGGGTTTGGGCCCCCTAGTCCTTAACATGGAAGGAATCCACGAGCTATCTTGGGATGCAAGTAATACTTGATAAATTTGCAGAAAACTTGTTTGAAAGGCGTGATGGAGGATCTGGTGAGAGGGGATCGTGACTTGGCGTAGCGGAGGTGGGAGTAGTAGAGGTGGACGGAACGGATCTCCGGCGCGAGGGAGTTGAGGACGCTGGAGGCGACGCGGCAACGAGCGACGTCGACGGAATCGGAGAGGTGGCTGAGGATGTCGAGGAGAAGATGCGCGGGGAGGTCCTCCATGGATGTGATCAGATTAGGGTAATAGGTTATGATTGCAACCACCGATGAAGTGTGATGAAGATGGATTTGAGAGTTTGATGAAGATGAATGGGGAAGAAGATGAAGATAATGATGAGGTCGAAATTATATATGATGTGTAATCTGATTTTTTTCTTTTTTTATTCTAAAATCAAAACGACGTCGTTTTGAATATCACATCATTTTTAATTGGATATGTCATCATTAATTTTTCCCCCAAATTGAATTCGGACGAGGATTAAGAAAAATTAAAAGGTTGTTATTTTTTTGCTGAAATTAAAATGTTTGTAATAAGTCCAGAATTTGGAAAAAGATATGATATTTTTATATAATTTTGCCTATAATTAAACTAAAACACAAGAGATTGAACTTGAAGAAAATAAAACTGAAAAGAAAAAAAATTGAAAAAAACCAATAGTAGGATACAAATAAGACACTAGAAAAGGGATAGAGGATCATGTTGGTCCGATCTTATCAATAAGATTTTTCTTTTCGTGGTGATGAGAATTTATTATTGATCATGACTCGATATTTTCTAAAATTTAGGTGATTGGTATGTTGCAATGGAATGAGGTAGGAATGGAATGGAATGGTGTTAAGAATGAAATGGAGTTAGGAATAGAATGAAATCAGTAAGTTGATTTCTATACATGGTATGCATAAGAAATAAGTAAAAGAATGAAATCGATATTTTTTGATACATTGTGTATATATATGTGTGTGTGTATACAGTGGCGGAGCCAACATGGGGCATGGGGGGTTCATGGACCCCCTATTTTTTTAAAAAAAATTATTAGTATATATGTATATATATTTGATGTTTTGATTTTTTTTTTAAGTATATTGATATGTATTACATCCTTCTTTTCTATTCTTTATCATACCAATAAAAATCTCAATTCCAAATTCACTGTTTGCTTTTTTTTGTGATCCTGATAACTAGAATATTATTAAAGATTAGTTATTTAGAATTTGGTTAGTAAGATGCATATGGAAGACATATTTATTTATATCTCTATTTTTAATTATAAAATGACTAAAATATCATGATAGTTAATTATAACATAATTTGTGGTTGATGCATGATTGTTAATTAATTGTTAAAAAGTATAGTAAGATAGTTATTTTTAAATTTTGAACAATATTGTGGTATACTATATACTATTTTTATTGAACTGCGTATTATTTATTCAAAATATTACTTCTAAATTTTTATATTTAGTTGGACCCCCCACGAAAAAATTCCTGGCTCCGCCATTGTGTGTATATGGGTGTATATGTGTAGTGTGTGAATGTATGTGTGTGCAGTGTGCATATATGTAGTGTGTGTGTGTGTAGTGTGTGTATATATATATATGTGTGTGTGTGTGTGTGTGTGTGTGTGTGTGTGTGTATGCAGTGTATATGTGTCTATGTGCAGTGTGTGTACATGTGTGTGTAGTGTGTGTGTGCACAGTGTGTGTATATGTGTGTGTGGTGCAGTGTGTGTATGTGTATGCAGTGTGTGTATGTGTATGCAGTGTGTGTATATATATGTGTGTGTATGTGTGCAGTGTGTGTGTGTGTATGAACTATGAAGTGTGTGTATATGTGTGTAGTGTGTGTATGTGTGTGTGTGTGCAGTGTGTGTATATAAGTTAGAATTAATACAAATAATTTCTTGACTTTTTAGGGTAAAATTGACAAAATTGTAAAATATATGAGGGTAAAATAGTTAAAATATAAAAATAGGTGTAATAGGAATGACTAATACTATGGTTTGAGTAAGGAATGACTAAAACCTCAAGGAATGGAATGATCATTTCGGATGGAATGACATTCCTCTTCATAAAACATGTCAAGCAAAGAAATGAAATAAAGGTCAGAATGATTATTCTATTTCACCCTCCATTTCATCATACCGATCACTAACTTAATCGTTTTATAGTGTCAAAATGGTATGTTGAGAAAATTGGTAACTTTTTTTTGTTCTTGCGATGTATATTTGGTAACTTCCATTTGCATTGAAGAGAACAATAAAGATAAAATGGAAAGTTTGAAATTATTTTTTTATTAGTCCTGAATAGGACTCATATTAAGAGAAAATTTTAGTTTGAGACAAAAAAAAAATACTTTTTATTTCTGGCAAAGGAAATTCATCATGTTCCAAATAATTAAACTTTCCGAGTCATCATATAAGTAAGAATAAAGTCGATCAAACTGATGACATGTTGTTTTATTGCAGACAAGGAAACTGATGATTAATCAAATATTCCTTTTGTATCTGACGCGTGGCTCGACAATTCCTCAAATCACAGTCACTAATCCTGAATTAGGAAAGAAGTTATGAATTGGGGCCGTTCAAATATTTGGTAGACATTTTTACTTCTGTTCTGTATATTTAACTATGTCAATTAACTTACAGCATATAAAAAAAACATTTTTTTTTTTGGAATTACAATGATACATGTATATATATTATCAAATAAATTGCTACATCACAGTATAGGTGAAACTTTTATACACCACACAATGATGAGACTACTTATTTAATAAGGTATATACTAATATAATCAAATAAACCGATACATCATCATATAAATGGGAACTCTACATCACAATGCGACACCACTACACCACCATGCAGGGTGGGACAATTACTCCACTGTATATAAGCTGGGAAATAAATTACATCGCTTGCAAGCGGAATTGAACCCAAAACCTCTCATTAAGGAGAGATTTATGGTACCTCAATCAACCAATTGAGCTAGACCTGATCGGCAGAAGTACTGATTTTATTGTACTTGGGAGAGACATATAAATAGATATAGGTATTGTGAAAACTTGGATAAAGAATGTCGGGCTAATCTAATTAGCTTCTTCTTCATTTTAATTAGCCTCTTCTTCATTTTATTTTCTTGGCGAGATTAATTAATGAATTTGAAATTTGGCGAGAATTGTAAAATCCGATGCAAATTTATTCGAGTTTAATTAATGAATTTTGCCAATTATTTTATCATCATCAAGGACAAATATTGGAATTTGAAAGTGAGTAATTGATAATCTTCTTCAACCACCATCACATAATCTAATTTTTTTTCTTAATCATATATGGTGAGGAATCTGTGATGCCAAAATGTCTCAATCTTGACAAGAAATCTACTACCGTGTGATGTTTGAGTTTGATTAATTCAGGGACAATGGAGTGGTAGGGAAGATTATTGATTGCCCATTAAAGATTTAGTAAATTCTAGTAAATGCATGTATTGTGGTACTATAGATATGTAAATAAATTATTGCAGTTATATCATTTTATATATTTATGCTTGTTAGTTATTGCTCTAAGAGAAAAGGTTTGTTAGCTAATAGCTATAAGTTTTCCAAATTAAATAATACAGAAAAAGAGTTACTAAAATTAATATGTTGTGAAAATGGTAAAAATATCAGCTTTGTATAATTTATATATAAAATATTTGATGAAGTTTCTGTATACTGCCTTTTATCATAAGATTTTTTTAGAACTCGTAAGACCTATAACTAAGAAAAAACTTGTAGTGCATCAGCTAGCCACTTGAGCTAAACTTCATCAGAATGATAAATTTAAGTTATTTATAGTAAATTAATCCGTCTCCATAATTAATTCCCCCGAGTATGTTATTTTTCACATTGGAGAAATAATGTTTTAATAATAACTTGATTAAAAAAAAGCTTAGCTAAAATATATATTAATTTATATTTAAATGTCTCAATTATAAGTTAGAGGAAACTTATGATGCATCAGTTAGCCACTTGAACTTTTATACAAGTTAAACCCGACTTTTTTTAGTTCCTTCAAGAAAAAAAGAAGTTAGGTCTAATTTATATGAAAGGTAAATTTATATAGAACATGTAAGAAGAACACTTTTTACTAACAATCGCTTAATTAAACACTTCACAATTTGCAATTTTTTTTTTAATTACAATGAGGTATAAATTACTATTATTAATTAGATGAGATATCTACAATATACAAAAGTAAGACCACTATTCCGTACACAATCGGGACCACTACATCACCAAATAAGGTAGAAATATACTACACAGCAATTCAAAAGTGTTGAACTCCCAATCACTATGGATTTTTAGAATATTAGTTTGGGCCGTTGGGTCAAGTTTACTGGGCCGAGCTTTTCGACTTGAATCACATATAATAAGTAGAGGAAAATTACGTAAGATAGAAAGCCCAATAAAGAAATTAACTCAATAATTTTTGTTCGATATTTTAGCCCTCAAACAAATTAAATTTGACAACTTAATATATAAGCATTAAAAAAAAAAGTTAAAAAACAACTAATTGACTGCAGATTCATCTGATGTTACTCGGCAAATCATTCTCCTGGATAATGGAGAGAGAGAGAGAGAGAGAGAGAGAGAGAGAGAGAGAGAGAGAGAGAATGTGCAACATTTAGTCAATGCCTGTGAGGTGTTTTAAGGTAATGTTTATGTCAAGTGTGCTTTCTACTTGCAAAAAAGAATTGATAAATATTGACAAATTGTGCAGACCAGACCGAGTCAACAAGATGCTCTCTCTCTCTCTCTCTCTGACGGTTTCTCACTTCAAAACCAAATGCAACGATTACAAATCAACTCTGTTTTAATATTAATCGCAAGAAGACTGATCATAAATCATTGGCGCTCGATTTTCAAACTCTTTTGTTCGTTAATGCGTGCAAATCCACAAGCAGATCGATCGCCGACTGCTGTCAACAAGGTCAACTCATCTTAATTACGCTCAATTTTTTTGATCTGCATGCATGCCATGCGCTTATGTATTCACAGAAAATATAACCTGAGTTAAACTTCTCATTCCTTTTAATCTATTGGATGTTTTATTCAACTTAATTACTGTTAATTAAGCTTTTAGCTAAGTTCTCAGATATATATGCATGCATGTCAGAATTTGAGAACTGCTGTTCAATTAAACTAAGTCATAATGTTATTTACTAGTAATATTTTTCTTATTTTTAATTTGGATCTCTTGAGCTTAGGGTTTAAATCCCTTTATATATATATATATGTGCGTGCCATGAGTATGAGAATTTTAAATTTTTAAACATATAGAAGGCACAATTCATGATTTGGCCAACGTTCTTATTCAGATTATAGTCCTAATTCTTATTCAATTTGATGATCTTGTTTCTTTGGTTTTGGATCCAACAATTATGGTATATATGTACGTAATATGTGTAACAGTGTAAGGATAAGTCCTCTTCTCTCTCTCTCTCTCTCTCTCTCTCTCTCATCGTTCCAATGTAATCAGATCAGATGTCTTCCCCATCGAAAGTATCAAATCCCGCAGATATGAGCAGAGCAAGTAGCAATGACAACTCTAGAATTCTTCATCTTCAGAGACAACTCATAAGAGGCGAGAGCTTCTCCTTCAAACAAAATTCAATTCATTTCAGATTTATTTTCTTAACCATATATAGCTTCTTAATTATTAACTATTATTTTTGAAAGGTTCTTAATTTTTATTATTATTATTATTATTATTATTATTATTATTATTATTATTATTATTATTATTATCTTAATTTCTTTGTTCCCTTTTGGTTTGATACAGAGCAAGACGAGGAGCTTGAGAATTTGGCGGCGACAATTAGCAACACGAGTCACATTGCATGGGCCATCAACGAAGAGTTTCGTTTACTTGAAGGACTTTCGGTTAGTAATTAATTAGTACTATTAGTAATTGCCTTTTACGTATTTGAATTACAAAATAGAACCAAAATCATTGATGACTCGGGGTGAGGTGGACCCGCCGTGCAGTGGTTTATATATATATTTTTATTAATTAATATTTAATTACTTTTAATTTGGACTTAATCAATTTTAGTTGGAGATTAATAAATCTTAATTACCCTCTAACCCCTTTAATAATTTAATAATCTCCCTCAATTATTCTCAAATTACGGCCAACTTCAAGGTGAGTGTGATTGCACCCAAATTTTTGCTTTGATTGTTGATGATTTATACTCTTATTAATTGATGCGCGTGATTGCTTTGGCTTTTGAAATTCAAAATTAATTGAGAGAGATGGTCGATAGAATATCCGCCTATGTGTTCAATTTTGGTGTGTAAGATGCTCTTTTTTTGATACATCAATTTCCCGACGCAATAACTCGCCACGGAAAGTCTGACGACAAACAGAAAAAATATGTGCTTCAAAAAAGCCCTTTATCAATTTTGAGTTTCAAAAGCTTTTCTATTGTTGATAGAATTGATAAGGTGGGGATGGGGACAAAATTTATACTGAAATAGAATTGCAAAAGTTGGGATAAAAACTGTACTGAACCGGATTTAATTTGAGTGCAGGTTGGTGTGAACAAATATGTTGAGGTTCCAGACTCCAGACTACAGGTGAAGTAATGTTCTTTTTTGGCAAAAACATATTAACTTACAACATTTCATAACATAATGCCAGTTTATGAATTAAGAAATCTTATTCTTCTATAGTTAATCTCAGCTACACTATGTTTTAACTTTGCATCTATAAATTTTGATGTTCCTTTGTTTTTTATGACTGCATTAGCGAGCGGAGAGAAGGCTAGCAATATTGAATAAACGGTCGAGGTGCTTATGGTTATTATCCTTCTCAGCAGTTCTTGTCCTGGCTGTTATCATTTATGTACTCATTAGATATTTGTGTTGATGAAGTAGTTTTGCTATTATGAAAAGGCTTGTAAAAAATAAGAAATTGTTTTCTACATTTATGTTCATTTACTGTATAAGTACTATAGTATATAGTTTTAATATTATAATAAACATACAAATGCTTCACAAACGGTATTAATATCGTTACATTTATGTTTATTTATTATGTAAGTACTATATACCGATAAGGCCTAGCGTTAATTGACTAGTTGAAGAACCACAAATCTGAGATCTCTCCTTAGTGATAGGTTTTGGGTTTAATCCCGCCTAAGCGCGTTGTAGATTTTCCACTTTATTTTTGCTGCTGTAGTGGTTTCACTTTTGTGTAGCTTAGAAGTGATCCCACCTTTATGTGACGTAGAGATTCTACCTATATAGTAGTGCAGTAATTTATTCAATTTAAAAAAATATATATATATAAGAACTATATGCGCTCAAAATAAAAAAAATGTAAGCACCATAGTATATACAGTATTATAGGTCTGCCAAATTTAGGGTCGTACGCAATCTTAAAAGGCCTACTTGAACTATTATTATGTAGTGTCGACACAAGCTTGAGCGGGCCCAAATTAGGGTAAGTATGGAACATATTATTTTTTTATTGCCCCGAAAAGAGTTTTGCTACCCACAGATTATTTTCTAGTCAGTTCGATTTTCAGGCACACAGGTACTTCGAGGTGTGATAGGTTTATGTTTATTATCCACATTTCTCTTCAATATTTATTTATTTATTTATTTTTTTCAGAATGTGTTCAATAAGATGTTATTGAATAGGATTTGCAAGCTATTGTAAAAGAATGGATTTTATCCTAATACTTGTAGTACTTCGTGCGTTTTAATTATATTATATAAGTTTGTTTTCGGATGTCCCAAACATATAGGCTTTTTTTCATAAAAAATAAGTAGCACTCACCCCGTCCCGTTCAATAAGTCTTATTTGAGATGGGCATAGAGATTAAGAAAAAGAGAGTTAGATGATAAAGAGTGTGATTAAAGTAGTATTTTATTGTTGATGTTAAAGTGGGTTGAGTGGAAAAACACTATACAATAAAGTAAAAAGAATATCATGTGATATAGCCATAATGAACATTAAAATATAAACTTTGGCCCACCTTCTTCATAAATATAAATTATGGCCATTTTTTTGAACTTAGGACCTAAATACCACTTTCCCTCTTCTATTTTTGATCCATCAATCCTTGATCCATTTTATTGACATTTGTTTTCCTTTCCAAGTTTTTTTTTCTTTTTTTTTCCTGTTTTTTTTTCCAGCTTTTTTCTTCTTTTTTCTGTTTTTTTTCTTATTTTCCAGATTTTTTTCTTTTTTTTTCTGTTTTTTTTTTTCAGATTTCTTTTGTTTTTTTTTATTTTCCAATTTTTTCCTTGTTATTTCTTTTTTTTTCAAGATTTTTTCTTTTTGTCTGTTTTTTTTCTATTTCTTTTTAATTGCCAATTTTTTGTTTGCCTCATTATTTTTTGTTTGCCTATTCATTTTTTTTGTTGGCCGCTTCTTCTTTGGTCAAGATTCGAGTGAGGAGAGCCGAAGGCCTCGGAGCGAGCCGAAGAAATCTAAATTGTTGCCCGACGATTATCCTTATATTAGTAATCGAAGCGAAGGCGGAGCCGAAGGCGGAGCTGCAAAATCGGAGCGGTATAACTTGAAATAATTGGAATTTTCGTCCCAAGAGTACCATATCATAACTTGGAACATCTGGAACTAATTCGACAATTCGTCCCAATTGTACCAAATCTGGAACTATTGGCACTAATAAGGCTAAATTCGTACCAGAAGTACTAGAACTATTGGTACTAATATAATTAAATTTGTACCAAAAGTACCAAACGCCTTATATCTGCCCGACCCGACCCGCGCCCGCCCTCGTCCGACCCGACCCGTTCCGCATCTTATTAAGGGTATTTTCGTCCCAAATTGAAAAAAATGGCCAAAATCTATATTTTTGAAGAAGGTGGGCCAAAATTTATATTTTAATGGTCATTATGGCTATTTCAAAATATGTCTCTAAAGTAAATAACACTATTCCCGTTTGAGTGTGACAATAAAGTGGATTTTAGTGTATTCATCTTCGCCAAATAAAAAAATAAGACATATTGAATGGGACACCCGAAATGGCAAAATGAGACTTATTGAATAGGACATGGGGAGTATATTTTTAGTTCATTTGATTTACTAATATACCTTCGTTCATAGAAAAATGTGTAGTCAAAAGAATAAACACAGGCATATTAGAATAAATCCTTGTGAAAAAAATAAATCAGCCTATATAAATTTGACGGTTGGGAGTAATGAATTTGGATTTTTTCTTCGTCACAGAAATTTAAAAATAGTAAAAGGTTCATTCAACCGATAAATATGGCGCTTTAAAATCGCAAGTTGATATAGATTATGTCTATACCTGTCGCATATCAAGTGGCATACATGTAAAGGCTCTTATTATTTTTTCCATTTTTGAAAGTAAGTTATGTAGGTTATAGAGTTGGATAATACTCCCTATGTCCCGTAAAAATGGTTCATACTTTACGAGCAATCGAGCATAGTTATTAAGGTGAAGAATAAAAAATAATTGAAGAAGTATGATTCATATATTTTGAAAAGATAATTAATTTTGTTATTTGGAAACAAGACACTTGTTATAAGACTATCCAATATGGTATACAACTAATCACTTGCTACGGGGAGGGAATACTATAAAACATTTCTGGCATACAATCAAGAAAAAAAGTGTACATTTATATTTTCATTATTTATTTTTATTGTATTTAATTTTTGTTCCCAAAGCAAGGGCCATGAGATTGGGCATGTCAAATAGGTTAATGGGCGGCTACTAATGTTGTAGGTTTGGGTTAAAAAAAAAAAATTCCCTCTTGTGTATCAAATAAGAATTTAGTGGTAACACGACAATATTAATAGGTTGGAGGGAGTATATAAATGTGAATCATTTATTTCAAAATTTTATACTTCCTCCATCTCACTTATTATTCATAATGTCTATTTAGTGGTGGACACGGATGTTAAGAATAAAGAATGAAAAAAAAAATTGTAAAAAGTAGGTAAATCTTATCACTTTTAACGTGTTTTGAAGGATTAATTTTTTCCTTATTACAAGCAATTTACTGTATTGTGAGTTTCGTTAAATGATATCTACCGAGATATATAATTTTGAAACAAAATAGGCTTTCTATATTCTATACGCATTTCAAATATACATGTGTAGAGTCATTAAATTGAAGAATAATGGTATCATGATACATTTTCTGACCATTGTTTTGAAGTTACATATATAGTGCATATCAATTTAATTGGGGGCCAATATAATAAGGTAGTGTTTAGTAACTATACCTCCACCGTTGAGAGATAAATGGAGAAATAAATAAAAATCGTACCCTTTAAATTAATCCTTCTTTTTTAAATTTCTCCTTTCCACCACTACAAGGAGGAACAATATTAACCCCGATAAATTGGAGTGATAATATTATCCCTCCTTGTAGTGGTCGAAATGAGAAATTTAAAAAATAAGGAATAATTTAAAGGATGAAATTTTTGTTTATCTCTCAATTTACCTCTAAATGAAAGTATATATAAACCAAACACATCCTAAAGAGAAATGGCAAAATTTGTCTGTTATTTAACAAGGGTTCTCAAATTAATCAAATTAATATTTCTTCAAAAAGACAAATAGTCAAATTTAATATACTCTCATTATTTATTCTCTTGATGATGGATTTATCTTGCACCCACCTAGTATCAGTTAAATATGATAGCGCCAACTTAAATGGTACTCCTTCTGACTCACCCATATTATCATTTTTTCTTTATTTAGGTGTTTCATCATATTGTTATCTTTCAAACAAAGAAAGTTTTAACTCTTTAAAACCTTTCAAAGGTTATGGGGACCTATCCACTTTCTATCTTTTAATTCTTATTCTTAATTTTCGTGCCGAACAGTAACACGATAATATTATGTGGCGACCCGCGACCCGGCCTATGCGGATCCGTCCGAGCCGCCATGCAGGGGGTGGGGTGAAACCATATAATCATGATTTTATAAATGATAACAAATAGTTATTTATTGAAAAGTCGAAATGACAAGTGTTTGAGATAATAAAGGAAAGGTAGGTAATTGTTCCAAATCAATGCCCTAGCATAACATAACTGGGGTCGATGTATGAGGACACCGGCCCCGCACTGCGGAAGCTTTTCAAAAGATAATCATCTACAAGTAAATGATTAGAACATAAGAGGTAACATGAGTTTGGTGGCATAGCCTTATTGAAGACACAACAATGGTTGTAAGGACCGACACGACAAGTACTTGAAAACGAACAACGGACAGTAGCGACATCGACATCCCCTTCCTTCGCCTCCACATTGATCAACCTGCATTAGGGAAAACAATGCAGGGGGCTGAGTACAGAAGCACTCAGTGAATTCCGTGCCCCATTTTGATAACAATTTTTCAAAAGATATAGCATGCTTCATTCTTATGGAAGGGGGTTAATTTGGTAAAAATATCCTTCACATAAGTTTTTAAAACAGTTAACGGTTCGAACCATAGAACATCTCACATTCTTGGGTTACCACCCGGTTCAATTAGAGGGGAGCCACTCCCTCCAACCGAACCGTCATAACTTCATGTGTACATTACATTGGCTTGTACGGAGCACAAGGCCGATCGTATTGTAAAACTTTCAACATAGGTAAACCACAAGCAATTGAGCATAAAACATTTAGCATGCATATCACACTTTGAAAGCATTGGGTTTAATAACCCTAAAGTTACCTCAGTGGGAGTTTGTAATCCCACAGTTTGAAAATAGAAACCCACCTTGGTTCAGGTTTTCTTGACTAGTCCTTGGAATTGAAGAGTTGCTCGATCCTACAAGAGTTGTCTTAGACACTTAGGTTCACGAGCATAAAGTAGTCTAAGGTGTTAGCATCCTAGGTCAAACTTATTACCGAGTTATAACATGTATGTCATGCATGTTATGTCATATGAGTCACCTAGATGTCTTATGCATACTATATGTTTTACATCGTATCCTACCATATGCATGCGCTCTTAAGTAATCACATATCTCATGTCATAAGATCATACTTTAAGACATGTAATACATCCATACTTGACTATTGAATATATAACAATTATTTAATTGACTTAGATCATTTTAATTGATTAACTAAGAATCAATTAATTACTTAAGGACATATAATTAATTAATAAAGAATTAATTAATTATTAAAGACATATAATTAATTAATAAAAAAAGATATAATTAATTAATAAATAATTAATTATTAAAGGCATATAATTAATTACTTAATAATTAATTATTAAAGACATATGATTAATTAATAATTAATTAATTATGAAAGAATTTTAATTAACAAATTAAGTTTTAATTAATAAATTATTAAAGAATTAATTATTTAATTAATTATTAATAATAAATAATGAACAATTAATCATAAAATAATAATAAACATTAATCATATAATAATACTATTATCAATCATATAACATAAATTGGACTTAACATTAAATCCCAAATAGATATGGACTAAAGGTCCATATCACACATAAATAAGTCATATTGGACTATTATGATTAATTAATCCAATACAAGATTAAATCCAATCACATAAACCCAAACATTTTATTATCAAACAAGTATAATAAATAAATGAATCAGTCCAACCTATCAATTATTAGGCCCACTCGGATTTAAACTACAAGTCCAAATCCCTTTTATTTCAAGCTCAACTGAAATTAATTAAGTGTTCATACTAAAGCCCAAATTAGAAATTTCTGTCCTAAACAGCGGTGTACCCATACACGATTTTATTAAAATAGTTAGACACTTCCTATGGACTTGAAATTTTAACTGAACAAAATTAACATCTTAAACTTCATTTTAAAAATACTAACATCGAACTATCACACACATAAGCTTCCCAACTTAATCCATACTTTATGACAAAATCTGGAGTTCTTAAATTTGGACTGCACAAGGGGGCCTATAAGATTAATTCACCTAGGCTTGAGTTCTTAATCAAATTATGATTTTCTTATCATTCCAGAAACCTCAATAAGTCTATTTTCATATACAAAAAGCCATTCATCCAAATTATTTATATTAAAAATTTCACAACCCATTTCCCAACATCTATACAAAAGCTGAAATTTGTCACTGAATTTTCTTATAAAATCTTTTGAGGGTTCTTATCTTCATAAGAAAATTATGATATTAAAATCATAAATACTAGAGGAATTCTAGATTCATAATCCATTAGCAAGACACTGATTTCATAGCTTCAAATATCCTAAATAAATCGGTTCTTACAAGGTGGCAGATTAACTAATGAAGTTTTTCAGCATACTTCTAACATCTCTATCTTTAAATTATTATGAGTACTTTTAGCACATTCAAAAACTCATAAAATTCTCATCAAGATCATAACTACACATAGCCTATCATTTACACACATGCAACACACCAAGAAGAATTTCAAACCTTAAGCACAAACATCATACATTTCATACTCATTATCATACTTTAAGAACTTGACAGCACATAGTGATTTATTGTAAAATCCATATAAAATAGAGTTTTCATCCTATAATAATGAGTCTTATCATTCTAAAATCTAAAAGAAGCCTAGAATACAATACAACAAGTCATGTTGTCAATATATTAGTCGTTTTCAAGATATTAACAAGTCTTTCACACTTAGTCAGTTTTTTGACAGATTCGAGCAAGCTACAAACTCAAATATTTTGACACCTTTATACTTGAAATCAATGGCTCATTTCTACATAAATTGTAGTCAACATACCAGGCTTTCATTTGAAAGTGATTTCACACATTTTCATGGAGTAGATTGAGAGTTGTGGGTCGTTTATTAACACATATGTGCAGCCATACGAACTGCCAAACATCTTCTTCATACATACACATTCATAACCTAGATGCTAACACATAGAACACCCTCATATCCCATATAAACGTGATTAGCATCATTTTAACTAGATTTACAGCCCTTATAACTTGTTAATTACTAACCTAACATGTTCATAAAAGAAAGAAAAGTAAAAGAACTAGATGAAGATTTATACATAGCTTCCTTCTTCTCCTTCTCTCTCACGTTTCCTCCTCTCCCAACCTACTTCTCAACTCTTGGCCCTCTTCCTCACGAGATTCCGGTCACCTCCTTTTCTCCGGTGGTGGCCGGCGGCGGTGGTTATGGGTGGTGGTAGATGAATAAGGGGTTAGGGTTTGAGGAGAGATAATTTGTAGATGGTGAAGAATTGATTTCATCTGCAGACTTAACGTGAATGAGGGGGAGGGGGAATCTGTAGGCAACTAGGAATTATTACCTTTAATTCATTCTGATTGGGGTTTATGAGAGGTGATTTTGGGAAAAGAAAAAACGTAATGATTATTCTTAGATATAATCTGCTTCAAATATTTTCTCTCTTTCTCCAATCCCTATTTAATTAATTAACTTATTCATTTTTGTTGTTAATAGATTAAACCTATCCTAATTATACTCCTAACACACGCACACATATACTCACGCGTACACACACTCACACCGAACACACACTTACATATATATTAATATATATTATTATATTACATATTTTCCTTTTATATAGTATTTCAATTTTCGTTTCATAATACGACATTCATTCATCCGATCAAAGTTTCGATCGAGCATATACGTAGAACTAATTGTTTCGGTCTTAACGAGACCAATATCCATATTATTCTATAAATTAACTCTTTTACAAAATCAAATAAACAAACGCTTCATAATTATATAATATATATATATATATATATAATTTATCTTTTTATTAATTATTTCTAATTAATCACATTATTGCATAGGCAATAATAATATCGACATATTTCACTCGAATAATAAAATATGAATGCTCGTGCTATGCAATGCATATGACGCCTAAAATTATTTTTATGATTTTTACGTATAAAATTTGTCGGGAATAAGTGATCGTTCTATTATCCAATTAATTCTAATTAAATTTTTATATATTAAAACGAAATTTTTAGACTCGAATTTTCGGGTTTCTACATATTAATAGGTCGGAGGGAGTATATAAATGTGAATTGTTTATTTCAAAATTTTATACTTCCTCCGTCCTACTCGTTAATTATTATGTCTATTTAGTGGTGGACACGGATGTTAAGAATAAAGAATGAAAAGATATAAAGTAGGTAGGTCCTACCACTTTTAAAGTATTTTAAAGGATTAATTTTTTCCTTATTTGAACATAGATAAGATGAGTGAGACATATATTTAAGAAATAGGTAGACATAATGAGTGGAACGAGAGGAGTAGTATTATATGCTTGTGAAAGTGCTCATATCGAGTATGTAGAATAGTGATGAAAGTTAATTTTATTTGAGTTGGAGGAAATGTTTTAATTATTTATTTATTTATTTTCCTTTGCTTTGAATACATTTAGTTATTTCATTTAGGATAACACATTTGTTTGGTAATTATATATTAGGAAAAAGGGTATAAAATCGTAAGCAGTAATGTACACAACTTTTAAAAACTAATTATATTCATTTTGAATATGTATCATCTTAAAGGGGAAATTCCAAAAAAGAAAACGTGTCACTATATTAAATGGGACAAAGGAAGCGTTAGACGCATCCACGTTAGTATAAATCATAAATTATTTGGAAATGTGTTTGTTGGAGCATTTGGAATATTAGAAATGATGTCATTTTCAATGGGATCAAACCGAATGTGAAAAGCATTATGGAAGAAATCAAATTTAGATCTTGGAAGTGGATCCATTCCATTTTCTATTTTTCTTTTGGTCACTCTCTTCATGATTGATGCTCTAGTCCGATTATTTGCATTCCCTCTATTCTTAGATGAGACGAATTTTTATAAGTGGATTGTTCTGTAAGGATTTCGAGTACCCCTTGTACTTCGTATTAATGTTAATTATTCTTTGACTTAAAAAAAAATGCCGTGCTATAAATAATAAACTTATTGTTTTTAAATATGTGTTTCATTTAATTTTTTTTTCTTATCTCTAAATAAGTATTCAATTTAAAAGGTTTATGATAACATCATGATATCTTTTCTATTTTATTCATGCCATCAAAACAAATGGTTATATTTAAGCAATTATAATTTTCTTTTTACATGAGGCTTGAATCCCACATCTCTCCATTTACGGATAAGATCTAGTATTACGTTGGTTGTCCTCCACGAAACAAGCAATTATAAATTTTGTCAGTATGTATAGAGAAGTTTCGCATTCAACCTTAAAAACAGAGATTGTCTTTTAAATTTGAATTCAGCCTATATTAACATATTTACCGCTACACACAAAATTTGTAGGGAAAATTAAATTATCGGCCCTCTAAGAGCATTTCTAATAGATCACTTAAAATTATTTTTAATTCTAAATTTTGGTTAAAATAATAAAAAGTATGTTTAAATATTCATCCAGTAGATCTCTCAAATTGTGTAGGCCCCACAAAAATATTTACACCTCCTTATAATCCTCCTCAAATTTATATCTCGAGTATGGAATCAGATATCAGATATGAGTATCATATTGATATTTGATATTTGATATTTATATTGGATATGTTGAAGATATCGATTCATATCAAATGGGAAGAAAAGAAGAGATGATATATTATCAAAAAATTGGTATATGAAAATATTGAAAATTAACATATCAAGTATATCAAGTATATCAAGTATATCAATTTGATACTCATATACTGATATACCAAACACAACCTGTATCTTTTTTTAGCTCACAAATTTAATTGAGCCTACAATTTTATAAGATAATTAGTACAAAATTAGATATACGTTATATCCATTTGAAGCTAATTTAAGGAAAGCTTTAAGAGCTAATTTAATAGCAAATATTTGGGATTTGTTGCAAGTGCTCTAAGATACCTAAGATAAATTTTAACCTTCCTGGACCTTTTTTGTACTTCTTTTCATTTTTCCAGATATTTCAATGTTCACAAAACAATCGTGTCACGAATTTTGTGAATGAAAAAATCTGGAAAGACTATATACTTTTGTGTGAATTCACATATTAAAAAATTTGTGAATTTACAGACATTATTTAGTGATTTCACGAATTTATGTTCATCAGGGAGTTTAATTAATAAAATAAGCTAGTAACACAAATTGTGTCACAAATATTTCCATGAATTTACATTATTGAAATTTGTGAGTTCACACACATTGTTGAGTGATTTCACGAATTTATATTCGTCAAGGAGTTTATTTAATTCGTCATAGAATTATTGTTTAATTAAATAGGTTGTAACACAATATGTAAAATATGAAATTGAATTGGAGTGAAGCATGTAATTATTTATATTTTATTCATTTCCTTTATTAAGAAAAAGTAACTACTGATTTGAATTTTTTTTTCCTATATAACAAATAAGGAGGGGCAAATAAATCCAAAATAAAAAATAAAATTTTATCTTTAAAATATTGGGTGCTAAAATTTATCTTTGTAAACTTAAATAGAAGGGCTAAAATCACTGCAATCAGGGGTGAGCACGGTTCGATTAACCGGCTATTTGCCACACAAAAATTCCCTATTCGGTTTTTTTCGATTCGGTTAATCATTAAAAATTTAAAATTAAAATAAAAAACCGCGACAATAGTTAACCTAAAAAACATTTCAGTTAACTGTTATTCAACGGTTAACAATGACGAAAGAAAGTTTCAATTTTTTTATAATTAATAGTAAGTTATTCATATTAACAAGTTATATTCAAAACAAATAATTTTAAAATGTATAAATTAATTATAAATTGAACTCTACCATATTTTCAAGTAAAAATAGTAAAAGTAAATAATTATTATAATTTTATAAAATATATTTAGTATACCTAGTAACTTTTATTGAGTTTCGATTTGATAAATTGCCAGTTTTTATATATGAAATAAAAATCTAACCAGTATCTTCAATTTTTTAAAAATTAGAAATATAAAACGAAACCATCAGTTCAGCTAACCATATATTTAAGACGATTTCGGTACGGTTCATCAGTCATTTCAGTTTTTCCGTTAGCTTTGCTCACCTGTAAGAGCATCCACTGTGGGGTTCTATATAGACCTAGGTCTATCCTTGATTTTGGTAATTTTGGTAGGGTTCCAGTGATTGGATAAATTTAGGTAAATTTTTTGATAATGGCGGTTGATATAGACCTAGGTCTATCCAATGATTGATAATGATTGAATAATTTTATTTTTTTAATTTTTTTTGTATTTCTAAGAAATAAGAATAAGAATACTTAAATTAAATATAAAAATTTAAAAACAAAAGTTTTATTGAATTCAAATAAAAAAAGATACAATAATTAAAATTAAAAAAAAAATACAACAATTATCCCAACCAATTTTTTTGATGAACTTTTCACAGACTTTTTTGTGCGTGGCCAAAATTGCTCTGGAGTCATATCGGTCGTGTCTCGCATCAAGAGCTCGTACGCGAAGTTCATTTCTTGTACACTTATGTCCGTCTTCATTTATTCGAAGACGACCTTCCATTGGCTCATAGCCTCCCCCTTCTTGACCTTTCCCTTCTTGAGCAATTTCTGCCTGGGAGGACGAGTCTGGACGGAGTTTGCATCGTTGGCGTTATTCTTCAGTAGCTCCCACGAGGGCCACAACTTCCTATGCCTGAAGTCTTTTCTATACAATGCATGGTAGTTATAACATGCCAACGTAAAAAGGTCGAGGTCGTTCCTCCTGCTTGCATTCTGACTCTCGAGCTGGGTGTAGCAACCGTTGAAGCGACATATCTCTTTCTTGGCGCGGCCCCACGCCGACTTGATCGGACCCATCCTTCGCAACTCTGAGGGAGCAATGTACGCATTGAAGCGGGTAGTAGTTTTGTTCCAGAATTGTCTCTGCGTTTGATAGTTGGTGATCTCCTCGTCGCACCTGATATCAATGTAGCATTTAGCCAGCCAGTATATTTCGTTGGGTGTGTAGTTGGATCCTCGAACAACACCGGATGAACTGCTTGTCGCTTTGCCTTTCCTCTTCCTCTTGACCGGAGATTTGCCCTTGGTTGTTGTCGCGGCTTTGACCTTGTGGCGAGGCGATGATGCCACGGCTTTCTCCGATTCCTCCTCTTCGGCTTCTTCATCGTCCTCCCCCCCCCCCCCAACATCATCGTCGTTGTCGTCGTTGAGATTGATGCATCTCATTCGGTTCATTTCTGAGGGCGCGTGTCGAACGAACGATATCTATAGGGTGGCGTGGAGAATTGAGAGAACCCGGGAGACAGCTGGAATCGGGAGAATCCGGAAGACGGAGAGAATTGGCTGAACCCGAAAGACGACTGGAATAGTGAGAACCCTGGAGACGGCTGGAAATGGGCGAACCCGGGAGACGGGGAGGATTAGGGGTTTGGATTGGGACTCGGGTTTTGTTAGTACCACGAGTTGAATTGATTCTCATTATCACCCATTTTTTTAACACAAAAAATCAACAATTGAAAGTAGAAATTGATAAGGAAAGAAATTGAGAGTAAAGAATGGGGAAGGTGTGAAAAAGAAATAAATTGAAGGGGTATTTATAGATGTAAAATATATAATAACTATTGAAAATTCTGAAATAAAAAAAAAAAATTCTGGACGAATAGGGATGACGCCACACACCACACTAGATTGAACCCGCGTAGTGGGTGCTCAAACTACAATATCTCAAATTTATACTCAGATTTTCAGAAGGGAATCGACAAGGACGCACCATGAGTAAGATATTGAGATTTGTTTTTACAATATTTCTCTTTTGTTTTTTGTAATTCTTTCCTTTTTGACTTTTTGTTTGGTCTCGAGAAACGCATGAAGGAAGAATGATTAGATTAATCCCAAAGTAAATGGTCCTCAAATCAGTGGAACAAATTTCAAGGAACCCTAATTTCACGAACAATGAGATCTGACTACTTTCTTTATCTAACCACTACATTAACTACCCAAAAAATATCATTATCATTATATAATGAATGCTCCACTCCATCCATATAAGGGGACATAATTATGTTATGAGCTAATCCCATCTCTCTAAATCTAATCTAATCTAATCTCTCTCTCTCTCTCTCTAGAAAGACAATGTCTAATCTTGGGTTGTCCTCTGGAAGATCCAACCGACTGTTCCTGTCCTTTTGATGTCTCACTCATCACCCACCCTATTATTTATCTATTTATTTATATCAAAATCTAATTATTCACAGATTACTACCTTCCTCCTTCTTTCAATGCCACCACTCCAGACTTGTGCAGGAAACATGAATGACTGCTGCATGAACCACATCCAAATATGACTGTGAGTGAGTGAGTGTGTGTTGTGTGGATTTTTTTCTCAACTGCTCTTGATTTTGGGGGACTAAAACGGAACCCTAACAGTGTAATTTTTTTGTGGTGCAAAAAATGGTAGATTTAAGGCTAGCTGAATTTACGTTTCCGAAAAAAGATGTTTGCCTTCAGTTCCCAGATCTACCCATTTGTAGTTGTGCAGTGGATTATGGATGTTTTGGGGTCAGAAAAAGGAGATTAAATTGATGAGAGAGAAAGGAGAGAGATTGAGAGAGTTGACAGAAGAGAGTGAGCCCAGGCAGATAATTGTATTTGTGAAGAGAGGAGAGAAGAGAAGAGATAATGATACCTTTGTGCTTGCGTGTGCTCGCTTCTCTTCTGTCAGCTTCTTTCTCTTTCAAGTTTCAATTCGATTCGATTCAATTCCCTCCCCTCCCCTCCCCTCCCCTCCCTCTCTTGTTTTTCCAATTTTAATCTTTTCTATAAATTTATACGCCCTTTTTTCTTCGAGCTATATATGTACACTCACTCACTCCACATTGTATTTTGAGTATCGAGGAGAGATTGTAGCCACATAAAATCACCATATATTTTGATTATTTCAAGATTCCAAATCTGTCTGCTGCACAACACTCGCTACTGAGACATAAACGCACATACCCACACACAACAACAAACACTCTTACTTATTCTTTATTCTTGACTTTTCTCTTTCTAATTTCTTGTCTTTACTACTATTGAATTCAAATAAATGGTGATGATGGGTGGTTATTTTTTTGGAGGCCGAACTTGATATTTTGATATTGATGTTGGAGAAGACAAAGTATAATAATTAGTTTGGGGGAAATAATAAATTAGAGATATTTGGTAACTTTTGACCTTCTAAAACTACAAAGATAAACAAACCATGACTTGTTGCTTTTCTTCCCCATGAAAAGTTTTACCACTATAAGCCAGGTTATTGATGACGGAATCGTGCATATGTTGGAAAGCCACAGGTATGAAATTTGTATTTTTGTGCATAAAAATTAAATTATCGTATTTTATGTTATTCATAGTTGAATTAAAATCTCCACTTTTCTTCTTCTTCTTCTTCCTTTAAAGGATTTGTTTCATTAATCACAAGACAAGCACTTGATCAGATACATGATTCCCCGTTAGGAACATCGATTCAACCTTTGGGCAAGTGATGAGGACTCATTTGACTACAGTAAACCAGAGAAGGACGTCCTCATTGGTTAAATATGCAATGTTATCAAGGCTTAAATAGTATTAGCAATCTTTCTCAAAATCATGGTAAATATTGATAGCTTGCATCATATCCGCAGGTGTTTACTATTGCTGTCATTTACATCTATACATGATTTATAGATATTCTTTTAGTCTTGAGGCTAAAGTATATATTCTCAAGCATATTGGGCATAGCCTGAATTGCAAATTATATATATATACAGCATGTTAAACTATATATTCTCAAGCAAATTGGCTCCCGTATACTATGAATTGGACATTATTTTGGTAGGAAAAAAAATGAAAAATTATTAATTGGGCAAATTGGCTCCTGTATACTATGAATTGGACATTTATTTTCGGTAAAAAAAAAATTGAAAAATTAATTGGATTGCTTGAGACTACAACTCAAGCACAACAGTCGCCTCTTTAATTTGTTGCATCACTTGCTAAGTCTAAAGCAACAAGTTTTGTATCCTAACTAGAACAAACGAGACATATCAGCAATTTAAATTTTGTATCATACAAGTTGAGGCTTCTCATGAGCTTTTCCTGAATCAAGATGGGATGATTATCTCTGCATATTTGCTAACATGAAATAGCAGTAAAAATGTCAAAGGCTGGTTGCTGCACCACGAAAAATATTTAAGATGTTTAAGATGATTTTAAGAATTTTGAATGCCATTTGCTGAACCAATTTTGATCGATTTATATATAAAACCATCCATAATATTTATGATATCGTCCAATATATTTTCAGCATTCAAAAAGACAAAAATCAAATGTAAAAATAATACTGAAACAGTGTGACATCGGAATATTATGTATGAAATCATACCCACAGAAGCAAACATACGTTAACGGAGTGAAAAATGTAATGAAAATCTGAAGTGAAATGCAACCAAAAAAGTAGTAGCTCTTCCCTCAAGATCTCAAAGAATCAAAACACCTAATGTAGTGCCTCTTCTTCCCTGACAAATCAGATGATAACAAACTATTAATATTAGAAAACCACCAAACACATTCTCGATCATTACTCTTCATGCAGAAGCTTTTATATATCGCGTCCGGTACTGATGATTAATTAGTCTAAGTCAGAATTAAACACATAATAAAAAGCTCAAGAACCGCAACTTAACGGGCAAAAATAATTGAAACCAGACAGTCAATGCAACAGCAGCAGCAGCATATACATTTGCTACTAAGCTAAACTTCAATTCCTGCTAAATTGTTATAAATAAGTTGAAATCCCTCCCATCACACGGGTTCTAGGTTATATGCATAAACACACATAATTTGATACTTCAAAAGTCATGATATCATAAACGGTCCTAGTACAGCTAAGAAAGGAAACACAAACACGCAAAAATTGGGCTTGTCACTCCCCTATTACTAGCTAGGAACCCACGAACCCCCATAACCATCTACATATTCAAAAACATTCAAACAAGACTATATGGTGAACAAATCAAGCCATACCAATTATTGTGAGCAACATTAGTGTCGACCATATTCAAGTACATGTCAAGGGGATTCTTAATAGTATTTATATGCTAACTATATCAGTAGAATGGTTCCAACTTATAGTTATATATCATGGTGAATTAGAGAACCACCGACAAAAACTATCCACATACGATGAAAAGATAGAAATTGCAATGTATGCTTAACTGCAAATCTAATTTGTATAAAAACTGGCCAAATACACGCTAGCATAATGCATTCTAGAACATAATTGATTAACTTTTCAGATTAAGCAAATTATTCAATTAATCAGTTCAATATTCTAGAATACAAGATGAAGAAGAACAAAGACAAAACTTGTCAACAACATTGCAAGCATATCTAACACACCCTATTGTTGTAAGATCACCTACATATTATGACTCATGCAGCAATAATGCAACATGTGAATGCTTGCGGCTCCATCGGTGAGAAATAAAAATATGATAACAAGGTAGGGAGGCATATTCATGAGACGAAGTCGCACCATGTATGTGGTCAAAGAAAATATAGGAGTTATCTAGGGTTGTACATGAGCCAAACGGTTCGCGAGCTATTCGGAGTCCGACTCGAAAAAAGCTCGTTCGAAGTTCGTACATTTACTAAATGAGCGAGCCTGAACCTTAAACCGAGCTCGATATTTTTTTCGAGCCGAGCTCAAGCTTACCTATGTTCAACTCGTGAGGCTTGCGAACACGTCCAAGTTCAATACTAAACGAGCTAGCTCGTGAATTAATCGCAAATCTTCTAAACGAACATGTTCGCGAACATGTTCACGAATTTTTAGTACTTTTAATATATATTTGTTATTTTAGTACTTTTTAATATCAATAAATTAATAAATTTATACTTGTTAGTTTATCGAGCCGAACTCAAACGTTCAAGCTCGCGCTCGGACCAAACAAATATATAGCGAGCCGAGCTCGAACCGAGCTCGAGCTTGGTTCATATGTGTCGAGCCAATCTAGAGCAAAGCTCGAATCGAGCTCAAGCCAAGCTCAAGCCTTAAATGTTTCTAACAAGCCGAGCTCAACACTTCGGCTTGGCTCGTATACACCCCTAGAGTTATCTAATCAATAAATAGAGAAATTCCCATTCAAGGCCATGTGATAAGAGTCATATTACCTGATGTAAAGATCCACAACATTTTCGTTGATTATTTTACCTTTTGCACCAAAGATATTTCAAGATAAACTAGTAGGAGTTGTAAACCCTCCTCTCGCATATATGCAATCAATATGAGTTTCAATTCAATAACAAGAATAAAAATCAATTGAAAATCCACACATTAAACAAGTCAAATGTAAGATGGAGAAAAATTCCGTAAATCATGTTGGACAAGTATGAAGCATATTAATTTGCAATCACAGTTAAAGTTAACTGCTCCATAAGACACTTATTCAAAGGATAAATTTATCGTAATTTATTCATCATACCATTAGTTACTCGATGTTATTATGGAAGTATGACAACATGAGTTTATAGCTTAGCATCCCAGCTTAGAAACAGCATCGAGGAGCTGAAAGATGAAAAATATCAGCAGCCATCAAGTGCACTCTAATACAAGCTCTTTGCCATTCAATCAGCTTCTTCGTACATATACTCCAATTCCATCTCATTTATATAACCATAAATAATACTCCCTCCTATTCATTTTAATTGTCATCCTAAACTCAAGCACACATTAGTAAAAAATAGAACTTCCCAAATTGGCCATACTTAATGAAGATAAATACAGAAGAATAGAAGAAACACATCAGTAAAAATAGAGGAAACATGAATTGTCTAGAATTTGAATAAATAATGAAGAATGAATCAATGAATTGACTTAAAAAAAAATCAATGAATTGAATAGGGCTATTGTTGTCTAAAATTATCAACACGTCAAATGAAATGAAAAAAAAAATGCAAAAGATAGAACCGCAAATATATTGGATAGGAGAGAGAGACGGGGAGTTACGATGTACATATATTCAATTGTTTTTTAATAATTATTTTCCAGCCGATTGTAAAATGAGATCCATATAGAAATATCTTATCACATTGTCCACAAAAGATCATCTCTAACCACGAGATACACAGATCTTGAACATTATGAAATGGGAACGATTTACCACCAATAGTAAGCACTTGATAACCCAGAACAACTTCCGAGATCACTGTAGCACACAATATGATGTTTAGCCACCGAAAAGCTTTTGTATTTCACATAATTTGTTACAAAGAGCATTAAACTCTACCATGCCTCTGACATTTCACTCAAACGCAATATAAACAACACAAAATATAAAAATTAATCCCATAATTTATACAAATAGCAATTTTTTATCAAACAACATAGAACGTAACTATTATATGGGCATGCTTGATAGCTAACAATTCATGATTTGAAAGAATTCAAAAGATGCAATAATGATCATACAATTGACCAAAGAGATTTCTCAAGAAGCAAAATGCACATTACTAAATTCAATACTACAATGTTGTTCCAAATATCAACAACTAAACATTCAGAAGAACCGAGTCAAACTTCCTGTCAATCAAATTTATGAAGTCTGTACTCTATCATCACTCAACTGTATAATTCCATTACACAATGGCAACATGAAACCTAATAATAAAAATCCACGTCAAATTTTCAAGCTAAAACTAGCATGATGCTTGATCATAGTTATTATGAAAATCGATTTACTATAGTTTATCATGTACTACAATAATTTGTGAAATTCTAAATGGACCTTCTTTTCCCATCAATGTTGCATGAAATCATATGAAATAAGTTAGAAACAACGTACTCTATATCTGCCAAAGTTCTTAATATGCACTGCAAGAATTAGTTGCCCTCAAACAATTATGTGTACAATCTCAATAGGCTTCAAAACTTTCCTGATAGGGATGGTAATGTACTGTAAATTAATTAATATACCAGTCCTCAAAATTAAGTCTCTCTCTCTCTCTCTCTCTCTCTCTCTCTCTCTCTCTCTCTCTCTGGATATATACTTGTATGAAGCTACTTCAATTCATTTGCTACTTTCCATCTAAGAATTTCCGAAAAAGTCTCATATATTTATGAAACCTTATGTAAATTGATGAAAAATTTTATATACTTCGTGTACGTATACAAGAGAGATGCTATTTGGATCTTTAATGATAAACTGACTACATACACCTAGTTGTAGAAACTGGTTTTTGTGAGATGGTGAATGACTAGATTCAGGAAGAACTTTTATTGCAACCCATATCAATATCACCATCATCCATTAGAATATCGAACATATATCCATATCCTAGATACCTGAATACCACCTAGAAAAAATATCCGATTCTTAAGGAACATAGGGTAAAAGACTAAAGATGCGGAACAATTGCATTGCTAAATATCATATCATATACTGTGATTAATATACAAATTATCCAACATTCTACATTTTCCACTTTTCTTGATTCTTTCATACATAGTTTGTTATATTTCAAGCCCCTTCGTTGTTTTGGTTTAGAGGGAATGGTGACATACTGCATCCCCGTCCAAGCAGTTTTGACATAGATGATCAATGTCTTAATTTCTTCTTACTATTTCATTGCATATAATGTTCTATTCACTAAACAAAACAGTTCAAAAAAAATCTCAAAAGTGAACTCAATCCACTAACAATAAATAAAAATATACACAACTGATTAGCAAATCTATTCAATTTGAGCATGGAGAGGATGCTCTAATGCTCGTTACCGTACACATCCCCATCTTCCATATGCCCCAAACTTGTTAATCTACAATTCAGTACATTCATACTCTTTAACATTCAAATTAGGCATTCATTTCAAACGAAAAAAATTCATCTCTATTTATATTACAATTTAGTATTTTCTTGAGTTGTTTCTTGGAAGATGCTTCTATCCCATAAAGTTGCAAAGTAGCAGCCAAATAACAAGTTAAACATAGTGGTAATTCTGTAGAGTTTAACTCTAACTATCGAGTATCAACCACGAAGAAAATTGTTCGAAGTTTACATGTGAAAGTTTAGAAGACTTTCATAAAATATCCAACTTAGTAACCTAAACAAAAGTTGCCAACTCTTTACCAAAGCCAGTTTTGATATTTTCCAATCGGATAAAAGAGATAAGGAATAATGGGATATGCAACAAGACAATTGTGCATAATTAACTATATTCAAGTCTAAGATTAGGCAACAATAATCTCCCTAACTATATGCGCCATTTTTATATAACAAATATAAGATCAGAACTTTATATCATTTCGAATACCCTATTTACAGACTAAGCTAGAAATGATTAACTGTTGCTCAAAATGCAACTAAACAAAAAACTAAAAAATAAATCATTAAAGGAGGAAGACAAGAAGGTGATTCCCAATAGAAATACGTACATTTAATTAATTTGGGAATAATGTGCACATGATAATATAGAATTATTTATTTGCTAGCAGTTTTTCCACTATTTATTAGAGCTAACATTATACATCAAAGAAAAATAAGTAAGCCAAACCATCAATATAATTTTTCACAATAATGACCATTTAAAAAAATATATATACATGTGGCAGATCTTGTTAAATTTGGCCCTCATAATACCAACATTATCAATAAACAATTTGTAATTCTTTTTTTATGTGTATAACTATAATGAGACATCTTAATTAAGCTAAAAACGAGCTCACACAAGAAAAATAAATCATCCCCTTTCTATAATACAATTAAGCCAAATTAGCTAGGTAATTGACATGCAAATATATCTTACTATAATCTAAAATCCTCTTAACAAAAATATGTAAAACCAAGTAGCAAATTAAATATCATCCATTAAAGTAATGATCTTCACTCCAGTGCTAATACATTTAAATAAAATTTCAATGGAAACAAAGATTTCGCAAAAATATGATAATTAAAACAAACACAACATGAAAGTTTTAAAATATTAAAATGGATCTCTAACCTTTGTAGTTATCTTCCACAATCACAATACATGATTATATTAATCCATGCGCAGAAAATTAACCAAACTCTTGCTATTGCTGAGCTGCACCCACACCTCATTATTCAACAAAATGCAAAAAGAAAACCACAACCATGAAATTAAAATTTAAAAAATCAAATTCAACATAAAATATAACTCGAATAATTGGAGAAAAGGTACTAGTATTGAAGAAGCATACCTGGAAGCAATATAGGTTATGTACAGATATTGTTTTTCACTTTTTGGTGAGTTGCATAAGCATAAAAGGGGGGGAAATGGAAATGGTAAGAGTTACATTCAAGAGAAAAGGCCTAATTAAAGAAATATTTTTTCGGTTAAATCAGGTGTACCTACACAACCCACTTCGTCCTCTCCGACAACATCATCAAAAGTAACGCTTCTGACTTGTATATAAATAAATAAATAAAACAATGCATTTATAGATTTAAAGAAAAAGGAGAGAAATCACATCAAGAACAGAGGAAATGAAACTGGTTTTTCAAAATTCTTTAGATGATCATCGCCACAAAATCCCCCAAAATCTCATACCCTCAAACTCAACAGTGCGGTGACGTGAAAAGATACTGTGTATGTGTGTGTGTTTGAGTGTTCACGTCCCAGTAAACAAGGAATGGTCAATGGCAGTATGGATAAGGTTAAGAGGTGGACAGAATATATCTATATAAAATAGACAGATATACTCACACAAACACACAATAGCTGTATGTGTATTTTATGTTGATCTCTAATTCCTTGATAAAATACTGAATGAATTTTGGGAATTGCAGCCGAGGCCTTGTCGTCTTAACTTTACCTTGTGTGAAGTGAAGGCTTTTGCTTCCACAATCTGCTAGCTGCTGTATCTGTAACTGTCATGTGATAAGTAGAAACAAGGGCCAAAATAGAGTAGAGGTTTGTATATATTTTTGTTTTAATATATATAATGAGAGAGAGAGAGAGAGAGAGAGAGAGAGTGAGAGAAGAGGAGAAAGAGAGCGAAGCTGACAGCAAGAGAAATGAGCACACGTATATACAAAGGTATACTCTATATACAATTGCCTGCTTGTGCTCACTCTCTTCTGTCAGTCTCATTCTCTCTCTAGATCTCTCTCCTTCGCTTCGCCCCTCAGATTAATTAATTTTCTTGAGATAGATGAAAGCTCGATCTAGACTTTTCCACTAACAATCGACATCACAGATATATAGTCAGATCTGCACAACAAAGATAAACCCATTTTTGGAAACTGCATCTTCACATCCCCATCAACCACAACAGCTTTGGAAACCCCGTTAGGGTTTCTGTGTGTGAGAAAGAGAGATTCAACACTACATCTCTAGATTACTCAAAGAATTCTCTTTCGAGAAACATACATAATATATGCACCATACGCATTAACCAAAGCATATATCTTTACAAACACACACACACACAACACACATAGATATGCATAAATATATGCGTGGAATTGCAGGAGAGGAGTATTATGGCATGTGAAGACTTTTGTTAGACAGCATTAGGTTGGTTAATTTCATTCGTTGAACAAGTGTGAGTGTGTGTGACATGGGATGAGCGAGGAGGGGAGGGGTGTCAAAACATCGAAGAGGCACACGGTGGGGCTGCCCTTTTTCCGGAGAGATAGAGATAGAGGGAGGTGAGAGAGAGAGGATGTCTGTCGAGAAGAGATTGGTTGGCTGGGAGAGACTGGGCTATGTGGCGGTACAGTAAGTGTTAGATTGGATTATACGGCAGCAAAATTTGACTGATAGCGAGCGATTGTGGACCGTCGGATTGAATAAATCACAGGTCTTTTCGACTTGAGGCAGTCGAGGTGGGGAATTAAAGGACCATAAACTTTTGGTATTACTCTAATAATTCTTCCATTATCACTTGTGGGCTCCGTAACTTATTCCATAATTATTGACATGTACTCCTTCTTTATTTATATAAATATCTTAATTTGACTGGGTACGAGAATTAAAAAACTGATAAAATATTAAAAAGTAAGTTAAAAGTTAGAAAGTAACAGTATTATTAATGATGTTATTTATTTGATAATAAAGTGAATTGGTTGTAGCAATTTTTAAATAAGGGAGTAGATATAACAAATCTAGTGAATTGTATTTATTTTTAATTAAAGCATGTTGGTCTGAATTTTTTTTTCCATGAAATAAAAACTTAGATTTTATTCCAGTTTACAAATTCTGATTTTGGTTTGAGTTTTTTTTTCTTCCATGAAATAAAAAATGAGATTTATCCATTTTATAAATTCTCATTTTCGCTTGTGTTTTTTTTTCTTCCACAAAATAAAAACTGACATATTATTCGATTGAATAGAATTTGTTAGTTTGGTGGTTTGGTGTATTGTGTATTCATGTGTTTTTTATCCCATTAAATAAAAACTAAATTTTTACAAACATGATTATTGAAAGCTGATTATTGATCTAAAATAACCTGATTATTCAACAAATTACAAACATGATTATTCAGAAAATTTCAAACCTGTTAACGTATGAAAACTGATTGGTGAAAAAAAAAACAACAACCACTCAGAACCGAAAATAAACAATAAATAAAGAAGGGCATACAAAGCTGAAGTAATTGAAAAAAAAAGGTGGGAATTTCATTCTTTAATCATGTTTTGGGGGGGAAAAAAGGTGGGAATTTCATTCTTTAATCATGTTTTGGGGGGAACGTTAGGAGGGAAATTTAAAAATTGTGCACACATCTAATCATAGCCTATAAAATAGGATAAAAACCATCACAACTACTCCAATTACAGTATTCATTACACATAATTTCCAAAAACAGTAGGTTCAAATATGCAAGAGATCAACAAGCAGAAGCCAAATTTGACAAAAATTGAGAGGAATAATGTTGCAGCTTGGCTTCTTCAAAATACCAGCAACAATAAACTCAAGTATGGCCCAAAAAAGAAGCTGCAATAATGTTTGGTGTAGATGTGAGGACTGTTCACAGAATCTGGACAGCAGAAACAACAGTTATTGGGTAAGCCCCTGCATTTGAAATTAATGAAAAAAGGTTCAGTCAAAGGCACAAAGAAAATTATTGATGAAGAAAAAATCAGGAACTTGTCAGTTTTGGAGAGGGGTAGCATCATAAAAGTGGCAATGAAAATAGGTGTTAGTACAACAGTGGTTCAAAGATGGATCAAGGAAAAGCATATAAAAGCACATAACAATTCAATTAAACATTTTCTCACTCCTGCAAACATGATTGGAAGGCTCAAATGGAGCTTAAGTATGCTGAGTTGCATCAGTAACAATGACAGAATTTCATTTCAGCCAATGTACAACATAATTCATGTTGATGAAAAGTGGTTCAACATCACAAAAAATACACAGAGATATTATGTGATTGCAGATAAAGTGCATCAATACAGAAGATGCAAATCCAAGCAACACATTGAAAAAATCATGTTTTTATGTGTTGTTGGAAGGCCAATACATGATTCAGAAGGTACAAAGATATTTGATGGGAAGTTTGGTATATTCTCATTCACATTTCAAGAGTGTGTAGCAAGGAATTCAAAAAATAGACCAAAAGGAACCATGCTAACAAAGCCTATCATTGTTATAACAAAGCAGGTCATGAAGGATGCATTTCTTAAACTGGTTGGTGAAGATAATAATTTTTAGATTACTATGCTATCAGAAAAACCACACATTTTCATCATTTAGCCTTCATTGACAAGCTGTCAATGTCAATATGGTGCAGGTTGTTCCAACAATCATAGCAAAATGGCCAAAAGGGATCAGCAAAAATATCATAATTCTGCAGGATAATGCAAAATCACACATCTTAAATGATAATCTAGAATTTCAAGCTATTGCACATTCTCATGGATTCAACATCTAATTGGTATGCCAACCACCAAACTCACCAGACACAAATGTCAATGACTTGGGGTGTTTTTAGGGGCCATTCAGTCACTAAACGATGAAAAAAATGCAAGTACAATTGATGCTTTAATTCATGCTTTAATTCAGAATGTGAAGGATGCATTTGCAGAATTTCCCAGTTATAAACTCAATGATATGTTCTTAATACTACAAGGTTGCCACAGAGAGATAATTAAACTGAAAGGCAGCAACAATTACAAGATTCTACACTTGGGTAAGGAACAACTCAGAAGGCAGGACTTACTACCAGACACACTTGACATTGAGGAGGAGGTAGACAAAGAAGCATATCAATAATTAGAGGTTCATGAGAATGCAGATCAGACAATCCACAACCTGGAAAATATAATCTATGGAATGCAGCAAGTAGTGTTGGAGGAATAGGAAGTATCAAGGCAGTATTGGGTAGCTTTTTGGTACAGGTTTACAAGAACAAACATTTCAAGTAAGTTTTTTATTGTTTGGAATGTAAATTGTGATCAAATTCACATATTTTGTAGTCTCAGCCTATAAATGGAATTTTTTGCATCAAAACTGTGTTCTTAAATTCTCATTTTTTGCCTCATAAACTTAGTTGGTAACAACCAGCGGTGACATCCAATGTAGTATCAGTTCTATCATTTTATATCACATAATCATCATCATTTCATAGCATCATCATATCACAGCATCATGAGATCACAGATTCATCATCATTTCAGTTTATCATCATATCACAGATTGATCATCATTTCACAGATCATCATATCACAGATTCATCATCATTTCATAGCATCATCATATCACAGAATCCTCATCAAATTCACATATTTTGTAGTCTCAGCCTATTAATGGAATATTTTGCATCATTGACTGTGTTTTTATTTCTCATTATTTTGCCTCAAAAACTTAGTTGGTAACAACCATCGATGGCATCAAATGTAGTATCAGTTCTATCAGTTTATATTATTTAACAAATTTTCACAGAATCATCATCATATAACAGGGGACATCAGCATTCATTACACAAATTCATTTCACAGAAACAACCATCGCAGAATTTCTCATATAAATAAAATCAGTCACCAATCATATTTCACACAAGGCATCACCAACCATCATAACCGAGAATAACAAGGCATCACCAGCCATCACAACCGAAAATAACAAGGCATCACCAGCCATCATAACCAAAAATAACAAGGCATCACCAACCATCACACCCAAATAAATAGAAAAAATAAGAACAATTGCACTTGAGTCATGTGTGTCTTAACACCCCTGTAAAAACATCATCAGCCAAGGCTTCATCGAGCTTCCTTTTCTTTCTCGCTTTTGCACACCCAGTCACCAAAAAATAATACGGATCTGTAGGCTCGATCTTCGATTCCATCACCTCTAAATAGGCCCCCGACGATGGAGTGTCTGGGACTGGATCTTCATCCGATCCAAATGGAGGAAGGACAAAACCCGGTGCAAAGGATGTTGTTTCCGGCACCAAGGACCAGGGTTCCGGCGCCAAGGATGTTGTTTCCGGCACCGAACCACGGAGATCTACAGATCTCAACGGCATTGCAGAAATAGAACCACCATCGTCAGGCCGCGCCGCCATCGCCGCCGTCTCGAGCAGCGCATCTCTGACCTCAGTAAACATGAAAGGGAAGACATCATCAACTAATTTTTCCGGCACCAAGCACGAAGGCTCTGTAGATCTCCGCGATGAAAAAGAAGCAAAAGGAAGTCGATGGAAATCGACTCTGATTCCCATGAATTGGACTCAAAAGGATTCGTAGATTCAAGCAGAAATGGAGGGGTTTCCACAGATTTCGTCACGAAATCGATGAAATCGATGGATTCAAGTGACAGCAAGAACAAATCTAGGTTGTGGATGACAGACCACAGATCTGGATCGAGAGAAATGGAGAGAGGGATGAGGGTTTGAGAAGTGGATCAACAGATGAAATGGGGCAGATGAATTAGGGTTTGGGGAGTAGATTGGGGGTGGACGGATGAATTAGGGTTTGGGGAGTGATTGAGAGTGGGTTGGGAGAGAGTTTTTAGAAAGTGAGAGAGTAAAAAATCCGAAATGGATTTGGGCGGCCCAAATCTAGTTAATTAGATGAGTTAGGATAGGTTTTTAATTTTGTTAATTAGATTAGGATAGTTAATTAGTGTCGTTTTTAATTATGGGAGTGTTGGTCCACAGTGGAAAAGGGTAGTAATTTTAAAAAGTAAGGACGGTATGATGGTAAAAAAACAGAGTAGGACTTTTATAGAAATACAGTAGAAATGAGTGAAATGGGACATTTATAAAATTATGGAGGGAGTAGTATTCATTTTTAGGTTAGACTCCTAGCAGCGGCAAGCTTTTGAGCGAGCTCGTTGTCCAATTGGAGAGTCACATGTGAGCGTGCTCGGGCATTGTACATTGATGAGTTCGAGCTCGCTTAATTTTTTTTTCAATAAAAATATTTTATTAATTTAAATTTAAAACATACATGAAAAAAAAGGAAAAGTTACATGCCACCTCCGAAGCGTGTCCAAATTTCTTCCATCAAATCATACTAGAGTTTTGCGAGTGCTCTTTTATCTCAAAGGCTTTCTTTCTGCTTCAGGTAGTCTTAAAAGCTCGGCGGGGCTCCTTGTCTCGTACTCGGACTCGCTTCGGCTGCAGAGGTTAATTCTTCATATGGGATCCAATTGGTTACAGAATCGCTTTCATCTTCAACTATCATGTTATGCAAAACAATGCAAGCATACATGATGTCTGACAAAGTCTCCCGGAACCAAGAACACACCGGCCAACTAATTATAGCCCAACGAGCTTTGAGAACGCCGAGAGCTCTTTCCACGTACTTGCGTGCGGTTTCTTGTTTCCTCGCAAACAAACATCTCTTCACCGTGGTCGTACAGGGGAGAGTCTTCACAAAGGTTGGCCAACATGGATAAATGTCGTCAGCTAGATAGTAGCCCATTTTGTGCAGAGTGTCGTTTTTGGAAAAAGACACCGTTGGGCTCTTTCCTTGCAGATAATCCTAGAAAACATTCGACTGATTGAGCACATTGATATCGTTGTTTGAGCCAACGACCCTGAAAAACGCGTGCTAAATCCAAAGATCTTGAGAAGCAACGGCTTCAAGCAAGACAGTCGGGTGCCCCTTCTTCTGGTTGTGTACGTCCCTTTCCACCTATTTGGGCAGTTCCTCCACTGCCAATGCATGCAGTCAATGCTACCTAGCATACTGGGGAAGCCGTGCTTTGATTCGTGCATTTGCAGAAGCCGGTTGCAGTTAGCCGTATTTGGTGACCGCAAATACTCAGCGCCGAAGGCAGATATGATTGCTCGACAAAAATAATCAAGCGATTGCCGACCAGTGTTGTCTCCCATCCGTAGATACTCGTTGTATTGATCAGCGCAACCACCATTTGCGAGTTTACGCAACGCCATTGTACATTTCTGGAGTGATGTGAACCCGGTTTCCCCGTTGCATCCGCACGCTGTTGAAAATAAGGTTCCCGAGCATCCACCGCCTTGCAGATTATGTTGAATAATTTTTTTCTCATACGAAATTGGTGCCGGAAGATGTCTTCGTCCCATGTTGGAAACTCGGAGAAATAATCCGCATGAAGACAGGTCTGAGCATCAAGGTGGTCACGCTGCACCACCGTCATTTTCCTCTTTGAACTTTGGATGGCATCAGCGGTAGCCGTCTTCTCCTCATGTTCCTCGGCGATTGCTTCGGCGGCCTTCACCATGAGATTGCCGAACATGACGAGAATTTGGGTCGTAAACTGCCGGAATTCTTCCATTCTAGCGTTGTAATAATCATCGTCGTCCGGCATGATTTTTTAAAGGATCAAAATAACAATATGAAGGTGTTGAGGAGATTTGAGAGAGAATTGAAGAGATTGATGTATGAAATGAGAAAAAAATGATGTATTTATAGGTGGGAATGAGAGAATTTAAAAAAAAAAGGTGGCCGTTGGCGATCGTAACAGCTAGCGATCGCGCCAACCAGCGATCGCCAAGTGTGACCCCACATCAGCGAGCACACTAGCGTACAAGCTCGGCTTAGAGAGCGCATGCGTACGCGCGCCGAGCTCTCCAACGGTGTGCGAGCACTCAAATGTTGCTCGCTTGGATAGCGAGCGCGCCGCTGCCCACAGTCTTATTCTGTTATTCTTGTCATTTTTTTTTTGAGAATTTAAGTTATTATAACATTTTTTCTATTGTATATTTAAATTATAGCACTTTCCTTAAACTCTTAAAATTTTAGCACTTGTTTCAAATTTTACCCCTCCTACTTATTTTCACGTATTCTTCTATGTTGTTCCTCTCACTCTCCCTCCCTCCCTCCCGCTCCAGCAACCACCACCACCATCTGCCACCGCGCCGCCCCAACCACCACAACACCGGCGGCGTCTCTTCCTCCTCCTCCTCCTCTCTCTCTCTCTCTTATCAAAATCGTGGCAGCAATCACCACCACCACATCCTCGCTGCCGCTGCCCTGGCGCCGCCCCAACCACCACAACTCCGGCGGCGCCTCCTCCTTCTCCCCCTTCCCCCACTCTACGTCTCTCTCAAATATACCACAAATCAAGTCATTCTCTCTCACAGATCTACGTTGTCGCGGAGGAAAACGCCCCTTCCAGATCTGGAACTGAGTCAACACAACCGCTGCCACAGCCTCCCGCTTCGCTCGCTCCAACCCCGAGCACAACGGCAGCAGTACCCCACAGCGTACTCCGTCAGCGCGTGCGTGGAGAACGCCTCGCAGCCGGCTGTAATCCGACAGAGCAGCTCCAACGTCATCAGCGCTCTCTCCGCATCACAATTGGGGGAAAAAATTGAAAGTACGAACTTTATTTTGTTTAATCTTAATTGGATGTTTATTTTATCAAATGATTATGCAACTTTGCTAGTTCCCTTGATGCTCGATTGATTTCAGATTAGTTTATGGGTTGATTGTTGGCTCAGTTATGTTAGCTCAGTTATATTTTTATAATGTTAAACATTCATAATATAAAAATTTCTATTGTTGCATTTCCGGCTGATTTGTCATTAGATTTTCTTCTACTTAGCTGGTTTGGTTTTTACTTTCTGCTCAAGAGCTTCAAAAAAGCTATTCAGTTTCACTTTCTGCAACTTTGATTTTTTTTTCCCCCAATTGCAATTACTTGCTGCCGCATTCTTTATAAGATGATGAACTTCATGGATTTGGTTATAATTTGTGTGTGTGTGGTATCTACAATAACTTTTTCTAGCTTAATTTAAGAATACTATTTTATTTTCATGTTTATGTTGCCATCTATAAGTTGTTGCCTGCTCATGTGTTCTTGCTTCATGGCTCCAGTCATGTTGATTTTGAATTTGCTAAATTATGCCATTGCAATGACAAAAGTAGATCCACTTATTGACTTTGCGAATTTCTCTGAGTGCACTCACATATTATCTTCCGTTTGTCCACGTGAGTATGTTTAAGAAAACATAGAATTGACTTAGAGAATTGCACATTCTCAGTCTCTCTAGTGGAATTCTACTCCATTTCTACTTTCTAACAAGCCTTGGTTTTTCAATTTCACCGGGTATCTTTGAGCATTTCAGTAGAATTCTTCACGAAGGAGAAATAGATAAGCGCTTGCCGTTCTTAATTGAAGGCCTCTTTGCATCTGGATAACGATGAAGATGAATTTGGATGAAGAGCAGATGAGAATAAAGAACGAGACAAAGACAAATTTGGTAGTCTTAGGAGTTTAATCTACTACTTGATAATCATCACACTGTAATAAATGTGTCTTCCCTTTTTTTTATATTGTTCACATCAAATTTGTTCTAATTCACAGTAAATATTTTTGTGATTCACAACTATTTTTTTGGGATTCACACTGTAATTATTGTTTCTTCCCATTTGTTTTCTTTTTTCAGTCGCCAAAAAAAATTGTGACCACCTGCAGGGGTGGCGGCAAAGAGTAGTCGGTGGATTTTTTTTTTGGTGAGTCACAAAATTTTTTTCGTGACCACCGACGGCGATGGTGGCGGCTGCAGAGGGGAGGTGAATTTTGTGACCACCGACGACGGCCAGGGGGTGTGAATCACAATTTTATTTTGGTGAGTCACAAAAATTTTTAGGTGACCATAGGCGGCGGCGCGGCGATTACTTATTTTCTTTGGTGATTCACATTTTTTTGATGAGTCACAAAATTTTTTATGTTATCACCGGCGCAGGCGCCCACGGCGATGGTGGCGGCGGAGCTGCAATTTCTTTTTTTTCGATGAGTCACATTTTTTTTTGTGCGGCAGCAGCGCGAGAATATTTTTTTGTGTTTTTGGTGAATCACATTTTTTTTGGTGAGTTTCAAAACTTTTTTTTTGTGACTCACCGACGGTGGTGGTGCGGCAGTTTTTTTTTTGGCGAGTCACATCTTTTTTTGTGGTGAGTCACAAAATTTTATTTGTGACTCACAACTGGCGCGGCGCGACAGTTTTTATTTTTTTGTGAGTCACAGGCGATAGTGGCGGCGGCGTGGCAGGTTTTTTTTTGGGTGAGTCACAAAATTTTTTTTGTGACTCACCGTCAGCGGCGGCGGCGACTGCGGCAATGGCGCGGCGGCCGAAAGGCGGTTGTGGGAGCGGTGTATTGAGTTTGGAGTTGAGAAATGTGAAAAACTATAAAATCACCAAATAATTTTTGTTACTTGGTATAATTGGTAATTTGAATAAAGATGAAGGGGCAAAAAAGTCGCAAAGTGCTAAAATTTTAATAAACTAAAAAACTGCTAAAATTATAATAGGAAAAGTGCTATTATCCTTATCCCCTCTTTTTTTTTTTGAAATAATTAGGAGATGATTATGATTCAATTAATTTGTTAAGTAATCTATTTTATACCTTTAATCATACTTTTCCATTTCATTTTCTGTATCATTCACTATTTCACCTCTCTTTACCCACTTTATTTCAGTATTCGCTCTTTCTACTCTTTATTTCACTTTGAAAACTCCACTACACATACTTTCTATTCTTAATTATTTTTTCCTTAAATTCCGTACCCAAAAGAAACAGACCAAACCTGGTGGGTCAAAGATAGTAACATTTTTTAACAACTACCACTATTCACACCGTTCTATTGATAATGTCCCCTACTTTTTAAACACAGTTATTAAGGAGTAAGAGTAAATGAATAGAAAATAGTAAGCCTCATTATTTTTAACACACAAACTTCAGTGCATTGGTGCACTGTATGAGATGGGTTTGACCCGCAAAATTCAACCAGACACAAGATGACCCGCTGTTTAAAAAAAAAAAAAACAACAACAACAACATTACATTATATATATTATTAACAAAAGCTAAAGCATGTATAAGTGAGCTAGCCTAGCAGTGCTCTAGTTATAGTGCTTGCTGGATGCACGCCCCAGGTTCGACTCTCATAAGGATCGTATTGTACCTTTTTGGCCTTTATGTTTCTTTTTATTTTCATTTATGAATTTTCAGATATTGATATTTATTGAAAATGGCAGTTAGCCTAGTGGGAAGTGTGGTAGCCTATGAACATTTAAATCTCGGGTTTGATTCTTACCAACGCATTTCAATATTTTTTTCCTTTTCTCCTTTTCTCCTTTTCCCTTTTCCCTTTTTCAGTTTTTTTTTTTTGTTCTTTTTTCGCTTTTCCTTTTATATTTTCAATTTTCTATTCTATTTTTTTTTTGTTTTCAATTGTTTTCTTTTTTTCCCCTTTCTCATTTTCCCTTTTTCAGTTTTTTTTTTCGCTTTCCTTTTTACATTTTTAGTTTTCTTTTCGATTTTTTTATTTTTATTATTTTTTTAATATTACTTTTTTTCACGACAATGTTTACTTTTGTTCACGAGAACGCGTACTTTTAATTATTTTGTCAAGTAATTATTTTCGTAATGAAAAGTAATCACTAAATACAGAAAAATAATGTTTCAAAAATATTACTTTTCTTAACGATAATATTTACGTTGATTTACGAGAATTTGTACTTTAGTTATTTGGTAAAGTAAATATTGTCGTGATAAAAAGCACTCCTTCCGACCCATTGATAATGTTCCCTATTCCTCTTTGGGGTGTCCCATTGATAATGTCCCCATCCAAAAATGAAACTAATTAGCACTCTAATCTTGGTTTTAATTTTGATATTTATTAGGGCCCACCACTACCAAACCCCTAATCACATATATACTCCAGCCCTCATCCGCCGCATTCACCAAAAACATCTTCAACTCTCTCTCTCTCTCTCTCTCTCTCTCTCTCTCTCTCTCTCTCTCTCTCGCTCTCCAGTTGCAATACCATATCCTCACCATTCTCTCACGATATTTCGCCACCGTCATGAAATCTGAACATGATTTCGCCTGTGCCATGAAATATGAACTAGATTTTGTCCTAAATTCCAAAATTCATGACGATTGTGCCTTGGCAAAATCGGAGGCTGATCTTGCTCTCTCTGTTCTGTCCCCAAATCGTGCCCCAACCGCCGTAATTGCATGGGCCACAAAATTTGAGATCCGTGATGCAATCCGTGGTGATTTGGCTTTTCAGGCAGTAATGGCTTTTCAGTTAGCCTAGTGGAAATGTGTGGTAGCCTATGAACATTTAAATCTCAGGTTCGATTCTTACCAACGCATTTCAATATTTTTTTCCTTTTCTCCTTTTCCCTTCTCCCTTTTTCAGTTTTCTTTTTTTCTCTTTTTTCGCTTTTCCTTTTATATTTTCAATTTTCTATTCTATTTTTTTTTTCAATTGTTTTATTTTTTTTCCTTTTCTCCTTTTCCCTTTTCCCTTTTTCAGTTTTTTTTTTTCGCTTTCCTTTTTACATTTTTAGTTTTCTTTTCAATCTTTTTTTGTTTTTTATTTTTTTATTTTGTTAATATTACTTTTCTTCACGACAATGTTTACTTTTGTTCACGAAAACGCGTACTTTTAGTTATTTTATCAAGTAATTATTTTCGTAATGAAAAGTAATAACTAAATACAGAAAAGTAATGTTTCAAAAATATTACTTTTCTTAATGATAATGTTTACTTTGATTCACGAGAATTTGTACTTTAGTTATTTGGTAAAGTAAATATTGTCGTGATAAAAAGTACTCCCTTCGACCCATTAACAATGTCCCTTATTCCTTTTTGGGGTGTCCCATTGATAATGTCCCCATCCAAAAATGAAACTAATTAGCACTCTAATCTTGGTTTAAATTTTGATATTTTATTGGGGCCCACCACCACCAAACCCTAATCACATATATGCTCCAGCCCTTATCCGCCGCATTCACCAAAGACATCTTCAACTCTCTCTCTCTCTCTCTCTCTCTCTCTCTCTCTCTCTCTCTCTCTCTCTCCAGTTGCAATACCATATCCTCACCATTCTCTCACAATATTTCGCCACCATCATGAAATCTGAACATGATTTCGCCTCCGCCATGAAATATGAACAAGATTTCGTCCTAAATTCCGAAATTCATGACGACTCTGCCTTGGCGAAATCGGAGGCTGATCTTGCTCTCTCCGTTTTGTCCCTAAATCGCGCCCCAACCGCCGTAATTGCATGGGCCACAAAAATTGAGATCCGTGATGCAATCCGTGGTGATTTGGCTTTTCAGACGGTAATGGCTTCGACAAAGATATAGGAACTACATTTTATATAGAAACTAGGAACCAATCTAAGCCATTCATACTATAAGATCAATGAATATGATTTAATCTCATAATTAGCTGGTCAAACCCATTTTTTTGGTCAATCCCGTGTCTTTTATTTAAGTAGGGTTAGAATAGTAATTTATGCCATTTATGTTGTGCAAAATCGTAATGCATTAAATAGAATAATGTTGGGAAATTTATTAGTAAGAGTTTTGATGAATTCCAAAACCAACTGACCCCAACCGAGTAGATGTTGCCAGAACCTAATGTTAGTAGGTAGGCTCGCTGTTTGAGCATTGTTAAGATTTTATCTTTACAGGTCTCCAGCTGAAGATGGCAACATGGCATCACTCGGACAGAACATCAGTTGTTAGGAAAATAACTGAGCGTTCATCAGATGAGAAGCAGTAAAGGGGAAGAGAACATCAGATGAAAGAAAGCCATCTGAGCGTTCGAACCCAACTGATCAGATACAAGGAAGACAACTGAGTGTTCAGTTTCAGAACATCAGTTGTAGAACTCAACCGAGAAGATCACAGCTTTGAAGATGAAGTCAGCTGAGAGTTCAACTGTTAGTTGTCAGATAAGAACATCGACTGAAGAACAAGTTAGTTGAAGATCGAAAGTCTTAACCGACCACTCCTCGTTGGAAGTTTGTTGTTAAGATTTGAATTTCAAAAAGAAGTCACGTGAGGGTTTGACCGTTCAGTCATTACACCATTTGGCCTAACACAAGGCTATCTCAGATGGAAAGCAGATGAGCACAGATGCCATATCGGGAAAGTCTGCAGAAATGAGAGACAAGCCATCGCTTTCAAAGATCAGAGATCAACAGCTCCTCCAACGGCTAGTTGATACTCTCCACCTATTAATAGAGGCATTCATTCATTCGAAAGAAAAAAAAAAGATATATACGCGAGAAAAAACCAGAGAGCGAAAGAAAGAGCAATATTCTTCACAAGCTGAACTGAATTTAATCTCCTAGAACATCACTTGTTGAGAGTTCTAGAGTTAGTTAGTTTTTGTGTCTTTAGATCGAACCTTGAGAACATCACTTAGTGAGAGTTCGTAGAGAGTTAGATCATAGCTCACTTCTCGTTCGAGCTTTTTGTTGGAACCCCATTTACTTTCACCTGAAAAGGTTTAGGATCCTACTCTTCCCGCAACTGAGTAGATAGGTTGTTTAGTACCCGGAAACTAAACTGTAAGGTTGATAAGTACCCGCAAACTTATCCTTGACGGTTGCTCAGCCCGTGTAAGCTGAGTGGTTTGTCCAGAAGAACTTGGACAGAGTTGTGTGGACTCACAACTCCCCGTGGACGTAGGAGTGTTATCTCCGAACCCCGTTAATTCTCGGTGTGCTTGTGTTTTTCTTTATTCAGTTATTTCTTGCATTCTCAACCGACTGACTAACCAGCATACAAATCGCATCTGTGCATTTTCAACTGTTTTGGTTTTTGACAAACCGTGCATAAAAGCGTGAGTTGTTTTACGAGTTTAATTTCCACCACATTCCGCACAGCACTACACTTCCAACTGAGTGCTCTTTACTCAGTTGCGATTCCAACTGAGCTGCTCTACTCAGTTGAAGTTATTTTTGGGGGTTAAGTTTGAAAATCATAACTGGTGTATTCCCCCCCCCCCATACACCAGTAACTCATATCGAGACCATCATATAAAGTGATGCATAAACTAGTGCAATGTGATGCATAAATGCATATTGTTTATAAAGAACAAATAAAATTTATAAAAGTGTGTACTTACAATTAATAAAGCATTACGTATATTGTATTTGTATTCGTATTCATATATGATATCATAACTAATGCATTATGTACATTATTTTCATATTTATTATTTGATGTTCTAGGAACAATATTTTAATGCATTAACACGATTTACGTGATGCATCAATATGAAACTGTAAATGCACAAAAGACTGATTACTACAATTAATGCATTACATAAATAGTATTTGTGCAATACATTTGTGCGATTTACGCATTACCATTCCGAGAATTACTTTAATTCATCATGTTGTTCCACGCCTACAGTGAGCTCAACATTGTTAATCTCGTACGACATTGTTTCGATGACCAATGTAGATGACAGAGAGATAAGAGTGGTGAGAGAAAGACCACAAATTATGCAAATTATTTTTACTTCATGAAACATTTGTTACCAAATGTTAGAATGAGAAAAAGCCAGTGCATCGAAAAAAAGAAGTGGTTGACCACATTCATCTTCCAATAATGGAGAATGGAAAGAACTAAAATTAAATATCCATCTCTGAATCATTCGATGTTCTGTTATTTGAAGTTCTGAGCATACTTTTACGATGCATTAACAACATTTACGTGATGGATCAACGGAAACTATAAATGCACAAAATATGAAAAGATCCATTACCACAGTTAATGTATTACGTATATAATATTTGTGCATTACATTATTTACATTTATGCATTAGTGTTCAACAAAAACTAATGTACCAACAGCAAAATCTTTATTCTTTGTTCTGATTCCTACATTGAAACGCTATATCAACATCACAATCTCTTGTTTTATACCAAATTTCCAATTTCAATGAAAAAAGAAACAAGGAGAAGGAAAGAAAATTAGGATTACGAACTATGAAAAAGTAAAGAGTGGAGATAAGAGAGAAGAGTGTGTAATAAAACTAAACAGAGAAGTTGCAGTGAAAATGTCCATATTTTAGAGAGAGAGAGAGAGAGAGGACGAAGAAGGAGGTGAAGCGTGAGATGAGACGACGGTGGTGGTAGTGGCAACGCCGGTGGTGGCGGTTCGTCTATAACAGATTGTAGAAAAAGAGGAAAGATGAAGAAGAAAATTTTGATGAAAGGTGGATAGAATAGAGCAAGAGCAGTGTCCGCAGCGGTGGTGGCGGTGATGGTGAGTTGTGGTGGTGGTGAGAGAAAAAGTAGAAAGATGAGGAAAAGTATCGATTGAGCCACTAATAGGAGAAAAAGATGGAAGTTCGCTGATTTATTTTTTCCCAAAATAGCCTCAACCCCTTGTTTTTGAATCCATATCAATATTTTTGATTAAATCTTAGCCACACATAACTTGACAATGAGTGGATAGGATTAGTTCCTATTTCTCATATAAGGGGTGATTATCGCAAGTTCATATATATATATATATATATGGAGAGTATCATATAGGAACTATTTATACGAGAACTAGGAACCAATCTAAGCCATCTATCCTATAAGATCAATGGATATGAATTAATCTCTTAATTAACTAGTCAAGCTCGCTCTTTTTGGTCAATCCCGCGTCTTTTACTTAAGTAGGGTTAAAATAGTAATTTTTGCCATTTGTGCGATACAAAATCGTGATGCATAAATTAGTGCAAAGTGATACACAAATGCATATAACTGTTTATAAAGAGCATATCGAATTTATAAAAGTATGTATTTATACAATTAATACATTAGGTATATCATATTCGTATTTATATTCACATATAATATCATAATTAATGCATTATGTACATTATTTTCGTAATTATTATTTAATATTTTGTGAATAATTTCATGATGCATTAACACAACTTACGTGATGCATCAATATGATTCTGTAAATGTGTTCAACCTAAAATTCTAGGTTGCACGCAATTAAACGTGTTCAAAATAGAATTACCAAGTTAAACCTGAATACCGTATCTCACAAGGAAAGCTTAGCAGGGTGATTATTGTATTGCGAAAAGAAAAAGAAAATAAAATAAAAGTAGTAAATAAATTGAGGATGATTTGTTTTAGACTAATAAATTAAAAACAACTATTTAATCTAGGCAGAAAAATAAAACCCTAATTCTAAGAACATGGATATAATCATAAACATAATTGAACTAAAAATAATAACTCACAATTTAATTGGAAGAAGAATGACGAAAAACTGAAATTAAACTGAATCCGTGGTGAAAATTCTGTCACAAAATCCTTACGAATGGAACTGGAATAGCAGGGGTTTGTGTTTTGGAGCGGAAGAAAAAGCGTAAGAAATAAATCTGATCTCATCCCTATTTATAGGGACTTAGCGCCGACTACAGTACGAGCAATCGCCTAGAACGAGCGACCGCTTCCTTTGCATTCTTTTCTTGACGCCGCCTCAAGCTCAAGCGATGGCTTGGGGCAGGAGATCACCTGCGCCATACTTTTACTTCAAGACAAGCGATCGCTAGTCATAGGCGATCGCTTAGTGTTGCTCTCTGTTCCTCGCTCATCACTCATTAACCATCATAGGCGTGCGCCTGAGATAGGCGACCGCATGGCCACACAACTTATCCAAAAAAAGAACGATCGCCTACTTCAGGTGAGCGCCTACTCTAGGTGTTGTTCCAATCGTTTCAACTCTTAATTACACAAGCGGTTGCTTCCTTTATGCGATCGCCTAGCTTTTGCCCCAAACTTCAATATTCCTACAACTTCGCACAATTAATCTATAATTTTGAAGCAAAAACCTGCATTTCTCACAAAATACTCGATCTAGAAGATTAGTGCATTTATTACTTAAAAAAACACGAACCAAGTTAAATTCTATAAAAATGCACCCTAAATTCTATCCAAAATACGACCAAAAACAGGTGAAACGAAATGCACAAAATAGAAAAAGTCTGACTACCACAATTAATGCATTACGTATATGATATTTGTGCATCACTATACTTTGTTTTATGCATTACATTGTGTAATTTTAATATATCATCGCCTCACACTCAATTTCTTCTACACCACCGCCTCTCCACCATCCCCAAAATCTGCTAGCCGACTGCCATGATCTCCGCTGTATAGGATTTCAATATATACAAAAACTCATCTGAAAAACCTCAAATTGAGCCATCAATTCATTGCTTTGTTCAAGGGTTTGAAAGAATATACAAAGTGTATACATCTTCGTGATCGGCCTGAGGAACAGGTAGCGGCGACAGCTATGGACCTGCTGAAGTGGGTGGAGTCGGTGGTACGAGATTAGTTGATGTGGCAGTGTGCAACAACACTGATGGTGGTGTTTGGCGATGGTGGTGGTGACGATTGCGGCGGCAGTAAAAATGTCTGCACTTTTGGTGAGAGAGAGAGAAAGAGAGAGAAAAGCGTGAGACGTCGGTGGTGGTGGTAGCGGCGCCGGTTGTGATGGGTTGTGATGCTTTGTTAGTGCTGCATACGAGCCAAACGGTTCGCGAGCTATTCGGAGCTCGGCTCGAAAAAAGCTCGTTCGAAGTTCGTTCGTTTACTAAATAAGCCGAGCTCGAGCCTCAAATCGAGCTCGACAAATTTTTTGAGCCGAGCTCGAGCATACCTATGTTCGGCTCAAAATGCTCGTGAACACGTTCGAGTTCGATAGTAAGCGAGCTAGCTCGCGAATCATGTTCGCGAACATGTTCACGAATTTTTTAATATATATTTTTTATTTAATACTTTTTAATGTTAATATTTAACTTATATATAATTAATAAAATCATAATTTTTAGTTTATCGAGCCGAGCTCGATCCAAACGAATATATAGAGAGCCGAGCTCGAACCGAGCTCGAGCTTGGTTGCAACCCATCGAGCCAAGCTCGAGCTCAAAACACAAAGTTCGAATCGAGCTCGAGCCGAGCTCGAGCCTTATAATTTTCGAACGAACCGAGCTCGAGCCTGCTAGTGTTCGGCTCGGCTCGGCTCGTATACACCCCTAGCGGTGGTGGCAACAAAGGTGGTCGGCGGTAGTGATGGTGGGTGGTGGTGGTGGTGGTGGTGATAGAGAAAAAGAAAAAAGGGGAAGAGAAGTGTCGATTGAAATAGGGGAGAAAGGGGGAAGGTTCATTGATTTTCTTTTTCTCAAAATAGCCTCAATCCCTTGTTTATGAATCCATGTCAATTTTTTAGATTTAATTGTAGCCACACATTATTTGCTAAGGAAATGAATGGTTTAGATTAGTTCTTATTTCTCATATAAGGATTAGTTCTTACAGGATCCACGCACGCACGCACACACACACACACACACACACACACACACACACACACATATATATATATATATATATATAGAGAGAGAGAGAGAGAGAGAGAGAGAGATTTATTCCCATGAGAAAGCCCCTTAAAGTGAGAAATAGGAATTAATATCCACCGTTGATTATATTTACATGGAGGGTCAAGATTTGGCCTGGTCAAAGCGAGTCAAACCTGGTCAACCCTTTGAATTTTTTTCAATTTTTTTAGATTATTTTTTTTAGGGTCAGCTCATATGCACCGCTTCACATATTCGGATGGACCACACTATATAACGAGATGCACCACTAAGTGCATTGATATGCACCAGATTTTTTGTTTTTGTTTTTTGTTATTACGGTGAGGTCATATGCACCACACAATGTATTCATATGCACCACACTATATAACGAGATGCACTACTAAGTGCATTAAGATGCACTAATTTTGTTTTCGTAAAACACTGTGCATCTAGTTATACTGTGTGGTGCATCTAGTTACACTTTGTGGTGCATTTGGTTACACATTGTGGTGCATGTCCGTTTTTTTTTCAGTTTTTTTTTACAAATGTTTTTCCCGGCTCCGCCTTCAGCTCCGATTTTACAGCTCCGTCTTCGCTCCGATTACTAATATAAGAATAATTGTCGGGCAACAATTTGGACTTTTTCGGCTTGCTCCGAGGCCTTCGGCTGCCCTCGCTCGAATCTTGACCAAAGAAGAAGCGACAAACTAAAAAACGAATAGGCAAACAAAAAATAGGGGGAAAATAGATCTGAAAATTTTAAAAAAAAAAATATCGAACAAAAACGAAATAAAAAACCTAAAAATCTGGTGCATCTCAAGGCACTAAGTGGTGCATCTCGTTATATATTATGGTGCATCCAAATATGTGAAGTAGTGCATATGAGGTGACCGTAAAAAAAATAAAAATAAAAATAAAAATAAAACGAAAAGCTAGGGTATCTCAATGCACTTAGTGGTGCATCTCATTATGTAGAGTGGTACATCTGAATATGTGAAGTGGTTCATATGAGCTGACCCTTAAAAAAATTGAAAAAAAAAATCAATGGGTCGACCCGGGTTTGACCCGCTTTGACCAGGCCAAATCTTGACCCTTCATCACCCATAGATCTATGATAGAGATTTATTCTCATTTCTTAGAATAATATTTATTATCATATGATCTCTCTCCTATATATATATATATATATATATATATATATATATATACACGTATATATATATATATATATTATGTAATTCTAAAAAAATCTATATAACTTAAAGCTGGTTTTGCTTTTGAAATTTGATAACTATTTGAAAAGAAATATCATCGAAATATCTTAGAAAAGAAAGAAGCTACTATAGTATGACATTGTAGAACCAGCTAAACTATTCACTCAGTGGCGGAGCTAGGATTTTAAAAACGGTCGGACGAGATTATATTTATGTATTTGGTCACAAATTTGGACACACAAACATATATATGGAGGAGATCATATGTAAATCCATTTTTCCGTAAGAAATGAGAAGCGATCTGAACCATTGATCTTCATAGATCTATGGTTGAGATTTATCGATGCATTATAAGTAAACACAAAAAACATTATCATAACAATGCATTGTAATAATCCAAAAATACATTATTATGAGTATGCATTGTAATAATATAGAAAATACATTATTTTATTATATAAAATGCATTATTTTTATTTTTTACGGGAAAAGTATGTATATATATATATATATATATATATATAAGTGGAGAAAAATATAAAAAATTCAAGCTAAATATACTTATAAAAAAAATTGCCCTTGTGATCGCCAAGGGTGCCAGTGTGCTATCTCCCCCCACTGCACATAGCCATTTTTATATTATAATACATTTTCTATTTCAATATCGTCGTGTAAAATTTGGGTCACATTCATGTATATGAAAAGGGATAGATATAATGTTGTATGTAAAAAACCTTGGTCAGTAGAAAGTTGGCTATGATGATGCTTAATTGGTTAAACTTATAAGTTTCTTCAAAGTATAATTGACGACATCTAAACTCCCTTTAATGAAAAACAAATTTTTGTAAGAATTTATGAAAAACTAATTAAGAACACCAAAAAGAATATTTTCTCAGATATATATTGTATAGAAACTTGTTATATTTATAATCTTTATCACCACTAACATGTTATAGGCTTATATCCTCCAAAAACACAATAATGTATTAAGAAGTTAACCCAAAATTACCCTCTTTGGAAATTGGAAGCGGGTTGATATGAGCATTATTACAAGTAGTGTATGTTCCATTTTGTGCAGTGGGGATGGTTGATTTTGTGGAGGAGTCGTGTCTTCCACTTTTGACTTTGATATGGCTAAGTGTTGTCAGTCAGTGATAAAGAGTCAACCCTAGGTACAATCTTCCTCTTCCTCCTCGATGCTACTACTCGTATTTTAGTGACTAGCGAGTGCCCATTTTTCCCTTGCCTTATTATTATGGCCTCTAATTTATTGACTTTAATCAAATTGAAGGGTTGTATATCAAAGTAAGACTTTTGTTTATATACAATTGATATTTATTTCACTATAATTTTTCTATTTGAAATGTTTATTATTACATATTAATTATTTGTCCAATTATCTCAATATTAAAGATTATATAGTGTGTTGTAGATCACAGAAGATTATATAATCGGCATCTTATGAGATATAAACTAATATTCACAATCGAGACAATTTGGACGAGTTGTTGGTTTAGATTGTAGCATAATAGTATTAAATAGTTTATCTTGACTATTTATTTATGCTAATACGTTAATCGTATTGAAAGGATCACAGTGAGATTAATTCTTTGTTCTGACTTATTAAGAATTAAAGATCTCGGTGACTTAAATAGTCTTAACCTTAATTGGGCTTATCAGTATGAATAAGTGTCTGACTATTACTTTGATCTATTATAAATGAGAACTTGAAAGTGGTTCGAAATTTCGTATTTTGGGCAGTGGCAATTCTTATTTGATATTGATGGAGCTGTAATAAGGATCCGTGTCCTATGAATAATGAGATGATAATATTCTCTCGAGGAACTTAATAAGTTTATTATACTAAACCCTGTAGGTGGAATTAGTTCCAGTATAATAATAAGTTTAAGTGGTAGCACTCGAGATAATTATTTATTAGTAAATAATTAATTGATTAATTAATTGCTGTCAGAAGTATTTAATTATTGAATGGATATTCGATAGTCTTAAACACGGAGATTAATTAAGTCTAATACTAGCTCTGACTCAACTAAATAAATAAGAGGGTAAGTCAGTATTAATTCTTTAGTGGAATGAATTAATATGTATATCTGATATATATTTCTGAGCTGAATAGATTAAATCAGATATTATCGGGCCAATCTTATTTAAGCTAGCAGATCCCTGAACTGGCACAATGGCCTGTGTCTCTAAGTGGGCTAGGCACCTGTCTCCTACGGCCCGTAAGGGCTGTCTAGGTTTAATGAATATGAGCAGTTATTTATCCATAAATACAAGGCTCATAAGACTCATTATTAACTTGCATTCTAAGCAACTAAAGCCTAGAGTGTGAGAGAGAAAAAACCGGCACCCCCCATAGAGAGAGAGAGAGCTCGAAGTCGATCCCATCCATCATCGTGCTCTAACCGGGAACAGTTCGGAAGGTCAACTCTGGAGTCGTTGTGCATCAAATTTGCAGGTATTCCGAATAAACATCCTATGATTGTAATTAAATTCATAGGAGCATCTAGGTGTGGATTTTGTATGTGTTTGTTAGATATCTATAACTAATCCATGGGTGCATTGCACGTGCCATACATAAAAAAAAAAATTACAGCGGCAACGGCTAATTCAACGGGCAAAATGACTATTTTTAGCCGATTAAAATTTTTTTTATTACACCATATTTTTACCTATAAATACCACATTTCATCACACCACATTCACACCATATTCACACCTTAAATCTCCATTTTTCTCCTACAATTCCATCTTTTTTTCGCATCTATTTCACATAATTATCTCTCAAATGGATCCTAACAATCCATGGTCGTCGTCATGGTGTCCCCCTGAAATGGCGGAGGAAGGGCAATACGGAGGATATACTGGGGCGGGGCTTGATTATATCAACCTCAACTCGTCCGTCGGCGAGTCCTTCCACACTGTGATCAGCGACGAGGATAGTCCCTCATCCGAGGCGGCACAAGCCAAAGGCAAGGGAAAGCAACGGCCCAAAGGCAAAGAGAAGGCACGGGCCGATCTCACCGTCGCAAATGTCCATCCACCTCCTCGTCCGGCCGCCGACGCCAAACCAAAGAGGCGCAGTTACACGGTGGAACAAGGGACCGCCGTCGCCCAAATCTGGAAGGAGGAGACGTGCAACTCCATCCTCGGCAAAGATCAAAGTGGCGACAAGTACTTGGGGCAAGTGGCGGAGAGGTACAACGCCATGTTCGACGACGACCTCAACACAAAGACAGTGAAGAGCTTCTTCGTCCGAATCTCCAACTGGGTGAAGGAGTGGATGATAGCCTTCCACAATGCGCAGAAGAAAAGACCCAGCGGCGCCTCCGACAAGATGGTCAGGGACCAAGCCCAGGCGATATACAGCTCCCATGAAGGGAGCACCTTCATGCATTTTGGTAACTAGGAAATTTTGGCGGATTACCCTAAAATCCTCCACCAAGAATTTCTCGACGTTCCGTCCATGAAGCGGACGAAGAATACCGCAGAAGGCGCCTACACCTCGTCTGGAACGCCGCACGGATCGAGCGAGGCAACAGAAGAGGAAAGCATGGCTCCCCCCCGCCCACAGGGACGAGACGCGGCAAAGGCGGAGGCAAGGGCAGCCAGAGGAAAGGGAAAAAAGAAGGTCAGCGAGGAGGCGGAGTTCGGGTTGATGGTCGACTCTACAAATGAAAGGCTAAGCAGCATCATCGCGGCGAAGAATAACCTCGCCGAGGCAATGAGGTAGCGTGCTCGGGCGAAACAAGACGCCACCAATGCAAGGATCATCAACACGAATACGTCAAACTACACGCCGGAGTAGTTGGAGCTCCATATGATGATGGTTGCCGACATCAAACGACGTCGCGGATAGGCTTAGTTATTTTTTCCCCTACAACGGCTATATTTTTTTTAAAATATTCTAGTATTGTTTTTTTTTTTTTATTTCTAGCAATGTAATTTTTTTTCTAGTAATATTTTTTTTTTATTTCTAGTAATATATTTTTATTTAAATTAATGAAATTTTCAAATTTTCAAATGTTCTTATTAAAATTAATGCAAAATACAAATTCAGAAATTTCTTAGAGACACCCCTTAGAGACAGCCCCACTGCAGCTCACTGTCTCTATCTCCAAAAAATCCTTAGAGACACTACCACTACAATTAATCTTACAATTATGATAATTAATTGCCAATTTACTAAACCATAAGTAATCACTCTATTAGTATCTTTATGAACATGAGATAAATACACCATCACACTTTGTCAAGCTGCCATTATGGCCTAAACCCGTTCATCAATTAAAGTTTCCTAAATCAAATTTAAGTTAGCAATACACCTTAACTTTCAAATTTCAGCGGTTAATATTCATCTCTTAGAAAAAAACTTAACACCATAAATATTCATAATAAAAGATAAAAGTTAAAGTTCATAACTATATTGATTTAAGAGAAATTCCCCCAAACTAACATTTTTCTTATTGTTTTTCTTAAATTTAGCACTCCTTATAATTCTTTTAAATTTAGCATTTTCTCTCTTTTTTACCCCTACTTTATCTTTCTCTTTCCCATCTTGTCCCTCCTCATCTCTCTCTCTTCCCTCTGCCGTTCTTTCTCCTTCTCCCCTCTCATTCTACCATGAGATTCACATCAGCTCACAAGCTACCTTAGGTAATTCCTCTTCTTTAATTCTTTTCAAAAATTTGGGGAAATATGTGTTAATTGAATATTGCTACGATGGAAAATTGAAATAGGGGATTTGAAGAAGATGCTGACGGCGGCGATGGGGTTGCACCACGAGGATCAGAAGGTGTTGTACAAGGATAGAGAGAGAGATTCCAAAGCTTTTCTCGATAGCTCAGGAGTTAAGGATAAGTCGAAATTGGTGTTGCAGGAGGATCTAATTAGCCAAGAGAAGAGGTATTTGGAGATGAGAAAAAATGCTCAAATTAAAAAAGCTGCAATTTAAAACTGTTTCTCAGATCTGTAAATTTTGATAGATTTGGCTCTCACCACCACTACCTGCATGTGCGAAACGATGAGGCGTAGCTAATCTTGGTCCCAACCCTCGATTCAAAGTATCATGGCCAGAATTTGCGAAAAACCAGACGATCGGAACTCACGAAAAAAAGCAGATCTGTAATGTTGAATTTTTTGTGACTTCACAAAGTTTTTCCGTGGTATTGGTGACGTCAGATTTTTTTTTCCATTTTTTTGTGACTTCACAAATTTTTTCATTTTTTTTGTGACTTCACAAAGTTTTCAATTTTATTTTGTGACTTCACAAAAATCGTGTAAAAATATTTTTGGCCACCGGCGACAGTGGCGGCGGCACGACGGCGGCGGTGGTTTTTTTTTTTTGTTGAGTCTCAAATTTTTTTTGTAACTACCGACGACATTGGCTGCGGCACGACGGCGGCGTTGGTGGCACGGCGGCGGAAAAGTGGTGGTTGAATTTTTTTTTGTTCAGCCACAATTTTTTTTTTTTACCAGAGAGGTGGTGGAAGGGTAAAAATGTTAAAAATGCTAAAATTTAAAGAATTTATAAGGTGTGCTAAAATTTAAAAAAACTAACAAAAAAGTGTTGCTTCTAAAATCCTCTCTTGATTTAATTCACTTATAAACAATTTAAAACAATCCATATTAGCTACAAAAAAATAAATATTCAATATAAGAAATAAATACGAGCACTAACCTAAACAATGTTACTTCCTTAGAAAGATCCAATATTTATTCTTACTACAAATCTATAACGAACTTTAAATTCAAAATTGACATAACTAAATTTTAATTTAATAAAAAGAAGGAAAAAAAATGTATAATCAAACAAATAATGGGTAGAATTAAGTGAGTTGGATTTAATTCTCTATTTGTACCCACCTTCTCCCTCCGCCCCTTGTTGGAGCGGTAGCATATTTAAATGCCTAAGGTTAGAAGGTTTTATGTTGAAATTCACTAGCCGTTGTTTTAAAATTTTATGTTGTAATTATCCAAAATAAATAAATAAAGGAGTTTTAAGTACTTGAAATTGCAACCTTATAAAATGTACTCTCGTTGTCTCGCAATTGTTGTCCGGTTTCTTTTAAGCTCAATTTTCTATATTCATCAACTCTATGCTATTGTTGTCTTGTTTCTATTAGGCTCAATTTTCTATATTCATCAACTCTATGATAATAATACGAGAACACATAAATTAAAGCAGAAGCACTAACCTGAAACCATAGTCTAAGAATGTTCAAAGGTTTGATCTTCTAATAATACAATTTATCTTCATTCGTATATTCTTTATGGAGATACAAAATACAGAGAACGGTGTACTGTTTTTTGGGGACCAGACATCTATTTACAATTGATCGAGTCTCTTTGCGAAGGGGTGTTTTTGGAAGAGACACGATGATTAGGAAATAACCAAATCCAATCCATTCATTTATAAATATTTATTATTTGGCCCCTCATCGAATAATAAATAACATTAACCACATATAACATAATAGCATATACATTTATTATATATTTATCCACATATTGTTGGATTTTTATCCAACATTTGTACTTTTAAAAATTAATACTATAATTAGTGTTTTTTTTTTTCCTGAAAGTGCAATAACCTTACAATATCTCTATTTTTTAGTTGCACAAAATCCAACTTATTTCACTATTAAAAAAAAAGAAAGTTTTAGATACCAAATTAACGACCAAACAATTGTCCGCGAAATCTAGCAACAGAATTTCGACAGATTAAAATGGAGGATACATGTGAAAACAACGACATATTCAACGTCGCTTTAGTTACAAATAAAAATTTGGCCAGACAGCAGATAAATGCGAGCATAATCAGATCTATAAAATTACAAAGCACATACAATAGTGCACACAATTGTTAAATAAGTTAATATATTTGATCATTTTCAAGGTTATAATTTCTCACCAATCACTCTTATGTTTTGCCGCTCGGCAGAAAACACTCTACTGTATAAGCTAGTATATTCTCTTACCTCTTAGTCCTTTTAGAGCATTTACATCGCGGATCGAATGGGGGGTGTCGATCCGGTGTCGATGCCGCTCGACACACACCCCACATCGACACACCCTGTGTCAAAGCTGTTGTGGGGGGATCGACACCCCCTGTGTCGATGGTGGTGTCGAGAAGGAGGTCGATCGTTCGATCCCTCCTTCGACTCCGCCACGTCAAAAAATGGGGACACGCCACACGTGGCGTGTCCCCATTGGTCCATTTTTTTTTTAAATTTTCTGAAAAAAAAATAATATTAACAAAATTAAATACTATCCAACGGTTACATCCCATTTTTTCACTATATATATCCCTTCAACTCATTCATTCTACACACCAAAAAATTTCTTTCTTCATCCAATCTTCCCTACAAAAAAACTTACTCTTTCACATCATACAATTCACTTGTTGGTTCAAAAAAAAAAAAATATGAGTTGGCCGGGTGCGAGCTACAATCCTGAAGAGGTGGAGGCGCGACGCCGCCAACGTTTGCAGCGAGCCAGGGAGCTTTACCAAATAGTGGCCGAACAACCAGGATACGAGGGCGTACCTCCACCAGAATCGTGAGGAGGCCGAACAACGCCTCCGCGGGATTATTTTGTCGACCACCCTATATGGGGTGATGTTGTCTTCCGCCGGCGGTTTCGAATGAGCAAGCGCCTATTCTTGAGAATTGCTCAAACTCTTGAGGATCGGGAGCATTATTTTCAGCAACACCCGGATGCCACTGGAAGATTGGGGTTCCACCCCTGGGTCAAGTGCACCGTTGCTCTGAGGCAACTAGCCAATGGTGGAGCAGCCGATCAGTACGACGAATATCTGCACTGTGGCAATTCCACGGGCAATGTCATCCTCAAGAATTTCTGTCAGGCCATCAGATCTGCTTTCGGCGACGTATATTTGAGGCGGCCAAATGAGGCTGACATCGCCCGGATTACTGCATTGCACGAGAGGACGCACGGCTTTCCCGGAATGCTTGGAAGCATCGACTGTATGCACTGGCAATGGAAGAATTGTCCAACTGCTTGGAGAGGAATGTACACTGGACGAAATAAATCTCCAACCCTCGTCCTTGAAGTTGTCGCCTCCCAAGATTTGTGGATTTGGCATGCTTTTTTTGGTGTCGCCGGTTCTCTGAACGACATCAACGTGCTCAATCAGTCCTCTGTCTTCGCCGACGTCATCAATGGTAGAGCGCCGTCGACCGCTTTCACTGCAAACGGCCGCCCGCACCGTATGGGATATTATCTCGCCGACGGCATCTATCCGAAGTGGGCCTCTTTCGTGAATACGCTCAATACGCCAACAGATCCGAAGAGACAACGATTCGCTCGGATGCAAGAAGCTGCGTGTAAAGACGTTGAAAGGGCTTTCGGCGTCCTGCAAGCTCGTTGGGCAATCATAAAGGGCCCTGCTCGCATGTTCTTTCGGGAGCATTTATGTGATGTCATGTATGCCTGCATCATTCTGCATAACATGATAATTGAAGATGAAGGACCGAGGGCAACTGAATTCCATGCTGAATCGAGCGCAAGGGGCGATGCAAACGTGAACAGGGCACCAGTCCATCAAGGGGCGCCAGTGCCACTCCGCCAAGTTATTGAGAGACAAGCTCAAATTCAGGATGCACGTGCCCACGACCGCCTTATGGAGGATATGATTGAAGAGATTTGGGCACGTTTTGGTCCACTCCGCGAATAGTTATTGTGTTTTTATTTATTTCCTAATTATTGTATTTTTTTTAGTTATTGTCTTTTTTTTTTAATTCAATAAAATTGTCAGTTATTAATTTCTGAATTTAATTAAGTTAGTTTTTATAATATTTATTACAAATAAAAAAAATAACAAAATAAAATTTATTCAATCATTAAAATCACGTTTCCCAGTGCTTAGACCTAGGTCTTACTCAACCCCATTGATGTGGAGAAATCAACCTATGTCTAACTCAACACCCCCAATCATTAAAATCACGCTTCCCAGTGCTTAGACCTAGGTCTTACTAGACACCCGCTGTAAGTGCTCTTAGATTAAGTTTCATAGCAGTTGAGCTTTTTATAGATTAGATTAGGTTTCACAGCAGTCGATGCAAAGATTTACTAATAGTAATGCTTAAAATTTTCTTTTAAATTCATAAACTAATAAAAGCTAAAGTGTTTATTTGGCTATTATTATTTTATCAAATTATATATATAATAGAAAATTTTGGCTAACATACAATTTTCTATCCTACATCGATTATTTGTAAGATTTCACTCTTGAAGAAACTACACAAATATTCTAAATCAATGTGTAATTTTCTCATCTTGCAATCTTTTAGCATAATCAATTAATTAATTGTACTAATTAGTAATTAATTAGTTGACGAAAACGGATGTATCCATTGATCTTAATATCTCTCTCTCTCTCTCGTTTTTTTTTTCTATTTTCTTCTTCCTCACGTTAATCCCTCAGCTGATCTCTCGATTGTTAATCCCTCACGTCTTTCTCCTTCGTCATGGTTGTCATCGCCGTCGTTGTCGTCGTCGCCTCTGCACCGTCCCCGCTGCTTTCGTCTCCATATTTTGGAGCTTTTTTATCCGACACCGTCGCCGTCTTCTTCGTCGTCATTGTGGCCTCTGCTTTTGTGATCGCGAAGTGGCTCCATCGTCGTCGTCTATCTTTGTCCTGTTTTTGCTGTGATTTTGCAGCAATTTGATTGTAATTTGTGGAGAATTTTTTGTATTTGTTTTTTTTTATTCTGCAAAATTTGTTTGCGATTTTGCTGTGTTTTATGCTTTAATTTTTGTTTAGAAAGTGTTACGGTGGTTCAATTCTAATTTTCCGGCAATTTTTGGTTGTAGCGTCAAAACTATGGAGGTAAATTTCCGGCGACTGAATTTTGGTTATGAGTTGGTACGTCTTCTCAATTGCATACTGGTGCGTACTAATTTTACCTGGCACGTAATACGTATTGATAAATACGTACCGCATACCTTAATTTGTTTTATTGGTACGCAGTACGTAGTTTTGAATGCGTACCAAATTTACTGGGTACGCAGTACGCGTTTATTAATGCGTACCAAGTTTACTCGGTGCAGGTAAGGTCATCTTCTTTAGTGGTTGCGCATGGAGGATACTGAAAAGAGAACATTTATGAGGGTGGTAGGAAAGAATATATTCCTATAACAACTACTGGTAGAAGCTTTGAATCTTTATTAGCAAAGCTTGAAGTTCGAATGAAGAAGGGTAAGAGTATGTATATGTTTGATTTAGATGGTTTAGTGCAGTCTCCTAATGGTGAAACTATGAGAATGAAGATTACAGACGATTTCGAGTTGTCCTATTTGATGGATGTGTTCGAGTTTCCTACTGTATATGTGGCGGTTTCTCCCACGATTGATGAATCTCATAATACGAGGAGTCCTTTAATTGATGGTGGTGTGCGGAATGAAGATCAGAACAATTTTGATGTTGCTTGTGATGAGTTTGGTTTTGATGGCATTGGTGAGAATGATGACCATGATGTTGGTAATAGCAATGTGGATGGTAATAGTGATGTGGGTAATGAAAGTAGTGTAGGACAGCGTTTGTAGGTTATTCTCGGTGCAGCCCAGCAAGCATCTCTTCCGTTGGATGAAGTAGTTGCACCGGTTGTGCGTGTGGATGAGCTTGTTCAGGGTGGCACTTTTGTCGGAAAGAAGAAAATGAAGTCAGCTCTTGGTTTATATCACATGAAAAAGCATCTCGAGTGTAAAACGATTCGATCAAACAAGGTGTACTACCATGTGAGATGCAAACTATTAGAATGATGTGAGTTTGAGATGCGAGCAAGTGCAACATCTAATTTGTGGCGTATCAATCTCTTCACTCGTCACTCTTATGTGGATGATTTGAGATATCACCCTGATCCTAAAGTTTCATCTAGAGTTGTTGCTACACACCTTGGCCCAAATTTTGGGAAAGATAGTTCGTATCTTAGGGCAAAGGATATTCAATCACAGATACGAATGGAATTTGGTGTGAATGTAAAATATTCTACTGCTTTGGCTGGTAAGCACCATGCTCTGGAACTTTCATTTGGCGATGCGGATATTTCATTTCAGGTTTCTCTATCCTTTTCTATATTAGTCTCGCGTAATTATTATTGCTAAATTTGATACGATTTTGAAATTTTGTACCGGGTTTGCTGCTGTATTATCGGTACATCGGGTACAATTTTAAGAAAATGTATTCAGTGTACCGGTAATACAGCGGCAAACCTGATACAAAATTAATATTGCGTACCTAGTGTACAATAGTTAATATAGTATGTTGTTACGTATTTATAAAAACGTACCAAGTTTTAACAATTATGTTGGTACAATCGGTACGTTTTTGTAAACTCGTACCTAGTTTGCAACTATATTACTGGTACATCATGTACGTTTTTTCAAAAGCATACCATGTTTACCTAGCGTACTTTCAGTGATTTTTTGTATTAATTGAGATAAATTCTTTCAGATAATTTCCAAGTTCTTATACATGTTGGAGCAGATGAATCCTGGTTCAATTGTGGACCTTCAGACATGTCCAAACGGTTTGTATCAATATTGTTACTTGTTAGGAATCGGGTACTTGCTCGTGTAGATTTCAATGAACAATACTTCTTTATTGATGAACTTTGAATAGAAACAGAACTTGTAAGAATTACAATGGAAACTGAAGAACAGAGATTAGGAAAACCAGATCGTCCGAAGTTAGACTTCTGCCCGCAAGACGAGAATACGCCCCGGTAGTGCTCACGGTAAGGCGGCTCGTCCCCAAAGATTAAAACGATCTTAAACGTCTCGGCTGTAGTAGCACCACAAACAGAACCGAGCTCCGGCGAACTGAACTGGAACGAAGACTGAACTAGTGTATATGCTATGAAATGCTATGCTGCTTTGAGAGAAGAGAAGATTGCTTTTCGTTGAGTACAGAATGCAATGACAATGCCTCCCTTATATAGCAGCTCTCGGACATGTGGAGGGGCTCGTTGCATTAAAGCACCAATTGCCAAGATCCAAGTCCCAGGCCCAGGCCCGAGCCTGCCCGTCCGGACGGACGGACGGCGGTGGCGCGCGCGCGTGTGTGTGTGCGCGCGCGTAGGCACCCATACACATCCATACACACCAACCCAACAAGTTATTAAGCCCATACAGACATAGCCTTAAATACTAGTCAAATCATCCACATATAACCGATGTGGGACAACTAACATTTATTATAATTAATAACATGTTAATTACTACTTCAACATCCAACCTTTAGCATACAATATCTCACTCACTAGAAATCGGTTTAGAGATATTAAATATACCACGTTCATCTACTCACGGCGTAGATTAATATCCAATAAATATTTTAATTAAATAATAAATATTTAATCAACAATATTTATCCTCAATAATGGTTAATATTTAAACTATTTCCAACATTACTTTGCTCTCTCTGCGTGCATAAGAGCTTTTTTTGCATATCGGTCCGTGATTGTCATTGATGGCACACACTTGAAAGGGAAATACAAGGGCATTTTGTTTGTCGCAGCTACGAAGGATGCTAATGAACAGATTGTTCCATTAGCATTTGACATTGGTGATACTTCATCTTGGTCGTGGTTTTTGGAGCATGTCCATCGGATGTTTGGTTGCCCCCTGGATTTTATGATAGTTTCTGATCAGCATCTAAGCATCAAGAATGCTATTGATCGAGTTTATCCTGGCATACCTCATGGTCTTTGTACGTTTCATATACAGGGTAACCTAAAGACTTGGGGTACCGTTATGACTGATCTATTCCATCTTGCTGCCAAGCTTACAAAGTAGAGGATTATGAGGAGTACATGAACAATTTGAAGGAGGCCTCTCGTGGTGGTTATGAAAATCTTATGAGTATTGGTCCGAGCAGATGTTCTGTTGCACTATGCCCCGTGCGGAAGTTTGGGTTTGGTACATCCAACGTTGTAGAGAATATGAATTCAAGACTTCGGTGGACTAGAAAACTTCCGGCATGTTCTCTTCTAGAATACTGTCGTAATATTGTCCAATCTTGGTTCTTCCAACGGCGCACAAAATCTTGATCTAGAAATGAAGAATTATCGGTATACGCAACAAGGAAATTAGGTATATCTGTTGAGGCGGGGCGCGTGATGAGAGTTGAACCGATATCTGATACGAAGTTTAATGTCATTTCTGGAGTAAAGAGCATTGTTGTTGATGTTGCTTTCAGGAAGTGTTCATGTCGGGCATGGGATCTGGACTTAATACATTACTCTCACGCTACTGCAGCAATCAGGTGAAGTTGAAGTTTTATGTGTTGGTATTAATTACATATTCGTACCTATTTTGCCAAAACTTCTTAGTACATCTGGTACGTAATTGTAAATACGTACCAAGTGTACCGCATGAAACTTGGTACGCAGGTACGCTTTGATCAATGCGTACCTGGTTAGGAAGTTCTAATGTGGTACACTTGGTACGTAGTTACAATTACGTACCAAGTTTGCTCATCAGAAATTGGTACGCCGGTACGCTTTGACTAAAAATGTACCTGCGTACCATGTTTGGATGAGAAAACTTGGTACACATTTATAATTACGTACTAAGTTTGCTTATACGAACTTGGTACGCCGGCACATTACCCAATGCATACCAAGTTTTCAAGTTTTGATGCGGAACACCTGGTATGCAGTTATAATTACGTACCATGTTTTCCTTTGACGAAGTTTTAATTTTTTACAAATTTTTAGGTTTAAGAAGGAATACCCACTGTCATATGTTCATTAATATTATTCTACTGCCATATGGCGTGATATTTATGCTGATGATGTGATGACTATTCCGGATAAAGATTCGTGGTATGTGCCGCCACATGTTGCTTCAAGGATTGTTCTTACACCTAAGGAACCTAAGCAAGCTGGATGACCGCGTACAAAGAGGATTCCAACTGGATCTCATACCAAATGCAGTCGAGGGTGTTTGTGGAGTCATGAGAAAGGTCATTATATGAGTACATGCCCTCTAAGACGCCGCTTGATTAATCCGAAAGAAGAAGGGAGTAGCAACCAACCAAGCATAAAAACGAGAATCCACAAAATGAAGAAATGTGATATTTGTGGTGTTGTAGGTTATACTCGCCAAACATGTCAAGATCCACATAGATTTGGTTGATAATTGAAGATTTATTGAATTCTATTAGATGTGTACTGTTTGCCATGATTTTTGTTTGAAATTTTTGACGTTTTAATTAATATCGTGTCAAATATTATTGTAAATATTGGTACGCTTTTACATATATTGTAATAGATAGGTAAGTAAATCTTGGTACGTTTTGTTTAATTGCTTACCTTGCGTACTAGGAAAACTGTTACGAACTTGACTAAAAACGTACCGGCGTACCAAGTCCGGATGCGGTACACCTGGTACGCATTTACAATTGCGTACCAAATTTGCTTATCAGAACTTGGTACACCGGTACGCATTTGCTCAATGTTTACCAAGTGTTCAAGTAAATCTTGGTACGTTTTGTTTAATTGCTTACCTTGCGTACTAGTAAAACTGTAACGAATTTATATTTACACACCGTAATGCAAGTACTTAATTATCTTATGCATGATACCAATAAAGATAAAAATATATACATATTATTAGTAGCATATGCTAATATTTATCCAAAATACACATTCAAAATATACTAATGTTTATGAATTCACAAAATACTATCCATTATGCACAAAATATTAACAACAATTCACTGTTTATTCATTGCCTTCATCGAAATTCATGAGGACTTCCGGTGTCACTTCCTCCGTGCTATGGGCATAAATGGTCCTTGCTATGGGGTCTCTGTACTCCACACATTCTTCAGGCTGTTGCAAACATTTTCGCATTGGCATTGGATTTTTTGAGATGAGTTGCTTCACATACTTGAGCGCATAGATACCACAATCATATCCATTATCTTGCTAGAATTTGTTTATCTTTTGGCCTTTCTTTGGAGGAAAACATAATTTCCACTGGCCGAATTGTGGGTCTTTTATGCGATGCTCTCTGTAATATTCAATAGGCCTTCATGATTTGTGGCATCGTTCTTGTCATTGGCAGAAAAATATCTCGTCGATTATCGAAGTGGTGGTCTTCGAATGTACGCTCTTTGGAGTCATAGAGAGTGATCTTCTGCTTTTTGAGATCTGCCAACACGGTACCCCAGTGATCCTTGTAGAAGCATAATGCAACAACCTAAAAACAAAATAAAATATGGTACACTATTGTAAATGCGTACCAGAAATCTAAGAAAATATGGTACGTTATTGTAAATACGTACTGCCAAACCAGGTACACTCGGTACGCATTTTTAATATCGTACCTTATTTACCATACATGTATTTGGTAAAACTAGTACAATTTTAGCAATGCGTACCGAGTGTACTAAGACTTATTGTTACGTGTTAATAAAATCGTACTTTGTCGCAGTCAACCCAAGCCCTTACATTCTCCCCCCAAGCTGGCTGAGCTCCTTCGGCAAACAAAATCAACCTATTCATTTTATCTTTTGGGAAGACCTCTTGAACATTCGGGTTGAATGCCTTGTGATTGTACGGGTCGAAAGGATTGGCTCTCTTAGGTTGGTTGACCGAGTCAAATACATTCTCCACCGTTTCCTACAAATAAGTGTAAGAAATATAAATATATATATATGTGTGTGTGTGTGTGTGTGTGTGTGTGTGTGTGTGTGTGTGTGTGTGTGTGTGTGTGTGTGTGTGTTATCTGTGTAGAACTGTGACTGTAAACAATTAAAATCAGTCTAATGGATGAATTTACCATAAATTAGCAAGACGTCACGACAATCTTCGGGTAAACTTCTCCCAATCCGGCCATTGTAGGTTTTGCCACAAAAACAGCAAGGTAAGCCTCTGTGTGTTCTATGTCGAGCTGTCCTGTTGGATCCATGATAGACTGGAAAAAGGTCTTGTCCACTCAACAAAAGACTCCTACATTCCTCCTGTTTTCAATGAATTGAGTAATTAAACTTGGTATGCATTGACAAAACGTACCAAGTTTATCAATTAAAAATGGTACACCTGGTAAGTATTGATAAAATCGTACCGAATTTACCAATTACAAAATGGTACACCTAGTACGTTTTTATAAAATCGTACCGAGTTTACCCGTACAACATGGTACACCTGGTACGCATTGTAAAAATCGTACTGATTTTACCAATATTACACTGGTACACCTGGTATGCATTTACAAAATCGTACTCAATTTACCAATTGCAGAATGGTATATCTGGTACGTAATTTAGCAAATCGTACCGAGTTTACCGAGTTTGAAGATGAAAAGTTTAACTTACAGTGGAGCTTCCTCTGAGTTCAACCAATGCTCAAATGTGTGACGACCTGGTCGCACGTCTTCTGGCAGAAGTGGACTGCGTAGGGGTGAAGCTGGGAATCTTCTTCGGATTGGCCTCAGATTCAAGATGCGTACTGAGATTTGTGGAGCTGGGAATCTTTCTCTTGTGGTTGTGGACCTTGTGGAGTTTGTGGAGGTGGACCTTGTGGAGCTTCAAATTGTGGACCAGCTGAAGCTGCATTTGGTTGAAGAATTTTCTGTTGCGGTAGCGTAAATTGATCAGCTTCCAAGAAGGTGTCCCACAATTTGTTGATCCATCTTGTACCTTATCATCATCTGTCTGCTCCGTTGTCATCTCGCTGGCTTACTCTGCTTGTGCTCATCCCTCCTTCTCCATGCTCGTCTTGTCGCTTTCCGTGGCTGCTGCCTCCTGTTCCTCTTTCTCCGCGCTTCCCCTCTCGCCATCCACGTCCAAGGGAATACTACCGGAGTTGGGTTCAATGTCATTGTGAGGAGAGGCTGGAGATGTATAATGTACACTCGTGAAGGGTTGGACTATCCCTTCTTCTTGGAGCTTGTTAACAACATAGCTCTCAACATCCTTCACGAGTTGCAGCCTTTCATCCGTTAGCCATGATATCAGCAGATTTGCTGCTGCCTCAGCTATCTCTCTCACAAGAACCGCTCTTTCCGGCCCTTGCATTAAGGTGGCAAAGACAGAGAAAGCAGTATTGGCGGCAGGAGGAGCGGTGGAGGTGGATGCAGTGTTGGTATGCGGAAGAGGGGGAGGAGGAGGAGAAGGAGTGTCTTCAGCATCTTCATTGGCGTCAAGTTGTTCATCATCCCCACCATCGTCAGCTATTTCTCTTTTTCTCTTTTTTTTTACGTCGTTTGGATCATACTCAAATGTAAACTTGCCGAAATCTGAGTCGTTTTGTAAAGATAGCCAGTACGGTGTTTTCTTCTCAGCATTGGAGGGCTTCAGCTCCTGTCGAAGATTTTGACAAGGATACAATATGGTTATACAAAGTGCCGATAAACTTAGTACACTTGGTACACAATTTAAGTAATCTCATTACGAAATGCCTATTGCGTACCGAGTGTACCTAATAAACTGCTCGTTTAACTTGGTACACTTGGTACATATTTATAATTACGTACCAAGTGTACCAATATATCTATGCACACTTGGCATTTGTGAGTGCGTACCAAATGTAGCACTTTGACACTGGTAAAAGTGGTACGTATTTATGAATGTGTACCAAGTTTTACTAAAATCATACTGTGATGTTTATAAAATTAGATTAGAACTAAGAAGAAATCTTACCAATTTTATCTTTTCCTCTGGGGGGATTTCTGTGTCTCTGAGAAATCTGTACCTCAACATCCGAGGCAGTTTCTTCTCGGTGGACCTCAATGCCACCTTCTTTCCAATTGCCGGCACAGCCTCAAATATCCAACCCTATTTAATAAATAAACTTTGTTAGTATGTAATCATATACTCTATCCGTTCACAAAATGATGCCCTGTCTCATCTCTTATTTGTATTCACCAAATAATGTCCTGTTTCGTTATTTTTACCAACATACCCTCGTTACTTTATTAAAATCACTACATTTGCCATTGATGACCCCACCTCACATCAACTTTATTTCTACTTTTTTGTCTTCCCAACAACGTTATTCCTACTTTTTGGTCAATACAACTTCTTTTTTGTCATTACATTATTTTTTATCATTATCTCACTTCCCCTACTTTCTAACTTTTACCCACTCAAAATAACTTTATCAGTTTTCTTAATCTCCGTACCAAACACGAAATGGGGCGTCATTTTGTGAACGGAGGGAGTACAAGATACAATAGGTTTACTTGGTAAACTTGGTACGTTTTTGTAAATGCGTACCAAGTTTACGAGTATTAAATTGTTACGTTTAGTACGTAATTAAAGAATCGTACCAAGTTTTCCAATAGCTTACACTTATATTTGAAAAACTTGGTACGATTTCTTAATTGCGTACCGAGTTTACCAGTACGAAACCGTTAATTTTGGTACGTAATTTTAAAAATCGTACCAAGTTTTTCAATAGCTTATATATTTGGAAAACTTGGTACGATTTCCTAATTGCATACCGAATTTACCAGTATGAAACTGTTAATTTTGGTACGTAATTATAAAATCGTACCAAGATTTTCAATGCGTACCAATTTTACCATTCATGAACTTACCAACAAAGCGAAACTGCATCCTCGAATGTGGTAAGCGATGCCGGATTTGTTTTTTTTTATCTTCTGTGTCGATTATTTTAAACGAATTGACAACCATCTGAAACGAGAAACTGCCCCAGAGGAATTTTTCCCAAGCTTCCTCATCCTCAACCAACACCCATAGCCAGTCTAGAAATTTTTTCCTGGCATTCTCATAGCCCAGGACGTACGATGCCGCCAATAGAATTTTGGCCAACTTCAAGTAGTCGTTGGCGCTGAGCTTGATAACAAATTCCTTGCAATAAAACTTTCGGTTCTTAAATGGTATCCACAGCTCTGCAGGGGTGACCATTTTGTTGTTGAAGAGTCAGGTGTACAGCGAGGATCGCGGTATAGTGTGGTTGGCGTATGGGTTGAATTCTGCAGGGCCAAATCTAAACCCGCTCACCAATGCAAATTCTGATCTGGAGAAGCGCAAGAGCTTCCCGTCAACCTTGAACCATACAGTTGTATCATCATACTCGGAGAAGGACTCCACCTGACGAAGCACCATCCAGTGTATGGCCTTCCCCGATCGCGTGTTGAGGTCCTCCATCCCCATAAAGTGCCCGAAGCAGGATTGCTTCAGCTTCTCCAAGGTTGAGTTGCCACTTGCAACTGGGCATCCTCGAATGTCTAAAATAAGTGACTCATAACCATGAGTCATCACCTTGCTTTTCAAGGTGGCAAGCTCCAGCCGCTTGTATGTCCAGTTGTGTTGCAATAAAACAGAAAACAATTCAATAACAAATACATATTCACTGTTTAGTCATAATCTGCTTGGTAAAAGTGGTAAACTTTTACAAATACGTACTAAAATTCCTAATACACTTGGTATGTTTTTACTAATGTTTACTGTACTTGTCATGTAGGTACACATTTGTAAATACGTACTTGAAAATAATAAATTACTGGTACACTCGGTACGTTTTTCACAATGCGTACCAAGTGTACCAGTAAAGTAGGTACGCTTTTGTAAATACGTACCTTCATGACAATGAAATACTGGTACACTCAGTACACTCAGTACGCGAGTGTACTAGAAACACACTAGTTTTCCTGATACGTATTTGCGAATGCTTACCAAGTTGCAACTTATATTCTTCGGAATTGGGTACGCATTTACAAAATCGTACCAATTTTAACCAGACAATGCCATATTCACATGAACTGAATGCAAAATATATCATGCATAAACAATCTCAAAAATTCAACAACAAGCTATGCTCAATTCCAGAAATTACATATCTGGAATTACCGATACATATTTCATAAAACGTACCAGGTGTACCAGTACAACTTTTCCCCAAATTACAAATTGTACCCTAATTTCCATTCTACTCAACAAACTAGGTACGCAATTGACATTTAAAACAAAGTAAACCGGCGAAATCGAAGAAATCAAGTGATAATCAAACATGCAACCACCATACCAGCAAATCTGCAAAAACGTCTTCTTCATCCTCCTCCTCTTCCTGCGGCAGCGGCGACTGTTCTTCTTCTTCTTGCGGCGGCGGCGACGACTGTGCTGCTTCGTCTTGGCGCGGCGACGTCGATGTTTCTGTATCGTCGCGCGACGGCATCGACACTTCAGTATCATCGTGCGGCGGTGTTTGTTCGCGCGGCGACAGAGGAATTTCTGTGCGTTTAGACCTAGTTTTTGTCGCAACTTTGGTCGGAGACGTCACGGCTTTGGTCTGCTTCGTCGCGGCTTTGGTAGACTTGCTCGTGGTGGTTTTGCTCGGCTTGGTCGGCGCGGGTTTGCTCGTCGCCGCCGGGTTTAGGTTTTTCTCCGCCGCTGGTTCGGCGGTTTTTGGTTTCTTCGTCCGCGGTGCCATCTAGGAAATGGTAGTACGAGGTTGGCGGCGGAGAGAGGTGACGGCGGAGGAGGCACAGTGAAGCGGAGATAAGGTTGAGAGAAAGAGGATTTTTTGTTGAGAAGAAATTGAGAGAGAATAACGCGTAGAGAATGAGTGAAGAGAGAGAAAAAGTGCAGTAAATGTTTTTTAATTTTAACTGTACACACATCGTACTATCCTATAAGAGTATTTCTGTCAAATTGGATACAATTTTACCTAATTTTTGTCAAAAATGAACTTTTGACAAAATTTGTTATTACATTGTACCCTAATTAAACCTGCCAATTTTCGACGGACTGGCGGTTCCGAACCGGAACCGGACCGGCAGTCAACGGTCCGGAACCGTAACCGTAACCGGAAGAGGAGGGGCCAGTTACGGGCCTCAATTTCATGTAACCGTAACCGGCGGTTAACCGGCGGTTAATATTTTTGAAAAAAAATAAAAATTACATATATATTTGTACGGAACCGGCAGTTACAACGGTCGAACCGTCTGAACCGGCAGTTAACCGGCTGAACCGCCGGGCCGCCGAACCGCCGGTTCCAACGGGCAGAAGCAGATAATTGGCAGAAGCAGCAGCTTGTTGGCAGCAGCACCACCAACGGCTACAATTGTAGCCGTTGCTCTCCCTTCTCCTTCCCTATAAATACCACTCTTCCTCCTCCTCGTTCCTCACACCTCAATTCTCTCTTCCTCTCTTAATTTCTTGCATTTTAAGCTCTCAAATCCTCTTTTATTTTGTGTTATTTGTAGTATTGTATTACCATTTCCATTTTCCACCATCACCAACTCTCCACACTTCCATTTCCACCGCCACGCCGCCACCACCTCCACCACCTTCACGTCCACCTTCACCACCACTCTCCACTATGTCGAGCTCATCTCGTGTCGATAAGGGCAAGGGTCTTGCCGAAAATCAAGACGGCAATGCTCGTGCTCCATCTCGATCCACAAGAGGAAGATCAAGAAGACAACAAGTGGCGGAAGAAATTGATAGAGAGTATACCTAACGACTTCAACAACAAGAAGATGAAGAGTGGTATCAAGAAGTTCATAGGCAAGAGGCGTTTTTGAACCGGCAATCTCAACAACAATCCAACGCCGGCGCCGGCGACGGAGAGGAAGAAGAAGTTCAAGCACCAAGTGGTAGACCTCTAACTTCGGATATCTTCCTCAAGCACTTCAAGAAATTGCCAAGAATTGACGAAACAAGCTCAAGCAACGATCCCGACGCCGACAAAGGACCAAAAAAATTCAACGCATTTTGCAACTATTGCAACAATGTCTACAAATTTTCGCACGGAGGAGGCTACGGCACACTAAGGCGACACATGGAGACTTGCCATCTGACGGAATACGGAATTCCACAAAGCCAAACACAACTTCGTGGATCAACAACTTCGGTGACGGGTACGCCTTCTAATGTCTTATTTAAATATGATCATAAGCATGCCGAAGATGTTATGGCTAGATATTGTGCTATGGAAAAACAACCTTTTAATTTTGCCGATAGAATAACGTATGAATCATCGATAAAAGATGCATATTGTCCCCCCGCCAAAATTAGTAGAAGTAACATGCTTAGGAGTATTAGGAGACAAGCTTTTGATAAAAAGAAAGAGTTAATGAAATATTTGATGCGTTTAGATTATAAAGTTTCTATTTGTGCGGATATTTGGACGGATTGTTATCATAAAAATAATTATATGGGAATTACATGTCATTGGATTGATGATAAATGGACGTTACAAAAGCGTTTGATTGCATTTAGGGAGTTCGATGATCTACACACGGCAAATAATATTGCTTTAATTATTATTACCGTTTTAAATGAATATCAATTGATTAATAAAGTTTTTTTCGGTTGGTTTTGATAATGCATCGGCCAATACCGCTAGTATTCCCCAATTAATTGCGACTTGTAGTCCTAATTTTCAAGGAAAATATTTTCATAGTAGATGTATTTGTCATATTTTAAATTTATGTGTTCAAGATGCACTTGATATTTTTAATGAATCGGTTGAACCAATTAGAAAAGCCGTTACAATGTTGCATAAGAAGATAGATTTAGCTAAAAAATGGCAAAAATATTGTCGTCAAAAAAGTCTTCAACATAGGAGTTTTGTTATAGACGTATCTCATCGTTGGAATTTGACCTACGACATGCTTAATAGTACTATAGAGTATAAAGAACATTTATGCGATTTTTTTAGAAAAAAATTTGCAACTACTCAATTAACCTTATTACCTTCTCATTGGGATCAATGCATGGATTTATATGGTTTGTTGAAGGTTTTTAACAATGCCACCGTTCAATTATCAGGTGTTTATTATTGTACTTCCGTTCGTGTCTTGGAACATTGCATGTATATTGCTCTTAGTTTTAAGAATTGTTTTACTAAACCAAACTTGCAAAGTGTGATTTATTTTATGGTGCAAAAATGGCTAAAATATTTTACATATATTCTGGATGTTTTCTTGGTAGCTAAATGTTTGGATCCTAAATGGAAATATGATGGTGTTTGTCAAATGATAGATATTTATTATGATGCTTTCACGCAAATGGACTTCTTAGACATACAAATTGACGGAGAACGTATTTTCTTTGATCTTCCTAATGTACAACAAATAAAAGATGAGTTAGAAAGAACCTTAAGATCTCTTTTTGCCGAATATAGGACAACTCATAGTACTCTCGACATAAATCAAATGTCACCTCCTAGTATCCCAACCTCTTCATATTTACCTCTCGATATGATGAACTCTTTAGATCCCTTAGTTCAAAAATTAAGTACCATGTACCAAGATAGATCTTATGAACTCCCTAGGGGTCAAGGTAATAGTGAATTGGATATGTATTTGGGTTGTCGTTTTGTTTTTGGTGTTGAATTTAGCACTCCACAAATCGACGTATTGAAGTGGTGGTCCAAGAGAACGGAGTATCCAATACTCTCTATAATGGCGAAGGAGTTATTTGCCGTTCCCGCATCCACCATCTCCGTTGAACAAGCTTTTAGCCTTGGTGGACTCATGTTAGACCAAAGAAGATCAAGCTTGAAGCCAATAAACGTCGAAGCTACGATGTTGGTCGATGATTGGGCGAGGGCCGATCTTAGAGCTCAAGAACTTGATTGGAATGATGTAGACGAGAGTGAAAATGAAGAGTTCACCGAGAGCGATCGATCCGAGGCGGAGGAGAACTAGACGGCATGATTAAGGTAATCGAACTACGTGGACTTTGATTCCTCTATGAGGATACGTAGGCAACTCAATTTTAATTGTAAGATTGAGCTCAAGTCCCTTTTTTTTTTTCTTTTTTTCCAAATGTAACTTAAAATCTTAAAGTATTAGAAGTTTAGAAAAATGTTGTGAAAGTAGAAGTAATTTCAAATGAAATGTATGAAGTTATAAATTTAATGTATCAACTATCAAATATGTAACTTTTGTTGTAATTCCAACAATATTCTATATAATTCATTTTATTTTTTTAATATAAGGAGAACTTAATTTTTTTCATTTTTTTTTCTTAGATTGTCTTAGAATATGTATGTCCAACATATAATAGCAAAAAAATAAGAAAAATATATAAAATAAAAAACTCCAAATAAGTGCCTAGAAACCTCATTTTTTCTGTAATTAACCGCCGGTTTTGTGCCGGAAACCGCCGGTTTTGAGCTGAACCGGCGGTTTGCGATATTTTTAATTTATTTTTTTTTGGCAAACCCTAAATTCTTTCTATAAATTCACCTCATTCTATCACTTTGCATCCGCCTCCTTCTCCTTTTCCTCATTTTTTCTTCATTTTTCCATTGTCTTTCACTTTTCTATTTTTCAATCATTTTCTTCTTCACTATCTCCAACTCCAACTCTTCTATCTTCTTCTTCAACTTCACCAACTTTACAAAGTCTTCATTTTAAAGTGTATTCTAAAATAATGCCTCCTTGCCCATCTACTTTTAGTGAGCTCTTCACCAAATACTACACCCGTCATGACGAGCCATTGTCGGACTATGCAAAGCCAACATATCGTGTTTGTTTGCAATTACTGCAATGAAGATTTTAAGTGGCAAACCGGTGGAGGTTACGGCAAGCTAGTTGGTCACATTGAAAAGAAACATCGAATTGATAGTCTTTCACACATTCTCCGGTGATATTTCACATTGTAATGTTTGTAATGTTTGTATTTGTAGTGTTTATTTTCGATTTGAAGGACAATTTAAGTTAGTGTTTGTTGTGTTTGTTAGTTAGTTCTCCTAATCCTAATGTTTTAGACTTATTTGTGTTTGTCACTTTGTTGGTGTGTAATATCGTCTCCTAATTTTAAATCTTAATGTGTTAATTGTGTTTGTTAATTTGTTTGTTTATAATATTTCAATTTCGCCTTTCTATTAAAATTAGTTGTTTTGTTCTTGTTTTTGTAATGTGTTTCTAATATAGTAATAGAAGGAAGAACAAGGGTTGATTTAAAAAAATAAAAAAAAATCGCGGTTTTAACCGGAACCGGCCGGTTTTTAATCGGAACCGAAACCGGCGGTTTAATTAACCGGCCCGTAACCGGCAACAGTGTTGACGTGCCGGTTACGGTTCAAGTCCCTCCGAACCGTGAACCGGCGGTTCAAGGCCCGGAACCGGCGGGCCTTGAACCGTGAACAGGTCCCTAATGCTATATTACCATTTTCCTCTATATCAAAATTAAAAGTGAGACTTTTACGTAGGCCCATAATTAAATCTGTGATCCATAAACAAAACAGCTGGATTCGACCCAAACGACATATCGGCCTACAAACTTTGTCTGCAAACTTGGACTTTAACGGGAAAGACAATTAGAGTATTTGAAGGATTAAACAATTAAATTAAACTCAAAATTGTCAAAACAAAACCCCAACATAATATGTTGTCTGATACTCCTCCATTTTTTTTTTTAATTTTTATCGCCTCTCACCGAGCGAACTAAGCAATTACAACACTTTCATTTATTTATTTATTTATTATTATTATTATTATTTTGATATCGTAGGCATCCGCAGCCGCTACTTTCACTTTCAATTTCTTGTTTCTGATATTATGTTGTCTGTCGTTAGTGTTGTTACCAACCAACAAACATAGAACCAAAGATATATTCCTTTATTTATTTTTATTTTTCCCTTTGAACAGCAAAATCTCGCGCGGAAAACATAATAAGATTGTAATAATATCAGTGGCAAGTCACTGTCTGAGAATGGACGTGCCATCACGTATTCAACGTCTTTTTAGGGAATATCCAATGATTTCATTTTTTTTAGGTGAAATCGGAACATTTCAACACAAACTACCTTAATTAGATTTTGGACGACAAAACAAACATTCACACGTAGTGTTAAGTTTATTTATTCTCTTTAAGAAAAGGTTTATTATTCATATATCAATAATTATTCTTGCTCTTAATACCCTCAAAACGAAACATATGTTACGTGACTACTCAATACACAAACACAAGCAATAGTCTACATATTTAAGCACTAAATTAAGATCGAATAAAATTACTACTAGTTGTTGTATTCTATACAAGTTCTTCATGTTAACACTACAAGAAAACAGGAAAAATATGTATGTAAAATTCTTTAATCTTTTATTCTTTTACGTAGTGGAATCCGTAACCGCTATTTTCGGTGTGCAATGGATAAACCCCCGTCTCGTCCCTTGTAAAATTTGTTAATATATATATATATATGTATACCAATTTTAGAGCCTTATAAGTAAATTATTTCACCATTTTCGCCTAAAATATTGTACCTATTTAATGCTAAACTTCATATGAAAGCGAACACTTTAGTATACGGACTTCATTTTCTAACACTTTTATATATGTCTCAATAATGCAAATTATTTAATTTGACACTTTGAAATACAAAATATTATAATTTTCATATTAATTTTTAAAGGGTTATAATTACAAATCAAATCACAATTCCTTTACCCTCATTTGCTATTGCAGTATCACTTTTAAAGTGTTGCGAATAAAATCATAACCTTTTTAATTTTTGCAATTTTGATGACGCCTAATTTTCCGGTAATCGAAAATGTGGCATGGATTTTTCGAATTGTCATAGATTTTTTTTTTAATCCACATCACATGAAATTATGGTGCCACTATCATTAAATAAAAAGTTATAATTACAAATCAAATCAATACATATATATACTATATCTCATTATTGCAAATTAAATCACAATTTATTCACTCATTGCAAAATTCAAATTAAATCACGACGCAGCTAGTTAGGAAGATGATTATTTCAAGTAGGCTTGCTTTTATATTTTGGTCATCACCATTTCTCTGCAAACATGATTTTTGCACAATTTTGAAACATGTTGGTTGTGGCAACATTCAATATTAAAGTACGTTTTTTAACTACGTATGATGCATCCTCTTATTATATGATAATTAAAAAAAATTAGCTAGTACAAGACAACAACTTTTATGCATGGTATAGAACCGTAGAAGAGGTATAAAATAATCAAATCCCCTAAATTCCCCATGTCCAAGGCACTTGAATTATCAAGATTGTTACTATGAAACCTAAGATTCAATTCTGCTAAGTTGCATGATATAATTAACTTCAGTACATACCACAATTCCAAACATAAAAGTCAATAGATGGGGGTGGCAATTTAATTTTAAATGAATGAAAAGATTGTAATTTAATTTGAAATAAGGAAATATGTTATGATTTGATTTGCAATTAATTCTTATTTAAATAATGTGACATCATATTCCATTCCAATTCCTTCCCGATACCCCTAAGAAAAATAAAAGATCGAATCGGATGGATTCCAAATTGACGTGTTAGTATAAGCTTATCCATGCAGTTATGCACTCTTGAAATAGGAATCCGTTTTCTGAAAGATTGTGGCCTTCGTTCTTTGGTGGGTCTCGTAGATCCTTTCGATATGTTGTGTTGATGTTGAAAAGATATCTATCTAACTGATGGTTGCATAAAGCCTGCGATACCAACGGAATCGGGGAAAGTATACAGAAAGATAATGTTGATTAAAAAATTCATATTGATTAGAAAAACACGTCACATTTTTTATCGTCGAAAATATTGAACGTAATTCTAATTGTAATAGTGCTCTTGTAATAGAGTCGATGAGGCTTAGCTTAATTGGCTAACTGAGGCACCACAAATCTTTCCATAGCCAGAGGTCTTGGGTTCAATTCTGCCCGAGCGCAGTGTAGATTTCCCACCTTATTTGGTGGTGTAGATTTTTCACCATGTGTAGTGGTGTAGTAGTCCCACATTTGTGTGGCGTAGAAGTCATACCTATATGGTAGTTGTAGTGTTTTATTCGATTAAATATTCATACCTCATTGTAATACCCTAAAATAAATTCTATTGCAATAGCAAAAACTAAAAAGGTTGTGATATATTTTTGATGAACACTTGTGTGCAACCGGTCTCTTCCCAAGAGACCGGATCCGGGTCAGGTTTGACCCGGTCAATGCCGGTTGACCTGTTGACGGTCAATTTTTTTTTATTTTTTTTTCAGATTTTGGCTTCGCCTTCGCTCCAAAAACTAATACTATAAGGATAATCGTCGGACAACCATTTGGACTTTTCGGCTCCCTGCGGGGCCTTTGGCTCCCCTCGCTCGAATTTTGACCAAAGAAAAAGTGGTAAAAAAAAATAAAGAGGCAAACAAAAAGAAAGGTGGAAAAAAATTGTAGAATTTTTAAAAAACAAAAATTGAAATAAAAAAAATACAGTTAATGATTGCTAAAATTGAATTACACACAATACGTGCGGTCGCATATAAGTATTTGTGTCTATTTTTATATGAGATCAATATTGGGATTTATTTTGCAATTAACTCTATTTTAAAATCTATTTTATGTAGTTAATGATTGCTAAAATAATAAAATACAATTCAATTCTTCATGTCGTAAAGTTTAACTATCCCCACAATACGCAACCTTCGATTGGCCGCGTCACGGGCATGCGGGTCTCTCTCTCTCCAGTCTCCGACTCTTGTTCTCTCTGGGTAGAGAGAGAACTTTCTCTCCGTCTCTTCTATCTGCTAATTCATCTACCCCAAAGAAAGAATCATTCTACCCCCGATCCGCCTCAACTTCTCCCTTATTTTTTTATATTGTTGGTGGATAACATTTTTAAAAAGTAATGTGATGCAGTACTAGAAAATTTTGAGAAAGATAAAAGAGGAAGAGCGATGACAGAAAGACGAGATGTCAGACTATGTGCATTCCTTGGATACCACTAGTCTCCAGCACTAGAGACTTTTTAGAGATCTCTACCCCTACAATTCAACGGTCTTCAAGGGGTCTCCAGCACCATATTAAACAATTCCCCATTTTCATATATTAAATTAATTCATGTATTTGAAAATAAATTAAAATACACAAATTAATAAATAATACGAATTTTCCATTAATATTTTAAAATTGGAAAATTATATGCCGCACACTATAAAAAACACTACTTAATTAAAAAAAATTTACATAATAACTAATAAATACGAAAAAAAGCTATGCCCATCTCCGACGTTGCTTCACCTCCTCCACCATCATCAGGTGAACCTGGAGCTGCTCCGGCGTCATGAATCTCGTATCCCTGAAGACAACTTCCAAGTCGGTGGCATATTGTTTCTGCTGAGTAGCTTCCATCCTAGCCCGAGCATTTTTCAGCTTCGCTTGAGCTGATTCCCGCAACGCCAACGCGATCTCATGCTTGGCCTCGGCGAACTGGGTAAGTCGGGAGGTATATCGATCCATGACGGATTCGAACTGGGACGACTCCTCTGCCTGCTTCTTTCATTTGGACCTTGCCCTGGCCCTTGCCGTATCTCGGCACTCCGATCGGGGAGGTGCGTTTTCTCCTTCGGTGGACTGGGCTTCCTCCGCTGACGGCTGGGACGCAGAAGATGTGTAGTTACCCTCCGCCGTAGTCTTCGTCCTCTTCATGGAGGGTACGTCTGGGAAATTGACGAGAAGGAACTTGGGATAGTCTTTGAGAATCTCCCAAGCTCTGAAAAAGTGGAAAGAAGGGCTGCCCGTTGATGTCTTATAAATTTTGCCGGACTTGTCGCATCCAATGACGGAGTTGCAGGTCTCCTCCACCCAAATCTGTGCCAAGTAGGTGGCTTGTTCGTCTGTGTAGTTGTGTCGCTTGGAGCCCTTGACGGCTTCCTCTTCATCTTCCTCGGCAGCGGTGGCGGAGGTGGTAATGACTTTGCCCTTGCCCTTGTTTTTTCTTGCTTTGGCAGCGGGCTGGGACTGCGGCGCCAAAATTAGGCCATCCTCGGTGTTTGTCGCCGGGCTATCGGTATCGGGGGAGAAGGACGGGTAGGATTCGACGGAGGCCGGAGTGTTGAGGTTGATTGAATCAAGCTCCGCCCCCGTGAAACCATACATGTCGTCGGACATGTCGGGAAACCACGCCGACGAAAATGGGTTGTTGGGATCCATATTTTTTTTTAGATGAATTTATTGGAGAAATGAAAGAGATGAATAAGATGAAGAGGTGTTGGAGATGAAATGGATAAATGAAATGGAAGAAGAAACATATATTTATAGGTGTAAAAAATGAATAAAGAAAATTAAAAAAAAAATTGGAAGTAGTCGTATATTTTCCCGTTGTGGCTTTAATTTTTTTTTTTCCCGTTGGCGCGTGCACAGCACGCGCCCTCCATTTTTCTTTATTTTTTTATTTTTCGGTACAGCGCGTGACGTGCACGTGCCGCTCGAGCCGATCTCGAGCCGCACCATCCTGCACCGCAAATGTCTCGAGGCGATGCGGTCTCGAGCCGGCTTCGAGACAGCGGCTCGTGACCGCGATGTGGATAGCCTTAGGCGGGGCCTAACCAAAAAGAGGTCAACCAATTCCTTTGGGAACTCGTATTAAGATGAATGGTAAAAATTGATTAAAGTAGTATAACTTACAACTTTTGAAGAGATAATTATTTTCTTATTTAGAAACGACACACCTGTTATGGAATACATCGATATGGAAAACGAGTCACTTGTTCCGTGACGAAGGGAGTACCTTATTGAGCACAAGTCTTATTGGATCAAATTAATCTCAAATGTATGAAATGAGTGACTAAAATCATGACTTACAAAAATAACGCTAATTACAAGTAGACTTACTTCTAAAAGTAATATTTTATTTCGATTCTATGACGCATATTCATTCGATACATACAGTGATTATTAAAGCATAAGATAAGAATACACACCGGGATGTAAATCCTAATTTTGTAGTAGTATTTTGAAATTGGTCGAACATAAGTGTGGTAGATATTCTCCTTTTTTTCATTCTAAAAAACATCACTTGCTACTACTAAACAAAAGTGACATTTATTTTTCTTAGTCGTAAGACTTGACGGCCGTCGACAGCTAAAAAACAGAGGTCAGATAAATTCATTACAAATCCTATGATCTTTTTTTCTTTTTACTACGCTTTTTCATTCCACCCACTTTATCTTCCCCATAGAAGAAAGATTTTCCACTCCACACAGAGAGAGAGAGATAAAGATGGAGGGGGAGTTGGTAAGGAAAAGGTAACGCCGTTAGCGCTCGTCTATGGCTTGGAAACGGATGTGGTATCCTTGTGGGATGGTTCTCCGTTAACATTACCGCCCAAGGTGGCGGACTGAACGGTCAAACCCGACATGCTCGGCGAAGTGGGACCTCGAGCGTCGGCGCCGCTAATTTTGAGGTTGTTGGCGGCGGCGTGGGTGTTCCTGGAGTGAGAAGTGGCGGTGGAGATGGCGGTTGCGAGGGAAATGGGCATGAGACACAGCCCCTTTCCTTGAAGATACTGCATGGCGGAGCCCATGTCCTCCTCCATCAGCTTCGCCACCTGGTGCTCCGTCACAGTCATCCCGTCGTTGTTGTTTGATGAGGACGCCGTCTGTGCTCCGTTACCGCTTCTTCCCTGTACATTCACCACCTTATGTTAGTACTCACTCGCCATTACCTTTCACATAATGATCCAATCAGAATCAAGAATTTTATATTGATGTTTTCAACTTCAAAAGGTATTACATCAGATCAGAACATTCATATTCTCATTCTACTTGATAAAAAAAAGGTTAAATTACAGGACTACATTGACATTCTGAAGAATTATTTAATCAAGAAAAAAAATTGAATTCTTGCTCTAGTTTGCCCACAAACCTCATCATTTTGACCAAGTGAGAGAAACCTAGAGAGAGAGAGAGAGAAGATGGAATCTGAAAAGGAGCACGCGTGATACTTTATGGTTTGTTTTTTTTTTTGTGTTTTTTGAAGAATATACTTTATGGTTTTGTTGTTTTCTGATGATGGAGAAAATTGAGTGAGAGGGCCAAGAATTGTGGGGTTGCTCTGTTTGGTTTCTTTTAATACATCGATCTTTGTTTTACAAGACTAACCACTTTTAGCTCATGTCAAGCAACTTTGTCTTATCGGAAAATTCTTGCTAAGAGCTTTGGGATTCAATAAGCTTTATATTTAAATCAACTAAAAGGGAGTAACTGTCAACTTAATAACAATGTCAAAAAAAAAAAAAAAAAAGTATTTTCAGGGTCATATAAATCTCGAAGTTCATCCAAGTTCTTTTCATGACAAAGGTTAAGAAACAAAAGGAAGAGAGACAGGGTGGAAGCTGACCTAGCTAATAAATAGAGTTTAGATAACCTAAAAAGTGAAAAGGAATTGACAAAGTTAAATTGTCATTATACAAATTATCTAAAAAGTTTGGTATCACTAGATGTCGGAACAGTAGTAAAAATCTAAATGTCATCTTTTTAAAAATGATCTGAATCCAATATGAATGAGTTGGGTGATAAGTTAATTAAAAGAAGAAGAAAATTTGTCTCGACGGGCGGGCCACTACCAAGAAGGAATTTATGAATTGCAATATTGATGAGCAAGAGCCTTACCTCAGAAGACATATCTCCTGCAACCATGGGCGCAACAGCTGAAGCACCGCCCAATCTACTCATGCTTAGAACCTGTTCCCAGACAAAGAATATGGATTCAAGAACTCTACTACACCTTCTAAGATTCTTAGCCACACTACTTTTTATTTTTTCAATGACCTATCTCCCACCCAGAAATTAAATTTACCTTGCCCATACCCTTTTTTCAATTAAAAATAACCATTTCCAATATTTTATCTTGTTGAGAGAGAGAGAGAGAGAGAGAGAGAGAGAGAGGGAGAGGGAGAGGGTACTTTGACTTGGAGCTGTAGGAATTTGACATAGTCGATGATCTCATCCAGCATCGACGCTTTGTCGGTCTGTCATATCAATAAACAAAAATATTAATCACATCAAATCTCCATATAAATAAATAATTAACTGCTTATCCCGAGCAATACTAAATTGATAATCACTTAATAATTATTAGTAATTGTATCATCAACTATTAATGATAAACGTATTATCAGCTGATTATGATTCCCCTCTTAACTCCTTTCCAGCTGTGCTTTCCACACCTAATTACATTCTCAATCACCCAATATTCAACACATCTCACATGTAATATCCGTATATATTTCTTAGCTAATCCTTCACTAACAGCACGTGAGATTGTAATTTGACTTGCAAACAACGATAAATATCCAATACTAATGAAGGGCATTATTAATTTTCTCAAATACCATGTTCAGAAGGATGGATAATATTCCAGACTTTCTGTCCAAATTAATCTCGATTACAAACTACTCTTAAAAATTCTACTCGATCTTTAATTTAGTAGCATATGCAAATTTAATTTATGAAAAAAATAGCATATGAACCTAGCTAATCCAACATTCAATTATTTTAGGATGGATATACATACATGTAATTAAGCTACGATAACGTTACATGCTAATAACTATTAAATGGGCATCTTGTACTACTTTGGAAAACGTTGCGCAGGTAGCCAAAACATTATCTAATCGTAAAGACTACGAATTAAGGTACATTAATTTAATATAATTAAGTTAAACCAACAATAGTTGCCACAGTGCAAGTGATTAACTAATTGATGACGATAACGGAGAAGTATGAGTGTAACCTTATTGGCGTTGGGTACAAGCTCCTGCAGTGATTTCATTCTTTCCGCAATCCTCTCTCTCCGTAACTGCACGCCATTTCGTTTTCAAAACGACACATACTCCATTAAAAATCAGAAACAAACGAATCGAAATATGACAAAAGTTACACTGAAATAAATACCAAAAAATAACCTATAAATGAGTAACCGATTATGTACTGTTAAGTACGATTCAATAAGATTTAAAAAAAGAAAAAAGAAAAAAAAAAAGTGCGATTCAATAAATATACTCACTCGTTCGGCGATGCTGTGAGGATCAGTGGCCTGTCCTCTCCTGGCCCTCACCCTCTGCCGCGGCTGCCCAGAGGCCCCTCCGCCGCTTGAACCGCTCACAGCAGGTTGATTCATCGCCTGCGCCGCAGACGCCGTAGTCCCGGCGGCACCGAAATTCTGGAATTATTATGTGCGGCATTCAATTATTATTTGATGAAACGGTTGAAATATAAGTTTAGCAAAAAAAAACATTAAAATAGGAGAAAATTGCAGCGAATGAAATAAATATGACGTGAAACCTGAGGATGGTGGAAATGCTGCGGTTGATTTGAAGTTTGGCCAAGAGAGCCGGTGAAGCCGTTGAACAAAGCTTTAACCGATAGATCATTGGCCTGAAATGGTTATAAAATTCACAGAAAATCTCATATCAAGATAAAAAGAAAAATTTATTCACAGTGCGCGCGGAAGTAGGCAAATCAAAGGCTAAATAACTGACCGACTTGAAAGCGTTTCCATCAACGACGTCGTTATGATCGCCTTGCGGCATAGGAAGAAGAGAAGCGTCTGCTCCGGTAGCGGCGGCGAGGCTTTTGGAGAGCAACATTTGCTGTTGAAGCATCAACGCCTTCGCAGCGCCGCTGCTGATCTGGTGGTGCCTCAGCTTGGATGCCAACAAGGCGGCGGAATGCTCCTCCATCTGCTGCGGCGGCGAATGGTCGTCTGCCCAGTGGAAGGCGGAGGACGGCACGGAGGAGAGCATCTGGTCGAGAAAATCGTCGTGCGACGCCGTCGGATCGAACTGCGAAGCCGCCAGCATCTGCGGCAGTTGTCCGTGACCGTGGATATCGTGGAGAGATGAGATTTGGTGCTGGTTCAGCAACGAGTTGATGTTGTTCATGACGCCGAATTCTCCGCTCATAGGCTGCATGATGATATTAATTCGCTAGAATCAGAAGGTTAAAATTCGCAGAACAATGAAGGAAACTCGAGATTTCAGCAAAGGATGGAAGAAGGTATGGTGTGAGAGTAGTAGGAGTTAGAGAGAGAAAGGCATGAAAGCAGTAGAAACATGCTTGGGGTTTGGGATATTTGGAATGTCTATGGAGAAATGGGAAGTGTATAGAAATATACTACATGTATATATATATATATATAGATAGAAACTGTGGAGAGAGAGAGAGAGAGAGAGAGAGAGAGTGTGTGTGTGTGTGTGTGTGTGTGTGTGGAGGAGTATAAAAACGTGGGTCTCTATAATTGGGGGGTGTTATACTAGTTCGGTGAAGCTTAGAGATGGACTCGGGTTAGACCGTTGAGGAAATTACGATATTGGGGTTGATTTGCTACTTATCTACTTTTCGTTTTTTCTTATATACTACTACAAACTAATAATTAGCAGATTACATATGTGATGGTTCGTAGAATATTGCAAGTGCGCATTAAAATTAGCGGAATATATCAACAAAAGAAATATTAATATTTAGTAGTAGTAATAGATTTGATTGATGGTACACGAGACTGAATATACATAAGACAGTAAAAAATGTGTTAATTCAACACTTAAAGCTAGCTTGTGGTGATTTAATTAGAAATATCTTTTCTATTTAAATTATCACCAAATTTAAACTTTCCTAGCGAAATAAATTTTTCTTTTTAGTTTAACATACGCACCAACAATTTGACCCTAATTTTATGCTTCAAGGAGAAGTATCTTGCCACTAAATCTCACTTTGTCGTCGGATGAAAATAAGTTTAATATGCGTCAAATATGATTAATTACAGCGGACTGATCTTTTACAAATTGCAATCCCATTTAACCGATTATATATGCACATGTACATGCATGCGTACACAGAAAGTACAATGGAGCCATCGAAATAACCAACTTTTTTTTTTTTTTCGTTTTTTGAAACAGAAATAGCTATCATTGCTCAAAGGACATCAGAAAATCACAGAATATTTGAGTTAAGACCGATTATCGTACTACAAAGATGTACCTTCAAAAATATTGTATCCTTCAAAATAAAAGAAAATTGCAATAGTTTGTTCATGTGTAGCTTTGTTTATGGTTGACTATTATTTAATGAATAATAATAATTATTATAATAATAATTATTATTATTATTATTATTATTATTATGAACATGTATTTAACATCGAAATAAACAGCCCTTTAATTTTAGAATAAGACATTTGGACAACAGTTGTCCGGACAACGATATAATATTCGTAATTAAATAGTCTTTTAATTTTTTTAATAATTAATATAATTAGTGTTTTGTCTATAATACCCTTTCTCACCTAATTATATGTTAATCTTTAAATTTAATTAATATTTTGAATTTTTAAAAAATTGTGCATGGTATTAATTTATTTTAATTAAAATTAAAAATTAGCATACAATTGAGTGGAAATCCATCTTATCCAAATTTCCTGATTGACTAAGATAGTAGTAACACTTTATTTCAACTCCTAAAAATTGATGGGACTTGTTATTGAATTCAAAATGTAAAATAATGAAGAGAAATATGTAAAAGTAGCAACTTTTTTTTTTTTTTTGAGATAAATGTAAAAAGTACTCCAATATAGTATGCAATTTGAGCTACAATATATGCAAAAGTCCATGTGACTCAATTTTTCTTTTCAGCAAATTGTCATAACTCTGAAGGATATATTATTAATATAAAAACCGCAAGTAGTAATTAGTAAGACATTTATTAATCATAACGCATTAAGTATAATGATGGTATCATCAAATTACATCGTGTACATAAGTGATATGATAATGGAAGGTGAAATACGAGTTTAGAATGATAAACCATACATCGACGGCTCAAACCGAAAATATCATCATGCTTGACAAACACTCAATAAACGACTCAAATGACAGTATTGATGGTTATATATAATCATGGTAAAATACTAATTGTCTAAATATATATCATGAACAGTCTCAAAATTAATTAGTAATGCAATAATTAAGAATATAAAATAATGTGACAATATCAAATGAAATAAACGATGAATCAAAATCCTCCATGAAATACTTGTCAAGCATTATGAAATTATCCGATCCAAACATTTCAATAGATTCTTATTTTATCTCTGGGGTTTTTGCTGACAGACAATAAAAGTTGCGAAATCTTATTCAATTTGAGTTCCTATGATCAGAATCGGCATACATCATATACTCCCTCCGTCCATTAATTCTGTACCCATTTGATGCTGGCATGGAGCTTAAGAAAAGCTGATAAAGTGGAGTTGGTGGGATAAAGTTGTTTTTGAGGGATAGTGATAAAATAGTAGTTACTAGTTAGTGGAATAAAGGTTGTTAGTGGTGGGCCCATATTAAAAAAGGTAGTGATAAAGTGGTAGTTAGTGGAATAAAGGTGTGGGTCCAAGTGACAAAGAGTAGAAAATAACATGAATTAGTAAGGATAGATGGGTGCTTTTATACAAATGGGTACAGAATTAATGGACAGATAAAATAGGACAAGTGGATACAGAATTAATGGACGGAAGGAGTAGATCTTTAGCAACTTCATTTTATTATGCAAAGTATAGTGGTCATCCTGATTATTTTTATGTGTTCTATTTTCTATATATATATATATATATATATATATATATATATATATATATATATACCCCATTATTAGTATGTTGCAACTAATAAATTATCTGAAAATCATTAGTCAATAGATAAATAATCTTCTAATTCATCAACATTTATTGTCTTGAAATCATCAAAATGACATAGTTATAATGTCTTCCACTTTATGATTCCCAATTTAAAATTTTGGATTCCCGATGATATAAGTCATCGTTATCGATTGAAATTACATGAACATAATTACACATCATCTTTTTCTTATATTTTTGAAAAGGTTAAGAAAGATTAAAATTATTAAACTCAATCTCTCACTAAACTGAGAACTATGATAATTGAAAATGGGCGTTCCGTCATGTGCCATTGTCAATTTGAATCAGTTGCTCATTTATTTTCTTCTTATTGTGAAGTTCTACTTGTCTGGACACAGGTATGTGTTTGGCTTGATCTTCATTTAATTTATGCAACAGATTTAAAAGATCACTTTAAGGAATTTGTGAGTTGCGGCATTGGCAAATCGAAAAAGAAAGTTTTTGGTCTCATTTGGCAATGCACGTTATGGAGGATTTGGAAGGCGAGAAACGAGAAGATTTTCAAAGAGATAGCATCGGATACCGGGAAAATTTTGGAGAGCATAAAATTTTGCTCTTGGAAATGGTTGAAGTCTCATTTTCCTTTATCCTTTTGTGTTTCTCTTCACGATTTTTTGAAGATCACTGTAGTTGTTTTGTTCATTTTTCTGTTCTATAGTTGTACTTCTAGTCCGGTCCTGTACTTGATTCGTTCCTGACTACCTCTAGTACTCTTAATGAGAATTCCATTTTCACTTTTCAGAAAAAAAAAAAAAAAAAAAAAAACTCAATTGGTAAAAAAATATTTAAAATTATGCGCAATAATTACACATTAATAGTTAAAATCAGTGGCCAGCGACAAATAGCTAGGCAAAACAAACAGTTGACGCTGCTGCAATCGGTTAGAAAACTACTCATACCTCAGACGTGACCACATATATATTTTCTATAAATATGAATTGCTTACTTTTTCTTTTTTGGAATCAGAAAGAACTAAGGTTGATTTTTTTCACAATCACATTAATTATAAGGCGATGGAGCTAGAAATAGAATTGCGTAAACCAGTTCGAAAAAGCAAATTGGACTACCAATGGTATTGAAATTGTTCTTAAAATCTGGATAATTGAAATTATTGATTCATTGTTTTTTCTTCTAACTTTAGATCGCAGTATTGGATTTTGTATATAAAAATCAAGGACTAATTCCGATAGTACTAGTAGATCCAGTACCCATTAAAGATTAGTACTCCCTCGTCCCGTCGAATACGGTCTAGTTCATATGGACACGGAGATTAAGAAAAAAAGTATTTGGTATAAAGAGAGTGTCTAGTATAATGTGAATATAATATTATAATGCTAATAAAATTATAGATGGATGGTAGATAGTGTGCAGTGGGAGTATGTTGATGGGATGGTGGATCACATGTAATGTGAATGCAACATTTTATAATGCTATATATACACTAATTGTTTCCTTTAAAGGAAACAAGCCAAATATAATGGAACGTTCAAAAATGGAAAACAAGCCGTATTCGGTGGACGGAGGGAGTATCCATTGTATTTACTAATTTTATTTGTACAATTAAGTTACATTTACTGTTAGTAACCCTAACAAATAGGAATAGATCATTGTGTTTACTTTATGAGTTTACCATTGATCTTTAAAGCATCAATATTTGGTTAAGTTTTAAGTTGGCTCAATCATGCTACGGGCTCACTTATGAGCCAACTTTAGTATTGGGAAGACCCATCATACTGACTCATATGAATTAGTTTTTAGTTTTTGAGTTTTTTAAATTTTGATTTAATTTTAATGCCAAAATTTCATTCCTATTTTAAATGAAATAAAAGTAGATTATACATAAATAATAAAAATACATAAATAAAAAAGTAACATAAATTTTAAATAAATGTAGAAATTGATACTCCAGCCGTAGTGGTCTGAATCGTGCCGAAATGTGCTCCACCATATCAGCTTGAAGCATTACAGTATGTCGTCTATTTTTGAGAGCCGAATCCCTCGCCAAATAGGCTTCGAAGGCAGACAACATCAATTGACAGGCATCAACGTTGCTACTGCCAGGCGATGCCAGATCATCATTTCTCCAATTGGCAACACCTTTTCGTTCATGCTCCACAATCATGTTGATATATGCCATCATGATGTCTCTGAAATGCTCTATAAACTAAGGGCGGACCGGAGCTCTAATGACTCTGCACCGAGCATGAAGCATTCCAAAGGCTCGTTATACATCCTTTTTAGCTGCTTCCTGCATATTCTTGAACCTCGCCTCTTTCTCGCCCGCTGCAAGTTGTGGGCTTTTCACGAATGTTGGCCAATCTGGATAGATAATGAATAAAAAAATAGTCGTTGCCGGCATCGACGACCCGTTGCGGCGGCCGAATCCGACGAGAAATAGCCCTTGGTTGCCGAATTCATATTTTTTTTTAAAAACTTTTTCACTTCATCCGGGAGCGATAAATGCCAGCTCGTTATCGGGAAGGCTCATGATTTTGCGGGCTCGAGTCGGCACTTCCGCCGACGGATGCTAATGCTCTTAGGTTAATTGCTATAGTCATTGTTGAATTCATTTGTCTTTCACGGCTAATTGAAACAATTACTAACTGATTTGATAGATAGGTTAATCCAATGGTACTCATCTTTCATACTACTAGACTAGAAAACTTGTTCTCGTAATTCGTAAATACAAATTAGTATAGTACGAATTAGCCCATATACACTGTTTTTCAAAAAAGTCATATTTTGGGGGACAGGCGTTGGGTGAGTTTATTAAAATAACATTACCCTCCTTAATTTTTAGTATATTATTCTAAATGTGAATAGGAAAAAGAGATATGGACAGACAAAAAAGATGTATTAAAATATGATACTAGCATTGTCTTGGGATCCAAATCAATATAATTTGCATGAAGTCCGACCAAGGAATTATCTCATTGATTTAAATGTTTGTACCTTATGTATTAATTTTCCCCATAAAATGGGTCTACGTGGTACTATAAGTACAATCTAGACGTATATGTAAAACATTAAAACTTGCTGTTTAAGTCATATTCATTGTACCAAACCAGATTTATACCACGAGAAGGAATCATATCAAATTAATAAAATGAGAAATCTTGATTCTGATCACAACCTAAGATAACCACGAAAACCCAACTAGTATTTGATTGTATCGGTTTGATAAAATAAAATAATAATTAAAAAAAAACCTTTGAGAAGGATAAATTTCAATTTTATTATATTTAAGTTTGACATAATGATATATGTGATATAGGGACCTCCACGTATCAAAAGACGTAAAATAAAAATAATTATTTTCATGATGATGAATGTTACGCTACATGTTGATTTTCTATGTATAAATTACGAATCGTGTGTCATTCACATTAGTTATTCGATCTTAACGAAGGTTCTCACGCTGAGGTTACATTATAATCATGTTTGTTTGTTTGTTTGTTTTTTTAGACAGAATCATTTTAATTAATTTCTATAACAAAAATTTCGTTTAAATCAAGTACTATTTATGAAAAGCTATAAGTTAACTAGTTAGTTTGTCTCTAAAAACGCGAATTTTGTGTTACGTTAGTTAGATTTATTTTAATTAATGCAATAGTTAATCATACTTAGTGACTGGGCTGCAAATTAAATAGATATATCCATACTCCCTCCGTCCACGAAAAAAGTGGTCTGTTTTCGTTTGTCCATAAAAAAAGAAGCCCGTCGCATATAAATTAATTGTCGGACTTAGGGATAAAAATAAGTGAGGCCACTACATTATAACTTGGCTTGACTTGGGTCGGGGCAGCACTGACCTACTTAATAAGTAGGTTATCAACACATTTAGCAAGTCTATTTATGGACTTAGTTCTATAACGATTACTTAAATCAGAGATTATATCATTACACAAGTAGGATGTCTACCCTAGGGCTAGATAGGTACACCGAAAAAACGGTATATCGTCCTTACCGTATCAGAAAAATATCGAAAATATCAAATTTACGGTATATCGTCACTTATGGTACGGTATGATATCGTATCGGAAGATTACGGTAAGGTAACGGTATGAGATCGCTTAATACCGCGGTATACCGTGTTACACCGTACCGAGGTATATACCGTTGTATCGATATATACCGTAGTATGGTATATACGGTATATCGTACCGCACCCGTCAATAATTAATAATAATATATATAATTAAGTAATTGGAAATTTAGGATATTATATCTTCTAAACAGGTATAGAATGTGCACGGTATACCGTGAAAGTTCGGTATACCGTGAATGTTCAGTATACCGTAAATGTTCGGTATACCGTAAAAGTTCGGTATGCCGTATATCGATAATGTATACCGAAACTGCAGTACGACAAGTCGACAATGGTATGTAAAAAATTCATACCGAATTTACGGTATACCGAACTCCGGTATACCATAAGGTACGGTATGGTAACGGTATGAAATTTGTCATACCGAAATTTACGATAAAGTGTAGGGTATGATACAAAAACGACGGTATACCGTACCAACCCACCCTAGTCTACCCCTAAAATTTTAACATCTACTGTATGACTATATATTTACATATTTCCCTTTTAACGACGTCAACAAAATCTCTACCTACCACCACAGCTACAGAGCCACAGTTCTTTGTCACACCACCAAAATTACATTTTACTCAAAATAATATGTTTATCTATAGTACATTTTATTATCAACATAATTAACATTGATATAGATACACAATGCAAAAGAGGGATGACAATAATACCCGTGTGGCCGATTCTCCGTGGATACCCGCCCCTAATGGGGTGGGTATGGGGGTCAGTAATTTGGAAAATGGGGCGGGGACGGTTATGAATTTTTATACCCGATAGAATTTAGGGCTGGTACAGAAATATAGATATCCGCCCCGAACCCGCCCTGAATAATTTTTGTAGTTTTAAATTTTTTTAAAATGATACTAATATTAATAAATAACAAAATATATTAATTAATATGGAAATTCAATTTTAATGAGAATTGAAAAAATACATTAAGTAGACACCTTAACACTATTTTCTCTCATTCTTTATATATAACTCAACTCTCTCTTTTTCTTCTATCCATTTCTAATGTGGGACAACTTATTTCTCTTAATTTATTCTCTATCCCCTTTCACTATTTTTAATCCCACATCGAAAATGAGAGAAGAGATGAGTTGGCTTAGACTACCCGCAGCGGGTGTCTCGAGACACCCACGGCGACGAGACGCGCCGCTGCAGCTCGCCATGTCTCGAGGCTGTCCCGAGCCGACGAGACCTTCTCGAGTCGGCGCGTGTATCACACGCGCTTGACTTTTTTTTTTTCTAAATCGGCGCGTGCAATGCACGCACCATACATAAAAAAAAAGGAAAAATCTGCAACGACTATTTGATTTCAAACGGTCCCAAACGGCTATTTTGGGCCGATTATTAATTTTTTTTTAATCCCACATTTCTTCCTATAAATACCACATTTTATCACACCACTCTACACCATCATCACACCTAAAGTTTCCATTATTCCTCTTACAATTCCATTTTTTTTCCGCATCAATTTCATTACATTTCGCAAATGGATCCCAACAATCCATGGTCGTCGTCGTGGATTCCTCCTGAAATGGCGGACGACGCGCAATACGGCGGATATACTGGGGCAGGGCTCAATTCTATCAATCTCAACTCGTCCATCGGCGAGTCCTTCCAGACTGTGTTGGGCGATGAAGACAGTCCGTCGTCCGAGCCGGCACCAACCAAAGGCAAGGGGAAGGCACGGGCCAAAGGCAAGGGGAAGGAACGGGCCGATCGCACCAACGGCTATGTTTTTTAAATTGTAGTATTGTTTTTTTTTTATTTCTAGTAATGTATTTTTTTTTATTTGTAGTAATGTATTTTTTTTATTTGTAGTAATGTTTTTCTATTTAAATTAATGAAATTTTCAAATTTTCTTATTAAAATTAATTCAAAATACAAATTCAGAAAATTCTTAGAGACACCCCTTAAAGACAACCCCACTGCAGCTCACTGTCTCTATCTCCAAAAAATCCTTAGAGACACCCCTTAGAGACAGCATCACTGCAGACAGTCTTATAAATAAGATTGTCTTCATACTTTAATTTAATTTACTATTTTTTTCCTGGATTTTTTAGAAATAATAACTTTTTAGTTCTAATAAAAATTTTAAATTAGATAATATATACTTCTAAATGGATACCCGATGGATACTCTTCCCCCGTCGAATAATCTCCGACTCGATTTAAACGGGTATGAGGATTAATTTTTAGAGGCGGATAGTATGGAGATGGGAAAGCAATCCCCAATCCAAACCCCGCCCCGTTGCCATCGCTATGCCAAGAGCAGATAAAGCTATACGGATATGAATCCACCCCCTTATAATACGAACACCTTTAGTGAGCATCATTCATCTAATATCCACTTTGGTATGATTTTTTTTTTCTTTTTCCTTTTTTTTTTCATTTTGATATATTTCATTAATATTAGAATCATTAAATTATCCTTTAACTATGTTCTTGTGTTGCTACACTAAGATATGTACATATATAACCATATGACATATCTCCGTATATACTTTAATAGCTAAAAATGATACTTTTACTATCAATCCTTTTCATTTAGCCAAAATAATGAAATTTTAACCAATTTCACAATCTATTTATCTTTTTTTCTTTCACCATCTTATTTAAACTACATACATATTGTTAAACTACGAACATAATAAGAGCATTTTAAGAAGATTTTATTTTTTGGAGTTCGGGAATGAGAGCAATAAAGTTTGGAACATAAACCTCCTTATTTTCAGATAGTGAATGTCCCGAAAAGGACATTTAAGACTATATTTAAATATGCAATAATTCAAAGAAAACAAATAAGTTATTAAAAGACTTTATTGAAAACCAAATCATAAATATGTAAGGAGTCCAATCTCATTATAATACAATAATCTACATGCTTTTTTGTTTTTCGGGTGGGGCTCAAATAATAAAAGACTTCTTAGCTCGAGTGGAAATATACAGTACTAGTATTTACGATCGAATAATCCACTCAAAATGCGACAGAATAATTAATTTAGTGTATTTAATACAAAAAAAAAAATCTCTATACGATTAATATTTAATTAATACCATGTGTCATAGTCAACTCTTTCGACTTTTCTGATCGCAACCAATAATTGGACAATTTTCAAATATGAAATTGCAATAGGAGGATAACATGTACATTCTGTATAGGCATCTGTAACAAAAAAATACCAGCATATTCTGCTAGGTACAGATCCTTCAAAAAGGACTTAATTAATTTTCTATAATTAAAATATATGGATATAATTTTTAAATTCGTGTGATCTTAGTTATGTTATTAATTTAATTTGGTGGAATCTAAGAAAGGTTAGACCAATTAAGTACTCAAAGTAGGTAGTAAGAGCTGACTACTTTTTGTGCATTATAAATAATTTTATTAACAGGAAAAAAAAAAAGTATTGCTATTTAATTAGGATTGATTGCAGTTGATAGGCCAATCATATTTGGAAAGAATGGCTTCATGTCAGTGAAATTAATTATGATCAAATTGTTTTAGTATTATTGTCTCGAACTAGCTAGTAGCATAACACCTGAAATCGAGTGGACACAATATTATTTATATACAAACATACATACTTATAAAGTAGACAAAGACTTGGGTGCAACTTTTCCACCGTAGAACACCCTTCTATTTGATTAGACTCGACTCGTCCTGAGCTGTTTGACCCGGGTTTGACCCGGTCAAACTCCCCTTTGATCAGTTTTTTTTTTCAGTTTTTTTTTTTTTAATTGTTTGCCGCTTCTTCTATAGTCAAGATTCGAGCGAGATGAGCCGAAAGCCTCGGAACGAGCCGAAAAAGTCCAAATTATTGCCCGCCGATTATCCTTATTTTAGTAATCGAAGCGAAGACGGAGCCGGAAAAAATAATCTGGAAATTAAAAAAAAAAAAAAAGGGCGCGTGAGACTCACGCGCAGCGCGTGAATCTCACGCGCCGGGTCGGAATGGCGTGTGGCGGGTCGGGTTGTGTGCAAATGGGTGCAGACTTATACACCCAAGTCCTCTCTAAAGTATCAAAACAAAAAAGAAAAAGCTGATTAATTATGAGATCATTAGTTCATTATTAGCCTTGTCAGCCAATAATAATTATAAATGATAAACTCATATATAAACTGCGAAAATAATATATGTATATCAACACTATAATCAAATTGAATGACTCAGAGCTTCTTTTTTTTGCTTTTTTTTTTTTTTTTTTTTCAATTGAGGATGAAGGATTCCGATTCAAATCATGATCTCTCATTGATATGGATGTCACTAGGCTGCAGATTTGGTGGAAGATCTCATGAATTCATGATAGAAATGATAATGAGCTGCTAGCTTGGATGAAGTAAGAATTAAAATAAGTTGGAATAATCAAATATATCTCCGAATTTTATCATCATTTTCAATTAAATCATGCACTATATATCTAATTTACATAAACTACTAACAACTACGCAAATCTATCCCTAGCTAGTTCTTGAAAGTTGGGTGGGATATTTAAAATTTCGACTTGGCTTGATGTAGAAAAAAGTTTGTCGTTACAAAACCAAGTTGTTTTGACATTTTTCTTATTCGAGTTGATTAGAGATTTAAAATCTAAAGATAAATTGAAAAAATAAATGTATCTTAGTACATGTACTTCTATGTCTAAGCTCCGTCAATTTCCGACGTGTTCATACTTAAATTTTTGGTGGTGAAAAAAATTATGTCAAAAATAAATATACATATATAATTCTCATAGTTGGAGTATTAATTGGTTAAAATGGATAATTCATACCAATAAAATTGAAAAAATTAAAGATAGTTGGAATATTTTGACTGTAGACTAACCCATTAGCATTTCCATCCATTCAACTTAAGATTGTTGGGCTAAGGCCCACGCCCTACTCCCTTTGAACTTCTATTTCAGAAATAATTTAACATTTGACGGACATTAATCGCAGCTCTCAAGACGACTGTCAGCCACGCTGCCATCGAAAAGTTCACCTCATGCGTGCATTCACTTAGGGATGGCAACGGAACTTGGATCCGCTCCAGATCCGTAGATTCAAATCTATTTTTGAGAATTTGGATCTAAAAATTTTGGATCTGATAGATACGGGGCAAATATGGATTTATATAAAATTTGTCGTGGCTTTTGTTTTTATATTTTTAAATTCAGATCCGTCCCAAATTTGACCCACGGATCTAATATTATATATATATATATATATATAAACTATATAATTTAAATATCTTTGTTAAATAATTTAAAACAAAAAAAAAATCCTAATAGCTAACCTCTCCCCGCCGTCCCCTTACTCTTCAGTCTTCTCATCTCTCTGACTCTTCCTCACCAGTCACCTCTCCCTCACCTCCACTACAGATTCAAGCCTTCAACCACCGCGCCGTTCCCCGTCTTTATTGAAAGATGATGCATTTATCTAGAATTATCTAAATAAATATAAATTAGAATATTCTAGAATAATCAAGATTATATGAGTTGTATGTAGAATCTAAAAATATTCTAGAGAATTCAAAGTATAGGATATTAATGTAGGATCTAGAAATATTCTAGAATATTCATGATTAGAGAATGTATAATCTAGATTAGATGAATTTAGTAGTAATTAGTAGAGAATTCTAGATTCCTAAGAGGATCTAGAGAATTCTCTCAACACCTATAAATAGGAGTTTGTACCATTTGTAATGAAAGCCAAAAAGCCAAAAAGCCAAGAGCAAATCAAGCAATCAAGTTAAGCCTTCTAACAAGTTCATACTCTCTATAGCTATCTAGGAGACAAGAGCTCCATTCCAAAATTCATCTCTATATTCAACACACTACACTTACAATATTCATCTTCACCACTTCATCAAAATCACCCACTACACACAAATCACAATATAATCACCTTCATTTTCTAACAAGTGGTATCAGAGCTCGTTCGATCATAAGCGGGCGTCATGGCAACATCAAGTCTCTCAATATCGACTCCAATATTCAACGGACAAAACTACGACTATTGGAGTTTCCGTATGAAGACTTGCCTTGAATCTCATGATCTTTGGGATGTCGTTGAAGAAGGTATCACTATGCCTGAAGAAGGAGAAACCACGCCTAAAGGAGAAAGCAAAGAGGCATCATCGTCCGAGGTATGCAAGAAATTAAAGCAACAAAATGCTAAAGCTCTTTATCTTCTTCAACAATCAGTTAGTGATTCCATCATGGCTAGAATTATTCAAGCTACTGCGGCGAAAGAAGCTTGGAATATCCTTAAAGAGGAGTTCCAAGAAAATACTAAAGTTCGAACCATTAAACTACAAAGTTTAAGGCGCGAACTTGAGAATCTAAAAATGAAAGATTCTTAGGCTGCAAAAGACTATTTCTCAAGAATAACGAAAATAGTCAATCAAATGAGATCTTACGGAGAAAAGAACTCTGATGAAAGGATCATAAAAAAGGTCTTGATCAGCCTCACCGAGAAGTACGATCCAATAGTAGCTGCCATTGAAGAATCAAAAGATTTGTCGACAATGTCCGTTGCGGAGCTTATGGGTTCGCTTGAAGCTCACGAGCAAAGATTGAGTAGACGACATGAAAGCTCACTTGAAAGCGCCTTTCAATCTAAGCTCAACGTCAAAAGAAATGGTGAAAACTACAAGAATCGTATCAAGGAAGGAAGCTCCCACAATAAGGATAACAAACGCAACTTTCCACCATGCGGGATTTGCAAGAAAACAAATCATATGGAGAAGGACTGCTATCATCGAGGAAAGCCACAATGCAAAAACTGCAAGAGGTTCGGACATACAGAAAAAGATTGCAGAGATACAAAGAACCATCAGGCTAACTATTCTGAAGATCAAAAAGAGAAAGAACATCTATTCTACGCATGTCACTCTGCAACAGAAGTGAAAGACGACGAGTGGTACATCGATAGCGGATGCATCAACCACATGACATCCAACGAGAACATCTTTCGCGAGTTCGATGATTCCATCACAACAAAGGTCAAGATGGGAAACGGAGAGCTGGTGGAGACAAAAGGAAAAAGGTACCATTGCTATAGAAACTAAGAAAGGTACGCGATTTATAAAAGATATTTTCATCGTACCACGTCTTGCACAAAATCTACTGTTGGGAAATTTATTAAAGTTTTGATTGATTCCAAAACCAACTGACCCCAACCGAGTAGATGTTGCCATTTCCTATTGTTAGTATTTAGGCTCGCTGTTTGAGCATTGTTAAGATTTTATCTTTACAGGACTCTAGCTGAAGACGGCAACAAGGCTTCACTCGGATAGAACATCAGATGTAAGAAAGATATCAAGAAGAGTTAAAGGGGGAAGTTGTAAGAGAACATCAGATGGAAGAAAGTCATCTGAGCGTCCGAGCCAACTGATCAGATTCAAAACACAAGAAAGACAACTGAGCGTTCAAGATACAGAACATCAGTTGAAGGACTCGAACTGATAAGATCGATAACATGAAGTTCAAGACAGCTGAGAGTTCAACTGTTCCAATTCAGACAGAAGGTCAGATAAAGATAGCGATCAGATGGAACATCAGTTGAAGACCAATCAGCTGAAGATCAAAACTTCTCAACCGACTAGACAAGGTTGAAAGTTAAAGGTTGAAGATTTGAATTTCAAAAAGGAAGTCGTGTGAAGGTTTGACTATCTGTCATTACCTCATTTGGCCCAACACAAGGCTGTCTCAGATGGAAAGCAGAAGCACACAGTTGCCAAATCAAGAAAGTCTGCAGAGATGAGAGACAAGCCATCGCTTTCACAAGAACAGAGATCAACGGCTCTTCCAACGGCTAGTTGATTCTCTCCGTCTATAAATAGAGGCATTCATTCATTCACCAAGACTGGGAGAAACGATACAAGACAGAGAAGACAGACAAGAGCAAAGAGTTAGACGAGCGAACATCACCAATTGAGAGTTCATATCGCAAACGAGCAAAACTGCAATCAATCTCTAAGAACATCACTAGCTGAGAGTTCCTAGAGTGTTAGATTCTGTCTTGGTGTTTTTCGATCCAACCTTGAGAACATCACTAGCTGAGAGTTCATAGAGTGTTAGATCCTAACTCACTTTCTTGTTCGAGCTATTAGTTGGAAACCCACCCTTTCACACATCCTCTCAAAAGGATTGTTAGGACCCTACTCTTCCCGAAATTGAGTAGATAGGTTGATAAGTACCCGTAAACTTATCTGTAAGGTTGATAAGTACCCGTAAACTTATGTTAACGTTTGCAAAGCCCGCGTAAGCTTTGTGGTTTTTGTCCAGAAAAACTTGGACTGGGTTGTGTGGACTCACAACTCCCCATGGACGTAAGAGTTCTCTCCAAACCACGTAAATCTTTGTGTGTTTGTGTTTTCAATTCAGTTATTTATTGCATATTCAACTGACCGATTAACCAGTACTCAAACTGCACTTTTACATTCTCAACTGACTTGGTTATTGACCGACCTTGCATAAAAGCGTGAGTTATTTTATACGAGTTTTTAATTTCCACCACATTCCGCACAACACTACACTTCCAGCTGAGTGTTCTTACTCAGTTGTGATTCCAACTGAGTCTTCTTACTCGGTTGTGATATTTTTAGGAGGTTGTTTTTAAAATTCCTAACTGGTGTATTCCCCCCCCTCCATACACCAGAACTCATATCGGGACCATCAAGTGGTATCAGAGTAGTGGTTCAAAAGACTGCTGACTCTGTTTCACGAGGTGTGAATTCGAGGTGTTTTCTTCAGTGGTCAACTGAACAGATCTTTTTCACGCTAGTGCATATCTGCTTGCATTTGTTGTCTTTTGTTTGTGTGTGCAGATGGATGTTAAAGATAAGATCGTGGTCATGTTCTCGGTTGTGAACTATACATCCTGGAGAACTCGGATGAAGAAGATTCTATTGTCAAAGCATCATAGAATGCAACAAGTACTTACATCTGGACCGATCATCATCAGAGAGAAAGTCACTCGCACTCTTACAAATCCCAATGATGGGGATGCAACTGAGGAATTATGGAGAAGAAGCCAGAAGACTTCACTCCAGAGGAAACTAAAGTGAGCCAGCTGGATATCTGGGCTCAGACCACTATCATGTCCTCAGTTGGACAAGACTATCTTCCTTAGATAGAAGAGTGCGACACCGCTAAGGAGATGTGGGATATTTTGGCATCTCTTAGCGAAGAGAGTGATGAAACCAAGGAGAACAAATTCTCCTATGCATGTCAAGACTTCGACAACTTCTGTCTACGACCTGACGAAACCATTGATCAGCTGGAACTTCGGTTCATGGATATCATCCGAAGGATTCAGTCCATCCGACGAGGGAAATATATTTTGAGAAAAATCAACCTCAAGGTATTACAAGCTCTACCAGCTGAGTGGGACACCTTCACCAACATCCATGAGAGCCGAGCTGACCTTGGAGAGATGGGAACAGAAAGGCTGTTCTCAATCCTGAAAGGAAATGAATACAAGGTGAACCAACGAAGATCATCTCAGTCCTCGGTTCAAACGAGTCGACATGAGGATGTTGGTTCAGCCACAAAGACAGTCGCACTTCGAGCTGACTACTCCAAGCCGCGAACATCAAGGCCAACACGATCTGCGGATACAGCTTCGAAGGAGCCAAGCAGAGAAGAGCTGCAACAGAGCATTGCCGCCATGTCAAAGAAGCTAGCTGACATGGATGCTCGGTTCGAAAAATACAAGAGGTTCTACAAATCCAACCGAACTCGAGATAACTCAAAGCCTGTGAACAACGGTTGCTTTGAATGCGGCAAGGAGGGACATTTCAAAGCTGATTGTCCAGACCTTTCGAAGAAAGAAAGAGAAGCGTTGAGGGCCAAGCAAAGTGCAAAGAACAAGGCCATGGTTGCAGAAGAAGCAGCTGACGACATGGACATCTTCACCGACACTGAAGATGAGGACGAGCTGACTTCCACCAACAACGCTATCGGTCAGGATCAATGTCTCATGGCATTTGGAACTGACCAAGATGATACTGAGGTACATTCTAGTCCTGCTAATTTAAATTCTTCCAATATTTCTAACATGCAGGAAACAGTAGAGGAAGAGTTGGAACCCTCCTGGGGTGACTTTCAAGAACTCAGTGAGGAACTGCATCAGCAATCGGTTGAGTTTAAGAGTCTTCAAGAATAGTTCGCCAGACTTGAAGAATCCTTAACCGAAAAAGACGATCTGATTAAGAGTCAAACTGAAGAGATTGATAATCTCAAAAGTCAACTGAATGCGGCCAACCAAACTAAGGCTCCAACCGATGAGGAGTTGAAGGAGCAGATCAAGGAGCAGCATGAACAGTTGAGCAAGCAAGAGGCACGGATCGACCAGCTGACGAAAATGTCTGACGCACAATCCGAGTATATAGCTGTTCTTCTCAAAGATCTACAAACTGAGAAGGACAACTTGATCAAGCTATATCAGTCATCCAAAATCATCGAGAATCTCATCAGTTACAGAAGACAGATGGATGATGTGTCAGGACTCGGTTACGACGTGATCAAGGATACTGGAATTCCTCCAGCAACCTTCATCAAAGCTGTGGAGGTCAAGGTTGTCGAACCTAACACAGTTGAGTTTGAATCTCCCCAAATTAATCCAACCTCCACCTCTCAGCAAGCTCAACTGACCAAGGGAACCTCAACTGAGAAAGGAAAAGGAGCTGTTGTTGGAGAATCAAAGAATCCATCGGTTGGAACATCAACCGAGGGGGAATATTCCAAGACTCGAAAGAGGAACCAGAGGCATCGGAGATACAATCAGAACCGACCTCAAAACCGACCTCTGAACCGACCTCAGAGCCAACCTCAGAAAGGATGGAATCAACAGAACCGATAGGGATTCAGCCATCAGAATCAACATCGGTTCCATCCACAGATCAACCAGAAGTTCTAACCGAGTCAACCAAAGAGGAACAGTTCGAACAGCTACGAATATTCATTCCACAACTTGAATCAACATCTGAGCATGAACAACTGTCGTCGACAGTCAGGACCAAGGAATCAGACTCAGCCACAAAGATTCCAACATGGTGTCCGACCTCATCGACAAAACCAACAGGATAAAAAGCGCCATCAAAACAAGGGGAAAGCCTCTCCTCCTAAAGCTCACAATGGGAGAAATCCATCTCCTCCCAAGAAACAGAACATTACTACTAACACAAGCCTAAGGATGACCGAGGGGTTGTTATAGTTGATGGAGAAGGAAAAGTGATCTGGAATGATAAATCTATCTGAATCTACAGGGAAAAACGACTCACAGTTCAAGGGGGAACTGGTTCTAACCCTCCAGGACCCAACTAAAATTGGGGACCTAAGCGTGTTTCTCTGTGCAGGAACAGGAGAAACAGCTGAGGAAGAATAAAGCGTCACATACCATGTGGGTGATGGATAGTGGATGCTCGAAACACATGACAAATCTGAAGGATTTTCTTGGGAGTTTCGTGGAGAAAGAAGGACCATCGGTTACCTTTGGTGACAACTCAAAAGGTCACACCAAAGGCTACGGTACCCTTGAAACCAATCACGTGTCGATTTCAAATGTTTCATATGTTGATGGATTGAAGCATAACTTGCTCTCCATCAGCCAATTCTATGATAATGGTTTCTCTGTCAAGTTTGATGCACAGGGTTGCAGGGTTAAAAATGTCGGAACAAGGCAGGTCATATTGTTGGGAAATCGATCCCCAACCGGGAATGTCTACTATGTTAACTGGAATAGTAGTCCTCCTGACACTTTTCTGTTATCAAAGAGCAGTTCAGATGTGAGCTGGCTGTGGCACAAAAGGCTCAACCATCTGAATTTCAAGACTATGAACCAACTTGCAAGACAGGAACATGCAAAGGGCATTCCAAATCGAGTGTTTTCAACAACATATATCTGCAGTGCATGTCAGTTGCGAAAGCTCGCTAGATCCTCCTTCCGGTTGAAAATGACTCCCTCAACCGACCGAGTATTACAGCTGATCCATATGGATCTCTTCGGGCCAGTTACACCAAAGAGCATGAATGGCAACGAATATATCCTTGTTGTTACTGATGATTTCTCTAGGTATACGTGGACCATTTTCATGCGTCACAAGAGTGAAACCCGAGATAAGCTACCCAAACTAATGGATCGGATATCGAACCAACAAGAGATGAAGATCATTTCTATCCAATCAGATCGCTGAACCGAGTTCCTAAATGAAACCATCATCGAGTACTGCGAGAAGCACGGAATTACTCATCAAACATGGTTGTGCGTACTTCACAACAGAATGGAGTAGCTGAGCGAAGGAACCGAACACTGAAGGATGCAGCTACATCCATGTTGACAAGCTTAGCTCTACCAAAGAGATTTTGGGCTGAGGCAATCAACACAGCCTGCTACACCCAGAACAGATCTCTTCTGACCAAGCGGTTGGGAAAGACACCATACGAGCTATGGAGACGCAGGAAGCCTGATATTTCATATTTTCGCGTTTTTGGTTCTAAGTGTTATATTCACAACAATGGGAAGACTCAGCTGAAAACTTTTGATGCCAAGGCTTCGAAGGGCATATTTCTCGGATATGCCGCTCGGATCAAGGCTTATAGAGTATTCAACAACAGCTCTCGTGTTGTGGAGATAACACCTCATGTTAGTTTTGATGAATCTACTTTTGAGTGCAGGGAACAGGCTAAAGGACGACAAGCAGATCCACAAATTCCACCAGTTCTCACCAAATCGCAGATTCTAAGGCAAAAGAATCTAGCTGAACCATTGGTATGGGCAACCGAGGATGATGATCCTTGTTCCTCTGAAGATGAATGCGAGGACCTCAGCTCATCTCAAGGGAGAACTCCAGCTGATGTCACTCCAACTGCATCAGCATCCGAAGCTCAACCCAGCTCAGTTCAAAATATTGTCAATGTTGAGGATCCAGACTTAACAGCTGATCAATCACCAGTTCTGAAGATTCCAGCATCTCCCACAGCTCAGGATTCACACAGTTGAAATCCTGGAACAGCCACTGTTGGAAGAAGAAGGAAGACGCAACAAGAGATGGTATGAAGATCATTCCAAGGACAACATCGTTGGAGATCCAATCGAAGGTGTGTGTACTAGGAGCAGAGTTGCAAATCCAGACTCAGCTGAGGAAGATTCCAACACTTACGCTCAATATGCTGAGGAGTTGGCAGTTCTTGAGGAGATCGAGCAAGCAGGAGATGTTGCCATGATTTCTTGTTTCGTAGCTGATGTGCCAGAACCGAAGAATGTTGTGGAAGCTCTCAGCTGTGTTCACTGGACAACAACTATGCAAGAAAACTGAATGAATTTCTACGCAACTGTGTATGAGAGTTGGTAGAAAGACCAAATGGTGTCAAAGTCATTGGATTAAAGTGGATTTTCAAGAACAAGAGAGACGACATTTGATTCATCGTAAGGAATAAGGCAAGGTTGGTAGCTCAGGGATATTGCCAACAAGAAGGAATCGATTTTGAGGAGTCCTTTGCGTCGGTTGCAAGGTTGGAAGCCATCCGAATCTTTCTAGCCTATGCCGTATTTCACAAATTCAAGGTCTATCAGATGGATGTGAAGTGTGCCTTCCTCAACGGTGATATCAAGGAAGATGTATATGTTGAACAGCCTTCCGGTTTTGAGACTGGAGATGGAAGAGTGTATAAACTGAAGTAAACTGAAGAAAGCTATCTATGGCTTGAAGCAAACACCTAGGGCTTGGTATGACACTCTCTGTGATTTTCTTCTGAACTCGGGGTTCAAACGAGGGTCAGTTGACAAAACACTGTTCACCATCAAAGTTGGAGAAGATATACTTGTTGTGCAAATCTATGTTGACGACATCATATTCGGTTCTAAGTCTGAGGAGCTGTGCGAGAAATTTTCAACCCTCATGAAGGAGAAGTTCGAGATGTCGATGATGGGTGAGATGAATTATTTTCTTGGACTACAGGTGAAGCAGTCATCAAAAGGAATTTTTATCAATCAGTCCAAATATACAAAGGAGCTCATCGCAAAGTTCGGTTTGCAGTCAAGTAAAACCACAAGGATCCCGATGAATACTAACTGGAAGATTGAACCCGGATCTGAGGGAAAACTCGTGGATGCCAGTAAGTATAGAGGGATCATCGTTTCTTTGCTATATCTAACCGCCAGTCGGCCAGACATATCTTATGCGGTTGGAGTGTGTGCTCGGTTCCAAGTTCAACCGAGGGAAGCACACATGTTGGCAGCAAAGAACATCATCAAGTATCTGAAGGGTACAGTTAATGTTGGGTTGTGGTATCCAACCGACGATAATATTCAACTGTTCGGATACTCAGATGCGGATCTAGCCTGAGATCGGTTGGACAGGAAGTCCACATCTGGACACTGTCAGTTCATGGGAAGCAAGCTAGTTTCATGGTTCTCCAAGAAACAAGCATGTGTTGCCACTTCTACAACCGAGTCAGAATATATGGCTGCCGGTAGCTGTTGCATGCAAGTGTTGTGGCTCAAGCAATAGCTGAGAGATTATGAAGTTGCAACTGGGGTTCCCATTCATTGTGATAGCTCAAGCGCCATTGCTATCTCTTTGAATCCTGTTCACCATTCTCGGACGAAGCACATTGACATCCGACATCATTTTATCCGAGATCATATTGAGAAGAAGGATATTTCCATGGAGAAGATTCCAACTGAGATTCAGAGAGCTGATATCTTCACCAAACCTCTAGCCGAAGCGCGGTTCAAGATGTTATGTGATCTACTTAGATTGTTGGATCCATCAGATGAGTAACCAGCTGAGGTGAAGAGATAGATATCCATCTGAGGGGAAAGCTCAGATGAAGGGAGAATCTCAGATGCAGATCGCCAACCGAAGACATCAGATGCAGATCGCTAACCGAAGACATCGGATGCGGATCGCCAACCGAAGACATCAGACGTCAGCTGAACAGACGAACTCGAGTCAGCTGATGGTATGCCGCAACATTGAAACACAGCTGATTCCGACATCAGCTGGCAGGTGAACACAACTGATTCCGACATCAGCTGGCAGGTAACATTTATGGCTGAAGGTGTTTGTGTCTTAAATGAGAATGTTTGAAATAAATTCAAACATTCCTGAGCATGTCAGTTAGACTAAAATAGCCATCATAGCGCATTTAATGTAAAGTGTGGCTGAACATCAATAGCCTACTTTATAATGCGACTGGGCTAACATGAAAAACAGTTCACCTTCTCACGCGCTGGTTGGAACTCGGATTATGACGTCAAGTCAAAGCTAGTCAACAGTCGCGAGATCTCAAGCCGTTGATGGATTTGCGCCATTCAACCCTAGCCGTCGATTTCAACCGAGCCACTAACCTATAAAAGGCGGAAAATCAGGAAGTAATCTCTTACCTTCTACATTTGTGTTTATCTGCAGTAACTGTTCATTTTGTCTCACTATTTTCTGCAAACTCTTATTTCCTTCTCTCTATATAATCTACACTGCATTACAAAAATGGCACCAAAAGGAAAGAAGATGGCATCCTCTGGACCTTCCCTAGTCCCTACATCATACGAAGAATCGAGATACTGCTCTCCAAGATCCACTTCGAGCAGATTCTATCAGAGGATGAACTGGAATCGCCAGTATTGTCTCCCCTCGCCGAAACTCTCAGGGAGAACGGCCTTCTAGATTGGGCGACGCTCTTCCCGTCCCACCTTCTCAGGCGACAGGTCGGGGAGTTCTACCTGAACTTGCGATCACCCATCGACAGCCGAGATGGCCTCGTCACAGAAGTTTCTTGTTGACAACGGGATGTCCCTGCCAGAACGATCCGCCGGGTCACTGTCCCCATTCCCGTTTCCGACTTTCTACGCCAAGTCATTCCTCCAAATCATTCCGCCACAGACACCATCGACAACATCACCGATGTGGAAGCCGATGAATTTCTGGAGAGTGCTCTCATCAATCCAGAAAAATTAAGGAGCAATATGCAGCGAACAAAATTGAAGCCAGAACATCGACTTCTGTTCGATGTTGTGTCCAAAGTTGTCTTCGGCTACAACGGGGCCTTTGGAGACATCAGCCGACCGAAGCTCAAGCAGTTGATTGCTTTGGAGCACAAGCATAAACATAACATCAACTGGTCCCAGTATTTTGAACACCAGTTGACTCTGGAGAAGCAAAAGATCTCCGAATCCACAACCGAATCTGGAGAGAAGTTGTTGAGTGTAAAGGGAACTCTCAACTTTGGTTGTAAAATTTCTGCTCTGATTCTTTTCGCAACAAAGGATCAGAACATGATCTGGGAAGACTGTGAGGAAACCCCGATGAAGAAGCTGATGTTGTTCCCAACAGCCAAGAAGGCTCAGGACGTGATCAAGAGCGTTTACACTCCCAAGGACAAGAGGGAAGCTGTAAAAGATACAATTGAGGAGCCGCCTCCAGTTACCACCCGCCCATCAAAATCCACAGCTGGACGCTGACACAGAGCTGAGTCGGAGAAAGAGAAAGCGGAAGAACCAGCTAAGAAGAAGCTGAGGGTTCGGATCAAGAAGACAGTTGCGAAACCAGTTGAGGAGATTCCAGCTAAGGATGTGCCAGCTGAGGATGTACCAGCTGAGGAAACACCAGCCGAGGAGCCATCTGAGTCGAGTCACTCAGTTGACAAGGATGCGTTCATGATCGTTCCTCGCGCAGGTGGAACAGATGAGATGGATGGCATGGAAACGGATCTCTCCTCGGATGCATCTTCCTCATCTGAGGAAATCGAAGATATTCCAACCTCCCCCACGCCAGGAGCTGATGCCGTACCGCCCGAACAGGTTATCCCAACCGACGCACAACCAGAAATTCCGAGCTCACCGCTCGATGCCAACATTGAGACCACTCTTTCGGGCAATGTTGATGAACCTATTGATACCAACCTTCCCACTCAACCAGAAATTCCGAGCTCTCAGCTCGATGCCAACGTTGAGACCACTTCTTTGGCCAACGTTGATGAAACTCTTGAACCAATACCATATGAAAATCTATCTCCCTCCCCCATCGATGACGAAGCTGATCGTCAAGCCCTCGCGCAGGAACATGAAGGCAAGCTGGCCTACTGTTTCAAAAAGCTAATTGGGATGTTCCCTGAAGCGCGCGACATGCCGATTTTTTCCACGCTTGGAACCGAGCTACTGTATCAGTTCAACCTCATCTTCAGTCACTGGTATGTGAAGGAAGATACCATAAGGGTACACAGCTGGAACCAGCTGAAGGAAGATGAATCGCGCATCAGAGACTACTTCAATTACACCAACCTTGAGGTTGCCTACAACAACAAGGTAGCACTGCTGACGCGTCGTCTAGACCTCAGCAAGGCGGAAGGCAGAGACACGAGGGAAAAGGCTGAACAAGATTGCATCAACTTCCTTGAAAACATGCTTGTCAAGTCGGCTGAGTTCATTGATGACCTGGACGCAGCCGCCGCAGCAGCCAAGAAAGAAGAAGAGGAGCTTCTACAGTACATGGCCAACCGCCAAGCCATGATTACTGTTGAACAGCCAGCACTTATTGAACAACCAGCTCCAGCTGATCAGCCAGCACCCTCAACTGAAGACATATGCGAGCTGATAGCTGAGAGGGTCAATCAGCTATGGACGGAGATGCTTGCCAACTTCCAGCTTCACAAAGAAGATCAGCTGAAGATGTTGGAAGCACAGGAGGAAAAGACTGAGAAGCTGCAAGAGGAGAATGTTTCACTGAAGATAAAGCTGGACGAATTCTCAACATCCACCAGCCAAGACATCAATGCACTAAGGACAACCATTCATGGAATCAAATCCGATCTGAACGTGTTCAAGTCCTTATCTGATTCCAACCTTGCCAAATCTCAATAGACCCAAGACCAAGAATGAGAGTCTCAATTCGAGTCAAGATGGGCTGAGTTCGATGCTTTCTAGACTGAAACCAATGAAAACTCCGCTGCACTAAAGAGAGCCGAACAAGAGCGTCATGACTCTGAACTGGCGAAAAAGGTTGAGGTGGAGTGCGCAGTTGATGAGCTTTTCAACCGGATTCAACAAGCTGAACAGCAACTCACTTCTCTAGATGGCTCAGTTGCAAGCCTTGTTGCTGATGCCAAAAAAGGGGAAGATGAGATTGGTAAAGATAAGAACCGGGAAGTTGAGAAGCAGGGGGAAGATATGACCAGGGAAGATGAGAACCAAGGAGCTGAAGCCGAAAAATCTCAGCCGAAGAAGACAGCTCATAAGAAGAAGTCCGCCACGAAGCCATCCGATGTCGGCGGAGCTGAAATGGCGAAGAACATGGAGCGAGCAGAAGAATATGGAGTTTCTTACAAGCTCTGAATCGCAAAGTTATTTCAATACCATGTTATAAATGTGCTAACCCTTGGATGTTTTAATCTTATAGACTGTCTAGAATTTCAGCTGAGATTTTAGATAGGTCAGTAGGATTTAGATCAGTTTGATTTGTAAGGGTTTTGTAAGGGTTTTGGCATCATCAAAAAGGGGGAAATTGTTGGGAAATTTATTAAAGTTTTGATTGATTCCAAAACCAACTGACCCCAACCGAGTAGATGTTGCCATTTCCTATTATTAGTATTTAGGCTCGCTGTTTGAGCATTGTTAAGATTTTATCTTTACAGGACTCCAGCTGAAGACGGCAACAAGGCTTCACTCGGATAGAACATCAGATGTAAGAAAGACATCAAGAAGAGTTAAAGGGGGAAGTTGTAAGAGAACATCAGATGGAAGAAAGTCATCTGAGTGTTCGAGCCAACTGATCAGATTCAGAACACAAGAAAGACAACTGAGTGTTCAAGATACAGAACATCAGTTGAAGGACTCGAACTGATAAGATCGATAACATGAAGTTCAAGACAGCTGAGAGTTCAACTGTTCCAATTCAGACAGAAGGTCAGATGAAGATAGCGATCAGATGGAACATCAGCTGAAGACCAATCAGATGAAGATCAAAACTTCTCAACCGACTAGACAAGGTTGAAAGTTAAAGGTTGAAGATTTGAATTTCAAAAAGGAAGTCACGTGAAGGTTTGACTATCTGTCATTACCTCATTTGGCCCAACACAAGGCTGTCTTAGATGGAAAGCAGAAGCACACAGTTGCCAAATCAAGAAAGTCTGCAGAGATGAGAGACAAGCCATCGCTTTCACAAGAACAGAGATCAACGGCTCTTCCAATGGCTAGTTGATTCTCTCCGCCTATAAATAGAGGCATTCATTCATTCACCAAGACTGGGAGAAACGATACAAGACAGAGAAGACAGACAAGAGCAAAGAGTTAGACGAGCGAACATCACCAGTTGAGAGTTCATATCGCAAACGAGCAAAACTGCAATCAATCTCTAAGAACATCACTAGCTGAGAGTTCCTAGAGTGTTAGATTCTGTCTTGGTGTTTTTCGATCCAACCTTGAGAACATCACTAGCTGAGAGTTCATAGAGTGTTAGATCCTAGCTCACTTTCTTGTTCGAGCTATTAGTTGGAAACCCACCCTTTCACACATCCTCTCAAAAGGATTGTTAGGACCCTACTCTTCCCGGAATTGAGTTGATAGGTTGATAAGTACCCGTAAACTTATCTATAAGGTTGATAAGTACACGTAAACTTATGTTAACGGTTGCAAAGCCCGCGTAAGCTTTGTGGTTTTTGTCCAGAAGAACTTGGACTGGGTTGTGTGGACTCACAACTCCCCGTGGGCGTAGGAGTTCTCTCCGAACCACGTAAATCTCTGTGTGTTTGTGTTTTCAATTCAGTTATTAATTGCATATTCAACTGACCGATTAACCAGTACTCAAACTGCACTTTTACATTCTCAACTGACTTGGTTATTGACCGACCTTGCATAAAAGCGTGAGTTATTTTATACGAGTTTTTAATTTCCACCACATTCCGCACAGCACTACACTTCCAGCTAAGTGTTCTTACTCAGTTGTGATTCCAACTGAGTCTTCTTACTCGGTTTTGATATTTTCAGGGGGTTGTTTTTAAAATTCCTAACTGGTGTAGTCCCCCCCCATACACCAGAACTCGTATCGGGACCATCATCTACTAAGTGTAGGCTAAATGATGAAAAATGGATATGCCCTTCATTTTGAAAGAGATTATTGTCAAATTTATGACATAAAAAATAATCAAGAAATTGTAGAAGTGAAAATGGAAAAAAATAGAATTTTTCCCATTTTCTGGCGATATCCACAAAATGCAATGGTGGCTCAACTCGATGATACAAGTCTCTGGCATCGAAGATTTGGGCATTTTAATCTCAATGCCTTGAGGCTACTTCATCATAAAAATATGATGAGAGACCTCCCTCTTCTCAACAAAAGAGATCACGTCTGTGAAGGATACATGTTGGGAAAGCAGCACAGACAACCATTTCCAAAGGAGAAAACATGGCGAGCGAAGGAAATATTGAAACTTGTCCATACCGACATCTGTGGGCCAATGAAAACGCCTTCAATAAATCAAAACAGGTACTTCATCCTCTTTATTGATGATTATTCTAGAATGACGTGGGTATATTTCCTTCAAGAAAAATCAGAAGTCTTTAGAATCTTCAAGAGATTCAAGAACTTTGTGGAGAATCAAAGTGGTCGGAAAATCAAGAAGCTGAGAAGTGATCGAGGTACTGAATATAATTCTAGAGAATTCGACAAGTTTTGTGAAGACGAAGGCATGGAGCATCAACTAACGGTAGCGTACACTCCACAACAAAACAGAGTGTCAGAGAGGAAGAATAGAACTGTCATGGAGATGGCAAGGTCCATGCTCGCGGAGAAAGGAATGCCAACAAAGTTCTGGGCTGAAGCAGTCTATACATCAGTCTACCTGCTAAATCGGTGTCCAACTAAGACGGTTTTAAACAAGACTGCAATCGAGGCATGGTCGGGACAGAAACCTTTAGCCAAACACTTGAAAGTCTTTAGAAGTATTTGTCACATCCTCTCCGTCAAAAGGCATAAACTGGAGAATAAGACGGAGAAAGACATCTTCCTCGGCTACAGCTCCAAGTCCAAAGGATACATAATCTACAATCTCGAGACTAAGAAGCTGGTGACAAGTCGAGACGTGGAGTTTGACGAGCAAGCTTCTTGGAATTGGGAGACAGAAGATGTCGAAAGGATGACCACAACTACACAACTTGAAGAAATTCCAGATAAAGAAGAACAAGTTCAAGAAGGCCCCGCATCTACGCCAAGATCCTCCTCAGAAGCTAAAACATCAAGTGAAGTTGACTCTTCACCAGAATCTCCACCTCGCCGAGTAAGAACTTTAGCAGATTTATATGAATCTACTAATACTTAAGAAATATGCAACTTTTGTTCTTTGGAGCCAAGTAATTATGCAGAAGCTTCAAAAGAAAAAGTTTGGATTAAAGCAATGGAGTAAGAGATACAAATGATTGAAAAGAATGATACTTGGGAGTTGGTGGATCTTCCAAGTAACAAGGAAGTTATTGGAGTTAAATGGGTATTCAAGACGAAGATGAATCCTGACGGCTCAATCCAAAAGCATAAGGCAAGGCTTGTTGCAAAGGGATATGCTCAAATACCAGGAGTCGACTACACAGAGACATTCGCTCCAGTTGCTCGAATGGACACAATTCGAGCACTCATAGCTCTTGCAGCTCAGAAGAAATGGCATCCTTTTCAACTGGATGTCAAGTCGGCATTTCTCAATGGAGATCTGAAAGAAGAAGTATACGTGGAGCAACTAGAAGGATTTATAAAAGAAGAAGGCAAAGTTCTTCTTTTAAAGAAAGCACTCTATGGGCTCAAACAAGCGCCACGAGCTTGGTACAGTAAGATTGATGGATATTTCACTCATCAAGACTTCAAAAGGAGCAAGAACGAGGCCACTCTATACATCAAAACCCAAGGTACGGACATCCTAATTGTCTCTCTTTATGTTGATGACTTAATTGTCACAGGAAACAATGCCATACTAATCGAGGAATTCAAGAGAGACATGATGAATAGCTTTGAGATGAGTGACTTGGGTTTGATGCATTATTTCCTCGGAATGGAGATAAGCCAAGAAGAAGATGGCATCTTCCTATCGCAAAAGAAATATATCGAGGATATACTTAAGAAGTTCAAGATGCAAGATTGCAAGCACGTCGTCACTCCTCTAATTCCAAATGAAAAGCTAAAGAAAGAAGATGGAGTAAGGCCTGCGGATGCTACCAATTATCGGAGCTTAATTGGGAGTCTACTTTACTTAACGACGACGAGGCCAAACATCATTTACGCCACAAGTCTTCTATCCAGATTCATGGACCATCCAACAAAGACACATTACGGAGCAACAAAAAGACTCCTCAGATATCTGCAAGGAACACTTAACCACGGTATTTGGTATAAGTCAAGTTCCGACTCACAACTCGTTGGATATTGTGACAGTGATTGGACTGGATCACAAGATGATATGAAAAGCACCTCTGGCTACGCATTTAAGCTCGGATCAGGAGTTTTCTCATGGGGATCGAAGAAACAAGACTCAGTTGCTCTATCATCTGCAGAAGCTGAGTATGTTGCAGCAGTCGGAGTGGCATGTCAAGCAATATGGCTTAAAAGAGTTTTGGAAGACATGGGAGAACTACAAAACTCGGCAACCGAGATTTACTGCGATAACAAGTCAGCTATCGCAATGGCCAAGAATCCAGTTCAGCACAATCGCGCAAAGCACATTGATATCAAGTGTCATTTCTTAAGAGATGTCCAAGCAAAAGGGCTTATCGAGATGAAGTATTGTCCAACGGAGGAACAACTAGCAGATATCTTCACCAAGCCACTACCAAGAGATAGATTCCAGTTCCTACGAAGGATGCTTGGAGTTATCGACAAATGCATCAAGGAGGAGTATTGAAAGATGATGCATTTATCTAGAATTATCTAAATAAATATAAACTAGAATATTCTAGAATAATCAAGATTATATGAGTTGTATGGAGAATCTAGAAATATTCTAGAGAATTCAAAGTATAGGATATTAATGTAGGATCTAGAATATTCATGATTAGAGAATGTATAATCTAGATTAGAAGAATTTAGTAGTAATTAGTAGAGAATTCTAGATTCCTATGAGGATCTAGAGAATTCTCTCAACACCTATAAATAGGAGTTTGTACCATTTGTAATGAAAGCCAAAAAGCCAAAAAGCCAAGAGCAAATCAAGCAATCAAGTTAAGCCTTCTAACAAATTCATACTCTCTATAGCCTTCTAGGAGACAAGAGCTCCATTCCAAAATTCATCTCTATATTCAACACACTACACTTACAATATTCATCTTCACAACTTCATCAAAATCACCCACCACACACAAATCACAATATAATCACCTTTATTTTCTAAGAGTCTTCACCTTCAACCATCGTGCTGCCCCTTCCCCTTTCGTATCCGACCAGTGGCGCACCATCTCCATCGTCTCCACCATTCGATCGAAGCCCTTCCCTGTGGACCAGAAGAACGCAGCTCTTCCATTCCCACCGAAATCAAGCTCGCCGCCGCCGCCGCCACCTATTCGGGTTGATAAGTTTTTTGGCGCCACCACTAGAAGAGCTCCATGTCCACCTCTGCAAGCTCTGCTCCAAAGGTCAGTGTTTATCTCTCTTATAACTTCTAACAATTTTAACATATTTGTTGTAATATCTCAAAAGTGTATGTTTTGTTTATTTTTCGTATTTTAAGACTGTGATTTGCTATATTTACTGCTCTCTTTATGCTGCCATGAATTGTAATTGGGATGATTATATATATATAATGTTTTTTTTTTCAATTTGATAAGTAACTCGTATATTTTATAATAATTGTAGTTGAATTGAATAATATGATAGTGAAACCGAAGACTACTTTGTGGAAATTTTATACTTATTTATTGGAAAAGCTAGAAAGACTACTTTGTGGAAATTGTTAAATTGGTGGCAGTGTTATTTTCTTAAGATTTTATGATAGTCAAACCTGGCCTCTGCATGTTGATGGTTGTGAGGATGATGAGGACATATATGCTCAAGCTAAGAGAACAAAGAAAAGAAAGGTGCATGTGAAGGGTGAAGTTGAACACTACTGGGATTATGACCCTATACCCGAGAATGATGCTTTTGACGTTCTTGATTGGTGGAAAAGGGATCAAATGTATCCTACTTTGCAGAAAATTGTTAAGGATATTCTTGCTATTCCCGTATCTTCACTGGCCTCAGAAAGTGCTTTTAGCACGGGTGGATGGGTAGTTAGTGCTCACCGTTCTCGACTTCACTCTCACACCGTGGAAGCATTAATGTGTTTACAAATTGGATGATTGATGATGTTAAAGGTAATAAGTTGCTTATTTATTTTTATCTATCTTACTTTTAGTTTCATTTATTCATGGTTTACCTTTAACATTCATACTTATTCATAATATTTTTTTTTGTTGGCCAAGGTGAATTGGATGACACACATGCTTGTTCCATAATCAATGAAGATTATGATGAAGATGGAGAAGAACAAATCGATATTATTGATATGGTAATTGTTTTACATCAATCTTATACTTCTATTATTGAAATGAATTTGTGTTGCTCATGGTCTTTCTTTCTTCATTTTTTTTAGGACGTTGATGATGTTGAAAGTAGCTGTAGCATGGACGACTTGTTCCCATATTCTCAAGATTAGTTGATCGTATTGACTTATTTTTCGATGACATGTGACTTTAGATATGTTTTTGTGATGTTTGCAAGGAATGTAAAGTCCCTGGTCATGAATGTCACAAGAAAGAGAAGAAAATAGAGCTAGAGCATAAGAAGTAACAGTGGATCCCAAAGCCTAAAAATGCTTAGGAACACAATGTAGATAAGAATATACATCAAGAGAATGAGCTAAATAAAGGAAGGTGAAATCAATAAGGTAGGGAAAGGCAAAGAAAAAATTCAAGAAGGTGAGGCTTGGACTAAACCAAGGAAAACTACGGCTAATAGAAATATGCCTGCTCCACTAAATGAAATTAGAACAGATAATGTCTATGGGATAATTGGAAGCGCAGAGGAGATGATTACTGAAATAGAGAATGGCGGGGTCCTTAACCCCGCCATTCCAAAATGAAAATCATTATTTGGAATGTGAGGGGTTGCAATAAACCCTTCAAACAGAAAGAGTTAAGACTCTTTCTGCAAAAAAATAAAGTGGACTTGGCAGCTCTCTTGGAGACTCGAGTAAAGAAAATAAAATTTCAGAAAATAGTGAAAAAATAACAAGGAATTAGGAGTTTGTTCATAATTATGATCATGCTGACAATGGAAGATTATGGGTGAGATGGAATCCTAAGAAAGTATCTGTCCAAATGCAAGGATCCCATGCGCAAGGAATATGGTGTGAAGTGGCTGATTTAGTGACTGGGTTCAAGCAACAAGTGATATTCATTTATGGTTTCAATCATATGGATCAAAGGAGGGATTTGTGGAGGTTTATTAGTTGTATTGCAGGTCAAGTTTTGGGCCCCCTTTTGGTAAAGGGAAATTTTAATACAGTTCTGTCTAGCTCAGATAGATTTCATGGTCAACCTGTTACAGAAGCAGAGGTGAGAGACTTCCAACAATGCTTGCAAATAGCAAGCCTATCTGCTGTTAGAATGATTGGGAAGGAGTTTACCTGGTGTAATAACCAATCCAGTGATTCTAGAATATATTCCCTCATAGATAGATGCATAGCAAATGATGAATGGTATCAATAATACCCTCATGTAGTTGTGCATAACAATCAGATCACTGCCCTCAATCTCTTGAGTTCTCTGAACAAAAGATGCACAGAAAAACTCATTTTAGATCCTTGAATGTTCTAGCTTATCATGAGCAATAACATGGGAATCCTCTTCTAAATATATGGTATAAATGCAAGAAACTGAAGGCCCCTCTTAAACAGCTTAATGTCCAGTGGACTCAAAGAACAAAAGAGAGGGTGATTTCTCTGAAATCAGAGATAGAGAAGATACAACAGAAAATTAATCTGGATAAGCTGAACAACGATCTTATTGACAAAGAGAAGGCTAAGCTAGAAGAATTAGAAAAGTGGAGCAACATAGAAGAATTCATGTGGTAGCAAAAAGCTAGAGTCGATTGGATAATGCTTGGAGATTCCAATACAAAGTTCTTTCATGCATATACTAAGGCTCGTTAGACTGGTAATGCTATTAAATTGTTGCAAAGAGCAGATGGAGGGATATGCACCACTCAAGCACAAATTGTAAAGGAAGTGCACACCTTCTATCAGAATTTGATAGGAACAGTTGCAACAAGCCTGCCTATGGTAGATAAACTCATTGTTGAAAGAGGACCCCTTCTGGGGGAGTGCCACCAGAACTAGCTTTGCAGGCTAATAGAGGAAAAAGAGATCAAAGAAGCACTGTTTGGAATGAATCATTTGAAAGCTCCAGAGGTCGATGGATTTAATGTGTATTTCTATAAAGGAGCTTGGCCGGTTATAGGAAATGAAGTAGTCACTACTGTGCAAAATTTCTTCTCCACTGGCTTCCTATCCAAAGAAGTCAATATAGCTCTTTTGACTCTCATTCCCAAAACACCAAGTCCCAATTCAGTAAAGGAGTATCGGCCAATCGCTTGCTGCACAGTTTTGTACAAGATTATCTCAAATGTATTGGCTAATCGAATGCAAGGAGTACTTGATGAGATCATTGGACAGAGCCAATCCGCATTTGTGAAAGGAAGGGTAATTTTTGACAATATCCATTTGAGCCAAGGGATAATTAAAGGATATGGAAGGAGAAACATATCCCCTAGATGCATGATAAAGATAGACATCCAAAAGGCGTATGATTCTGTGGAATGGATGTTCATCACACAATTGCTATTAGAACTCAGATTTCCCTATATATTTGTAAAATGGATCAAAGCTTGTTTGACAACAGTGTCATACACTATAAGTGTGAATGGGGAGCTCACTATTCCATTTGAAGCTAAAAGAGGGCTACGTCAAGGGGATCCTATATCACCATACCTCTTTTTTGTGTGTATGGAATATTTAAATCGATGTTTGCTGGAACTACATCAATGCAAACAATTTCAGTTCCATCCAAAGTGCAAAAAACTTGGCCTCACTCATGTTTGCTTTGCGGATGACTTATTGCTCTTTGCCAAAGGAGATCGAGCTTCAATCAGAAGGATATGGGAGGCTTTCCAAAAGTTCTCCACAGCTTCTAGACTAAAAGTAAATCAGCACAAGAGTAATGTCAATTTCGGAGGAATTCAGGAAAGGGTGCAAGAAGAAATAATACAAGAGTTTGGATTGGTGAGAGGGGACTTGCCATTCAGGAATCTTGGTATCCCGCTATCTTCAAAGAAGCTCACCATCATGCAGTATCAACCCCTTGTAATCAGAATTCTTGCTCGCATTGACAATTGGACTTCGAAGCTTCTTTCCTACGCAGGAAGAATTCAGTTAATAAACTCTGTCATTTTTGGCATTCAAGCTTATTGGAATCAAGTCTTAGTGCTTCCTCAGAAGGTGATTAAACTCATCCAGATGGCCTGCAGAAATTACCACTGGACAGGAAAATGAGGCGCAAAAAAAGGGCCTTGGTAGTATGGGAAAAGATCTGTCTTCCCCAGGCTGCAGGAGGTTGGAATGTGATAAATTTGGAGCTGTGGAATAAGACAGCAATGTGTAAGCTTCTTTGGAATCTAACAACGAAGAAAGATAAGGCTTGGATAAAATGGACACACGAATACTACATGAAAGGGCAGAATATAAGAGAGGTAAAGATACCCATGCATGGATTATTCGAAAGATAATAGGGGCAAGAGAGTATTTGGAGAGTACAAGCTCAGGTATGGCAATTCTAAATCTTCCAACTTTTTCAATACGAAAAAGTGTATAATGAGCTTAGAGGAAATGCACAAGTTACTCCTTGGAAAAAGCTGATGTGTAATAATATAGCCCCTCCCAAAACTCTATTTATCACATGGTTGGTGATGCATGAGAGAATGGCTACGTGCAAAAATTTGAGGAAGATAGGTATGCAAGTTGATATGCGTTGTTGTTTGTGTGAGAAGGAGGAGGAATCTATCAACCACATATTCTTCAAATGTGAATATGTGGTGCAGGTATGGGAAAAGATTACTGAGTGGTGTGGGATTCCCAGAGATGTGAGGGACTGGAATCAAGAACAACTATTTTTGCTGACTCAATGCCATGCCAAGAAGGGGAAACGGCATCTATATCGCCTTGTCCTCACGATTGTGATTTATTATGTTTGGAAAGAGAGGAATGCACATAAGTTTCAAAATAAGAAGAATGAGACAGCACAATTGATACGCCTATGCCAGATTCAGGTTGCTCTTGCTAGTAGGAAGGATGAGAAAATTGCAAGATTAATCCCCTAGCTAGATGGCAGGAAAAGGTCACTACAAGAAAACTGGGCAAATGCGACATTTGAAATGTGTCACTAATGATTGATTTAATGTCGCAAAAGCTAATTTGCGACATTTTCTGCGTCACGTTGAATTCCATCGCAAAAGGGTGGTGTAGCAAATTTACGACGTTTTTTTTTTCAATTGTGCCACAAAATATATGACACTTTTTGCAACACTAAATTAATTGTCATTTGAAATAAACGACACACTATGCGTCACTAAGTGTGGTGACGTACGTCACAATTTACGACACATTGCACGTCATCTGTTGTAATGTCGCATCCTATTATGCGACATTTTTCAGTGTCGATTTAGATTTTGTCGGAAAAAACATATGTAGCAATTTTACGACATTTCTATAGATATGATGCGAATATATGACACTTTGTACTATAATAAAATAACCGCCACAATAAAATTACAACACATTATGCATCATTAGCTATAGTGACACACGTCAATTTACGACACATTGTACATCACTAATAATAATGAGACGACACACTACAAGAAAAAGGTTATAGACGACGGGAAATTCGCGTCGTCTATAACAAAAACCCCGTCGTCTATAGCTTCGTAGTCTATTATAGGCGGTTATAGACGACGATACATTCCTATCGTCTATTATCTTATAGACGACAGTAAATCCCCATCGTCTATATGTATTATAGACAACGGTTAGTCCCATCGTCTATAATAAAAATCCCGTTGTCTTTTTACAGTTTAGACTACAGTTTTTTGTAATATACACAACGCTATTTCCCGTCGTCTTAGTATTAATAGGTATCGATTTTTTTGTTGTCTATTATATTACCAAGCCGTGTTGTCTATTACCATATAATAATATTTCATTTTTTCCAATCAAATCATGATATCATAAACATCACAAATCATAAAATCAAATATAATGTTATAAAGTCAAAGTCACACAATCACTTTCATTAATAACATGTTCTACAAACAATAACAATGTCTCCAACTAACCTTAAAATGCAAAAATATGAATATTTACATTGTCTTACTCTCCAAAACAATAACAATATCTCCAATAATTCCATTATCAACTCAACCAAGCCTATCCATCCATCCATGCATCCAAGTAACTTCCATCTGCATGATCTAAAATGAAAACCACTACTTCATTTCAGCCCACTCCATACGCACTTCATCAATTTCATTTCTTGAATAATATCCTTAGGTAACAAGTATGAGGAGACAATTATGAGTGACTCGGAGGGAGTACGATACAAGTATGAGGAAAAAGGATACCTCATCCAAAGAGTTGAAGTTATCAGCTATATATGCAGAGTGCTGCTTCTTCCTATAGTTAGTATTCATCGAAGTTCATGCTTGTGATGGGGTGTGATGTTGATGATTATTTCGTGTTGAACTTGTAGCATGCCCTGGAGACTAGCCAGTTTCAACCTGGTATCCCCCATGTGCAGGCGGTTGACGTGAAATAGTTTCATATGCATCATCAGGTGATGATTCACTATTTCCCATAATGCGGCAGTTTATGTGAACTCAATAAATAAATAAATAAACTCTGCATGCACAGTGAGGAGCAGTATTGAGTTCATGAAACCGGAATATCTCAATTCTCAATCCCAAAATTAGATAGAATCCGATCTTTGAACAAGAAAATGCTGCACTTTGAGGCACATATATCTCTGAAATCTAACAGTCATTCAAGTGCAAGACTAGTGAGAATCTTGAATCCTATATTTGGTTCACTTCCAATCAAAGAAATTTTCACTATTTAGCAACAAAGATTCATCATATCACAATTTGCTCCATATCATATCATAATGTGGTCCCTTCTCATTTTCAACAGACTAAGAAAACAAATATAATGCGTTTTGAAAAGGTTGAATACGCTCTTATGGTCTGTGTGTCATGATCACGTAGATTACCAAACTTTACACAAGGACAAGACATAACATTATGATGCAACAAATTTGCAAATATTATAACATTATGATGAAGCAAATTCACAAATTAATCATCTCTAGCATAAAAATCACATAAGTTATATAATGACTTCATTTCATAATCTACTTTACTGTATATGATTCATAAAAATACACAAATCAAGAGAAGATTTTGTACCAATTAGATTAAAGAGGCTGATCAATGTAGAATTCTCATGTTTGCTTGAGCAGCGAGGTTGCGACGGTTCCGGGCAACGGCTTCCGGCGGTGGACAGTGGCACAACTTCTATTGGGATTTACTCCAATTAAGTTTCCGTTGGGAATCAGCCCTATCATTGCCAATGTCAAACACACAGGAATGCTTTAACAATCAGCCTATATTAATGATATGAATTCTAAAACATGCCAATTAAAAACACCACATGAAAATTAATTCGAAAACTGATCTTAAAAGAGAATAAAAAAGTCGGTGTAGGCGTTGCAAAATCAACCAAAATTCTCAACTATTACAAAATCTCATGGTAGAATTACAAACAAACATACATAATAAATTACAAATTAAAGGCCTGTTTTGGAAATCATTAGTAATTTTATATTCTTAAGTACAGAATAAAGACACATATAAGAAGTAAAGAATAACCATTTAGAACTCCATTTATTTCATAAAAATACATCGTTAGATACACTAGAGGATAGAGCTCGATCAATTTGGACCTCAGCCATACAATGAGGTGAAAGACTAACATATCATCATCAAAGAGAAGACCAAGACAAAAGAGAAAGGAAAAAATAAAAATAAATAAAAGATTTCACACATAAGCATGTACAACAAGACAACAAAGAAGCTCAGCCATACAATGAGGTGAGAGACTAACATATCATCATCAAACATCTGATCTACTCAAACAGGAAGCATAATCTGAGGGATACACAAATTCAGTAATTAACATAAGAAAAACAACTTAAATCCCTCGACCAAGCCAAGTCTAATCCAGAAAAACTAATTAATTAAGTATGCGCATTTAGAAAATTAGTTAATTTAGAAAGGGAAGGGAGATGATTACCCAATGCTGCCTAAAGGGACGCCATGGCAACACGTGAGAAGGCACAGCACACCACAATGTCAATCACACCACACTCAGAGATGAGGCGGGCTGGTAGTGGCGGAGGAGAGGCGGGCTAATGGTGGAGATGAGACCGGCGGCGGCGGAGTCGTCGAAGGGGAAAATCTGGAACTAGAGGTAGGGGAAGGAGGAGGAGAGGGTGCGGCAGAGGAGGACGACACGAAGTGGAAGACGATGTTCCACTTCCTGAGGCGGCGGTGGTGGAAGACGATGTTCCGTCTTCTCTCGCAACCTATTTCCTATCGATTCTCTAATTGAGGAAACACGGCAGACTCTAGCTTTTTTAGAGAAAGGGTTGAAATATTATTTATATTATTAGTTTTCTTAATGAAGTATTTATAATTAAGTGAAAAAAAAATAGATCAAATAGAATACAGAAAACAGGTCTAGAGTTCGCTACCGATAGAGGATTGGAAGAGGGAGTTACTTATAATTAATATTAAATTATTCAAATTAAACATCATATCTACGTTAATAAAAAAATATTATATATGCTCTCAATAAAAAATATACATAAGTATATCTTAAAGCATTTATACGTACAAATACCTTTTAAAACTTATATGTTTGCATGTTGTTATTTTTTATTTTAAATAAAGCCAATACAATAAATTCAAAATATAATAATTAATGTTTGTTATATGATTTCGAATCAAGCTTTTGATATCATGATGAAACTTGACTTGGCTCAAAATTAGCAAGCTCGAGTTTGACTCCAGCTCGGATTATCAAAGGCTCCATTAAAAACAAATTCAGTATGTCTACATATATATTATATCGACCTCGAGCTCAACTCGTTTAAAACTTGATACTTTTTTATTTTAAAACTTGATACTTTTTTATATGTGTAAATACCTTTCAAATATTATATATTTGCATGTTATTTTTTAATTTAAACTAGTAAGTAGCCCGTCAAACTCAAATTAATTTAGGATATCAATGATATGGGTACCTATTGATTAAGCATTCTTCAAGCTCAAATTAATTTAGGATATCATTACTCGTTCTCATCCCTCACCGATTAAAAAAATAACTTTACTATCCTTACCTATCTCAAACCTGTGAAGTAAATAATTATTAATTGTAAATAGTATAAATTTCTTTTCTTTTTCTAGTCTATCACTGTCTCATTGATGTGTATTCATTTTAAAAATAATTTTATATATTGTTTAGAAGTTGTCATGTTTTTCTAAGTTAATTATAAATCAAATATAGGAAACTAATCTTATTCACATATCTAAACTTATAAGTAAGAATGACAGTGGATTGGGTACTCGTTCATTAAGTATTCTTTTAACTGTAAATTTATTTAGAATTTTTATACATGTTCGTCCTAATCTTGATTAAAAAAAATAATGACTTTATCGTGCATACCCGTCTCAAATCCTTTGCGTTATACTCATAAAAATCTGAGATTTTTGTGTCTATTTGTTAATTGAAATCGAGTTCTAATAATGTTATTGATTAATCACTTTCACTATAGTTAGTTTTTGTGATACTTTTGATTTACTAATTAAATCAAGAAAATAAATTTATTGGGGTATCATGTATTGATTTATTTTGATGAGTTGATACTAATTTATTTAAATTATTTAAATATGCAGGAATATGTGTCAAAAATAAATTGTTGCAATTAAATGACATAGTAAATAAGTCGCATTTAATCTATGACACAATATATAACTGATGTAAATATACAACACTATTCTGTAAATGTTGTATAATTATGACATTAAATTGATGCGTCGCAAATAAATGGCCGCAATTAAATGACATAGAAAAATATGTCGCATTTGTGTCACAAAACTATGACACATTATATTAGTGACGTATATAAACGACATTGAATGCAATATTATTCTATATATGTTGTATAATTATGATATTTTATTTAGGTGTCGCAAATAAATTGACGCATTTAAAAAGACAGAAAAATATGTGTCATACTTGTGTCAAATAATAATGACACATTATTTAAGTGACGTAAATATATGACACTAAATGCAACACCATTATATGTATGTTGTATAATTATGACATTCTATTAAGGTGTCGCAAATAAATTGTAGCAATTAAATGACATAGAAAAATGTATCGCATTTGTGTCACAAAACTGTGACACATTATTTAAGTGACGTAAATATAGGACACTATATGCAACACTATTATATATGTGTTGTATAATTATTACATTTTATTGAGGTGTCGCAAGAAAACCGTTACAATTCAATGACATCAAAGCAAATGACGCATTTTGTGTCGCAAAAATCTGATACAATATTAATATGACGCACAACTGATGCAAATATACAACACACAGAGTATAAGTGTTGCAATTTTATGACATTTACATGTAATGTCGTGTGCCTATGTGTCGCATTTGCCCGGTTTTCTTGTAGTGGGTTGTGAGGTTGGATCATTTTTTGTTGGTTGTGATTGATGTACTAAACCCTCGTTTTGTGTAAATAAAATTCTCTATTTGCCAAAAAAAAAACATGTGATTAAAAAATAATATTTTCTCATCTTTTCTTATCCATCATTTTCTAATGATAATTTTACTATAAAAGTAAACGCACCCTAATAAAAATACTAAAACATTCTAATTGAGAAACAATAAATCATACTCCATTTCGAATTGATTAAGAAAAAAATAAAAATAATAGAAATTGAAAAATTAAATATAAAAAGACCAGCACATGCATCTCACACCTCCGTCATACTGTGGCGGTACGTACCTATCTGGGTCGTCCATAGAACGCGTACTGTACGACTGATTTTTGTGGGAATGATAATCCAAAAATGCAAAATTAGCCGAGAGATTTCCCATTAATTTTTGGTAATGTGGAATCCAAAATATAGCGAATTTGGCTCGCTTCCATTTGCCATTATGTGGATTGAAACGACATCTCATCGTTTCGACCTCATTTGTCATTTAGTTTATTGTAAAACTGCACTAGCATCCGGTGACACCCCCTCATTAGTTTTGTGTTAGTGCATGCACTTAATTGTAATTATCAATACTTTTGGATAGTTTTGTTAACAACGTTAATAGCTTAGTTAAATGTAATTCACCATTAATATTAAAAATTTCAAGGTCATGTTGCCATTAAGAAAATCCAAAGATCAATTTTATTTATAATTACATTTTTTATTTTTTTACTGTTATCGAATCCACAAGGAAAACAAATAAGTATTGATCATTTTCACTTCTCATGGACTCAAATACATTCAAGACTAATAATTTGTGTTCCCGCCACATAAACATATCCTATCCCGGCTAATTCAGACATCATCTTTGTTGCAAAGGTTACTACAATTACACAATCAAGGATTAAAATCGAGACACACTAAATGCAGTGAAATGTACTAATAATAATAAATATACCACAAAACAAGAGTTTTTATTTCACCATATATAATTAATCTGATAATGCAGCAGGCGTTTCGGTTTAGCCCATGGTGTAAGATGGAGTTGGCAAGTTAATTACAGTGCTCTTCACCTTTGTCATCATGTTGATGCTGTTGGTAATGCCTTGTGATCCAATTCCGCTGTCCTTAATACCCTATACAATACATGAAAATGAAAATGAAAATGAAAATGAAAATGTGATCACTGTCATAAAATATAGTAGTAGTAGTAGTAGTATTATGAACTTTACATCTTCTGCAAATATATCATAATTTACATTTTTCGACTAATTATAAATTACTACTATTAAACTAAGAAGGCATATGTATAAATGTAAGTGTCATTGTAGGTTTTGTATGTGTTGTCCAAGTAAATGCACACGTATATTCGATTTAAAATTTATGTGCGGAACACAAATATAAAAAGACAGTAATTTAGTGTATTTGAAAGCGTAAGAGATATTGAATCCAGTACCTGAAAAGGAAAATGGTCGGGGCCACGAGCAGGGGCTGAGTTGATCTGAACAGTTCCAGACTCCATTGCATCACTAATCAACATGGCCTTATTGATATCTTTGGTAAAGACACAACCCTAGAAAATGAGGATAGCATTACAACTTACAAGAGAGAGATGTAACATAAAAATGTGAACAACGGTGTTCCATCTTAAGGCGGAAAAAGGCCCTACCTGTAGGCCAAAATTGCTGGCATTGCAGTGATGAATGCCTTCTTCAACAGTTCCGATTCGGATGACCGGAAGAACCGGTCCAAAAGGCTCCTCCCACGCGATCCTCATATCCGGCCGGACGTGGTCCAGCAGCAATGGCCAGATGAGATTGCCTTCCCTCTTATACTCCTCACAAAATGTTGCCCCCTTCTCTCTAGCATCCATGACTAGGCCCTCAATGAAGTTGGCGGATGACTCCGACACAACCGGGGTTATGTCGCAGTCCTCCTCGGGCGGCCCCACCGTCAGTTTCGCCACCTTCGCCTTCACTGCCTCGACGAGCGCATCCGCCACCGACTCCATCACCAACACCACCTTCACAGCAGTGCACCTCTGCCCACTGCCATTTACACCAACATTAGTCCCCCCCTTCTTCAAAACAAGACAGCCTAGTTCAGTATCAGTACAACAAACAAGTTGAGGCTAATACCTGTAAGAGAATCCTCCCTTGATAATGTTGGCTGCAACCAAGCTTAAATCAGCATCCTCGAGCACGATACACGCGTCCTTCCCTCCCAACTCCATCTGCAGAGGAATCATGCCTGCTTTCTTCGAGATTGCAATACCGGTGTCACCACCGGTGAAGCTGTCCAAGCAAATGACATTATCAATCATGAAATCCAAGATTCATCAACAACATTATTGAAAAAAATGTGTTATTATATACTCTACAATTACCTTATGCAGTTGACACCGGGATGCATTGTAAGAAAATCACCTATCTCAGAGCCTCTCCCTGTGATGCAGCTGATCAGTCCCTTGGGGAAACCAGCCAAGTGAAAGCAGTGTACCATGTGTAGGCAAGCCACCGCACCCTGTAAAAAAACGACCAAACATATGATTGAGCATTTTGAAAGAATGAAGGACTAAAAATGCTGAATCCATCATCACTCAAAATAAAAAAGCACAAAATGCTCGTGTCCACGAATACCTGAGTCGGAGGCTTGAGGACGAGGGAGTTCCCAGCAATGAGAGCAGGCGCGATTTTAGACACAGCAAGGTTTACAGGATAGTTAAAAGGAGGGATTGCTAGAACAACACCAAGTGGAATCTGCAATGCAAGCAGCAAGTTAATTATTGAACATACTTCAAGAAAACTAATGTCATACAAATTGATCAAGTACCTTGGATGTGAGACAGTACTTTGTTCTTTCGTTTCCCGGAAAACTATCAGAAACGAGGAACGTGCCTTGTCCCAAGATCCTTACTCCTTCTTCAGCACAGTAGGAGATCAGATCCCCAGACCTCACAACCTGCATCAAAATCCAAAAGGGTGCATCATCAATTTTTATTTCACAATAGTGTAGACTTTTTTGGAATGACAGTAGGTAGGTACCTCAGTGACAGAATCTTTTGCTGGCTTTGCAATTTCTTTAACTAAAGCCTCTGCTATAGGGGCTTTGTGCTCTTTAAGGATGGCTGCAGCTTTGTGAAGGAGCTCTGCACGCTTCCAAAGCGGCGTTTTCGCCCACGATTTTTGTGCAGATTTTGCTGCTTCCATCACCTTGTTCACCTCCTCTTGTGTACAAGCTGTTGTGTATATACCATTAAATTTGTGATTTTTGATAAACCAATTACTATAAATTAAGACTTAATACATAGCCGCTGGTGTTGGGAAGAGGAGGATTCTACTCTATGATTGTTTTATTTTATTTTTGTTGCATCCAATCTTTAATGGATCATGTACAGAATTGCTATTAAGATCTTGAATTTCCTTCTCATTTAAAGGGTGAAAAATATAATCAGATGAAAATATGTGATCAGATCAGCCTAATCATGCATCTCAAATATCTGATTTCAGTATACTTAATCCTGCAAATTAATCTTGAAAACAGAGAAGACATCTTCTAATACTAATATTAATTACTTCATGCTGAAACATGCAAATCAATAACTTATCTATAAACATGAACATATACACTCTCCCTCTCCCTCTCTCTCTCTCTCACTCTCTCTCTCTCTGTGTGTTACCTTGAACCTTGTAGTGAGTCTTCCTTGTCGTGGGATTGACAATGGCAACAGATTTGCCAGAGGAGGATTTCTTCCATTCTCCATCAGCGTAGTATTTGAAGACATCCCCATCAATGATCTCAACAAAAGGTCCAGTGCCCGCCATTGATGAGTTGCTTCTCTCTCTTCACTCCTCACTCTGCTCTCTTCTTCTTAGAGTAAGAAAATGTTGGCTCTCTTGGACTATGCTTAGCTGCGTGCGTATATGTAGTAATTTCAGTTTTTAAGGTGGAATAAGCAGAGCCACACTTCTTCTCCATCATTTTTGGACCATATGTCTCTTTTTCCTTTTCCTTCTTTCGATATTTTATCTTTTACTATTTATTAGTAGTATCTTATTCTGGATTTTTTTATTTTTATTTTTTCATTCTCGTATCTATTAAGCTAAACTGCATAAGCAAGATCAGACACGTGGATACAGACCAAGATTTCAGTAGTATATTTTTTTCATATTATTATTATTTTTAAATAGTAGTAATTGCTAAATATACTACATTTGGTCTCTAAATAACTTCTTGATGGGAGTCACACAAGAATTAAAATTAAGAATGTTGAGTTGGTTGTAAGTAAAGAAAAATTAAAGGTAAGAAATAATATTTTATTATGTGGGTGTGTAAATATATAAAATTATTTGGGAATCATCCAAAGAGGAAAAATATGAAATTATTTGAGGACGAAAAGTAATATACGCACAAATTAAAATATATAAAGAGATAATCCAAGGAAGTTGGAACTGCAAGGTATGGCATCTCTATTAGTATTAGTAGCGCAGCAACTTGAGAATTCCTTCAATTCCTCTCTCCGACGGGATAGGATTGATAATTCCTAGGTCATAAAAGTTGTTATTTATATGATTATATCGATTTTTGGCATTTTTTTCAATTACATCTCAACATTTAAAATTCATCAATTGTGTTTAATTTTATTATTAGAGTTCTCCATTGGACATTAAAACTCAAAATAAATCAAGTGATTTTGAAACTCATTTTCTAACGAGTGTTTTTAATTTTATCTTCAAAAGTTCCATTGTGGACTAGCTAATTGATCTGGAAGTTGACGCAATCTTTATTTTTTGATATATCTGCCACCGACATTCATCGATCAAATTGAAGATATGTGCAGACTGTGGATTAAGAAGCTTTTAATCAATTTAGTTTCCACAGTTGAACTTATATATGATGGTAGGACTGATACAGATGAAAAAGGTTAAGATAAAATTGATAAGTTTTAAAGTTTGCAATAGAATTAAAGAAAAGTTTCAAAATTTGAGAGATAAAATTGTAATTATCCCAAAATATAATTTGATCAATTTTACTTTATTATAAGTACAAAAAAATTACCACTAACATTTTTCTTTTGAGCTGTGATGGGAAATTGAAATATGGGTATTATAAATTTTGAATTTTTTGTGCTTAGTGGGCCAAAAATATTACTAGCACCACGTTTTTTTTGTAAGGAAAAATAAATACTATGTCAATGTCTTGCATTGCTAGGTCGAGTGTCCCGCGACAAGGATTTCAATTTTGTCACAATAAAGAATAAGTACCGATAAAATTTTCATACTAGTATATTACTGTCTATCTTTCTTTTTTATAGAATTGTCTCAGACATCCCACTCTATCACTAGGTCATCCTCAAGGGAACTATGTAGATAATGATAATAATATAGATAATGCATCAAGCAGATACAAAACAATAATAAATGCATAAACTCAAAATCAATAACGCCCATCTACAAAAAGTAGCTGAAATAAATTTTATAAAGCTATATAATACATTTTGATTACAAGTTAAGCTATTTACTCCAGTCTACAATTCCATTTCTTTGTTCTCTATCATAGTCTATGTGTGTATTAAACTCATAATACTTACATTATCAGCATGCACAAAAATTCATTGAATATAATAAAATGAAAATACGATATTACGTTACGAAATATAGAAAGATTGAGGAGTGGGTGTACTCGAGTCCAACAAAAGTGTGGTACTTTTTTTTATCTTTTATCTTTTTTCTTTTTTCTTTTTTTCTATCAAACAAAAGTTTGGGAAGTAAGAGAATGCGATAGTTCATAGTTATGTGCTAAGAAAAAGAAATAAAGAAAAAGAGAATGTGGTAGTTGGAGTAAATTTTGTGGCCCGTATTTAGTTGTTCTTGTTGTAAGTGTACTCTTCGATTTTTGCAGTCATCAAGTTGATTGCTACACAGCCACATAATATTGACTATAGAGAGCCCACTAGATAACATTTGATCAAGCCCACTAATCGAGTAATAAAAGTAAATATTGGACCACACCTAATTTGGTAGTTGGGTTATTCATTATTTTTAATTTTCTTTATTATACAAAAAAAATTCATTTGCAAGGCCCAACCATGATCAAGCTCGCTCGTATTGTCATTTTTTCCTTATTTAGTTGTCTCATTCATATTGTTATCTTTCAGATAAGAAAAAGTTTAACCCTTCAAATTCTTTCAAAAGTGATAAGTTCTACTCACATTCTATCTTTTTACCGTTATTCTTAATCTCTATGCCGAACAACAACTTGACAATTTCAGTGAGCCAGAGGGAGTATAATTTTCAATTAAAACTTTATCAATTTCAATTTATGTTAATTAATTGAAAAAAGAAATAAAGAAGAATAATGCTCGCATTTGTGCGCACCGAAGGTAGCGGCTGCGGATTTCCACGACAAAAAAAAAAAAACAAATCGATTTTAACTTGAATTAATCTCTCATAGATAATTAGAGCTAACATTAAATTAAGTAAAAGCATAGCTCATTATTCTAAAGTTTCTCCATAAGTTGTGCGTCCATGATTAATTGACAAAAATTAAATGTGAAACTAAGATTGATACCAAGTGTGGGTGCGAGTATATGTGTGTACAGCATCAAGAACGCAGACATGTGTTTGTTACTCTTATCATAAAATAATATAAATTACAATTTAAATCACAATATTATATCCAATTATAGCATTACATTCAAATTATTGCAATTTGTAACAACCAATTTGACTCGCTGCAATTACAATCACTTCAAATTTTTCTAATCTCTCGAGTCTTTTGGTTTGATGGATAAGATAGATAATATTTGATATAATCATGTAGGATGTGATTATTTAGTCTTGTACTAGATTGCTTGATTATGGTGTTGGATAGTTGAAAGTTTATGTGAGTGTGTCGTTGTGTGCAATAAGTATATGTGTGTATGGCTATTTTTGAAATTTTGCATCATGAATTAGATGCAGGATTAATAATCAAACCAAATTTGAGATGATAAGTATTATCCGATACAGTGATTGGAGGCTTGGAGCACATGCCTAGTTATTTATCATAGATTTTTATCATTCAAACCAAACATGCGATTAAATAAGATTATATTCTAAATCAGTACTTATCAAACAAATCAAACGCACCCTAAAAGTTTTGACCGATTTTCCTAATTTATAATTCTAAGAAAGTCAAAGTATTTAGAGCATAAATGAATGGTAGGCCATGTATATAATAATTGTTTCCTTTAAAGAAAACAAACTAAATATAATGGAACGTTTAAAAAAGAAAAACATGCCGTATTCAATGGAACAAAGAGAGTATTTAATTTATTAATTTCCTATCGATTTTTTCGACGGCAGGTATATATTGTATCCTCCTTGTTTCTCTTGTATGCGTTTCTAATGGGCCTGGGCCAGAAAGGAATTTGATCTTGAATTTGGTTTCTAATCAAACTGTATTGTGTGAAACCCCTCTTTCTCTAAAACCCTTGCCAACAGAAGCCTTGCAGCATAACAGCCTCCTGTCTCCTTCAGTCCTTCCTTCCTTCCTTCAAAAAACGCAGCAATGAGGTCCAAGACGAACGAGAACGCCTCAGACAAGCTTAAGAGCAAGCAAGGTGCCAAAAAAGTGCAAAAATTGAAGGCGAAAAACTTAGAAGAAGTTGCGAAGACAATTGAAGAAGCAGCTTCGGAGAGCTCCGAGGATTCGCCGTTTGTTTCAGAATTTGAAGACAGTGATGATGATTATGTACAGTCTGATTCTAGATTGGTTTCTTATCCTGCTTATATGTTATATGCCGTTAATGTTGTGTTTTCAGTGGTTTAGAGCCCTACTGTTTTTTCTTATTTGAGCTACCATTTGTTCGATGAAAGGCGAAAACTTCATTGGATGTTTAGTTTGAAGGAGAGAGAATAGGATAGGAGTTCTATGTCGGCAGGACGGTTTCAAATTTCTTTGGAGGCATTATTTTTGCTCATGAAATAACTAGCCTGTATTTGAAATCGATTCTTAGGTTTTAAGTTTGGGGGGGGGGGGGGGGGTGCGTGCATATGTTCGTTTTGTTGAGCTACTGAACGTGGGGTTTTTGTTTGTCTAGGATTGAGTTTATTAAATATGGAGGGGGAGTGAATGGTTGGTTTTGTGTATGTAAACAGAAAATTGAGTTTATTGATTTACATCATTCTTTAAAACTTTTATAGAGTCTAACTGATGATGATGGCTCAATTGGCGATTCGGGATCCGAGGAAAGCAAACTTTCTGGAGATGAGGTACACAGTTTTTGTTGAAATTTCTTATTATTGTTCTCAAGTTCTTAGACTTGGTGCCTAAATTTTGATTGTAAAGATAGGTCAGGTCGACTTTTCTGCTTATCTATATAGTGCAACCATTATAGGTTCGGTGATTGAGCAAGGATGTTATTGACATTTTGACCCCTTGACTTAGTTCACTTCCTGCAAAGTTCTCCTTGTATTAGAAATTCAGCACTTTATGTATTATGTTTATAAATAATTTTATTACATGCAGGCACAATTGAACTATGTTTACATGCTCACTTGCTTAGATGAATGCTTCAACATATCAAGTTTAGTCTTTAATTCTTATGTTGTATGTGATTGTTGTTATTACCGCCTGGTGGAGGCAAGTACTCAACTTGTGGGCTATAGCATGCTGAGGGCTTTCGTTGATGACAGGGACAAACCATTGTGTATAAGAGACCCATGTGGACTCGATTATTCTATTAAAAAAAGAGATGCTTGCTAATTGGGAGACATACAATAGTCTGATCTTCTCCTTCTCTTTCTTTCTATATTACATTTCTTACCCCTTACTTTGGATTTTCTGATAACTTCGCTATTTTTTTGGCCTCCTGCTCATCAAATTTTCATAGCTGTCTAGGTAAATCAATTTTCACTCTGTTCCTTGCTGCTTGCATTTTCTTTGAACTTCTTAGAATCACAATTATTTTGTTCTTTGGCATGAAGTTTGTATTTGCTTCTTGGTTTGGAACTCATGGTTATCATTAGCTCCATATGTAGTTTATCTCAAGTCTACCAATTATGCTGCTGGAGGTGGCGTTCTTTTGTGTTGTGTGACATTTTCTATTGTTCTGTTAATCTTTCTTTTCTTTCCTTTTTTTTTCCTCTTTTTATATTATAGTGAAAAGCTTATGTTTTGTTCATTGAATCAATGTGAGGATTTGTTCTTGTATATACTTAAAAACTTTCAGAAAAATCAGGCTACCCATTAGGTTCCTGCTTTTATTTTCTTAGATAAATCTGATTTTTGCTGCAACAGGATACTGTTCGATCTAGTGACGATGATAGTCCAGTTTGTTCTCGTGATGATAAAAACTTTGCTGAAGATAGCAACCAATACAGTGTTAGCAAAGGTGATGAACATGATAATTATGGTGTTGAAGACGATGTTGAAGATATCGTTGGCGGGAGTGATGACGATGATGAAGACAGCGTTGGCGGGAGTGGTGACGATGGTGAAATGGTTGAGGAGAGTGATTCATCTGAAGATGAGGTAATATTCATGTTCCTGTTATATTTTGCTATCACAATCATCTCTTCTATCTGCTAGATTCCCTACAGCCCTAAGAACCATAAAAGGAAAAAGAAAAATCTGTCTTAAGTTAGGGAAGGAAAAGACATTCCATCACTTTAAAGGTGTGAGAGTGGTTTACCAATTTTAGAAAGTTCTTCCATGTTTCTGCTTATCAATATTGATCTGCTTGTATATTTTCTCATTACTGGAATTTTTTTTTTGTGCAATTTGACATGCTCGAGTTTTCTTAATCAATTTAACTCAATTAGATGATTGACGAAGACATTGTCTTGTCATGCAAATTCTTTATAATGCCTTGCTTATGAGTTTTACTTGCTCAAATCAGGTTGCACCTCGCAATACTATTGGAAATGTTCCTTTGGTATGGTACAAGGATGAGGAACATATTGGATATGATTTATCTGGAAAGAAGATCAAGAAAAAAGAAAAAAAGAGCAAGCTTGATTCTTTTCTTGCAAGAACTGACGACTCAAAGAGTTGGTGAGTTTATAACTGAAATTGGTATTATGCTATAATTCAAATGCCTAAAGTATACACCCGGATTATGTTGCTGTCTATATGTAATCTTAGCAAGATGCTTTGTGGTGATTATTTCGTATTGTGCATGGTGTTCAGGCGTAAGATAGTAGATGAATACAATGATGAGGAAGTGAAGTTGACAAAAGAAGAGATCAATGTCATCCGTAGAATGATGGAATCGAAGGCACCTCATGCTGATTTCGATCCACATCCTGTGCGTAATATCCTCATTTCAATAATCAGATTTATTTATTGGTTTTGTACTTTTCAATTTATTGATTCTCATATTTGTAGATTCTACATCCTGTTCCTATTATTAAGGAACCTGATTATTTTTGTCTTGTTCCTGCAGTCTTATATTGATTGGTTTGATTGGGATGGTGCCAAACATCCACTCTCTAATGCACCAGAACCAAAGAGACGTTTCATTCCTTCTAAGTGGGAAGCTAAAAAGGTATGGTGTTGCATGCTTGTTACTTTTACTCTCATATGCAGAAACGAAAATTCAGCGTTTTTCTTTATACTTTTTGTGGATGAATTATGACAGTGAACGGGGTGATATTCACTGTTACTTGTATGTTTACATTTCTTGAGTCCGTAATACGTCTTATGATTCTTTAAGCTCTTAGTATTTATTTATGCTTCTTCACTGAAATGTTTTGTGGTTGATTTGGGTGAACAAGTGAAGTTAATGTGTTCTTAAGGTTATTGTGAACAGCAAAACTTTGTTGATTCGATATGTAACTTTTTCAAAACTATAGATTGTCAAGTTAGTTCGGGCCATCAGGAGTGGCCTGATTAAGCTTGATGACAAACCCAAGGAAGAGCCTAAATTTTATGCATTGTGGGATGAAGCCAGTTCTGCTGATAGGCAGGGGTTGGCGTATATTCCTGCACCAAAACCTAAGCTACCAGGTGTGTTTGTTATCTGAATTTTGAAATAACTGGATATTTGGATCTTAAATAACTATTTTATCTTGAACTCAAGGATTGATTGTGTTTCTTCTGATGTATGATTTTAGGTCATGAGGAGTCTTACAATCCCTCTTTGGAATACATCCCGACGCAAGAAGAAATAGATTCTTACCAGCACATGTTTGAGGAGGACAGACCTAAATTTATACCAAAACAGTAATTTGCTTCCGTTCAATATTTCAATAGACGATCTTTCCTTTTGTCACATGCTTTCTGGTAGGAGTTCTAATTATTTCCTTTCTATGTGAAATCTAGATTCACTTCCTTGAGAAGTGTTCCTGCATATGAGAAGGCTGTCCAAGAAACTTTCGATCGATGTTTGGATCTCTATCTGTGTCCAAGACTTCATAAAAAACGTGTACGTATAAAGAATTTATTGCTTGTGTGCTTTGATGAATTCTGAATTTAGTGTGGAATGAATATTTGTAGCTAAGGGTGAGACTAATAGCAAATTATGTTTTGCTCAACTTTCCAGATTAATATTGATCCTGAGTCGTTGAAACCAAAACTGCCAAGCCGTAGAGACCTTAAACCATATCCAACAACTTGTTACCTCGAGTACAAAGGCCATAAGGGTCCAGTGATGACTATATCTGCAGATCCCACTGGACAATGGATTGCTTCTGGTTCGATTCTAATGTGCTTCATCAAGTCTGATATTTTTGTTATTTTGATCTAGTTTTAATAAAATTGTCATTAATTAAGGTTCAAAGGATGGAACTATTCGCATTTGGGAAGTTGAAACCGGTAGATGTCTCCACATCTGGGATATAGGTGAACCTATTCAGGATGTTTCATGGAACCCTGTGCCTGAGCTTCCTATATTAGCTGTAGCAGTGTAAGAAATAACTCCAGCCTTAATTTTTTGCTTTGTGAATGGATCCGTTGGTGTATATCGATATGCTCATTTTTTCAGGGACCAAGATGTGTTCATTCTGAACACCAAGTGTGGAAGTGATGAACATCAGAGAAAGATTGTAGAGCTTCTTCATGTTGAACCACAGATGGTTGCTGATGACTCGGGTAAGTATAGCTAAGAATCTGATTATTCTTTATGCACTACCTTGCCTTTTGCCACCGACTAAGAACTACCTATTCAGATACAAATGCATCCCCTGTCAACTGGGGTCAGGATGATGCACATGGAGGAATCAGACTGAAGCATTTTAAGGTGATTTTTTTTTTGTTCTATTATTTTTACATCTCAACTTAGATTTTGTTCCCATGGATTTGATGCTTGATAGCGACCTCACCATTTTTATTCAAGGAATAATGACTTAGTGTTGCTGATTGCAGACTGTTACTAAAGTGGAATGGCATCGTAAAGGAGACTATCTTTCATCTCTCATGCCAGCTGATATCCTTTTCCTGACAATATATGCTGCTATTGTTTCAGTGTGTGTTCATTTTCTTAAATCAGACCTCAAATACTAGTAATTGATACGCTGGAGTGAATTGGAGGAATTCTTATATGCGAAGTAATTATGTGCGCTAAAATGCAAAAGGAATATATAATTGAAGATGGCTTGATTTGTTTATAATAGAAATATTTCCTTAACTCATATATACGCCAATCAAAAGCAGTGTTAATTCACCAACTCTCCAGAAAACTCACACAACGGATTCCATTCAAGACAAAAGGAATTCCTGTTGCAACTACATTTCATCCTACTCGTTCCATTTTCTTTACTGCAACAAAAAAGGATGTCCGCGTCTATGATTTATTGAAGCAAAAACTTATCAAAAAACTTGAACCCGGTGTCCGTGAAATTTCTTCCCTATCTATCCACCCTGGCGGTATGTCTTTTTCTGACACACATTTACACTCGTACACACTGGAAAATATGCATGCAAATCATTGTTTGTGCTAAATTATAGATGTCTGATCCCTTGTTAATTAATGCAGGTGATAATGCCATTGTTGGAAGCAAAGATGGAAAATTGTGTTGGTTTGACATGGACCTTTCATCTAAACCTTATAAAGTCCTTAGGTATGACATTGTAATCTATAACTGCTTCTAGTATTTATCATTTTGAAAGTGCATCTGCTTCTAGTAAATGACCTCAAGAATAATTTAAGCTGGTGCTGTGCTGGGTTTATTAACTATGCTTATGTGTTGCACACGTTCAATCTACGCTTGATATAGTCAACAGATGCTACTTGTCAAGAAAGTGAATTCATATGCTTGTCTGCTGCATCTTACTTGAAATGCAAAACCATGATCGTGTCTGTCCAAATTTTCAGATGCCATCGAAAGGATATCACTGGTGTTGCCTACCATCGGTCCTACCCTTTATTTGCCTCGTGCTCGGATGATTGCACAGCATACATTTTCCACGGGATGGTGTATTCGGATTTGAATCAAAACCCGCTGATAGTTCCCCTTGAGATCCTTCGAGGGCATTCCACTTTTGATGGAAGAGGTGACATTCTTTATATCCTCATCTGTAATTTTTACTTGGAAGCCTCTGATGAGGATCTTTGCATGTAAAAAATGAATGCTCAATCATCGTCTTTGAGTTTTGCAGGTGTTATAGATTGTACGTTCCATCCTAGGCAACCTTGGTTGTTCACGGCGGGTGCAGATTCCTCGATCAAGCTTTATTGTCATTAGGTTCTTGATACTAGGACGATGTACAACAATATACCATCAAATTCGAACCCAGATAAAGTGTTTTTTTTTTATTTATTTTTTATTTTGGTGTATCCTTGAGCAATTTTGATCGGTACTAGCTCTTGCTTCGTGCAAAAGATAGGTAGGAATCTGATAAACTCGATTTTTTTGGCTGTAAATTAAGTTTTCTAATCATAATCTTAAGGGCTCTCTCTCTCTCTCATGTACCTTAATGATCCGAAGTTTATTCTATCTTTAGTATAAAAAATCTGCAGAAATTGGAAGATCATTAGAATTAAAAATATTTCAATCCTGCAGTCATCTATTCCATTAAATAGGTCCACTAACGGTTAAGATTTGCAAAATGAATCTCTTATCGAATTTAAATATCAGAGTGGATATGGTTATAAATAAATGAGTCACATCAACCCACTTCTTTTATTGATTTCGAGTCTTTCCAATGGGATTTGCTTAGTAGAATGGAAAATACAGAATTTTGGCGATTCAAGAGGTGACTTGTGCTTATTCACATAAGCATGAAAATTTCTCGAACAAATCATCCGACATATAACTAGAACTACTATAATCTAACCTCTAGCAAATTAAATATCAGCGTTTTTGATTGTTTCAAAATTAAAATGCATAACTACTCGCATAGCAAATTAAAGTCATACAAATTAGGAACGGTTGAGAAATATATTCTGGTGGGGAATATGTTACAAGATTGAAATACTAACTAATTAACAGAAACAGTTTCAATCTTATCCAGATCGTATTGATACACAAAATTAATGTATCTTGATTTAGAGAGTGGGATATAAAATTTTATAATAAAGGAGGAGGAAAACTTAAATGATATAACTGCTACAAAGTCTTTAGAAGTTAGGTCATTTAAGTTTTCAGATTTTGGATCGGTTGGTCGAACCGACCGACCGATGCACAACCATACTAAAGATTAAGGCGAAATATGTAAATCGCTAAAGTAAAAAACTAACAATCTATCCAATTGATCAACTATCGATTGAAAGAATAAAATCACAACCGTTGGTGATGCCACGTGGTCATGAATCCGTGTGATTCAGTTGATCTTTATATAATCTTCGCGTGCATAACTTTGTTCACATATTTGTACACTATATGAATTATGCTGGGCCGTTTACGTAAATAAAGTTATATTAACTTTATTATACTTATCTGTCCTTTTTTCGTAAATCGTTACTATCATCTTTAGTATGATTAGTAATAAGGTGATGAAATCAAATACTGTATCGACCAAGCCCTTGATATTTCTAACCATCTATCTAGATACAGTACCTATTATAAGAAAGAGTCATTCTCCTGTACAACGCCTCGCACATTGTGAGGCGCACTGCACGCGCGTGCTTCCCACGCACGGTGCGTGTTGTGCACGCAGTTTTTTTTTATTTTTTTTATTTTTTTTATTTTTTTTATCCGGTCAGCTCATATGCACTACACTGTATAATGAGATACACAACTAAGAGTATTGAGATGCATCTTGGTATACAAGGTTGTGCATCTCATTATACATGGTGGTGCATATTGATACACTATGTGATGCATCTCAAAATAGTGAAAATGAATATTAATAAAAATTAAAAACTGGTGCATCTCAATACACTTAGTGGTGCATCTCATTATACAGTGTAGTGCATATAAAATCACCTTGTGGTGCATATGATCAGACTGTTAAAAAAAAAAACCCGAAAAAAGTCGGTTGACCGGGTTGACCCGGTCTTACAATGTGAGAACTGTTGCACACAAGAATTTGCTTTATAGAAAAACACAATTGGATCCTCACAATCTGGTGAAATGGTAAAATATGAAGCTGTTAAATCTTCATCAACTAGTGGAATAGTAAAAGAGAAAGAAGCAGCTGCTGGATCCTCATCAACCAATTAAATGGTAAAACAATTAAGCTTTTGCCTTCTTTGTTCTTGCAATATTTCGAATTTCTTCATACCTTTCATTACTTATTCAAGCCAAAGAATATAAGTAAAACGATTTCGATGTGTACGTGTATTTATTTACTTAGAATTAATAATGTGGTATTCAAAATTTCAATGAACCAATCATTCATCCGTTACGTATATGAGCAAATCTCACATCGTAGGTTTAATTACTTGATGATGATGATGATTAATAATAATAACAAGAAGAAGAAGGTATGCGATGAGGTCATGAGCTAGGTACTTTGGTCCTTGTCTTTTTGTTGCTGATGTAATGTGTTTATCATGGAAATGCGCAAAATGCATGAGACAATGTGTATTAAAATCAAATAAATGCTGCAGCCTCCAAGAAAACAACAACAATAAAGTTTGGGCGTCAGCGCTCAAGGCTCGAAGCTATTCAAAAATCAAATTATCCTTCCATATTCAAATTACCATAATTTCGATACTGAAATACCCCATGCGTCTCAAAAAAGGTGTTGTATTAATTAAAAATAAGATTTTATCTCCTCAATGTTATATATCAAAATCTCAAAAAAAAAAAAAAAAAAAAAAGAAGTCAAACTTCCATATTTTAATTTACTTTTGTCCACAATGCAAATTTTCAGTTGTTTGATTGTTCATGCAATGATTTTGTAGAATGATTAAATTTATTTTCTTCTATCAGTTATAAAATTTTTTATAAGCTATTATTTGGAGACAAAGAAAGTAAGTATGGTTTAATTGGGAGTTACTGTTAAAGACATTAATCATGATGGCTAGGACTGACATTATATGCTTGTCATTTTTTGAAATGGATACAAGTTACATTACTAACAAATCACAAATTCATAATGTTACAAAATAATTAATATCATGTACGCAGTACTTTGCAAATTTAACAAGCTAGTATAAATTAGACACATTTATATAAAATAAACTAAAACCCACATTAGTGGAACTTGAATTATAGACTTCTTGCTTAGTCTTATACTATGATACCTCGGCGTACCACTTAGGTAGGCTTCAACCAAATATGTACTTGTCACTTATTGTACCCTTAAAAAAGAATAAAGAAAGGTTGTCTTGTATTCATTGACGGGATTATACATAAATTTATGAGAGTTCATATAAAAAACGAAGAAAAAAACATATTAATAAAGTAGATAAACCGATACTACCTTTGGTTTGCAAGTGCATTAATCATGCATTGAAATAAAATAGTACTTCCTTCTCCCTTCATGATAAGTATAACTTAGAGGGAGTGACACGAGTTTTAAAAGTAAGAAAGTAGATGAGAGTAAAATAAATAAATATTGTGAGTAGAATAAAACTCATATTTATTGTGAGTGAATATTTAGATAATTTCTATTTATGGAATTGAAGAACCACATTTTTATGGATAGTCTAAAAAGAAAATTAGATCACGCTATTGTAAACGAGGAGAATAGTTAATATTTTCAATGACATATATTATGTACCCTTTTTTTAAAGAGTATATTATGTACTGTTATTCCACGTCATCATCTTATTCTTTTTATTTTTAATTAGAAGAAAACTGCCATTAATTCTAATTTACTATAGGAAAAAAATTATGCTAACTTTCTTTATTTGTGACTAAGGTTGGTTGTCATGAAGATGACTAGACATAAGAGTTCATGTGGCTCCCCATTATATATTATTATTTGTTTACTTTGTGATGTTCGAATAATAACATACAATAGGAATATAAGATGTGAACAAGCTTAATTTTTTAAATATAATTAGAAGGGTATGTATATATAAATAAACGAGTTCAATTAATTAATGAGCATTTATTACTATATGAAATTTAGAACAACTTCGATATATATACAACTAATATTCTACAAATAATATAGGAGTATAAAATATAAGAATCCTCCTCGATGTTCGAGCAACATACTACTTTAACATACAAATGAATCACATGTTTAAATCTCAAAGTATTACCTTTTGAGTTTTTTGAATGCATCTATATAGTACTCCGTCTCATTCAATATGGTCTGTTTTTCTTTTTGATCTGTTCCACTCAATATAGCCTTCTTTCTCTTGTGAAAAGAATTAAGAATTATTTTAGGTTAAAAAGACACTTTATTAGTAATTAATTGATTAAAAAATTTACTTACTAAAAAGATATTTTATTAGCACTTTATTATATCTAATTCTATTCTTCTTAATCTTCATATTAAAATAAAATAGGCAACATTGAACAAAATGGAGAGAGTAATAAGTTAATAACCATGATAGCTAATTGTGGGAGCTGCACAATTGAAGATGACAACTAAAAATGAGTCCCAAGTCCCAACTATTTCTTTGATAGTTAAAACATTAATTTCGGAAACGGGTCCCCTCCTTTGCCCGCAACTAGGGACGACAGTGGGTCGGATCTGGACCTGGTCCTATTAAATTCAGATCTAGATTTGTTTTCTTTGCTTAAATTCAGATTCAGTCCGAAATCCGTCGGATCTAAAAAGTTGAAATTCAGATCTAGATTCATCAGATCAGCAGTTTTACGGATCTAGACCCGAATCCATGCTCTTTTTTTCAAAAATAAATTTAAAATGAGAAAAAAAAATACATATATATATATAATATAAATATTTTATACATAATAGATCATAGAAATTAAGATTAGGGCTTTCGATAAAGTAGAATTGTGTATTAATTTTGCAAAATAAATATTTAAATCATAAATTATTAAAAATATAAATAAATAAATATAAATAGGCCATTTGGACATACTATGTCTGGACATACGATGGTAAAAATAGGAATTTGACGGATTTTTTTTAAATAATAATATAATTTCATAATTTCACAGTTTGGTTATTAATAAACATACACTTTTTCAATTTTAATTATAAAGTTTCATCCCAATTTAAATTCACACGTTTAGGAGTTGGGTGTGGATGAGAGTAAAATTTGGGAGCGGAGTGCATGAGATCGATATTTCGGAGGGGGGTCTGAGTAGGAAGGAAATTTGAAGGTAATCGGATAATTTTTTTTCCTGTTTCAAGCAAGTATGTCCGAATAGAATTATTGATATAAATATATATATATAATAGATCTGTAGGCCGGATCTGAACTGGATCCGAATCTAAAAATTCAAGATTCATATCCAAACTTATTTTTTAAATTTTGATCCAAATCCATCAGGTTTAAAATTTTAAAATTTAAATCCTAAAAATGGATATGGATCCACGGATCTGGACCGGATCCAAGATTCATTGCTATTCCTACCCACAACTTTAAAACTCTCGTGGGGCCCACCCAAGCCCCCCTCCCCCTCTCCTCCTACTAGGGTAGCTACGCCTGGTTTATACTAGTATCTCTCAGTCATCATTATTAAGGGCCAAATTATATTAAAATAAATGTTGCGGTTGATTTTCTACCAAGTTTGAAGACTGAATATCCACTCTCCACAATCACTGCAAATTAATCATGAATTCCTTACTTTCTATTTTATTTTTTTATTTTTTTTTATTTTGCTGTCGGTGTTTGGCATGCGATGCTTTAGCCGTTAAATAATTGCCACAGTTGCTTCTTTAGCTGAAAAATCTAAACCGAGCAATTTATGCATATAAATTTATTCTGTCACAACAAAATTTAGTACAGAATATAGCACAGAATATAACGAGTGAGCTAAGTAAAGTGACACACAGAATGATAACCCAGTTCGGTTAAACAACCTACGTCTGGGGGGCCACGCCCAAGAGAGAACAATTTACTATCGAAAGTCGAAGTTACAGGATCTTACACATATGGTCTTCCACCTTATGAAACCTCACACTCACACCCTTCCCGATCTACGTGAACTGTGATTGCAATGAAGGGTTGTATACGAAAGCAAGACTTTTGTCTATATATAATTGATATTTATTTCACTATAATTCTCCTATCTGAAATGTTTATTATTGTATAATTATTATTTGTCCAATTATCTCAATATCATAGATTATATAGTGTGTTGTAGATCACAGAAGATTATATAATCGGCATTTTATGAGATATAAACTAATATTCACAATCGAGACAACTTGGACGAGTTGTTGGTTTAGATTGTAGCATAATAGTATTAAATAGTTTATCTTGACTATTTATTTATGCTAGTACGTTAATCGTATTAAAAGGATCACAGTGAGATTAATTCTCTGTTCTGAATTATTGAGAATTAAAGATCTCGGTGACTTAAATAGTCTTAACCTTAATTGGGCTTATCAGTATGAATAAGTGTCTGACTATTGCTTTGATCTATTATAAATGAGAACTTAATCGTGGTTCAAAATTTCGTATTTTGGGCGGTAGCAGTTCTTATTTGATATTGATAGAGCTGCAATAAGGATCCGTGTCCTATGAATAATGGGATGATGATATCCTCTCGAGGAACTTAATAAGTTTGTCGTATTAAACCCTGCAGGTGGAATTAGTTCCGATACGATAATAAGTTTAAGTGGTAGCACTCGAGATAATTATTTATTAGTGAATAATTAATTGATTAATTAATTTACTGTCAGAAGTATTTAATTAATTAATGGATATTCGAGAATCTTAAACACGGAGATTAATTAAGTCTAATACTAGCCCCGACTCAATTAATTAAATAAGAGGGTAAGTCAATATTAATTCTTTAGTGGAATGAATTAATATTTATATCTGATTTATATTTCTGGGCTGAATAGATTAAATCAGATATTATCGGGCCAATCTTATTTAAGCTAGTAGATCCCTGAACTGGCCCAATGGCCTGTGTTTCTAGTGGGCTAGGCGCCTGTTTCCTACGGCCCGTGAGGGTTGTCTAGGTTCAATGAATGTGAGCAGTTATTTATCTATAAATACAAGGCTCATAAGACTCATTACTTACTTGCATTCTAAGCAATTAAAACCTAGTGAGAGAGAGAGGAAAAACGGCGCCTATCCCAGTAAGAGAGAGAGTACGAGGTCGATCCCATCCATCGTCGTATTCTAGCCGGGAACAGTTCAGAAGATCAACTCTGGAGTCGTTGTGCATCAAATTTGCAGGTATATCGAGTAAACATCCTATGATTGTAATTAAATTCATAGGAGCATGCTAGGTATGGAATTTGTATGTGTTTGTTAGATATCCATAATTGATCCATGGGTAAAGAATGGATTGGTTATCAAAAACCGGTTCCTACATGCAAAAGCCGCACCCTAACAATCTAGGTTCGAATAACAATTCAACACCCAACCCTCTTTCAAGTGTTTGTTTAATGAATTAAACACTCTCAAGATTACAAATCAACACTCAATCACGAAATAGTGTTAAAGCTATAAACAATAAAAATAGCTATCTCTGCGGCTGCCTCCAAGATGTCTTGATGTCGATAAATATAGGTTTTGAGAATCCCAAGATCTTATCTCCATCGATTTGCCCTAGTTTCCTTATGCATGAAAACTCTTCCTTGTTGGAGACGTGCCTTGTGGAACAAGTGGAATAATCGGATATATTCGCCCAAAGATATCTTCTCCGTATCTAATTGGATAAGGTAAAAATCTTCGCAAAATCCGCCCAATTATGAAAAGAAATCTTTCATGTTGTTCCACTTCCAAGTAGCTCAGACTGAAGCATAGTCACCAGACTCTGTTTTTCGCACAACTCAAAACACTTCAGTCAATCTTGATTCTACATAAATTTGCCAATCTTCAATGAGCCACCTGCTCAAATCTAACAATCTCCCCCTTTGGCATTTATGTAGACAAAACAATCATCCAAGCATCAGAACAAAAATCAGAGTAATAAGCATCTTCATACTAGACTTCGATCATGACAGCACATATGAAGATCTTGATGAAACTCCCCCTTAACCCGAAATAGGGACTTAAGCAAAACAACTTCTTTGATCACAACTCCCCCTTGAACTGATACTGGGGCAAACGAACTGGGATCAATGCTTGGAACATAACTCCCCCTCAACTCAAACAAAAAGAGAACTTCAAACTTTTATCTTCGCAACGGAATTACAAAACAATTGCAAATGATTGTAATTAACTTCAACTTTTTACTCCCCCCTTTTGTCTTACAGAAATGACAAAATATCGAGAGCATTACCATCGTCTTCGTCCAAGTCCATGTCTTCCTCTTATTTGTCAGAATGTGTTTCAACAACACCAAGCTCAGATTCTGGCTCAACATCAATGTCAATGGGCTTCAAGAACCTTCCCTAACATGTTCCAAGAAATTATCTTATGAACGACATGAGAAACGACTTTTGGAACACTCACTGAAACACGTTCTTCAGGAACAACAGAAACAGATGCATGATTATTTCCAGTAGAAACTGGATCAACTGTTGACACAGTAACTTCTGAAGAAGAAACATATATTGAAGTAGGGGCACCATCATCTAACAACTGAGAAACTTCATCAACATACTTAGAATCTGAAATACCTACAAAAGAAACACTTTTCTTTGTAGCATTTTGAACATTAGCAGCAACGACATCATGCTGAGATGAGATTTCTGCATGTGTTCCAACATTATCAGGAACAGCTATAGGAACAGGTACATGCTCGCGTACCCACTTCATTTAACTTCTTCTCTTTTCTCGTTTATCCTTATGATGAGATTTGCAATTTGGTCTAATATGACCTGATTTGTCACAATAGCGACCTATTGGACGCCATGTACTTGTAGATATTCTATGAGATTTTTTGGCCATTAAATCTTCACGTCTGGGAACATACTGTGTCTTCTGTGCCGCATACCGAGCTCTCACCTTATTAGAACAAGATTGATTGGTCTTTCCTCCAGAATTACCAGTACCTTTCTTGCCACGTCCTTCAGTTATACGAACTTTATCGGACCGATAAGTTCTTGTACTCATCATTTTTCTTCTATTATCAAGATAAAATCTGCAACGAGGTCTGATATGTCCAGGACGTCCACAATAATGACAAATAGGAACAAATGAATTATTCCCTCGCTGAGAAGAATACTGAACCTGCTGCCTTGACTCAGACTGTAGAGTCTGAGTTTGATTCTGAGTCTGTTGCTTGGTGTCAGAATGTCGATGTTTCTAACCTTGATATGAGAGAGAACGTTTCCATATTAACAACTGATTGAATAATATTGATGGCTTTTTGATTCATACTTGACGCTGTCAATTCTCTTACAAGCCATTAATCTCTAGGTTTCTCACTCCCGTCAGCTTTTAAAGGGGCACTCCATCCAAACTCCACGGCAGTCCATGCACTCTCATTGATTGACCTGATATATGATCTGAGACGAACCTTCCAATAACAATAATTAGATCCATCCAAAATTGGGAGTTTTCCAAAATAATCATCATTTGAAGCCATTGTAGCTCAGACACTGGTACTGGTTTAGAAATCTGTCCCTGGATCAACACCTGTATAGTCGGTGTACCACTCTGATACCAATTAAAAAATCTAAACCGAGCAATTTAGGCATATAAATTGATTCTGTCACAACAAAACTTAGCACAGAATATAACGAGTGAGCTAAGTAAAGTGGCACACAGAATGATAACCCAGTTCGGTTAAACAACCTACGTCTGAGGGGGCCACGCCCAAGAGAGAACAATTCACTATCGAAAGTCGAAGTTACAGGATCTTACACATATGGTCTTCCACCTTACGAAACCTCACCACTCACACCCTTCCCGATCTACGTGAACTGTGATTGCAAAAGCCGCACCCTAACAATCTAGGTTCGAATAACAATTCAACACCCAACCCTCTTTCAAGTGTTTGTTTAATGAATTAAACACTCTCAAGATTACAAATCAACACTCAATCACGAAATAGTGTTAAAGCTATAAACAAAAAAAAAACCTATCTATGCGGCTGCCTCCAAGATGTCTTGATGTCGATATATATAGGTCTTGAGAATCCCTAGATCTTATCTCCATCGATTTGCCCTAGTTTCCTTATGTATGAAAACTCTTCCTTGTTGGAGACGTGCCTTGTGGACAAGTGGAATAATCGGATATATTCGCCCAAAGATATCTTCTCCGTATCTAACTGGATAAGGTAAAAATCTTCGCAGAATCCGCCCAGTTATGGAAAGAAATCTTTCATGCTGTTCCACTTCCAAGTAGCTCAGACTGAAGCACAGTCACCAGACTCTGTTTTTCGCACAACTCAAAACACTTCAGTCAATCTTGCTTCTACATAAATTTGCCAATCTTCAATGAGCCACCGGCTCAAATCTACGTTAGCTTTTCTAGTTTGTTTGTTTTAAATTACATAGTACATCTTTTTTCCATTTCTTAGTAAATAGTAATAATAAATTTACATAAATGAATGATGCTTATATGTTAATATATTGTTATGTATGACTGTCAAAATATATTGTATACATCCATAATAAATGATTGGGACGTCCACGTGGACTTTTTCCAAACTTGTTTAATAATAAGGGAGTTGTGTTGGCTCCCTCAAACAAAAGGAGAGCTGTGTTGGCGGTGTTACATATGAATTAGGTTACGATAACATTTAATAATAGTAATTGCATGCAATTAGGTTAAATTAAGGAAAAATAATTATGTTATTCATGTTTTGACGCAGAAAAAGCTCCACCTTTTCGGGAAAATATGAATTATACTCGATTTGAATTTTGAAGGTGTCGTGTCGTGTATACCTTTTCTTGGGTAATAGCTTCATGTGAAAATTACAGTTTAATATTCAAATCATTAACTATGAATGAATAGTTATAATCAAATACCCAAATTACAATTAATCATGCATGTAACAAGAACGTTTCAAAAATTAAATTTTTGAAAGGTAAATAAATTTATTTTATTACCAAATAGGCATGACAAACCTCAACTTACATCAACCACCATTCACTGCTTCTTTCTATTACAAACAGAAATTAATCTCGTAGCATTCTCAATAACTTTGCATCCTTTCTACTTGGGATGACTATCATATACTTGTATCTCTGCATGATCACAACCACACTTTATTCCTTTGCTTGAAATCTTCGTGTGTTGTGTTCCTTCCATTTACGATAGACTGCAGTAGCTAAGATCAGCTTGTACATCAGTTGCTTTCCCGTCTTAGATCGACATTGGGAATTAATTTTCCTTATTGAAAAGTTGAGGCGAATCGTCAAACGCTTATGTAGAATACATTTTCTTTTGGGTTAAAATGATGTCGTTTTAACTCATATTCATTAAAAATAAAAATAAAAAAAATAAAGGGAGGATCGGCATGGTTTCAGTCAGATCGAAGTAGTAGTCCATCCCTAATTCGAAATCCAAGTCCTAAGTCCGATCCACCTTAGCATAAGTTACAACGTCAAAAAATGAATTCTAGGATATTTTTGTCAATAAGCTAGTCAATAGTTGGATAGTTATTGTTAGATAGTCTGTAATCTGAGTGTCAAATAATAATTTTCGACATTAATTTTTCATTACATAGTCAACAATTTGTGTATTAAACTGTAATTTTAATTGGATTGACTAGTGACTAGCTAGCTATATGATCGTAGGATTTGCTTGTTTGAGTAAACTTAACCATTTTCATAAATTAAGATTCGACTTAATTTCTCACTGTACATGCCAAATATTTTTAATGGCACTAATTAAGGTACGTTATAGTACCATGCTTTTATATATCCTCTAGTATTCGCATTGTCAAAATTAATACTTTGGAAAATAATCTAACATAAACATATCTCTCAAATTAGTTACGGATAAAGTATAAAAATAAATTATTAGTTATCAAGTCATAAATTATGATAATAATAGTCCTATTGAAAACTAATTTAAAAAAAATCCTCTCTATGTTATACTCTCTAATTACATTCTCCTCGTACACGTATATATTTATCATTGCATATGTCAAACTTGGTACAAACAACACTCAATTACGAAAGATATTCATTTGAAGGGGAGAAAAGTTCAAATTGAATAAAAATAAAAAGCACATAAAGTGTCAACATATATATATATAGAATGATTAGAAAAGTTGTTGAAGATGTAGGAATAATTATGGAGAGTGAAATGAAATTATGATGAGAGCAAGTTGGAATGAAAACTTAAGGAAGAAGATGGTTCAAACGTGGACGTTAAAGTAGTTGGGGTTTTGATGGTTTGGAATTGGTCCCCATGCATTTGCAATTGCAATACACTTCGTTTTCCAACAATATATAACGGCATTCTCTCTTGACGTTAAAACAACGGAATAATGCTATTTTCAGTTCTTATACTTGTAGGGGTCGTTTGGTATCCATATACGTATATCATGTATGGATATCAATATGACCCATAGTCATACCTTGTGTTTGGTATATCAGTATATGAGTATCAAATTGATATACTTGATATGCTATTTTTCAATATTTTCATATACCAATTTTTGCTAGTATATGACTCATACCTCTACTTTCATTGCCACTTGATATCAATCGATATCTTCAACATATCAAACACGGATATCAAATATAAATCTGATACCCATACCTGATATCTGATACCCATACCCATACATGATATCTGATATACTGGTATATGAATATCAAACGAGCCCGTAGTATATTTCAAATCAAATGGCTCCACATATTATTGGGCTAAAATAAAATCACGTACTAAGTAATTAGTATTTTCATTTTTACTAAAATAAGGTCATTTCTTTCAGATAGTGTACCAAAATGAAGTCCAATAAAATGAGTATTAATTTACCAAATAAAGTACATGAATTAAATTCAAAATATGTGGATCGATCGCATAATGTTAAAACAAAAATCAAAATAAAAAAAATTAGTTTTGCCCAATAAAGAGATTATTATTATTACCTTAATTGTTTTGTATACTTTTTAATTTGTATTTTAAATCTTTAATGAAAGAAAGTTTAAAAATTGTGTGCTTGAGACTTGAGTTATAATATACACTTCCACCCATCCATCTTGACACGTTACTGTTCGACACAATAACTAAGGAGAATAGTAGAAAAATAAAAAAATGATATATCTCATCATTTTTAAAAAGCTAGTTATTTTCAATCAAATAAGAAATGTGTCAAGAATCAAGATTGACGAGATAGTGAGAGTAGTATTTATAAGCGCATTTACAATTCTTTTTAGGTATTTTACACTCATCTTATAGTAGCATATTTAATGATGAATACACGTCTTAAATTGTGCGACTTGAATCTGATTAAAATAATGTACTACTTGAATCTAATTAATTTGACATAAATACGACAAATCGACATCACATTAATTAGTGAATTAACTGGAATATTAATCTCTTTTTCTCTTTAATTATCTTTTTTTAGCTTATGCCTTTTTCTAAGGATGTTTTAGTGCGGCAAAGAGAACCAATATGCAATAGCCAGTTGGGAGTCGAACAAACTTTTTCAAGACAGAAAGCACCTTCAACTTTGCGAAATAGTATTTCGTAGTCGTTTTAATTTGTAGGTGTAAACTATCCCCCACAAAAGGGGTTTAAATTAATGCATGTCACTAAAAACAATTTGCACATTTCTTCCCAATAGAGATTTATGTAGTCATTTTGATGAGCATGTAGCACCAATTAGGATTGTCAATTCGTGCCGATCAGTCTCGTTATGGTGTGATACAATAACAACACCATACATAAACACAGCTCATTGAACATCTACTCATTATACATGACATAATTTTGTTCTTGTTAATATGATATACGATAAACGACACATCGTAAATTCAAATCCTAACTAACGAATAATGAAATTATCATTTAATACGAAAATGACACGTAATACACACGAACGCGACATCAAATTAATTTTGTTCTTAAGACAATACGACAAAATACTAACCTTATTAATTTGTGTTCGTATCGTATCTTTGTATCAGGACAAAAAAATTGATATTCCTAATTTCAACTAGCAACAAATGCTATTCAAATTTGTTTAATCAATTAGTTCCCTTTTGACTGAATTAAAATCTCTTTGACCCGCTAAATAATAAAATACCGTAATTTTCGCTTATAATAATTTTTTTTCCTTTTTTTTTTTTCTTTTCTCGCTGATGTATTTTTGATACGAAAAATGGATACATAGTATTTTTCTAATAGATTGATTAAACAAATTTTAATAGCAACTTAGAATTTCAAATATAGAATTTTAAATAGATTGTTAAAAAATCACATGCGAATCATATAAATTCAGTTCTGGGATAATAAATATTCTCGTGCACCAAATCTTGAAAATAAAATCCATTTCTAATAACCAATTTTACAACCAAACAAACGTGACAAGCTAAATTTCTAGGCTTTCCTCAATCGTCTAATAAAAATGTAACCTTGAATATGTATTACTGTCATTCGTGTTGGTATTCGTCGTCATACTTATTACTAAAATAAATATAAGAAACTGGCAAAAAATTAGGTGCAAAAGCAGTGGGAGATAAATTGTGTAATTTTGGGAAATAAATTGAAAAGCACTAATTCCGATTTGCCGAATACGTAGCGATTCCACCAAAGTCAACCTGACTTTCAATTCCATCTTTTTATCGTCAATAAAAGTGAATAGTTCTTTTTGAAAAATGTTAGGAGTAATATCCATCCATATATTTTAGGAAAAATTAACTAACCAAAGTCTTTCATGTGCAATTTTGATACCGATTACCGATTGATTAATATAAAATACTATAAATATAAGATGAATGTGTTCACTAATGTGATATCTACTTTCGGAATTCTTTTGGTTCTTAATCATTCAAGATCATTAATTACATTTAACATTTTTCATCATATTAAGGAAATTATGACACAGAATCAATTAGAGAAGCAAAAAGAAACAATTAATTGCTGCATCATTGAATTTTCCACCCAACATGTCATTAATTTTGATTGCCTATCCAGAAAAAGATGTGTTTTTTCGTTTGATATTTTAGGCATTTATGAAGAGCCCCAACTCCTAGCGACTCACTTCCCTCCCCTCCCCTCCCCGCACACAGTAAATTTATTTTCACACAAAAAACATAACACTGTCTGTGAAGTTTAATTCCTCCAACCCCACACAACTATGACTGTAATCCACCATTTTCATTGCATTAAAAAATTAGTATATGCAACAAGTTTGATGTTTTCATGTTTCTTTGTCACTGACCAAAATAAAGTTTAGTCAGTTAGAGTTGTTTTCTCTCTTGCAAGAAAACCACCACCTGACAGGCAGGTATGCTCACAACTCAATTGCATCCATTCACTTCTCTCCAGAGTCTAAACAATCTCTCTCTCTCTCTCTCTCTCTCTCCCCCATAATCCTTTTGCCTCACATTCTGCTCTTTACTTGAACTTTAGATAACATTCTGCGGCAATCTCTTCAACTTTACTCTTTATCTGTTTGTGGCGGCGGCGGCGGTGGTAGTGGTTGTGGATTTATTGGTGTTTCTGGTGGCAGTAAAAATGGATACAGAAGCATTGATGATGCAAGATTTTGGGTCATGAAAGTGTGAAAGAAAGGCCTTTTTCTGTGGTGGTTTGAAAGATTTGATATAGTTTAGGATTTTCTTGTTTTTCTTTTTCTTTTTTTTTTTTGGGTCTGGTTTAACAACCATTCTAACAAATGGGTGTTGAAATCTTTAGTTACCTTTTTTTGGTGACTCTGCTTTTTAGGCCTTTAGTTTGCCAACAACCCAATACAGATGAGTCTTTTGTGCTTGAATTCTTGGAAAAAATGGGCTTAAATCCACCCCAAAACTATGGCTTTTCTGGCTCTTTCTGTTCATGGAGAGGTGTGTTTTGTGATGATGAGGGAGTAAATGTTGTGAAACTAGAAGCTTCTGGAATAGGCTTATCTGGTTCAATTCCTGATACAACTATTGGAAAATTGACAAAGCTTCAATCTTTGGATCTTAGCAATAACAAGATTACTAGCCTGCCTTCTGATTTCTGGAGTTTGGGCTCCCTCATCAATCTTAGCCTCTCACACAACCAAATTTCTGGGATTCTTTCTAGCAACATAGGCAATTTTGGGCACCTTCAAAGTTTGGACCTTTCATTCAACAAATTTTATGGGAGTCTTCCTGAAGCAATCACCTCTCTAACCAAGTTGCAATCTTTGAATCTCAGTCACAATGGGTTTGAATCCTCTGTTCCATTGGGAATCTTGCAATGTCTGTCTTTGATTTCAGTTGATTTGTCTGAAAACAATCTGGATGGCTCTCTTCCTAGTGGCTTTGGTGCAGCATTGCCACAGCTGAAGTTCTTGAACTTAGCAGAAAATGAGATTCTTGGCCGGGATTCGGACTTTTCTGGGATGAAATCTGTCAACTATCTGAATCTTTCTGGCAATTTGTTTAAGGGTTCTGTTTTAGGTGTGTTTGAAGGGCCTTTGGAGGTGGTTGATTTGGGCAGAAACCAGTTTCAAGGCCACATTTCTCAGGTAAACTTCACTCCCACTTTCGATTGGTCGAATTTGCTGTATTTGGATCTGTCTGAAAATGAGTTGAGTGGAGAGTTCTTCATTGGCTTGAATCAGTCCATGAATCTTAGACATCTTAATCTTGCACACAACAGATTTACCAAACAGCATTTCTTGAATGTTGATGTCCTCACTCATTTAGAGTATCTCAATCTGTCTGGAACCAATTTGATTGGTGAAATTCCTAGCAATATCTCACTCCTAACTAGTTTAGCAACCCTTGATCTCTCTGATAACCATCTCAGCAGCCACATTCCACCGATTGTCACGAAGAAGCTCAAGTTTCTTGACCTTTCTCACAACAATCTAACAGGAGATATCCCATTGATGGTGATTGAAGAGCTCCATCATATGGATGGCTTCAATTTCTCTTACAATAACCTTAGTTTTTGTGCATCCCGATTTTCCCCCGAAACCCTTCAAGCTTCTTTCGTAGGATCAACTAATAGCTGCCCCATTGCTGCCAATCCGGACTTCTTTAAGAAAACTGCTCCAAAGCATAGAGGGCTAAAGATTGCTCTTGCTCTAACCATCTCCATGGTGTTTCTCCTCGTGGGGTTGCTCGTTCTAGCTTTCAGATGTCGTAGGAAAACAAGAATGTGGGCAGTGAAACAGAATTCTTACAAGGAGGAGCAAGCAATCTCGGGGCCCTTCTCGTTCCAGACAGATTCTACCACTTGGGTGGCTGATGTTAAGCAAGCAACATCAGTTCCGGTTGTCATCTTTGAGAAGCCGTTGCTGAGCTTCACATTTGTGGACCTGCTGTCCGCGACCTCTCATTTTGATCGTGGCACGTTGCTGGCTGAAGGGAGATTCGGGCCAGTTTATGGTGGATTGTTGCCGGGGGGATTACATGTTGCAGTTAAGGTTTTGGTCCATGGTTCAACCATGACAGACGAGGAAGCTGCAAGAGAACTCGAGTATCTTGGTCGAATCAAGCACCCAAATCTCGTTCCATTGACTGGATATTGCTTGGCTGGTGAGCAAAGGATTGCTATATATGATTATATGGAGAATGGGAACTTGCAGAACTTGCTCTATGACCTGCCCCTCGGTATTCAAACGACAGAAGACTGGAGCACGGACACGTGGGAAGAAGATGAAAGTAATGGGATACAAAATGTGGGCCCTCAAGGGTCTCTAACAACTTGGAGATTTAGGCACAAAATCGCGCTTGGCACTGCTCGTGCACTTGCATTTCTTCACCATGGCTGCTCGCCTCCCATCATCCACAGAGACGTCAAAGCAAGCAGTGTTTATCTGGACTCTAACTTAGAGGCCAGATTGTCGGATTTTGGACTTTCGAAGATTTTTGGTAATAGTGTTGAAGATGAGATAGCTCGTGGATCAGCAGGGTACGTGCCACCGGAGTTTCTTGAGCCAGAAAGCAGTTCGCCAAAGGCTCCAACGCCAAAATCGGACATATATGGATTTGGAGTAATCCTGTTTGAGCTCATTACTGGGAAAAAACCAGTCGAAGATGTGTATCAAGATGAAAAGGAAGGAAATTTGACTAGTTGGGTGAGAGGACTAGTGAGGAGAAACCAAGCATCACGAGCCATCGACCCAAAGATCCGTGGGACAGCACCGGATGCACAGATCGTCGAGGCTTTGAAGATCGGATACCTTTGCACGGCTGAAATCCCTTCCAAGAGGCCAAGCATGCAACAGGTAGTTGGCCTACTCAAGGATCTTGAACAAATTACTCAAGAGTGAAGAAGTGATTGAACAGAATTGTGCTCTTTTTTTCTTTTTCTTTTTTCCTTTTTGTCTCCTTCCTTTTTTTGTTTAGTTTAGTATCATGAGTTCTATGCTGCCATGAGTAGATTGTATAGCAGCCTGATTTTGCTTCCAAGTTTCTCACTTGAAGATTGTGTTTGTGGCTAAAAATGATCTAATGTTATTCACCCAAGTTTTATCATAATTGTTTTTTTTTTTTTTTTGCTATCTTAGAATGCTACTAAAATTAAGAAAGTTGTTGTGTAAGAATTGTTTGTGACATTGCAATCACTCTGAATTAGAATGTATGTACTAGTAGATTTGGTGGACCTCTTGCTATATTGGTGTTGGGCAAAACACATTGTCATTTTTAGGAGACATTCTGCAAAATCAAGAATTGCATGAGGACCCTCAAAGAGTCGGTTGCAAATGAGACAAAACATAAAAATGACCTCATACTCAGGCATCTATATTTGATAAAACTAAAGATTCGTGCGTTACATTCTTGTATTTTATTTATGACATCTATCCGGTTACTAAGATAGAGATAGTTTTTCAAAAAAGTACTAAACTAGTGTTTGTATAAATTATTATGCTAAACAAATATTTGTACTTAATTAGCTTTTTTGTTTTTTCAAATATGATATTTACCTCATTTTTACATTTTTACTCTTGTAAATGTCTCTACAAATTATTTTATTATCTAATTTATCTCAATATAAAAACATTTATATTTTTTTCGCTACATACTTAAGAAAATAAATTTTAAAATACTCAAATAGTGAATGTACAAATTAACTATATTGTACGCTAAAATATTTCAAATTTTGATGAGTATAAGTATTTGCTAACTATATATTACTAGTATCAAATATTATTGATAGTACCATTTTTTTTAATACAATTACTACTATATATAGTTTGTATTCTTTTTAGAAATTGTCCCTATAGCTCAACGTATAATAACTATAAACAATTCCGCTAGCTTGCTTGATTGTGGAGTAGATTATAGAAGCAAGGTTGACGTTTGACAGCCTACAAGTGCTAGTTATTTTGTAGGGTTTTGCTAGCTTGTGTTGTTAATTACCCAATATTAATGTTAGGTCACAAGCTGCTAAAATCTGTCTTTCAACACAATAACTACATGCATAATTACGTGGGCTACTTTATATACTAATGTGAAATTATTGAAACAAAATTTGGCCTCTAGCTAGGTTTAGGTGGGGACTAGGAAGATTTTCCATTTAATTAGGAGAACAACGTACATATGTTGTCAATCAGCTAACTAGGTTTCCATCAATCTGTAATTATTGTTTTTAAATTATTATCCTTGCATTATTGCATTCTAAGATCATTTTCAGTCCAAGTCTTGTGTAGACTATTGCACTTCTATATGGAAAAGATAATTATTTTATTATATTTATATAATTTGTTTTGTAGTACAGCAATGCTTGGATTCTTTAACTTCATACAAAGGGAAAACAAAAAGATTATTTCCACTGCATGAAGGGATGGAGGAAACTTCACATAGTGTTTCCAAGAAAAAAATAGTAATTAAATTTGAGTTGCAGCAAATATTTGGGTGTAAGACTGATAGTGAGTGAGTCAGTCTCATCTCATGTGGTCGATGATTGCCCTCTTTCTATATTACTCCATAACTGTCTATATTCGTCGGTTAATCCTTCCTTATCCATTCTCTCTCTCTCTCTCTCTCTCTCTCTCTCTCTCTCTCGTTTTCATTTGTTGTCAATTTTTTTACTTTTTTTATGTAAAGATAGATTGCTGTAGCTTCTTCTGTTGTGCCCCTGTATTTTATTTACATATATAATCGTCATATACTACTGTCATACTACCAGTTATTGAAGATCTGGGGATAACTTAGAAGAGATTCAAATGCCAATTTTAATGGTCAATAAGGCTTTTTGTCTAGAGTGAGCAACTAATTAGGGTTGCACATCAATACTCAAATTTTGATATCTTCTGCAATTTAATTAGATCAAAATTGGATATGTTATAAATACTCAATCTTTATATTTACTTATTCCATTTACCCGATTTACCCTGTTTTTCAACAAGCTGATTTGGTGCATGAGGTGGACTAGGACTTTTATATACCAAGCATCATAAATCTATTGAAAATGTGTAGTTTTGCATCTCAATTTAAAAATTTTGAACTTGAAGAATTGTAATTTGTGGACCATTTCGTTCAAAATAATATTTTCAAAATATTTATGTTAACATAATTAATAGCTCACATTGGTAATGAATGCACCAAATCCTAGTCGGAAGATGGGAAAAACAGAATAAGTTTAACAAAGATATAAAGATTTAATATTTATTTTACAATCAAAAGTTATACAGTATATATATAATGTTGGGTAATTCTAAATACAACCCCCAATTTACTCCCTATAACCCCCTTAATTAAAAAATAATTAAAATTATAGTAAATGTACAATTTTACCCCATAGCCTCCAAAATTATAATAAATTAATAACTACAAAATAAAATCTAATAGAATAATTAATGGGTACGCCTCATCTATAATTGAACACGGTAGAACAACTTTCTGATGGATCTTAACTTTTTAAATTTTCTGCAAAACATCCTCCATGAAATCGTCGATAACAATCAACAAAATTGCAACAAAAAAGAATTCCTACCCAAGCATTCGGAATAATGAACAAAAGTTAGATACTATAAATTCTTTTTTCTTGGATCAAACTACCGAAAATTTTCAGAATTGAAGCAATTTTGGCTAAAAAATAAGCAATCATTCTCCACATAGCAGCATGATGACCAAACAAACTCTTACGAAATAAAATTAATCTGAGAATTTTTTTAACAAATAGATAAAGAAGCAAATTATCGAAAACACTAAAAAGAAATTCAACAATCAAATAATTTGGTTTTCAATCACTGGAGTGTCATTGGAAATTGCAAGAACCCATATCGGATACGCAAACGCTGCCCCTTTACTCCATTGTCATGATGTACGTAACCTTCAATATAAATTGGCAATTTTTATTTTACTTTCCTCGAAAACCAGGCTGGGATTTTGGGGGTTATGAAAATCTCAAAAAATCGTGTGTTCTGATTGGAGGCTATGCAATTCCTTCGATTTTATTTTTTCTCCATTATTATTTAGAATTTAGTTACTAGTCAATTATAATTAGTGGAGTTATAGGGATAAAGTGGTACATTTATTATAATTTTAATTATTTTTTAATTAATGTAGCTATAAAGAGTAAAATGGGGGCTATGTTTAGAATTACCCTATAATGTTATATACGTGCACAAGTTGTGAGGAGGGCAATATAATCCAACGGACCCAAATGGCCCATTCTATTTGGTCTTGAGCAAGCTCATAGTGGTAGCAGAAAATATTAGGGTTATTATTGAGCTCCTTTTTTTCCCCTACTATAACTCATTAACAAAAATATAATAATATACTAACTTTTTTTTTTGAGAAAAATATGTATACCATTTTACATCTACAGTTTTCAATTTGAAATTTAATGATTTATCTCGAAGTCTATGTTTTCAGTGTGTTTTTCTGATACATTTATTTTCTTTTTGGAATATTTACATTTGAAGGAGCACGTTGTGTGTGTTCCGGGAGATTCTAATTGAATTTCTCTATCTCTTTCTCTCAAACATCAATAACACCGAAAACTTTAGGTGTGTATTACACTCATCTATCAATGGTGGATGTAGTCATGCACTCCCTCCGTCCTGCTCATTTTGTTTCCTTACTATTGGGCACGGAGATTAAGGAAAGTTGTTTGTTTAATAAACTAGTGGATGAGATTGGAAATGAATGAGAGAAAAATTTTTACAATCACTCATTATGTCTATATTTAGATGTAGATAAAATGAATGAACGTCTATTTAAGGAATGAGAGACAAAATGAGCAAGACAGAGGGAGTAGTAAATATTCATATAAGATGGAGTATAATTTTTCGAAAAACACAACACTCTAGCTCTTTTTAAAACGCATCTTAAATGCCATCTGTTTTTGTCAATATCAAAAAAAAAGTTGGCGTACACGTATTCCTCTAATAATAGTTCAATGAAGTGATAAGAGAGAGCACTCAAATTTTCTTTGGTATTGTCATATCGTATTTACTTTTATTGATATATGTCAGATAATAATAATAATAATAATAATAATAATACAATAAGGGCTCGTTTGGTAGGAAAACTAATAATAATGAGATAAACAATACGAATAAAGTATGATAAATTATACTAATATTTTGTGTGTTTGGTAGAAAATATAAGAATTTTGTTTGTCAAAATTTATTGTTTGATACACTATGTTAAAATCATATTAACTTATGATTTTTCCGATTTATCCCTACCTAAAAAATAATCTCTTCTCTCTCTCGCCTCTTCCACTCTCACTCTCTTTACACAATGAACATTTCATTAATGACGACGAGGTGTAGATTAGTTGTGGTTGGGACCTCTATAAATGCAGGTACAACACTTGACAAGCAGGAAGCACACACATAATTCATCTCTTCTCCCGCATTCATTCCCTACTTGAACAAAAAACAAAACTAGAGAGAGAGAGAGAGCGAGAGAGCTTCCTTTTGCACTCTCCGAATTGCTACATACAATTATTAAATAGAAAAATGGGAAACCCTGAAAAATTGGGGAGGTTTTCGAGCTGCAGAGGCGTAGCTTTTGAAATCAAACCGCTGTTGGAATTTGGTCCTTTATAGCATTAAATCCATGAAGGATATGTGAAAACTAATGGTAGAAACGAAATCTACGTTTCGAGCACTATGATTTAATGTATTTATTTGTTCAATTCCATTAAGGAATGAATGAGCAATTAATACATAAACATGGCTACTTGAAACTAAAATTGTGTGATTTCAACCTTATTTGTCCCACATCGGAAATCCAAGGATGTTTTGTGCTATATATAAGGAGCAACACTACAAGGGAGTATATCCAAGTGTGCTACCTATGGTGCACCTTAGTGGCTCAAGTGTTGGCACCTTTTGTGCTTAACCATGATTCCTACAAGGACGGTGCGAAGCACCGTCCGAGTCCCGACGGCGACGCCGACGGAGACAGCGACGAGCACGTCGCACTTGTCGCAATGGGCGCTTTGAGGCGCACACCAATTCGAAGATAATCAATATATTCATATAGTTTGAGTCCTAAGATTATATACTCAGTTCCGAGTATCGAGTTGTTCGCCGGAACTGCGACACGTCGTGCAACGTCTCAAAGTTCACCCCGAACCGTTGTATCTTGGAGGCAATTGTTGTAGACCGCGTGCACGATAACGGAGCAATCTTGTCTTACGGAGATAGAGTCTAACTCTAGCCTCGGTTCCTTTCTATCTCTTCCTTTTCAATACTTTAATTATATAAGTATTTACGTTTGTCGTTTACTATTCATACAAGTATATATATATATATATATATATATATATATATATATATATATATATGTACGTATTATACGTATTATTTCCAACAACCGCATGCCGACATGTTGGCCGTTCCCGCTCGAGTGCTCAAGCACCCACGTTGCGACTGCCGCGGCAGCAGCAGATCTTGGGTTACATGGGGTAGTAGTTTTGCACGAATTGTTCCTTCCTCTGGCCTCTTGGGCTGCTCCATGAGGGGGACCAGCAGTCATTTCTGCGATCTCGACGACGACGATGAAGATGATGATGAGAGAAAAGTCGAATTAGCTCTTGCCGACATCGATGAAGGTAAACACGAGCAATCTCTCACATTCTTCGTCGCGGCTCTCTGTGATCCTTCTCGATCAAGAAGAAATCGAAAGAGAGAAACAGGGAGAAATAGGACGGCGGCGAGAAATCAGGATCGAGGAGTGAGGCCAGTGTCGACGACGACTACCATGGAGTTGACAAGGAGACGCATAAGAGAGTGAAGAAGATGAATTGGGGCGGCGACTGTAATAGCAGTGAGAAAGAGAGACAAAAGAGAGAAAAGAGAGGAAGAAGATGAATTTGAGCTACTGTGGAATGGCGGTGAGAGGAGAGGTAGAAGAGAGAAGATGAGGAAAAAGACGAAGAAGAGTGGGCAATTTTGTCATTTTGACATTTAGTACTCCCTCCGTCCACAATTTAACTCCCCATTTTGCTTTCGGCACGAAAATTAAGAAAAGTTGAAAAATTGTTTTTAGTGGGGTAAAAATTAGGATGTAGGAGCAGTGTTAATCTTTTACGTACTTTTGCTAATGTTTGTACCTTTTCTTTATTATTTAACTTGTGTGAGTGAATTCATTTAATTTTATTTTATTCATTAAATTTTTGCTTTCATTTAATTTAAATATGCAATAAAAGCTTAAGTAAGAACAAATTTTGGTTTCATTTTTTGGTTTCATTTAATTTAAATTTTTGATTTCATTTAATTTAAGTATGAAATGTGTGTGTACGTATGTGGTTAATTTGATTTGTATGTGTGTGTGATTAAGTAAAATCAGATTATTTAGTGGTGTAATAGAAATGTGTGATAACCGTGTGTCATTAATTTCATTTTTCTTCCTTTTTCTTCATTGCTAATAGAAATAAAAAAAAAGGATAAAAGGAACCGTATAGCAGAAAAAAATGAAGGAAAGTGAGAACAGAGTTTGGAATGCAAAATAATAAACAAACATGAAACAATACTGTCTATGTAGAGAGAGAATCCAAAAGACAAATTAGAGGGAAAATGTAATTTCATTCAATTGTTGGAGCCAAAAGTGTTAACAAAAGAGGAGGGAAATTCAAACACCTTAACACACCTACTAATAGATATTAATACAGCATTCACTCCTCATTCAATTCATTACACCAACTAAAAAACAATTATAGAGAATCTGAAAAAATGGTTGTGCCAAAACTCAGTGATGACGGCAAAATGTCATCGCACAGTGGTTGATTCAACGAAGCACTAATCGCAAGCTGATTTAGGGAGCAAAAAAAGAGGCGACTGAGCTGTTTGGAGTCGATTTGAAGACCATATATTGCATTTGGAAGATTGCATCAACCCAACAGCTCCAAGGTATACATGTTCATGTGAAATCATTGAGAAAATGGTCACAAAATGCAAATAGGAAGAGTATTGTGATCACTAGTTTTGCTTAGCAAATAATCCGCACTTTATTGGGCTATTGTAGCACTAGTAACGAGTATCGTATCTCAAGGACTATTGGATCGAATTTATGTTGAAAACGAAATTTATGCACCTTCCTACTATTCAAGCTCTAAGATTGTCATGATTCGTGAGATTTTCAAACTAAAAGAAATAAGAAGTTGGTATGAAAGAGCAATTAAGAGAAAATAAGCAACTAACAAGCAAAAAGAACAATATAGAAAAGGGGTTGGTTCTAGGAACCTTGTTTGACTCAAAATGATGGGGAAATCAACTATCGATCCATTTAACCATTTAATCTAATTGTAGTGAATGAATCACTCACATATGCACACTCTTTCTCTCGACAAGAACATGCAAGTTGATCAACTACTTATCTATCTCGATTAAGACTCAAGACAAGGCGTTGACTCCCAAAAGCACTCAAGATTTATAGTCTTCCATGCATTGATTAACTTCCGCTAGGATCCTTAATCAAACATACCATGCAAACTTGAATTCAATGATCATAAAAACAGACTAAGCATTTTTACAAACACTAGACATGCTACAATAGAGGCCATCTATTCTAACATGAAAAACAAGCACCAAGAAGCATGAACCACAAATTAGAAGGCAAAATAACATCAATAATCAAAATCCACCATCAATTGAATCTCACAAGCTCCCTAAAACCAACTAAAGGAAATTTAGCTAGACATGGATGAAATTAAAGCAAAATAAAGGAAAATTAATTGCATAAATGAAATACTAAGAACCCAATGATCAATTCTTCAACAAGACTTCAAATCCAACCTTAATCTACTAATACAATAATTGAAAATGTGTTTAGAACCCTAATTGAAAACTTTTTGAACAAAAATCTAAGCTATGGAAGGTGGAATACACGTTTTGGGCTGTCATAAGGTATATATATAGGAGGGAAAAAGTGCTAAATGAGGTTAAAATCGCGTCAGGGGCAAAATCGTCCAATCTTGGGCAAAATAGTGAAAATCGGCGGTTGGAGAGCCAAAATCGGCAGTCCAGGCCCGTAAATCGGCGGTTCAGGCCCAAACTGCCGAGTGGACCGCTGATTTACACTTCTTCATGACTTTCATTCCAGAGATTTCCGGCGGTTCACCTCTGAACCGCCGGTTTTTTAGTCCAAACCGCCGAAAACTCATGTTGGAGTGCCGGTTCTTGATTTCTTCTCCTCTTCGCTCGGTTTTTCACTTTTCCGTCCCGTTTCTTCATCTCCGTTCCTCGACAGCCCTTCCATTTCGACTTAGCACCCCATGCTTGACCTACACACATGCACAAACTCCACCAAAACGTGAAAACGACCCAATATAGTAAAAACCATCTAAAACACGTCACGATGGCGGAAAAATAAGGCAATTAGTGCTAAAAAAATGCGCTTAGTTGCTATAAAATGGATGTTTATCATATTGATGCAGAAAAATTAAAGCTCTCTTAGTCCAACAAAGGTCATCATTGAGAGTAATGGTAGAGAATATTGAAGTTAGTAAAAGCCTCATACATGTATGGGTGAAAAGAAAACAACTTGTGCCACATACCAATGCCATCAAACCCTTCCTTACCCCACAAAACAAGCTGACCCGACTCAATTGGAGTCTTAGTCAGCTTGCTTCCAAAATTGAGAATGACAAAGTGCAGTTTCAAAACATGTTCAACACAATACATGTGGATGAAAAGTGGTTTTACCTCACCAAAACCAATGACAGATACTACTTGGTACAGGGGGAGATTCCTCCACATAGATTATGCAAATCAAAGGCACATATCCACAAAATTATGTTCAATTGTGCTGTTTCAAGACCAAATATAAATAAGGAGGGAAATGTAATCTTTGATGGAAAGTTTGGTATCTTTCCATTTGTCACAGAAGAACCAGCACAAAGAAATTCAAAAAACAGAGTCAAAGGCACCATGGAGATGCATGCAATCACATCAGTCACAAGGCCAATTCAGAAGAATTCCTTAATCAATGAGGTCATATAAAAATGTGCATTTTCAGTACATTAGGCAGCAAGTTTGTATCAAAATATGCAAAAAATCTGATAATCATGTGCATTTTCAGTCTATGCACATAGGAAACAGAGAGATAGTGCATTGAAATCAAGTGTAATCACATTCTTATCATGAAAATGAAGAGCAACATAATATATGCATGAATTCACAGGCAGCAAGTCACAACATTGCAACAAATCTGATCATCATGTGCAGTTTTCAGATAATGCACATAGGAAACATAGACATAGTGCATTGGAATCAAGTGCAGTATCTGATTCTTATCATGAAAATGAAGAGCAGCATAATATATGCATCAATTCATCAATGGAATTCACAAGCAGCAAGTTTGCATCAGAACATGCAAACATTACTATTCATCATCTGCATTTTCAGTGTATGCACATAGGAAACTGAGAGATAGTGCATTGGAATCAAGTATAGTATCAGATTCTTATCATGATTTTGACAGTATGCATAATATATGCATCAATTCATCAAGTGAATTCACAAATTTTATTCATATCTTTACAGATGTTGCAGTGATAAAAGTCAAGTGGCCAAGCTGTCTAAGCAAGAAAATATTCATCCAACAAGACAATGCTAAACTAGACATTAAGGGAGATGATCCAAATTTTATGGCTGCTGCAAATTGAGATGGATTTGCTATCTCCCTAATCCAACAAATAAAATCAGTCATGCAAACATGGCATCACCAACCCCAATATCACCAAGATAGAGATTAGAACACAATCACCTAGTGTTTGAAGCCTTTTTTAAAAGGATGCAGCAGACCCAAATCGATGTATTTGGCTTTCCAATCGTCGTAGGTGAGATCGACATCATCCTCATCATCGAACCACTGAAAGTGAGTCTCCGGCACCATCTCCGACTGTGCATGAGAGTCAGACACCGGTACCATCTCCGAGGCAGCGATAAAGTCAGTTACCGACACCAAGTCTGACTGAGTGGCGGCTTCAGACACTGGCACCATCTCCGACTGAGCGGCGGCTTGAGACAACGACACCATCTCCAACTGAGTGGTGGAGTCGGGCACCACCACCATCTCCGACTGAGCGACGGAGTCGGGCACTGCCACCATCGAGTCGGTGGGCACCATGGTGTCAAAATCAGATTCGAAAGTCATCGAATCCCAGAGAACAAGGGATTAATCTCGCTTGAATATACATATGCACACAGAGAGAGAGAGGATTGCAGATCGAGTGAGGAGCGAGAGTTGAGAAATTAGGGATTTTGACGGATTTACAGATCGAGTGAGCGAGTGAGAGATTTGCAGATCGAGTGGGAGAGAAAGAGAGAGGATTAGATTTCTGGAATAGTTGGGAGCGGCGCAGTGGTGTAGATTAGGTTTTTGTGGGTGGTGAGAGGATTTGCAGATGGTGGGTTGGGTTAAGTGGGTATTATTTGGGCTGGATAATTTGTTTTAATTAGTGGGTTAATGATTTAGGGTTAAGGGTTAAGGGTGGGTCCAATAATGGCAATGGTAGTAATTTTTGGTAAAGTGAAAGGGTATAAATGTATAAAAAGGTAAGTAGAGAGATAAATCATGAAAAAAAAGTGGGTATGTAGGGAGATAAATCATGGACCGAGGGAGTATGAGTTACTGTAGAAAAACATAAATAATACCAGGGGGTGCATGGTGGTTTTATTAGTATGCCTACATTTGTATTATAATATAGGGCTTGGGCCTATTAAAGGGGTTTAAGTATTAATAATTTTTCCGACCAAACAATACATTAACCTATATTAATAATATAACATGGCTTAATACTATCTACCAAACAAGCACTAAATGGCTTATAAAAGAAAATATAATATAAAAAGAAAATATGTCAAATATGTAAAAAAGAAATCTAGTAATATTCGAATCCAAAAAAAAGTTTAAGGGGTCGTTTGGTAGGTAGGGTACGGTAAGGGAAGATAAATAATATCTACATAAGTAATATAGAGTGGACATATTGTTTATCTTATGTTGGGTGTTTGGTACGTTTATTTAGGAATTGGATTAAATTAGTGATGGTCCCGATACGAGTTACTGGTGTATGGGGGGGGGGGGGGAATACACCAGTTAGGATTTTTCAACTTTCGAAAAACTTAACACTTGAAATCAACTTCAACTGAGTAAAAGGACTCAGTTGGGATCTCACAACTGAGTAAGTAACCTCAGCTGGAAGAGTGGTGTTGTGCGGAATGTGGTGGAAAATGAACTCGTAAAAACAAACTCACGCTTTTATGCACGGTTGGTCAAAACCAAAACTGTTGATGTGAAAGTATGCAGATTGTATGTGGTTAGTTTGTCAGTTGAGATATGCAAATAATGACTGAACACAAATAAACACGACACACAAGATTTACGTGGTTCGGAGAGAACTCCTACGTCCACGGGGAGATGTGAGTTCACACACCTCAGTCCAAGTTCTTCTGGACAGAACCACTCAGCTTACGCGGGCTGAGCAACCGTTAAGGATAAGTTTGCGGGTACTTATCAACCTTACAGTTAAGATTACGGGTTCTTAACAACCTATGCTAAGTTTGCGGGCACTTAACAGCCTATCTACTCAGTTGCAGGAAGAGTAGGGTCCTAACTAACACTTTTTAGGGTGTGAGAGTGGGTGGGTTTTTCCAACTACAGCTCGATCACAAATGAGAGCTGGATCTAAGGTTTGAACGAATAAACACTCAACCTAAGATCAAAAACAGTTTCGATCTCTAGGAACCCTCAGCTACTAATGTTCTCTCAATTCGGAACTCTCAGCTGCTGATGCTCTTAGATGATGATTTTGCAGATCTGCTTTTTGCTTTGATTTCTCTTGAGAAAGCTCTTGAATTTTCGTCGTCTATGTCTCCTTCTCGTCGTGTACCTCTCGAATGAGAGAATGCCTCTATTTATAGGCGGAGAGAATCAACTAGCCGTTGGAGGAGCAGTTGATCTCTGATCGGTTGAAAACGATGGCTTGTCTCTCATCTCTGCAGACTTTCCTGATATGGCATCTGTGCACTTCTGCTTTCCATTTAAGACAGCCTTGTGTTGGGCCAGATGGGGTAATGACTGAACGGTCAAACCCTCATGTGACTTCCTTTTGAAATTCAAATCTTTGACAGTCAACTTCGGTTTGTCGGTTGAAAGTCTTGACCTTCATCTGAGTGATCTTCAGCTGATGTTCCGATCTGTCGAGCTCTCAGCTAACTTTGAACTTCAAACAGTTGAACTCCTTGTTCGGATTCTATAACTGAGGTTCTGAAACTGAACCCTCAGTTGTCTTTCACTTCTTTACTCAGTTGGGTTTGAACCCTCAGATGATTTCCTTTTCATCTGATGTTCTCTTCCTCTCTGCTGCTTCTCATCTGATGAACCCTCAGTTGGTTTCCTTCTCAACTGATGTTCTGAAGACTTCCCCTTGTTTGCATCTGAACAAATGAACTCTCAGTTGTCTTTCTTCACAACTGATGTTCTGTCTGAGTGACGCCATGTTGCCATCTTCAGCTGGAGACCTGTAAAGATAAAATCTTAACTTTGCTCAAACAGCGAGCCTAACTTCTAACATTAGGTTCTGACAACATCTACTCGGTTGGGGTCAGTCGGTTTTGGAATTCATCAAAACTTATACTAATAAATTTCCCAACAATTAGCTTGATTGTTTTGGTAGTCTAGTTTAAAACCTATACTAAATTTGCACTTTTCATATATAACCCTAACCTAATTTATATCTTACCAATAAGCAGAACGGGATTAAAGTCGGTGGGACTTTGCGAAATTTCAACAATTTTTATAAATCTGGATCTGCTCAAGCACATGAATTGAATTCTCATCAATTGGTCAGATTAGATTTCATCTATGTAAAAGAAAGAAAATAACTGCTTATGGAGGTGACGATACCAAGATCGATCATTTCTGGCGGATTCTCGTGTCCTGCGCTTGCACTTCACAAATGAAACAATCAAGAATTGAATTTCTACCACATCGATCCCTCTTTTGATACTTTGATGAGGCTAAACTTGGAAAGAAGGAAAGTAGTCAGGGTTATTGTTGAGTGGAGAGAAAATAAAATGGGGTTAATGATGAGATTATTTATAGTGAGGTAACAGTGAAATACTACCGAGCCTTGCTTTTTTATTTGTGTGGCTACCAAAACACAAGATAAACCCCTACAAATTGTATGTAAGAGTTTGACTACCAAACGTTGCCTAACTATTGAGGGAAAGGAAATAGTTGAATAAGATAGTTTAGTGGGTTTAGGGCCCAGAGCATCTTATTCCTTTTCCTAACGCTTAGAAGCATTCACTATATGGTACTCCCTACGTCCATAAAATGGTTGCCACATTTTGAACAATACAGATTTTAAGAAAATGGTAGGTAGTAGTGAATTATAGTGAGTATTATTGTGAGTGGGGTAAGGGTCCCACAATAAATGTGAGTGAAGTAGTAAAAGTGGTACTCATTTCGTGGACAAACTTAAATGACAAAAGTGTCAATCATTTCGTACACAGAGGGAGTAGTTTTTATCATTCTAGATAGAGTGATAATTTTTTATTAAAATTAGGTGAGGTCCCAATCATATTTAGCTTTAGGGTGAAAATAGCTACAATAGTGAGGTTTTATCACCTTAGAGCTTTCATTTTCTAATTTTTTTGTTTATATATTTTGGAAAATAAGAATAATAAAAAAAAGAAGAAGAAGACTACACATGAAAGCTGATGGAGAAGGCGGAAAGAGTGAGTGAGCGAGCGGAAACTCACCCTCACTATCGCCCGGCATAGGTGACAACCGCGTTCCCCCGCGCCCCGTGCCCTAGCCGTTGTGGATGTTCTTAGACCTAAATTACTCCCATCCAAAATAGATTAGTATAAACTTTTCAAGTCTAGCTTAATTCTTACGTTTATCTATTAACTTTTTGAAAGAATAAATTCGAATTATTATAATTTACTAATCATCAATTAAAATTTATTGATTTTTAATTAAGATTTATTGATTTCAATTAAGATTATTAATACTACTTAATTAAAAAATTAACATTACGGTGTTTTCTCTCAAAATAAAAATAAAAACAAATAATTAATTACGGTTTTATTTTACCACAAAGAACTAAAGAAGCAGCAGGGAATAGTGAATGAGTGATACTCCACCTCTCTGAGTCGGAGAGGATTCATAAACGAAATAAACAAACTCCAGGAGAGGGGGAGAGAGAGAGAGAGAGAGAGAGAGAGAGATGTCGGACGAGGAGCATCAGTTCGAATCAAAGGCGGATGCTGGTGCATCCAAGACTTACCCTCAGCAAGCTGGAACCATCCGCAAGGGTGGCCACATAGTCATCAAAGGCAGGCCTTGCAAGGTTCTTCTCTTCCTCATTTTCTATCTTTTGTTTTTTAGGGATTTTGATTCAACGGTTCTATTTTTTGTATATCTTTTTTATTATAATTTTAAAGTGGATTCGTGTTAGTTTCATCAGATCTTGATGGCTTTTCAGTTTCTCTATCCAGACTATTCGTGGATATCTTCGTTATTTTTTGGGTTGATTTTTACATTTTGTGGCATGAATTTACTGTTTGGTTGATTTATTTAATTGTCGAATATGTTTTTATGGTCTACTGAAGAATACTGTGAGGTATCGATTTATTTAAATCGCCGCAGAAGTGTTGTGTTATTTACTATAGTTGTTAATTCTTGTATAATTTGTAGAACATATTTTTTAGTATTAATTGTTGGCGGCTGAGCTTTCTTTCTTAATATTCTCAATGAGGAAGCCTTCATCTTCAGTTTACCGTAAATCTGAATAACTTTTTCACTCAGCAATCCGCTTAAACTGTGTGCTGTGTTTTTATCGTATGGCTGGGATCCAATTAGAACAATTTATTTACTAAATATATTTATATAAGTGTCTGCTTATACATGGATTGATTTATCTACCTCTTTTACATTACCTGTGTTTACTGAATCGACTTGTTTGCAATGTTGTTCGAGCTACCACTGACCACTTTCACTGTAAACCTTTGTATTGGGAAACCACTGACCACTTTCACTGTAAACCTTTGTATTGGGAAACCACCGTCTTATTTTACTGATTCAGCGGTGAATAATGTTTATTTGTATTGATTTTGTTTCATGTTTTGTTACTGTGTTAAATGGCAAACTGATTATCTTTGAGCCGCTTCTTATAAGCTTGATCATGTATCCTGCGCATGCTGCTCTTTCCTTCTCTTTTTGCTGACTTTCCCTGAATGTTGAAATGTTTAAAACTATTTCTTCGATCACCAGCCCATCTGTTTATGAATATTTGTTCTCGAATCCATAATTTACATTTCTATGAAGTTAGTTAATAGTTTTAATCAATGTGCACTTAGTTTTGATTAGTCTGTATGATATTCCTTATTTGAATGATTATGGTTATTGCACCATAGGAGATACATCTTCTAGGTTACACCTTCCCGCTTTAGATTTTTATCCAAGTTTCCTTTATTTTGTGCAAACATTATGATCTTCCATACTTGAATAGGTCGTTGAAGTCTCCACCTCAAAAACTGGCAAGCATGGCCATGCCAAGTGTCACTTTGTGGCAATTGACATATTCAATGGCAAAAAGCTTGAAGATATTGTTCCGTCATCCCACAACTGTGATGTGAGTATTTGCTGTATTCTTCTTTATTACTTCTTTCTCTCTGAGTTTTATTTTAACTTCAGCAGATTATTCTTGTTTTATATTACTCGAAAAATATGTTATACTGATTTTTGTTTTGTTTTCAGGTGCCACATGTGAACCGTACTGATTACCAGCTTATTGACATCTCTGAAGATGGTTTTGTAAGTTATTTTGTCCAAGCAATGTCTCCGCCAACTTTTTTTAAATTTGCTTTCCCATCCTATTAATTGCTAATTTTATATTCCAATTTCTACTTGCTTCAGTTTTTTTACATGTTTACTGTTTTATGTGGTGCCCAGGTAGTATTATTACTTTCACAACGCATGAAATTGTAAAATTCATTTGAGAATAATTTTTGAAATCGAAAAGAGTAATTACCTCCTCGTCCTTTGTTATAAGCATGCAACTTGTTAGTACATGTGAACTAATGTGATTTCTGCTAGCTGCTTGATCATGCTTCATAGATGCTCGTGAGAGAAGAAGTCTCATGTTGTGAAGCATGAGGAATAACATTATCTGTACTTGGACTCTCTGTAGTCTATAGATGCTCGTTGCTATCCATTTTCTTGTTGGAAATCCGGAGGTGTGTAACTTTTGTATTGTAGGTTTCTCTTCTGACTGAAAATGGCAGTACCAAGGATGATCTGAGGCTTCCAACCGATGACAGTCTGCTTAGCCAGGTACCGCAAAAATGATTTACACCAAGTACACTTGGATTGAGCATCCAGGAGAGAACACTAACATGAGAAATTTTTGTATATGTCCGTTGCGTGCAGATTAAAAGTGGCTTCGAGGAAGGAAAGGACCTCGTCGTGTCTGTCCAGTCAGCAATGGGGGAAGAACAGATCTGTGGCCTCAAAGACATCGGTCCTAAGAATTAACATATATATGTTGCACATATTTTTGCAATATCCATGAAGCCACCTCTAAAAATTCCTATAACATTGGCCTAAGATTTGATTCTATAAGTTTTTATCTGTCTTTGAGATGGTGAAACTGTAATGCTCTTGGGGAAATAACCTTTTCGCGGCAAAAACTCAGTTATGAACAGACGACCTATGGTGTTGGTGATTGCGATTAATATTTGCTTGTCGCTTGATTTTTCCTTTTTTTTTTCCTTTATGTTTATTGATTTTATTTACTTTAGCGAAGCGATGATAGCGTGTCAAATTTTGAGTGCCTATTATGCAAAAAATAAAAATAAAAATATTGATATTAAATTTTCTATATTCACCTCAATTATTGTGTTTCATCCTCTATTACTCCGTTAGATTAATGATATCTTTCGTCCTCTATTACTAAGTATTTGATTTTGAACTTGCTATACATCAAATTGATAATTAATTGGATTTTTTTTTTTAAAGATGATGCAATTGAAAATGAATAGTAGTATATAATAAGGTTCAAGTGGAAAATAAGTCAAATCCATATGTAATACTTGAAACAAACAATTTAGCTGCGCTAAGCATTCAATTTATCAACCGTAAAGAATGTCACTTTGATGTCTATATAAATTTGTCGTCGTTTTGTTTTGAGAGGTTAAGCGTGTCGTCTTTACTTCGAATTATACTTTAATAATTTATTCAACAAACAACTGACAAGAAAAAAGGGGTTGAAATACGAAACATTCACATCAAATACACCAGAAGAGAAACTGCAATTTCATATATTTATACATTCACTATTTTTCACAATTTGGTAGTCAAAGGAATCGACGTGGAAGTGATTAGCTCAAGTCCCACATTATTTAAATTTGGTATTTCGTTCTTAACTCTTGCTCTAGTGCAATAGTCGACAAACCATATAGACACAAACTACAATAAGCAAATTTTATTAAAAAATTTGCTATATAATAGCTTGTAAATCATGAGAGGCTAACCTACTAGATAAGCTCTATTCGATATGGCTTAAAGGGTAACGTTTTGGTTATAAATTTACTCATTCTACCGATTAGTCACTCCAAACCTATATGATCATACAAGTCAACAAATGCAAATTGTGACATTTTAATTAGTATAATATGCATACAGGATTAATTAATATTATAATCACCTGCCACTTGTCTAGGGTTAGCCTATTTCATATATGATTGATAGATGCATTTGTATAAACCTTTCATTAATAGTATAGTTTATTGGATTGTAAATAATCAAATATCAGTTCAAATTAGGCTGAAATATTGCACATATGATCTGCAGAAAAATATTCAAACTTGTATCACTACATAGGAGGTAAATTATGATAGTTACTTATGATCATGATGTCGAGTCTTTACTTATACTGCAATTCCCATATATGTAAGAAGCAAATCCCCAGAAGGTGACAATCAGTGATAGGATCTTGAAGCCACTCATAGGATCATGCAGTATCGCAACGGCCGCGATGCTCGTGAGGGGCACTCTTATCGAGTTGAGAACACCGGCTAGCACAGTCGACGCTAGAAACAGCACGGCCGTCCCTCCAAGAATACCTAGCTGGAACGTAACAACACCCCATATCAAAACCGATAGATACGCATTTCTTCCACCTTTAAAAGTTGTTGCCTCGGATGCCATGTTCCGGAAATCATCGTTGATCACGAGGCCTATTGTCGTGAACACGAAACCTAACAAAGAAACCATCACTTGCTGCTCCAGAACGACGTGAAAGGATCTCCTCCCGAGCAGTTTCACAAAAACCAGCTCGGAGAGAGCAAAAATTAGGCCATGCAACACGGATCCCAGCACGTTCCACACGAAGCCCATGGCGTATTGCCTGTCTGTTACGTTTCCATACCTATCCGAATCTGAATCTAGGGCAATGATCACCATTGCACAAGTAATTATCACAATGGCATTTATGATCGAGGCATTGATCTTGTTCTTGACTAGAAGGTATCCAAAGAGTGTCGAGAAAATCAAGGATGTCGATCCCAATAGAGAAGCAGTGGATGCAGGCAAGTAAGCATATCCATACGCATACATGAGATTGTCAGCAGCACTTAAGAATCCCAAAACGGCATAAGACACGACGAGCTTGAGATTCAGAGGAGTCGGAGATGCTCCCAAAACGAAGTATGTCGGAATCAAGACCAGTGCCGGAATAGGCCATCCGGCAACGGCCACCCATGAGATTATCCACTTACTCTTCCCACCATCGGAGTAATAAACACGTGACAGTAGAGAGGAAGCAGGGAATGCAACGAGCATTGCGCCGCTGCTTAGGGCTAAAAGAATCCAATGGGTAATAGGCTTGCAGTTGAATGTGTTCCAAGCCACATCCTTGTAAGCATCAACCTTTTCTTGAAAGGTTTTTGGCCTTTGATTTTCTATATCTTCCCTCATACGATTAACATTGCAAAAATCAAATGAGGTAGATTTTGTAAAACATATATATATGTGCTGACAATTTTGATATCAAAAAGGAAAGAAATTCAAGAATTTGTTGAACATCTTACTACCAGTGATCATTAATTTCTATAGTAAAATCCTTGAAGGGATTGTCATAATTTAAACTAAAAAGGTAGATTTCAACACCTAAATACATAAATCTGCAGAGGGAATTATCAAAATACAAGTAGAGAAAAAAAAAAAGGGCAATCTTCAGATACTAATTATATAAGATCAAGAATAATCTTAATTTGATGTTCAAATCCCAATTATCATAAACTCCGCTTCCACTCAAACTCACCTACCCCACCATGGGGATAATTTTCAATAAACCCCCAAATTTATCAAACTATAACATCAAGAAAGTGGCCACCAGTCAAATTCTAATCATAACAAAGAGAAAAAAAATCAGAAGAGCTCACTGTTGTAACAGAAACAGACAAGTAAAAATCACTTGAAATCCAAGAACTGAATTCTCATACAAACACATGATTTATATATACAGAAGAGCTAACCTGGCATTATTAATTGCTGGTGCATGCTTTCTTAGAATCAATTCCTCTTTCTTTGGAAGTAAATAACTCAATTTCAACGGCGCAAACAAGGTTGTTGCTGACTAAAGGGGCACGCTTTCATCATGAACAGAATTCCAAAAGAGATTAAATTAAATTAGTACTGCAAAAGCAAAAAGCGATTAAACAAACGTCTTTCCAGTGAAAATAAAGGGTAGATGTGGGGGTGGTGGGACTACAGAGTAAATAAACATGTGGCGTTACAAAATTTATACTCGTTACCAAATTTTATTTAAGCGGGCTACAGATAATAGAACGCCTAAAACAACAAAATTTCCCTTATTCAATTGAAATAAAATTGAGCCTCAATCTGAATATCCACTTAGCAGAAACCACCCAAGCGTTAGGTGTGGGTGCTTTTATGATTAGTAATTTAGTAGAAGGAGGACAGTATTTATTAGAATAAAGTACTCCCTCCGTTTATTAAAAAAAAAAATAGGAGAAATTCTTATACTATACAAGTGTACATGTACTACATCTATCTATTACCTATATAAAAGTGATTTTTGATTTGTCTATAATACTCTTATTAATTAATACCTTTGTTATTATTATTATTATTATTATTATCATTAGAGTATATATTATAATTATATATAATTGTATATATTCTATATTAGATCTCATTGACCACGAGATATATATCTCAAGTATTAGAAAATTTGATTAGGCCAAACATATTAATAAACAAATATTATTATTAAATATTATTCAATACTAACACAAATTTAAGTTTTTCTTCTAAAGCATATAGACTTATTTATTTTGTATTTTCAAGCCCTCTAAGTATATATTTTTGAAATTTTTATTTTTACTTCTTATTTAGAGAAATACTATATGACACAGAATTATGAGATAACATTCTTATATAATGTTCTTAAAATTTCAGATATTTGTGGTGCATAAATCCTCCTTGCATCATAAATGTCGTTTTCTTTTCTTTTTGACGTCGCTTGCAGGGGTTGGCCAAATCTTTTGCCTCCTGCGCGCATGCACATCAAAAAGAAATTCGGATTGGTGAGAAATTGTCCACTTATTATCACAAGATCTGATTATTAATTTCTTACATCTATGCTAAGATGCTAACAATTAAATTATATCATTGTCTTTCATGAATATTTTGCGAATATTCATACGTCATTTTTTATAATTGAGTCAGCTTAATTTAATTAACATACCTATATTTAATAATAATAAAAATTGTGAATTGATCTATCCCAATTAAAATTTGAAATAAGAGAATATCGATATTTAATAATAAAAAATTGTAGATTGATCTAACCCAATTCAAATTTGAAATAATAGACTATCTATATTTAATAATAAAAAATTTTGAATTGTTCTATCCCAATTTAAATTAAATCTTGTAAGGATAATAAAACAAAACTCATAATCGAAAACTATAACTATGAGAAAAACGAGATCTGTATTACAAATCAGACCAGCATGTGACGAGATTCAACTAATGACCAAATCGTAAGCATTGAAACTTAGATGTGTGATGGTTTATTAGAGTTCAACGACATTTCATCTCCAGCGGTCGCTGGAACTCAGCCGGGGCTGAAATGCTGGAGCTCACCGAGTGTTGGGTGCACGCCAGCGACTGCTGGAGCAGAGCCGGCACTGAGGTGAAACAGTTTACCGAAATCCGATGGGGGTGAGGTTGGATTTCAGCCATCGTATTTTTTGGCTGAAATCCAACAAAATCAATAGAATTGTGAAATCAATAGACTTTTGAATGTAGCTAGATTTTTTAGACTTTAAAAAATCTGTATTGAATACTTCTGGATTTTTTAGGACTTTTAAAAGTTTGGATGGAATACCCCCAGACTTTTAAAGTCCAAAAAAATCCATCGAAATCCACAACCAATACACCCCCCTTAATATATGTTTTCCCTAACTCTTAATTGTATGATTAAGGTATTTAAAGAGTTTAAAAGTTAAAATACGATTTTCGAGAATTAAAACAAACACAATGAAGTTTAAGGGCATTTAGTGCCAATAAACTTAAACATTTAAAATTATTGTAATTAATTATGAATTAGGATGATTGAAAGGCACGTAGTACCATGTTTGAAGAAGTTGCAGCTGTATACACAGGATGTTTGGTGGATGAATATATTTCGTCAATCATTGAGATGAGTTTTTATTACAAATCATTATTTTTTAATACCTAGCTATTTTAGTTTTATAAATGAAACTTTGTACAACTTAAAAAGTGAAATGAGAGACCTCTTACAATTTCGTATTATAAATATTCAATGAACTCTTAATTTATATTTACAAACATCACCTTTTTTTAGTCTATTATGAGAGAATGTTATGATTCCTACAAAAAGTGCAACAAATCATGACTAAAGAGTGCAGAAGCTATGGTACGCGAAAAGTGCAATAAGGAAGTTGTTGAGACGATCCCTAGGTAAGTACTACTTGTTAAAATTAAAACAAATTAATTTTCGTAGAGTGAAAATGAATCTACATACTTTCGGGTTCTGAGAATCCAAACACCAATTAAAATGCGATTTATGACAACTCTCAAGTCTGTCAACTTTAATGTAGGGGGCTCTGGACATTATAGTGAATGGAATAAAGAGAATAAAATATGTGGATAAGATTTATGTTCCATAGATTGAAGAGACAAATCCAACTCAAAGCGAAGACTGGAGAATCAGTGAAAAATCCTAAGAAGCCTAGAGTAGGATAAGAAAAGAAATCAACTATGGAGTTGCAGCCTCTCGAAGGACAAGATCAGGAAAAACAAAATCACGAGCAAGAAGATTGAGAATTTCCAAGAGATGATTGTCAACTGTCGTTTGGCCAAAATTATCTCAAAAAAGCAAATGAAGAAAACACCTACAACAATCATCAAGATCAAACAAAAAAAATATAAAATGAATAGAGATTCGATACCTTAGTTTTTTACTCTTTTTTCTTTGTAAGAACAATAGGCCTTTATTTTATTTCATTTACATATAATACTATTTCATTCCATAAAATTCAAAAAATCTCAAGGAAGAAAATTGAAGACTGCATTGAAATTACAAATGATGATCAACTGCAGTTGGCCAAAGTTATCTCAAAAAGACAAAGGAAGAAAATACTTACTTCAAGCATCAAGAAGAAAGAACAGATATAAAATGAACAAAGATTCGATATTGACCTTAGTTTTTGATTCGTGTTTCTTTGAAGAACAATAGGTTTTAATTTTTTTTTCATTTACATGTAACACTATTTACTTTTCATAAACTTATTGTATTAGCAATAATTAAACACTACTTTGATGATATTTTATAATTATAATCTTTTTCCCTTGTATCGAAGAAAATGAAAAAAATAACTGGTATCACGTGCAACACACGTGTGTATATGCTAGTCCCTATAAAAAGATATTTGTTCTATGTTTGAAAGTTTTCTTCACTTTATTACTACTTATTTATCTATTTGCCATTATTCGTCCATACAATTTCCTTTAGTTTAATCCTTAATTCAATTCAAAACTTTTATTCCACTCTTCACAGAATAAATCCTTATTCCTTGTACAGTAGTCTGTAAATAATACAGAATAAATAAATTATACTTTTCAAATATAAGTATAGCATGCTCAACTTATAAAAATATTTCATAGGATTCAAACCTGATACCTTTCAGTATTAAGTGTTCACTTTTACAACTAGATAATCGTGAAGGGATATTATGTAGTAGCATAAAGGTGAGTTCTCTTTTTTTTTTTTTTAAATATTGTAGGAATCCGCAGCCGCTACCTTCGATGCGCACTGGATAAACTCTCGTCCCTTATGCAGTAGCCTGCAAACCATACAGAGCAGGTAAACCACACTTTTCAAATACAGATGTGACACTCTCGACCTATAGAGACGTTTCATGAGGTTCGAACCTGAGATCTCTCAATCTCACGCGCTCACTTTTACCATTAGACCATCCCTAAGTAGACAAAGGTGAGTTTTCTCTCATACTATAAATTGATGCTATAGCGCTTAATAAAAAAAACTGTGGCTATTCTCTCTCTCTTATGTGAATTTATGCTATTGATGGCTATTATCTCTCATGTGTATTTATGCTATTGATTGCTTTCATAAAAAAATTGAGTACCTGAGTTAGGTAATACTTCCTCCGTCTATAAAGAGAATGCATACTTTGTGGCGGTACGAATTTTAAGAAAATCTTGAAAAGTAAAATGTGCGTGGAAAAAAAGTAGATGTTAGTGAAAATAGAATCCCACGTTATAAGAATAGTAAGTGAAAGAATAATTTCCATAAATGAACTACACATTCTCTTTATGGACAACTAGAAAAGGAAAATTATGCATTCTTTTTGTAGATAGAGGGAGTATAATACTACTGGATGCGAGTTTTCTTGTTTGATTTTACACACATTATTATTAAATGAGTTTTCCAGTATAAAACAATTATTTCTACATGAATTTATTACTAGTGGATTTAATTTGCGACATTTCATTTTGAAAAGACACACGTCGTACATCTATTATGAGTCTGGAGTATATATACTAGTATATCTGTATTAAAATCAGTGTGTTTTAATAAAATTAAAAAAACTTAAAATTTACTTTTTCCGTATTTATATAAATGTCCTAGTTTGACCTGACATAGAAATTAAGAAAGTTGGTAAAATATTGAAAAATAGAGTAAAAATTAGAAAGTATGGATAGTGAGATAATGATAAAAAAGAGGTGATATTGACCAAAAAAGTAAGAATAAAGTTATTGGGATCATAAAAAAATAGAAATAAAATTAATGCGAGGTGGAATTTTAAATGATAGTAATTGTCAAAAGTAAGGAGAGTATGATGGTAAACAAACATAGTGAATAAAAATACGGAGGGAGTAAATGATTTAAGTAAATATCGGTAAGAGCATCCACTACAAGTTTCGATCGGCGGTGGCGAAGGGCGGTGGCGAAGGGCGGTGTCGAAGGCCTTCGACACACCCCCCACTCGACATCGGGTGGGTCGATGCTGTAGTGGGCGTTCGACATGGGGGTGTATCGAAGGAGGAGGCGATGGCGGTGTCGAGTTTTAGACACACCCTTCGACACCGACGTGATGCAATATGGGGACACGTGGCGTGTTCCCATTGGTCCGTTCCTATTTTTTTTTTCTGATTAAAAAATTAATAATTGAAGAAGCAGCAATGATTGTATTTTTTTCTCTCTCCAACGGATATATCTCAATTGCAACGGATAAATTCCCATTTTTTCACTATATATATCCCTTCATCATTCATTCATTCTCCACACAAATTTCTTTCTTCATCCATTCCTCTTCACAAAAAATTTCACTCTTTCAATTTTATTTTGTGCAAAAAAATGGCTGACGATGGGTTCAATTCGTGGTACTCGCAAACTTTTGGTTCAATCCCACCGAACCAATCTCCAAATCCGGCGAATCAAACTCCCAATTCTCCCATTCTCCCGGTTTCGGCCAATACTCGGTCCCTTCAGGGTTTGCAGCTTTTTCGCAGACACCGCGTTTCTCCCAATTTCCCCTGTCGACGGGGTACTCACAAACACCGGGGTTCTCCCAATTCCCTTCGACGATTGGGTACTCGCCGTACTCACAGCCGCAGGGGTTCTCACAATTCCCCCAGTCTGCTGGGTTCTCGCAGGCGCTGGGTTTCTGCCAATTCCCTCCGTCTTACGGCTTCTCACAATCGCCGGGGTTCTCTCAAGTACCCCCGACATCCGGGTACTCCCAATTCTCGCAGCAACCAGCGGGTACTGCTCGATTCAGACGTTTCAACCTCAACGACGACAACGACGATGCTGAGGTGGAGGAAGAGGAAGAGGCGTACGACGATTCCCAACAAGAGGAATCGGATGAACGTGAACCAACACCACCGCCTCCGCCCCGGCGCAAGGGGAAAGCTCACGCGACCTCAAGCACGGCCACTTCTCTGGTCAAGGGGAAGGGAAAGGCACGCCGCAAGGGGAAAGCTCCCGCGGCCTCATCCGGCGAGCCTAATAAGTCACTGCGAGGTCTTAACTACTCGGTCGATGAGATTGAATACCTCGCATGGTGCTACATTGACTACGGGATGGACGCGGTCACCAGCAATTACCAAACCTCAAACGCGTTTTGGGAGAAAATAATGCACCAATTCAACCAGTTCATAGCTCCGGCCTACCCAAGAGAAAATGGTGCAATGAAGAGCGCATGGGGCCGCGCCAAAAAATAGATCCAGAACTTCGCCGGCATCTACATTCAAGAAGAAAACTAACTCGAAAGCGGGCAGAACGACCTCGATCTGTACACAAGGGCCCAAGATCTATACCTTGCCAAGCATGGGAAAGAGTTCCCGTATAGGGCTGCGTGGGAGCTCTTGAAGCATATCCCGAGTTTCACCAACCCTCAGAAGCCAATTGTTCTAAAGCGGACGAAGATAAATGAAGCCGACGAGTATACTTTAATAAAATTGTCATTTATTAATTTTTGAATTTAATTAAGTAATTTTTTATAATATTTATTATAAATAAATAAAATAACAATAAAATAAAATCTATTCAATCATTAAAATCACGCTTTCCAATGCTTCAACTTAGGGGGGTGTATTCAATCAAGAGTCTGTGGGAATTTTAAAGAGTTTGGAAAGTCTGTGGAGTTTTGAAGTTGATTGACTCCGTGTGGAGTCGTGAGGAATTTCTGATAGAATTCGCGTGGGATTTGGACGAGTCTGTTGGAGTTGAAGTCGATGGAGTTTAACGCCGGCTGAACCTTAGCGGTCGCGGCACTTGAAGCCAACCAGCGCTGGCCCGCCGCCGTCGCTGGGCCATGACTGGAGTTCCGTGATCAAAACCACCAAATGTAACAAGACAAACCAACATCCCAAGAAAACCAGAGCTAACATCAAATAAATTTCAGTCCAGAAAATCTTTTGGATGAATTAACCAAATAAGTGCACAAAACAAATAGATAAATAAAGAAAATAAAAAGAAAAGCAGAAACCAAACTGAAACAGCGAAGCCAAACTAACAACTTGTAGTCGCAGATCATAAAATGTCAACAAAATGGTGGTAGTTCTGATCCTTGGAAATCAAACTAAAGCGAACAATGGATCAGGAGCAACAGTGTTTGGATGCAGGGAGAGAGAATTCATGTGAAATGCAGAGAGAGAGAGAGCCCATCGATTCATGTGAAATTCAGTGGTGATGATGAGTACAGATTCCAGCCGGGACTGGGTTCCAGCCGAGGGCCGAATAGAGCCCAGCGATTTCTGGGAAGGCGCCGGCGCTTGTTGTTCATAAAATCTCAAATTCTCGTAGTTGAGGGTCGGAATTCGTTCAGTACAAAAATTGAAGGAAATCACGTTAAATTCCATTAGACTCAACAGCAATAAAAAGTCAGTGGAGTTTTGAATACCATAAAATTTTTATGGAGTTTAAAAAGTTATGATTCAATACCACCAGATAAAAGTCTGGATCGAATACACCCAGACTTTCAAACTCCTAAAAAATCCATCAGAGTCTTAATTAAATATACCTCTTTAAATTTTACTCAACTCTATTATACTGAAAAAAATCAACGTACGTCTAACTTAACATCACCGATCATTAAAATCACGTTTCCCAGTGCTCCAAGCTGGCCGTACCGGATGCTCTAAGCAAGTCTAACTATTCTCAGCAAGAGAACTCACAAATTATTTCCAGAAACAACAAAAGAAAAATTAAACTCCAGTAGAGAGAGAGTCTGAGAGAGAGAGAGAGAGAGAGAGAGAGAGATGTCGGATGAGGAGCATCAGTTCGAATCGAAGGCGGATGCTGGTGCATCCAAGACTTACCCTCAGCAAGCTGGAACCATCCGCAAGAGTGGTCACATAGTCATCAAAGGCAGGCCTTGCAAGGTTCTTTCCCCTCTTTTTTATCTTGTTCTTTTAGGGATTCGGATACCAAGATTCTATTTTTTGTAGATTTTTTTGTTAAATTTGATCTGGGCTCGTGTTGGTGTCATCAGATTTTGAAGGGTTTTTGGTTTCTCAATCCAGACTATTCATGGATATCTTTGTTATTTTTTGGGTTGATTTTACTTTTCATGACTTTAATTTGTAGGCTGTAATTTATTCAATAGTCGAATGTGTTTTTTGGTCTAGTGAAGAATACTATGGTTATTTGGATTGTTGTGGTATTTCCTATAGTCTATAGTTGTTATTTCTTGTACGAGTTTGTGTATTCTTCAGTGTTTATCGAAGGTGTGTCTCTGCACTTTGTTTCACACTATTCTCAATGAGAATGAGAATAGCACTCAGCAATGTCTAACAACTGTGTGCCTGTGTTTTTGTCCTATGATATTAGAATCATTTATTTGCTAACTATAAGTGCATACTCACACATGGATTTATTAATCAACCTCCTGTACATTACTGCAGCATACTGACCACTTTGGTGGCATTTGGTTTGTAGGATAGGATTGATAGGATTATATGAGTGATTAATAATCCACCCAAATTTGAAATGATAAATTATCACTCAATTGGTGGATATGAGCACGAGCCATATTTTCAATCATGGGCCTAATCATTCAAACCAAACATGTCATATTAAATTGGATCATTTTACCATTCAAGTCTTATCATGTCTTATTAAGCAAACGAAATGATCACTTTGATTATCAAGCTCTTATTCATGATCCACGGTCATATCTTACCGATTTAAAGATGAATAACTTTTATTTGTACTGAATTTGTTTGAGTTTTGTTCCTATGTTAGGTTAAATGCTGAATTGGTTTCCTTTGAATTACTTCTTATGAGCTGGACGACGAATCCCGTGCTTGACTGGTCCTCTCTTAGAAATCTAATTATTTGAATGAATTTGCACTTAGTACTCATTATGAAAATGATTATGGTTATTACTTATTACACCATCGGAGATACATCTTGTTAGCTACGACTTCCTGCAATATATTTCTATCCAAGATCCCAATATTTTTTGTGCAGACATTCTCATCTTCAATACTTAAATAGGTTGTCGAAGTCTCCACCTCGAAAACTGGCAAGCATGGCCATGCCAAGTGTCACTTCGTTGCAATCGACATATTCAATGGCAAAAAGCTTGAAGATATCGTGCCATCGTCCCACAATTGTGATGTGAGTTCTTGTTGTATGTTCTTTGTTACTTCTCTCTCTCCGAGTGTTGACTTTAGGAAGACAACTCCTGTTATGAATTATTGAAAAGAATATGTAATAATGTTCCTCGTTATATTTTTCAGGTGCCTCATGTGAACCGTACAGATTACCAGCTCATCGACATCTCTGAAGATGGTTTTGTAAGATATTTTGCCTAAGCAATGTCTCCACCAACTTTAGAAAATGGCTTTAAAAAAATCGTTTTTTTTGACATTTGAGATTTAGTTATTGCTTGAAGGCCTTTTGCTTCTAGGCTGGTAACATTTAATTGTTTAATTTTGCTTTGCGACCCTACTAATTGTCATTTTTATTGCTTCAGTTCTGTACAGATTTTATTGCGTTCTATGGTGTCCAAGTAGTATATTACTTTTCGACAAATTCTTGAAATGCCAAAAAGAGAAATTACTTCCTCTTCTTTTGTTAATGTTTATGACATATTAAGCATGCAATTTGTTCATACATATTAAGTGTTGTATATTCTCGTTAGCTGGGGTGTTCCAATCTTATCATAACTTTGTGTGAGAAGTCTCATCGTGAGTAGCTGAGACTTAAGGAGGGGAACATGCGGAATAACATTCATTATCATCTGTACCAGCAGATTCGACTCTCTAATAAGCTTGTTAATATTCATTTGAAATCTTGAGCTGTGTAGCTTTTGTTTTGTAGGTTTCTCTTTTGACTGAAAATGGCAGTACCAAGGATGATCTGAGGCTTCCAACCGATGACAGTCTGCTTAGCCAGGTAGGCAAAACTGATTCAAACCTAATACTCGGATTGAACTTCTAGAAGACTACTTCTGATTTTTGGTTCATTACGGTGAGAAAGTATATTATATGGTATATTGGTTGCATGCAGATTAAAAGTGGATTTGAGGAAGGAAAGGACCTCGTCGTGTCTGTCCAATCCGCGATGGGGGAAGAGCAGATCTGTGGCCTCAAAGACATAGGTCCTAAGAACTAACATAAAATATGTTGCTCATATTTTTGGATATCCTCAAAAATTCCTATAACAAATGTGATTCTCTATCTGTCTTTGTGATGGTGAAACTAATGTACACTTGCAAACTTAGTTTATAAACAGACCTATGGTGTTTGCTATTTGGTGAAGTTATTACTGTTTATTTTTTAATTTTGTATGTATCTTGGTTTGCTTTGCTTATTTATTGGAAATGAACGGTAATTCTGACTTATCCATTTCTTGCATGGTTAAATCAACAATTTTCAATCTGATTTTGGATTCTTTTAACTATGTAGGAAAATGAGTGAAAAACACTAACGTGATATTTCTAGTTGGTTTGAATATGGTTGCAGTGATATTTTACCTTTCCTTTTTTTTTAGACTTGGGAAGCTTTGATCTCAAAAAAAAAAAAAAAAAAAAAAAAAAAAAGAAACTCGACAAGGTGTGGCAGGTTTTGATCTTAGGTGCATAATCAGATGTAGAAGAATAAAATGGTTCAGAGATCACTCAACAAGTTCCTATGCTCTGCTCCAAATTATCATTGCCCACAAATTGCAATGACATCATGACATGGAAACAACATTTTTGACTACTGCCCCTCCTTCACAATGTTACAAAACCAAAAAAGATGCAATATGACCACATGCTTCCATAGTGATGTGTATGTATAAGTTACAGAGTCATTTGAAATGCACATTCTAATCCCATATTCCTCCCCATCCGGCACATAGGCAGGCCAGACTGTTAAGGCACGGTACAGAAAACATGCCATCATAAGATTCGGAAGTGGCACCTGCAAAAATCCACAGATTATGTTACAACTCAGAGAACTCCAGCTAGAGGTGTTAACATTTATTGTTCTCAATAGGTGGGCGTACGTATGCACATACAAATGTCATACTCATGCATAGCGTAGGGCTGAAAAAGATATCCCACATAAAAGAAAAGGATATATCAATTGACATAAAAATTGCTCATGAAGGAAGCAATGGGATTAACAAGCAAAAATAATGATGGTGATTCTACTAATACCAACACATGATTAAACAACTATGATGATCCCTAATTGAACAATAAGATATGACAGGAAGCTGTCTTTATGTTGGACTCCACCAATTGAAACAGTAGTATATGATTGATACTGCCATTATCATGAAAATATTTAATTAGAAATTTTATGTTCTGACGTATTGATATATTAATTAATGATTCCTCATAGATGATAAGAAATCTTCGAAAATGCTAGTTAGCAACAATAGGTTTTCAACGATTTCAAGGGTATAGATTTGCAGCAGTGAAAGGGAAAGCTTCAAGAGTTCATGCCAAAGAGAATCATCGACAATGTTAAAGAGTAATGGAAGAACAGGACATACCCCAGTAAACCTCGACCCGACCATGTTCTAGGAGTTACTGTCAGATTAACCAGAGAACCTTGCCTCGTTACAACCAAGGGGACTAAATCACCTTGTTTAAGTTGAGCTTCAGCAGCAAGCCGCTGCAGCAGGTTCTCACCTCTCTCCACATTCCCAAATTTCAAAATCTGATCCCCGAGTTGTAATCCATCTTCTGCTGCTGGAGACAGCTCAGTAATTTCATCAACAACTGCAAAGGGTCTGCCGATGTTGAGATCCACATCCATGGAACTAGAAGCATCTATTTCAACAGAATTGCTAAGGGACGAAGATATGCCAGCAGCACCTGATCCTGCAGCATCAGATTTGAATACAGTTAAATCTATACCACTAAAACACGTAACAATAATCGAACAATTTTCAGTGGAAGTAGCAATAAACTATTGAGTTCATATTCATCGCTTGGTTAGGCTCTTTAGCAGATTTAATTTGATAAGTAGCTAACCTGAATCTTTAGCAGATGCAGTGGTTGTAGTATGTTTCACAGAATGAAGAAGCTCAATGTTTTGGTTTATCTTCTCTGTAATATTCTTGTGATCATTACGCAACTCTGTATCAAGAAAAAAACAGAGTGAGTGAAAAGAGAGCATCTCTCTGTACTTCAGCGTCAATTTCTTAACAACAGTCAACAATAAAGCCAATATACATTCTATAGTTTAGAATATAAAATTGTCATTCACCCAAAAGTTCCACCCACCCCTCAAATCATATCGAATAAATTCAGACCTTTAATTACGAATATAAGGACTGTAAAAACTTAAAACATCAGATAAACTTATTTGGCATGACAAAAACAGAAATGAAAATTGCAGACACCAAGTTTTGCTGCAGGGGAAAAAAGATAGGAAAAAGTGCCAAAGCCGGAAGCAAGTAAGGGGTGCTTCAAACTAACTATTGCTTATTTTAGAAATCGATGTAAAGTGTCTTTTACACGTACAACCTCATGCATATATCAAGAAAATATTAAGTAGTACATTTTTGTGATCTTAAAAAAAAAAATCACTAGTAGTTACTTTTTCACCAAATACTCTAGCATTTACATTTTCCAGCTTTTAACTTTAATTTCATCACTACCTGATTCTGAATATTAAACAGTTCCTCAATTTAGAAAACCATTGTTTTTCCCGAAAAATGTCATAACAATATGAAATATATATCACTCCAACATCTCCTAATCGCAACAAGGCGACTACGAGTAGATTTCCATCACAATTACCAATTAAATAATTTAGTTTCACAAAGAGACAGTGTAGCTGAGAAAATTACCGGCAAGCCTATGCCTGTCAGCTCTAACAGTCGGAATATCAATATCTGTCCTCGGAAACCCCTGCACAAACCTCAAGTTTCAACACAAACCGCTACGAAATCTTCATATTCTAGCACATTCAACTTAGTCGTGCAGTAACAAATTTTGATATTAATAGTATTTTTTATTTTTTTCTTCTTCTCTGAATTGGGCTAAATAGGAGCAATAAGCAACTAGGAACAAGCAGATAAAATGAAATTTACCTCGGAATCGACGAGGTTACCGGAGAGGCCAGGGCCGCCGGGCTGGCAGAGACGTTCGATGATGATATTCATCTCCTCCTCTATTCCGCTCCGCTTATCCATCAGTTTCATCGTCTCCGCTTTCAGATTCGTCGCCACCATCTTTGATTATTCTGATTTTCCGATCAACCAGCTGAAAAGTGATGATTAACTATTCTAAATTTTTCACTAGGGTTTATGATTGCAAATTTGCAAGTGCTCGCTCACTCAAAATGAGCTTGCTTGATGAGGAGTTCACCGTTTTACGTATCTACCCCTCAGTTTACAACTTATATAATTTGCTTCCCCTAAATTATCTTTCAATAAATAAATTAGATAATGTAATTTTGAAATTGGAAAGAAAAAAATTCCAATTCATATTGCAACTGAAAAAAATACTACTCCCCCATACGGAGACTTTTAGATAAATGTAAATAAATTAAATCATTTTTTTCTTATTCAAGAGGATTAATTAAATCATTTTAAAATGTGCGTTTAAGTCACTAATATATTTGACCAATTTAAATTTATATCCATCCTCTCTTTCATTTCATAGTTTTAACATACAGCAGCAATCCGTTTATTTCTTCAAACGCTAAATATGGCCGCCATTAGAGTAGCTTCTACTTCCTTCACTCTTCGTGCCTCAACTTCATCTTCTTCTTCGTCTTCGTCTTGTTATTACAGTTTATGTCCCTCGGTTTTCACCAAGTTCAGATTCGGCCCGACATGGCGCATATCCTCCTATGCGGCCGCGCCCCTATCGCCTTGGAGAGCAAAGCGCATGACACATTCCATTACTCGAGCTGCTCTTGGTCTCACCGAACCCAAATGTATCGATTCACCTAAGGTATTCCACTTCTCTGCAACTTTTCTTCAATCCAAGGTTGATTTATTCAATTCACTGATTATTCATTTTGTTTGTTTTTCTATGTTAAATTATGAGATGATGTGGAAATTGGAGTATTTTGGAACTATGATACATTTGGAATGATGAGTTTAGATTATAGTACCAATGCATTTGGTAACGAAATTTGGACCTTTTTCTGTATCTTGATTGATGTTGCTAAAATATGATGTTCTTTGTATCAATTGATTATTGGACCATTGCTTTCTTGATAATTTCTTCTATACTGTATCATTGTTCAATTAATTGTGAAATTATTTCATTTTGTTTGCAAGTCTTACCATAGAAAATCACTCGTCATACGTGCCCGATTTCACTGTCATTATTGGTTTTTTGAGCGAATCTTTTTTGAACTGCATAAAATAAGGCTCCTATATTTATCCAGATGTTTCTGCTTGTTAAATTTATGGGGATATTACCTCTCGCGGCTTAACAAAATTGATGTGTTTCTGGAATGATGTAAGATCTCATTTGCTGCAAAAGAGATTGACTTAGTCGAATGGAAAGGAGACATACTTGCGGTGGGCGTCACTGAAAAGGACATGGAGAAAGATGAAAAATCGGCATTTAAGAATGTGATACTGCAAAAGCTAGATTTGCAGTTGGGTGGATTGTTATCTGAAGCCTCATCTGAGGAAGATTTTACTGGGAAGGCCGGACAATCAACAGTGCTCAGGATTTCTGGTGTTGGTTCTAAAAGAGTTGGTCTAATTGGGCTTGGAGCAGCATCGGCGACAACAGCTTACCGCAGTCTTGGTGAGTCTGTTGCTGCTGCTGCCAAGTCTGCCCGGGCCAGTAATGTTGCTATCACACTTGCTTCTTCTGAAGGAATTGCTGCGGAACTGAAGCCGAGTACTGCTTCAGCTATAGCTACTGGTATGTATTTTTCGAGATAGTCTGAGTCAAAATTGCTATCTTTGTTTATAGTTAATGTGATTGCTTCTTGGAACTTTGAAAATGAAACAGGGGCTATATTGGGGACGTTTGATGATAACAGGTTTAAATCGGAATCAAAGAAACCTGCTCTGCAATCGGTTGACATTATTGGACTTGGTAGTGGTCCTGAGATTGAGAAAAAACTCAAATATGCCGCAGATGTTTGTTCAGGGATCATTTTGGGAAAAGAGCTAGTGAATGCTCCAGCGAATGTACTCACCCCTGGTTTGTCATATTGTTTGTTTTCTTCATTCTTATCTGTTTTTTGTTCTTAGTACTTCTATTCTCAAGAATCAGATATCTATGATGTCAAGTTCTGCCTATCTCATCGGTTATTTGGATTTTTCTGGAATTCAGGAGTACTAGCTGAAGAAGCCACAAGAATTGCTTCAGACCACAGTGATGTTTTTACGGCAAAAATTTTGGATGAAGAGCAGTGCAAGGAATTGAAGATGGGATCCTATTTAGCTGTTGCAGCAGCATCGTCCAATCCTCCACGTTTCATCCATTTATGTTACAAGCCTCCGGGTGGAACAGTCAAAACCAAGCTGGCCCTAGTTGGAAAAGGCTTGACTTTTGATTGGTAATTTTTATACCCAAAGAAAGGTGTCTTTATATTTTTTTGTGAACAAGAGACATCTTTATCTGCTCGTCAGATCTTCTTGCCTTGATGTTTTCTTTACATTTCAGTGGTGGCTACAATATCAAGACAGGACCAGGCTGTATGATTGAACTCATGAAATTTGACATGGGAGGCTCAGCAGCAGTATTGGGTGCAGCAAAAGCTCTTGGTCAAATCAAGCCTGATGGAGTAGAGGTGGATTTTCTCTTTCTAGATACATTTTAAATATGCACTGTTTGCTTGACTTTGTTGATTTACTTCTTTTTCAGTTACTTTCTATTACATATTAGAAGAAAATTTGACAATTGACATGTATATACAGGTTCACTTCATCGTTGCTGCTTGTGAGAACATGATAAGTGGAACAGGTATGCGTCCTGGGGACATCCTTACTGCATCAAACGGAAAGACCATTGAGGTAATTTCTCCTTTCCACAGGTTATAAATTTTTGCTCTTCTCTGTCCAGTTCATTGCTAAATCATGTTGTATTTCCTTTTAGGCTTCTGTGTTCCACTATGTTAGAGGCATCATTCTTTCATTATTTTAGTCTCATTATGTTTTGAGTAGGTCATCATTTACCAAGTTTAGGGTTTAGGGTTTAGGGGTTTTCGTGAAAACATAAACCTGCTTTTTGTTCCAATATAAGATTTCGTTCTTACATGTGTCCTAAGGGACTGATCTCTCAGTTTGTTTTTATTTATCACGTGTGATCTTCTTTCTCACACTTATCTTAATTTGAATAATGAGAAGTAGCCTAAACATGTCTTTGCTTCACAGTATGGGGTACTGCTCATTTAGTCCATAGTGACTTCTGACAAAGTATGTTCAACTACAAAAGCTTGAACTACATAAGATTGACGAATTTATGATGGAGTTGCACCTAGATAATTTAGGTTGAGACAGAAAGAATTCTGTAAAACTGGTGATCTGTCATTATTGAAGGTCCCTTGCCCTTTCTCCTATTAGGTTATGTACCAGCTCTTGACATATGATTCTTAAGATACATTGATGTGTCATCATGTCTGTAAAATACATAAATAATAATGCTAATATCAACAGCAATAGTAAGTGATTCTGATTTGAATTAATTAACTGAAATTTTTCTTTCAACTTAATCATGTAGCTGTCCTTTTGTCATGACTATGTTTACTTAGCTCCAGTAGTTTGAACTTGGTTTAGAAAGGATATCAAGTATTTATTTTTCTTCGGTAACAGTATCTATTTAATTCAGTACTGTTTGAACTGTCCCAGAATATCCTTGCTGATGGTTTTGACCTCAACCAACATTGTAGGTAAACAATACTGATGCTGAAGGAAGACTTACACTTGCTGATGCTTTGATATATGCCTGTAATCAAGGTGCAGAGAAGGTATACTAACGCGGTTCTGTTTATCATACTTTCAGTGACATCTTCTCAGAGACGGGCAACCTAAAACATGATTATCCTAGAGTCCTTGATTTATGTTCAAATTGGGTGAACACATATTACCAATTTCAGAAGTTAGGATAGTTCTGGAAGAAATGCTTAGTCTATGTTTCCATTTCCTTGAGCTCTTAAATTATAAGTTCAATTACTTCTCCAGAATCACACACACACACACACACACGCACACACACACACTGAGGATCAGTCTCCATACATTTTTTGTAATGTTGTATTATTTGGTTGAGTAGCATGAATTTTTCATGTACAGATAGTGGATTTGGCTACACTGACAGGGGCTTGTATAGTGGCTCTTGGACCATCAATTGCAGGTAGGTTTCATAATTTTACATTTTGTGCAGAATGATTTTGCTTGTGTATAATTAATGCACATATCAATTGGTTCCATTTCTAGTAATACATGCATAAAATATTTTGAGATGTTGGATCTTGTTTTCAAATAAATTTTTGTAGTCAATCCATATTCTTTTTAGACATAAATACATAATAATTTGTCAATATCTCTCAATATTAAAAAAAAAAAAAAAAAAAAAAAAAAAAAAAAAAAAAAAAAACAGGTGTGTTTACGTCAAGTGACGACCTAGCTAAAGAGGTGTTCGGAGCCTCTGAGGTTAGTGGGGAAAAATTCTGGAGGCTGCCAATGGAGGAGACCTATTGGGAGTCGATGAAGTCAGGAGTTGCTGATATGGTGAATACGGGCGGTCGTCAAGGTGGTGCCATCACCGCAGCTCTCTTCTTGAAACAGGTAATTATATTCTGTAGCTCACTTCCTCTAATCTTGCAAAATGAATCATCTAGTAATGCAAACGCCGCACTCACTAAGACCGTTGTATCGAGATAGACTGTGTTGAGTTTATATGGTCGACGGAACATGATGTTGAAATTTGTGCATCTGAAAAGAAGTTGTTTTGTGGGATAGTTTGTTGATGAGAAGGTGCAGTGGATGCACATTGACATGGCTGGCCCTGTTTGGAATGATAAGAAGAAGACTGCCACTGGATTTGGGGTTTCAACGCTGGTCGAATGGGTAATCAACAACTCTTCCTAATCTCACCAATTTTTATGATGAAACTATATGAAAATTAAAGTAGATCCAATTTTTTTTTTTTTTGTTCTATTTTTTGTTGAGCCAGCACATAATAAATTCGTTAGGTTAAATTCATAATGAGTACACAATTTCCAGCATCTTTTTTTTTTGTGATCGTTCTGAATGAGGAAATGAAATGACATTATTGACTCACAAAAGAAATACTCCTTTTCTTTTATTCTGTTTCCTTATCCTTTTGGGGTCGTGCAATTTGAACAATGAATAATGTCTATGTTCGTTATTTTATTAATTTGCACTAGGTCTGTAATGTCACACTCACAATGCTAAATAGTGTTTGTTTATTTATATGAGAAGAGATTTTGAATTCATTTGTTGTATAGTTTTTAGGTAAATAACAATTTAAATGCAGTGTGCAATAAATTAAGGGTTAATTGCTTTAAAACCACAATCTTAATTTGAGCAGAATTACAGATTGTGTACGAAGATTGAAAATCGCGCAATTAAATAATCACTTTTTGGGTTGTTAGTACTTCAACATCCTCAAATTTGTATGATCTATATTTGTATACTATGCAATCCGTGAAGCAGATCCATAGTTGACGAATGCATAATGTAGTACAACAAATTGTTGAATTCCTCCATTAATTACAAGTAGCTAGCAAGTCTCAGACTTTTAATTCATGTCATATGTATAACTACGACAGCAGTTTAATTGTTTGGGATAGGCCGGCACAGCCCCAACTCAACGGACTAGAGACATAAATTGTGTCGAAAAAAAATAAGTTGGCCATATAATTGACATTGACACCCTGGCCCATCCTCATGGTTGTAGTTTAAATACTATAAAACTGTCTAAATTTCAGTTAGTACTCTTTCTTCGATGCACAACTACTTTAATTCCAAAATATGTTTTTATTGTATAAATTTTGAATATATTTATTGAGAATATGTACATGTGACCACAATAGATATATTTGTAATTGATTTATAATGTGTATTTCTTATAAAATTATGAGTATTTAAATAATTATCATTTATTTTTATTCACTTATTCAACGGTTCGATTAAACGGTTCAATCACGGTTCAACTGATTGAACCATGACCCAAAGGCCTCACTGATTTGATCTACGGTCCGGTTTTTAAAACGTTGAGCACAACAATGCAAGACCCTTTAAGTTGAAACTTAAAGAGCTTTTGAAACCATATATTGGTATGGATGGGGCTATGGGTTACTTTTTTGTATCAACTTCTAAAACTCATGAAGCACCATCGGATGCCCAACGACAAAACTGAAATATGAGCGGACTATTTAAACACTTTGGGCTAGAGAACTTTAGGAGGTGATTGGTATGATGGAATGGAATGAGGTAGGAATAGAATGGAGTTAGGAATGGAATGAAATGGGTAAGTTGATTTCTATGCTTGGTATGCACGAGGAATAAGTAAAGGAATGGAATCGATATTTTTTTATGCATTGTGTGTGTGTGTTGAGTGTGTGTATATAAGTTAGATTGATGAAAATAATTTTTTGATTTTTTGGGGTAAAATTGACAAATTTGTAAAATATATGAGGGTAAAATAGTCAAAATATAAAAATAGGAGTATTAGGAATGACTAATACCATGGTTTGACTAAGGAATGGCTAAACCCTTGAGGGATGAAATTAAATGGAGGGGAGAAATGATATTTTTAGTTTTATTGGGTGTTTGGTTCAACAATGAAAAAAAAATCACTTGTAAGAGCTTTCCCTTTCATGGAAGAAAGAATTTTATTACTTCTCTAATTTGGAGGGTAACATTTTGGGGGTTTGGACTACCCTCGTGTAAGGATAATAATTAACCCATCACCCAAACTCAACAACAAGTAATTGATTCATTTAATTGGATCTCTTTCAAACCCCAAAAAATTTCAACCAAACATGGACTTGATCAGTTTTTAAATTTAAAAGCACTTCCATTAATTATTACGATGATATAAAAAATTCACATATGTATTGAAAAGGCAGGAGATAAAACTTGAAGGTTTTTTTTTTCCGAGATTTATTGAATGAAAAATCATAGGTGGACAGAGAGTGGCAACCGCCCTAAAAGAAATCCATTCCTTTTCATTTCTTCATTTATGAGGTTTAGGTTTTAAAAGTTGGTATAGAATTGAAAACGAGAAAGAAAAAGCAAAAATTGGAAATAGCTAGAAAGCGATATATAGTACTAATTGACCTACGCATAACATAACAACACATAACATGAAATTAGTACTATTTTGAGTATCTATCTTATGTTATGACATCAAATGCGGAAGTAGCTGGAAATGCATGCATGCATGTACAGCTGAACTGAATCAGAATGAAAGTGAAAGGTCGACCCTCCCAAAATTAATTAATACACATTGCGTACAAGACAAAACATTAATTCTTTTTTAGCTATTCACCAAATCAAATTAATCTCAAACTGCCTAAACCCTAATTTTTGGTTAAGATGAAGGCAGAATTAAACCAGCAGAAATTCATATTAATTAGCTGGTAATTATTGAGCCCCACAATCCCATAAATGGATAATCCCAGCATCTGCAGCTGCTGCTACGTACCTTTCATCTGCAACAATGGCGCTGCAATCTCCTATTCTCTCTCTAAAACTGTACAGATATTCTCCACCTTCTATCTCCCAAACCCTAATCACGCCTCCGCTGATTATCACTGCATATCCACCATTTATACACCCCATAATCCTCCCTCTCTGCTGCGCCCCGCCTCTCACTCTAAACCTACACGCCTCCTCTAAATCCATGAGCCGCCGCAGCCTCCCCGTGCCGCGGGCGTCGGTTATTAGCGCCGCCTCGTTGTTGGCGTCGAAACACCCCACCGTTATGCCTCTTCTCAATTCTTCTTCATGCAGAACTATCCCTTGATTTTGTAGGTCGAATACTATCACCCTTGAGCTCGTGCACGCCGCCGCGATTTCATGCCTCGTCGCTCTTACTCTCCCGATCAGATCAGTCATCTCCGTCAGCAGATGCCACCCCATCACGGCCTCCGGATCGGTAAGTGTTCCGCCCACGAACACTAACTCCTCCGTCTCCCCGTTCCGTATGTGGAAGGCCCGGCCCGGGACACCTATCATAATAGTAATATTTTATTTCATCACTACCCGTTATATATACTATTAAATATTAGATGTGACCGGTACCGTATAGTCTAGTCGTATTTGAATTTAATTATATAGTAGTAAAATAAAATATATGAGTACCGTCTGACGAATCTATGTAAGGGTTAGTGAGAGAATGTGAATTGGAAACACCTGCGTAAAGGCCGACCCACCACCGGCGACTACCGGTGAAGTCGACTAGGGCGCCGTCGTTCACCACGTTGCCGACGTGCGCCCTGCGCAGGGGAGTGCCACCGTCCAACGTCGTGGCGTGGATGTCGCCGTCGAGGGTGGCGAAGACAAGGCGGGCGTCGGAGAGGATGATTCCAGAGACGGAACTGGAGAAGCGGCCGAGGCGGTCGCGGCGGTGAGGGTAGAATGTGGTGAGGTGGAGGCTGCTAGGGAGGTGGAAGAGGCGGACCGCGCCGTCGGAGAAGCCGGCGGCGAGGTGGTCGTCGGAGAGGGCCAACCGGCGACACGAGGGGCCGTTGTTATTGTTGTCGGTGGGGATGAATGGGAGGGTGGTGTATGCGTATCTCCGGTGCCGGAAGTTGGAGGAGGTGCGGTGGCGGTAGATGTACTCCTCCCGCCACGTGTTGCGGCGGAGATGGTCGGCGTTCCAGATTTGGCGCGTGAGGTTCTGCCATAGAAGTTCGGAGCGTGAAATGGCTCTCCATGTCGAACAAACCTACTCAGATATACTAGCTTATTAGAGCATTTTAGTAAATTAATCTCAAACAAACAAACAAAAAACAACACCATTAAGCAGCAAGAATATAGTGACTCATATACGATTATTACGTCACATTTTGTACAACAATTAAGTATAGAGCTTGATAAAGATTGTGCTAAAAAGAATTGATTTATGGCTATCACATGTAATTTTTGAATCGAAAGGAATTAAGCTTTCAGTGCCCCATAATAAACAAAATTGAACTGATAAAGAAATAATAATCACAAATATAAAGAGTCTGATTGATGTAGGCGTGCCAATCTCAATTTATTAAAAAATCCCACGCGCCGCCCTTATATTATTAATACTAGTACTAGTATGTGTTTTTCGACATATAGAAGATTTATATGGTCAAGTTGTATGTTAATGGAGAGAGAGAGAGAGAGAGAGAGAGAGAGAGAGAGAGAGAGAGAGAGAGAGAGACTTAAAATCAAAGTATGGAGTTCCTTAACAGCTTGCTGGACTCATCAGCCCATGCATTGTGATATAATGATCCTATAGGTAGCTATAATGCTGGAATCACTGACACCTCAATTACTTCTTAAATGTGATGATTCAGATCAACATTCAACACCCTTTATTGGCCTAATATTTTTCCAAACCCTTTATCATCAATTAATTCAAAGCTATTTTTTCAAACCCTTTATCATCCAAGTATATAGGGGTGAAAGTATGGAAAACGAGTTTCCGGGTTACTCATACCCTATCCGTTCCCGGCCGGGTATTGGGTACCCAATACCGTAATTTGCAGGTATTGGATGGGTATGGGTATGAGATTTTTAGAAAATACCCGTTAGGATATTGGGTACCCGATCAAATACCCGGTCAACAATATACAATTATTTATTATATATAATTACTACTTTTATACTATAAATTATAAATATATTCATAATATATATTCATTTTTAAGCTAAAACCTAAACCTAAATATAACTCTAAACACAACCTATGAATAATATATATTCATAATAATTTATTTGTTGAACTTAAATGTTTAAACTACGTTTAGTATTGATTTGTTGTTGTCGTCTAGTTATTGTTACATAGTTGGTTATTAATTTGTCGTTGAAAATTATCGAAAAATCGAGCGGGTGAAAAATTATCATATTTTTGTCTTTTTTATTTATTTTCTAAACCGGTATACCGGGTACCCTATACCCGGGTCGGGTATACCGGGCCTGGTATTGGGTACCCGTTCGACTAAAATGGAAAGGGTATGAGTATTTGCTTATTTGGGTACGGGTACCCGCAAATGCGGGTATGGGTATCCACGGGTACCCGTTTATTCACCCCTACAAGTATATACTTTTACTCCCAAAAATGAATCTTGGACTAATTAAGAGTTTTCTATTCTCCAAAGAATATTTGACTAAAATGGGTACTTATAATTAATTAAGTGTTGGTTATATAATCATCATATCACTATAAAAATGATACTGGTATATCTTAAATACAAGATGAAGAATTGATAATTTCTTAAACTTTGTGGAATCATCTTTGACTAAGGGCTGGATTGTGATCAGTGCGTAGGACAGAAAATAAAGAAATGATACTCCTATGAACATTTTATTAATACACAAATCTGCAGCATGACAAATTGACTAATGATTTTGTATGCTAAAGCATGATTACGATAGAGCAAGTGGATTTAGCCGTTCTTAGTCCAAAATAAAGAAAGATTTAGAAGATCTTGATAGGTGGATAACTACATAATCATAATGTTTAATTCCTAAAAAGGCAATACATGTAACACTGGGATTGCTTACTAGCTAATAAAATTAAAATAGTATTGTTACTACCAAATATCTCTCATGTTCGCATTCTCTTAATACCTTATACCTCGATTGATTTACCTTCATTGTATTATTTGTAGGCATTGCTTAAATACAAAATATAAATAGTGCATATATACACTATATATAATTAATACTATATACAAACACAATCACACACACTATGTGAATGCGTGTGTAGGGCGCCCTGACTTCCTAAAAATAGACCCGAAAATTTCACTTGAAAGTGAAAAAGTGAAATGTAGCTGTTAATATAGCATCTTTGTACAATTTACAAAAGGTGTGACTTCGACGGGTCCCCATCAATATTCTCAGAGTTCCCTATAAAAATCTTTGAGAGAGAGAAAGCACTCCACTGGATTTCATAGTCAAAAGAATTTATAGATTTCTAGATCTCAAACAAATGATCCAAAGAAAGAGAAAGCAACAAAATAACCCTTTTCCATGTAAAGATCGGATGGAAAAAGTCGACCCAAAAATGGCCCTTCTTTTTTGTGACAGTAAATAAAGAGTTTCAGCCCTTTTGCCTTTGAGTGTGATCGAAATTCAATGCTGCGTCTTTCTCTCTGTCTGGGTAAAAATGGACTCAAAAGAGACATCCTTCGACCCTTATTTGTTTTCAAATGCACCCTCCTAATTCTACTATCAATTAATTAATCATTTTTTTACTAATCTTGGCATAAACTCTCATTACCGTTGCATTTTATGCATTCACCAACTTATTTTCGTAACTGTCTATACAGTTTCTTGATTTTATTTGGTCGTGAGAGAGATTAATTAGTACTAATCAACTATATAATGCTTAATAATTGATATTCATAATCTCAAATAAAAAAAAAGATTTAATAATTAGGAGTATCTACTAATTCACATAACTGTATATATTAGAGTGTTTGAAATGATTTTAAGACATTGCTTGTATTAAATGCACAAGCCCACAATCATTAAAAGCTCATCACCAAACAAAACACCAACAAAACCATCCAAATTTTCTTCTACTACAATCAAGAATCGATACACACACACTGCATTTGTTTGTATATGTGTAAAAAGATGCTCAAAATGAGGGAGAGAGAGAGAGAGAGAGAGAGAGAGAGAGAGAGAGAGAGAGAGAGAGAGAGAGAGAGAGAGAGAGAGAGGGTACCTGGAAAATGTTGAATAGGGCTTGAGCAGCAGCAAGACGGCCAGCATTAAGGGAAGCATCAATGGCGACTCGAAATGCGAGAGCCTCAACAAATGGCTCCGGCCAAACACCCTTTCTTGATCTCAGCCTTCTCCGTGACGACGACGCCGCCGCCTCAAACTCACCACCACCGCCGCCGCCGCTAGATGAAGATGATGTTGACATATATATGTATGATGAGATTAGTACCGCTCAGGTGTAACCGAAGAAACCGCAAAATGTGGAGACAAAAAAAAAAAAACAAAAAAAAGAAAAAGAAATGAAAGAGACACACAAATTGAAGGGGCCCCAAAAATGGGGACTGATTTTGAGTGTTTGAAGATTATGTCACAGCAGAGGAGACTTGATTTGGTTAATATACTACTACTATTATAACTCAACAGTGAATTAAATTAAAATAAGATTCAAAACAATAAATAAGAAAGACGAAATTCCGCATGCAAAGCCAAATGAGCAGCTGAAAGTTGTGGGTCAATATTTAAATATATATATCTGCAGATTTTGGAGCTACTTGCACAAGTTTTCATGGACAAAAAAGTTTTTATAGTTGTACTAGTTTTTTAGTCCTTTAAGTACTTCATCGACTAAATTATCTTTAAATCAACGTTAATTGCAAGATAAATTTTATGAGTTTTAGTCTGATAAGTGGTTAATTTTTTTATTAATTATTAAAAAAGTTGATAAAGTACATGACATGAAGAGTACCAAATTTGAGCAAATTTGGGTCCTCAACAAGTAAACACATTTTGCATTTTTTTTTTTTTTTTTGAAAAGTTTTTTGCATTTACTTTAAGGTTAGTTTCAAAAGATTACAAATTATAGTAAATTTGTAAGTAAAACTCTATTCTTAATGTGATAACTTGTTTAGACAAGATCTTATATATATTTCCATATACAACACACGTGAATTTTTTCTTCTAAATCAATTTACACTTCACCAACTTTATTAAATATTTATCCAAACAACTTTGAAATTAGACATTCTAAATAACAAACGTTGACCAATAATCTATGCATGTTTGATATTCGTTGACACAATACGAATTGCTAATCGTGATAAAAGTTCAGGGACTAAACATGACAGTACAATTTATTTCTTTCCTCCATGATATTTGTGACTATATGTGACTATATGTATTTTTACCAATCTATATCCAAGTGGGACCCAAACCATCACTGGAGGCCATGGAACACTTAGAAGAACCCTCAATAAAATTTATTTCTTTCCTCCATGATATTTGTGATGTTATTTTTCTTTAGGTCGTTCATAATAATTGTGATTTTTCCATAAATGAAATAAAATTCTTTTTTTTTCTGTTCCATTAATTAATAATGTTCCCTTTTTATAAATAAAAATATTTAATCCATAAAAAATGATGGGACTTACTATTTTCTATCATTTTTTCCTTACTTCTTAATAACCGAGCCCAAAAAGTACATTATCAATGGATCGGAGAGAGTATTCTTTTACCTTCGTTACTCTCATTCACTCTTCTTCATTCCACTAAAATTAATACATCTACTTTTTCCACTCCCACTCACTCTTATTTTCTTAAAACTCAATGCACTCCAGGGAGTAACATATAAATTTATTCTTTTTTACTTTTTGAGAAGTATTCTAACATAAAGTTTTTTTTCTTGGCCTTTTTTTCCCTTTTTTTTGAGAAGAATCTATCTAACATACAATTCGTCTGAAAGCTTAACTCAAGCACTCAATTGAGTTAGCAGAATTGTGGCGGAGCCAAAAACATTTCGCTTGGAGCCAACTAAATTTAAATGCAAATTAAATTCTAAAATAAAGCATGAAGGCAATAAAACATCAAATTTAAAAATAATACTATTTCCTCTATTTCTCATATTATTGAATATCTGTGTAATAGCCTCATGTCATGCAAGAACTACAAATAATTTTACAAATTCTCAAAAATAACCTAATAACTAACTACAACACCAAAAAATCTCATGTGACAGGAGTAAATATCATTAATTTTTGTGACATGCATAATAACCACCAAACATCATGTCACTAGTGAAAACTTTTGTTTTAACTATTATTGTAGTTAGAGAAATACTCCAGAAGTAATTATTTACAACTATATATATTTGTTTTCCTAATTCTAAATAACTTAATCCTCTTCAACATATGCTAAAAAGATATCCTCTTTAGTAGTAATATACATGCAAGGTACATGTGTGGATGTTACTAAATTTTGTTACACATTAAGATACAACATTTTTGTAACACTTCATTTGATGTAACTAAAATTATATCACTAATACTAGACAATTTTGTTGTAGTGATAATTATATACAGCAAGATGGGAAACAAATATATGATCATACTATATAAACAATAAATTTCGAAATTTACATATATAAACAAGGATTTACTACTTATTAATCCGACAGACGAAAATTACTGAACGCGGCTTTGATACCAATTGAAAGAATCGGCTTTTGAAGGCCGGTTCGTGTGCCCACGATTCATTCTGGATGTCTAACAAGTACATACAAAATCTTTCATAAGCATGCTCCTAAAGAAGTAGGAAACGAGAGATACCTGCGAACTGAGAGGTTAACGACTCCAGAGTTGATCTTCCGTTTGTTTCCCACTGCAAAGTTCGACATTGGGTGGCAACGAGCTTCGAACTTTCTCCTCCTATGGCTGATCGCCGCCGCCTATCTCCTCTCCAGATTTCTGTCTCTTTTTGTTTTTGCGTAAGTGACAAGTGGGAAGAATTAGTGGACTCTTTATTATTTATACTAGGTAATTGAATACCTAAATAATAAGCCCACTAATTAAATCCATCAATCAAAGTCCAAAGACTTAAATGGATTAGTAATAAGCGGTTGGCCCATAAAGAGCTAGGCCTTAATTGGGCCAAACGGGGATCTACTAACTCGAATAAAGTATTGGCCTCCCAGTGCTCGATTTCCATATTCGGCCCGAGAATATAAATTGAGACACAAGTATTAATTTATTCCACTAGAAAATTATACTGAATTACCACTAAATTCGTTAGGTGAGTTGGGGCTAACATTTGACTTAATTAATCTCCGCGTTTAAGATATTCAATATCCATTAATTAATTAATTCCTCTGACGGTCCATTAATTAATTAATCAGCCATTTAATAATAAACGATCTCGAGTGCTACCACTTAAACTTATTATCGTATCGGAACTAATTTCACCTGCAGGGTTTAATACGATAAACTTATTAAGTTCCTCGAGTATAATCTCGCTTCTTGGTTTGTCGTTATTTACATAGTCCTCTTCCAAGAATCTCGCGTTAGTGCTAATAACGACTTTCTGATCCTTAGGATAGTAAAAGTAACCACATTTCGTTCCCCTAAGATATCCTACAAACAGCTTTACTTCCGATCTAGAACTCAACTTATCGGCATCCTTGTTCAGCACATGTGCTGGACTGCCCCAAATCCGAATGTGGGAAAAACTAGGCTTGCGCACGGACCACAGCTCGGACGGGGTCTTTGCCACCGACTTAGAAGGAACTAAGTTTAGAATGTAACCAGCTGTTTCCAAGGCATATCCCCAGAACGAAACAGGTTAATAAGCATAACTTATCATGGATGGAACCATCTCCAAAAGTGTTCGATTTCTTTTCTCTGCCACACCATTATGTTGGGGCGTACCCAGTGTAGTCAACTGAGATTAATCCCAGATACTGACAAGTATTCTCTAAACTCGTTGCTGAGGTATTCACCACCGCGGTCAGATCGCAATGACTTGATACTCTTACCATGCCACGTCTCTACCTCTGCCTCGAACGTTTGAATTAAACTTATCAAAACATTCAGACTTGTAGCGCAACAAGTAAATGTATCAGTACCTTGAGTAATAGTCAATGAAAGTGACAAAATACTCGTCCCTCCACTAGCTTGAGTGGACATAGGTCCACACAAGTCAGAGTGAACCAGTTCTAACACTTCTTTGGCTCTATACCCCTTGATCTTGAAAGGTCGAGTCGTCATCTTGCCTTCTATGCAAGATTCACAGACTGAGATTGGTTCAACTTGGAATGACTCCAAGGTTCCATCAGAAATTAGTCTTTGGATCCTATGCAGATTGATGTGACCCAATCTTAGATGCTAGAGAAGAGTTTGGTTCTCAAGAGATGAAGCCTTTCTCTTCTTTTGGTTTGAAGTTAAAGCATTAACAGACGAAGAATAATCATACATGCATGTAATAGTATAGAGAGAATCAGTTGTACTATAAAACAAAACCTTTCCGTCTTTCATGAATGTAACACGATCATCCAAAAGAACAAATTACCCGTCTTTCCATAACTGGCAGGTAGAAATTAAGTTTTTACGAAAAACAGGATCATATAGTACATCTATCAAAACTAAAACATGATCCTCAAAAGATAAATGAACATCTCCAACAGCAGCGACGTCAACAGTTGCTGCGTTTCCCATGAAGACGGTCAGCTCGCCTCTACTTAGCACCCTTTTCTGTAAGAACCCCTGCGTGGTGTAACACACATGACCAGTTGCACCCGAGTCCACCACCCACGAATGGGCAGTACTCGAAACTAAACATGTTTCAGTTACTAAAGCTAGAGACGTACCTTGAGCATTCATCATCAAGGGACAATCAACCTTCTAATGTCCAGTTCTTTGACACTTGTAGCATTTGCCCTTCCCCTTTGGCTTTGGCTTTTTAACACCACCGGTCGGGCCTACATTCTTGCTCCTACTTTTTCCTTGGCCTTTCTTGCCACTTGGCTTTTTTCACTTCTTCCCACCTTTCGGTGCAAAGTGAGAGCCTTTGGCAAAAGCCAATGCCTGTGGACTCTTCCCCATAACTCCCTCAGCAGCAACGAGTTCATTGAGCAATTCGTTCAAAGTGAACTTCTTCTTGCCCATCAATACGGAAGTTCTCATAACTCTTAGGGAGAGAGTGGAGTATTATGTCAACCTTAGCCTCATTTTCGATACCTCCACCGAGCAGATCTAGCTCATTGAGATGATTAATCATCCCGAGCATATGCTCGCACACAGACGAACCCTCCGTCATTTTAGAAGCCATGAGTTTCCTCATAAGCTCAAAACGGGCTGAACGGTCTGATTCACCAAAGAGCTCCTCGAGGTTCTTCATGATTTCAGTTGCAGTCTGCATCGACTGATGCTGCAGCTGAAGGTTGGAGGTCATAGAGGTCACCATATAGGCTTTCGCCATATTATTCGCCCTATGCCACCTCCGGTGAACCTCCCTTTGCTCATCGGAAAACCGAGCAGTTGGGTTTGCGGGAGCAGGAGTAGTAAGCACATACTTATACTCCTCCGCGTCTAGGACAAATCCCAGTTTGCGCTTTCATTTCAAAAAAATTGGACCAGTAAGCGGCTTTGTAGTAAGCACATTCAATAGTGGAGTAATAGTCATATCTGAAATAAAACAAACATAAAACACACGTAAATTCCACTTTACTGCATGATCTTTTCGTAACAAATAATATTGTAACCTTTTGATAAAACAATATTAATTGAAACCTCCGTTAGCCCAATCGAATTACACGTAAGTCACGTTCGTGTAGACGTTTACGGCGCATCTCATGACCAGGCACCCAGCCTTTGACCCGTTCTCATGTCAACTTAACCTTATGACAAAACGAGATCAATAAACGGACCTTATCTAGACCACGTAAACCTTGAGAAGGAACTCCGATGGGGAGTTGTACTCAAAGTCGACGTCTAAGCTATGACCACAATTTAGCCAACTTTGTGACTATCTTATTTCAATCTCTCCTAGAATAATCCACATGAAATTAATATGTGCAAGCCACGTTCGTATGGACGTTTACACGCAGAACTCCCACTACTCACGAGATCAAAATATTTTAATTAGAAGTTTAACCGACAAAATCTGCAAATTACGAATGTGTGCAAACCACGATAGTGTGGACGTTTACACAAATCCACAACTCACTTCGTCTTCAACCAATTGTGGAGGTCTAATCAATTTTAATAAATAAAATTGTATTGCCGCTTAGTCTTTTTCTCAAAAGTTTTGTGCAAGCTTATCACGTTGACACGGAATATCTAAACATGTTGTTCTAGAACTCATGTAGTAAAACATTCTCGCTTGAATTCTAAAACATGCTTTTCTAAATGCATATATTTGCACATTATCACAAATAATCACATGCTTTAGAACACCTTTACGGTGATTAAAATCCACGACATGCTTTATCTTGACAAAATAAATATTTGTCGTCTTATCGTGGATATTGGAACCTGTCCGTCCCTGCCTATTTTATTACAAATAAATAAATTAAATAGAAAATGAATCTAATCTATTACAAAATTAGATTTCTTTGTCTTCAAGCAATCTTCGTCTTCGTCCAACAAATTCACCATTCCAATGATCCGACATTCGCATCGACACTACCAAGACATTCACTATCACCGAGCCATATCCCAAAATACCGTCACAGCGAATCTGCCCGGAGGCTCCGCTCGCCGGAATCGCGAAGTTAAGACAATGTCACAACTTCGCCCACAACGTCATAGAGAACTTCACAAACCACGTTTTCCACCACCAACCATGCTTCAACCCATCATCTGCTACCACTACAAAATGACCAGAAACGCGACAGTGATCGTGGTGTAGCTGTTGTTCTGCCATGTACGGTGTCGAACCCACGGTGGTGCCGTGATAAGCCCTACGACGTGAACGCCGCACAACCCATCAACACCACCGCACCAACACCGCTTCTGCTGCTGTTCATCGCCATTGAAGAGGCCTGCAATAGCTACAGGCTGCTGCTAATCCTCCTTCTCCATCGCGTCGCTGCAGCCGTCGTTCGCTCGGCAGAGAAGACAACGCCTCGGCAGCCGCTTAGGGTTTTCGTGTCGCTCAAGAACGGCACAACCTAGACTTTCCTCGACATCACTTGAACCCTAGATTCAAATCTAGGGTTCTGTCGAGCAGCAACAGATCAGCAGCACCACGCCGAAGCGGATACCACCGCTGTGACGATCCATGCGTGCAGAGCACACGCCGTCACAGATCGTGGTGCCTCTCATCCACACGCTGCTCCATTCGGCCATGATTAGGATCGAACACCATTGACACTGAGGCCAAAACCATAGCGAATCGGATTTCGTCCGTCCCAAGTCATGACGCGGCTGAACCCTAGCGCGTGCAGAAGACGCGCCGCCGTCTGCTGCCGTGCGCCATTGCAGTTGGTTCTCCGGACCAGATTTCTTCGCCTTCTCGACCCGTGCAAACATATTACAATCTAAAAGAATGAATACAACTTAAATCTATACTAACCACGGATTTTCTCGTGGTGCAAAAATGGCCAAAACGGCAAAACCAAACGATAAATAAATTGATCCACGATAAGACGACGACATGAGCAGCATACATGCTTATATATAAACAGCAAATTTCAAAATTTACATATATAAACAAGGATTTACTACTTATTAATCCGACAGAGCCTAAATTACTGAACGCGGCTCTGATACCAATTGAAAGAACCGACTTTTGAAGGCCGGTTCGTATGCCCACAATCCATTCCGGATGTCTAACATGTACATACAAAATCCTTCCTAAGCATGCTCCTAAAGAAGTAGGAAACGAGAGATACCTGTTAATTGAGAGGTTTACGACACCAGAGTTGATCTTCCGTTTGTTTCCCACAGCAAAGTTCGACGTTGGGTGGCAACGAGCTTCGAACTTTCTCCTCCTATGGCTGACCGCTGCTGCCTATCTCCTCTCCATATTTCTGTCTCTTTTTATTTTTACGTAAGTGACAAGTGAGAAGAATTAGTGGACTCTTTATTATTTATACTAGGTAATTAAATACCTAATTAATAAGCCCACTATTTAAATCCATCAATCAAAGCCCAAAGGATTAAATGGATTAGTAATAGGCGGTTGGCCCATAGAGAGCTAGGCCTTAATTGGGCCAAACGAGGATCTACTAGCTCGAATAAAGTATTGGCCATCCAGTGCTCGATTTTCATATTCAGCTCGAGAATATAAATCGAGATACAAGTATTAATTTATTCTACTAGAAAATTAATACTGAATTACCACTAAATTTGTTAGGTGAGTTGGGGCTAGCATTTGACTTAATTAATCTTTACGTTTAAGATATTCAATATCCATTAATTAATTAATTCCTCTGACGGTCCACTAATTAATTAATCAGTTATTTAATAATAAACGACATCTCGAGTGCTACCACTTAAACTTATTATTGTTTCAGAACTAATTCCACCTGCAGGGTTTAATACGGTAAACTTATTAAGTTCCTCAAGAGGATATTATCAGCCTGTTATTAGCAGGACACGAATCCTTATTGCAATTCAATCGCGTGCCAAACAACAATCGCTATCACCCAAGATATCGAGTATATTGAGCTTCAGACAAAGCTCTCACTCATGATAAATCAAAGCAATAGACAATCAATCATTCACACCGATTAATTCAATTAAAGTTACGATCATTTAAGTCTCCGAGATCTTGATTCTTAATCAGTCAGAATATAAGAATACATCTCACAGTGATCCATTCAATACATAAATGTACTAGCATAAATAAATAGTAAAGACAAACTATTTTTCATTTATGCTACAATCTAAACCAACAACTCGTCCGAAGTTGTCTCAACTGTGAACACGACTTCTATCTCAACTTTACCAATTATAAGATCTTCTGTGATAAACCACACACCATATAATCTAGATATGAGATAATTGGACTATAATATGATCATGCAATAACAATATTTCAGATAGAAAAATAACAGTGAATACAAGGTATCAAATGTATACAAGCATAAGAGGCTTGCTTTCAGTATACAACTCTTCACATGTCATTCCCTCCGCATCACATCGAGGGTGTAACATATAATTTTATTCTTTTTTTGCTTTTTGAGAAGTATTCTAACATAAAGTTTTTTTCTTGGTTTTTTTTCCCTTTTCTTTAGAGAAGAATCTATCTAACATACAATTCGTTTGAAAGCTTAATTCAAGCACTCAATTGAGTTAGCAGAATTGTGGCGGAGCCAAAAACATTTCGCTTGGAGCCAACTAAATTTAAATGCAAATTAAATTCTAGAATAAAGCATGAAGGCAATAAAACTTCAAATTTAAAAATAATATTATTTCCTCTATTTCTCATATTATTGAATATCTGCGTAATAGCCCCATGTCATGCAAGAACTACAAATAATTTTACAAATTCTCAAAAATAACCTAATAACTAACTACAACACCAAAATATTTCGCTTGGCATGAGTAAATGTCACTAATTTTTGTGACATGCATAATAACCACCAAACGTCATGTCACTAGTGAAAACTTTTATTGTAACTATTATTGTAGTTAGAGAAATACTCAAGAAGTAATTATTTACAACTATATATATATTTGTTTTCCTAATTCTAAATAACTTAATCCTCTTCAACATCTGCTAAAAAAGATATCTTCTTTAATAGTAATATACATGCAAGGTACATGTGTGGATGTTACTAAATTTTTTTACACATTAAGATACAACGGCAAATAAGAAGCTGCTTTCACATAGCATGCTTCCACCCTGCATAATTTGCCGACACGTGGCATGGTAGTAATATTAATTCAAAATTGTTTAGAATAGAACCATGGTTCGGCGTCCTCTTTCTCTCTCCTCTGACCTCTCTCTCTCGTTCAGAAAATTACTCCTATTTCGTCGTCCTCTTTCTCTCTCGACGTCTCCTCCACCGCCTCCATGCCGGAGAAGAGCTTCTCTTTCTCCGGCGAGATAATAATCTTAACCACTTCCAACAGTCCTATCCAAACGAAGACGATGGCGAATGAGAAGCTCGTCTAAGTTTCGACAATATATATATAAATATATATCTTCAAACACAGACAATATTTTCACTAATTTTCGGATATGAAACACAAAACAAAAGGTTTCATTTATTAGATTTTGTGATATATTTGCACTAGCCTTGATTAAATGAATTCTGCAGTGGCGTTTTCTCTCCTTGCTTGTGTGGCTAGCGATGCTTTCTTTTGTGAATGTGGGCTTTTTAATATATAATTTGCTCTCCGAATTACATTTGCCTTGAATTTTTGCAAATTCCTGATAAAATTTAATGTGCTTTAAAAAATTTGTTCTGACTATAAGATTATTCATGTGGATGTGTCTAAATTAAGTAAACTTTAAACCCAAAACCTTCTCACCCCTCCTCTGTCTCGATCTATCTTTTCTGATTTGAAGAAGTGGATTCTGAAAAGAAAAAAAAAAAAGAACTGTTGATATGACTTGACGATTTTGCCCATAAGATTGGTATTAGGATAAAACAAGCTACAAATATCATCAAATTCAATGGATTTGGATGTAGCATCGAATTTTAAATCTAGTGAATTTCACCCGATTTAATTTTTTTCTCTTCCAGTTTTTTATATTTTTCTCTTTGTCTTCTGTCACTTCATATTCCTGGTCCGGCGCTTCGACAACCCGCAGGCGTACAAGCACTTTGTGAAGAGCCGCCACGTGGTGGTCAGGAACGGCGACATCGGCACCCTCCACCAGGTGTAGGTCATCTCCGGCCTGCCCGCGGTCAACAGCACCGAGCGCCTGTTATGACTTCAGCATCGTCGGCGGTGACCACCGCTTCGTCACCACCCTCCACGCAGCGGTGGGCGGCGGTACCGTCGCGGAGTAGTACGTTGTCGTCAACAACGGCGTTTCTATGTGATATAAGTGAAAAATAAAGAAAAACTAGAGCGATTTTCAACTTTAGAAAATAAAGATTAAGAATTAAAGACAAAAAAAGGAGGAGCTTCATCATCTATGTTCAAAAAAAATTTGACGAACAATGACCGGTGGGAAAAATTATTGCCGATAACCTTCTTTGTTGCAAATTAAGACGACTGAGTGGGTCCTATACTCAGTACTCAGTAATGTGTGTGTGAGACAAATTGCAATCAACCATACCATAGTTAAAGCAAAATCATAGGTAAAGCAAAATTAATAAATAATTGAATATTTAAATCATATTACATGTGTACGGTGCAGAGATGGGTGAAGCACACCATGTTGGATCCAGGATCCAGGTTCCCAGATACAACATTTTTGTAACACTTCATTTGATGTAACTAAAATTATATCACTTACTACTAGACAATTTTGTTGTAGTGATAATTATATACAGCAAGATGGGAAACAAATATATGATCATACTATAAAAAACTAGAACGATAACAAACAATAAATTTGAAATTGAAAATTGCTAAGTTTTAAGAATGAGTATGATATACTAGTATAGAAAAGAAGTTTAAAATGAAGAAGAAAATGAAGCAGCTAGCTTCAAATATTTCAACATAACAACAAATTAATGTTTATACATATAAGAGGCGAAAAAGGAGAACAAGCGTCCCCCAGGCCCATCACTGCACAGTAAATTAGTTAGCAACTTGCAAGTGAAAGTTTGAACTTAATAAACCATTTGACACAACACAACTACGAAAATCTTAGACCTTATATAGCAATGTATACTATGTGGAGGATCTTGAACGCGATTTTTTTTTTCAAAAACTTATACCACGCACATTGAACATTGTGGAGAGTATCAAGTTTTGCTCTTGAAAATGATTGAAATCTCACTATCCATCACCTTTCGATGTCTCTCTTCATGATTCAAGCTCGGACTCTCTTGAGTATATCCTCGTAAAAATCTAATTGTTTTCTTTCCCTCTTTCATTTCTCGTCTTTATGTGTCTTCTAGACTTTCTTGACTCTTGTTATTTTTGAATACTAATGTACTCTTGAATTAGAATTTCAATATTACCTTAAAAAACACAATTAGGAAAATAATTTTAATTAAATCCAATGTGAACTATTCCTTGATCAAAGTGGCGCATAATATCGCGTATCTCGCTGTCACGAAATCTACACACTTACATTGGCATTAATTTTTAATTGTGTTAAGTAAGATACTCAAAGTAGAATTAAATGCAACCATAATTATTTATTAAAAAATTCATATTTTTTAAATGCGTGCGACAAACCAATTTATGGCGTTCTCATCTGAAAGCAAAGAATACACTTATATAGGTCTAAATTCTTTATAGCTTTGACATCAATATTATCTACCTTCTAAATCTCATTTTTCACTGAAATAATATATGTACAGGGCAATTACAAAAAGTACCATACTACCTTCCAAAAAAATTTACCAAACACAAATAAAAATTATTGATATAGAATTAGAGTATTGAAGACACTCACTCAAAATCATTCTCAACTCTAAATTTATATTAAAATAATAAAAGGTGGGACAAGTCCAATAATAGATCTCTGTTAAACATGGATTTTCACTTGTTTTTTAGCTTCTTAAGTGATTATTTATTGTAGAAATACATGTTAGAGAGTAAGTTTAAGTATAAGTTTTGGTTTGTCGTGAAGAATTTGATACTTGCTTGCTTTTATGTGAAATTGTAGGTTTTTAGGAGCTTAAATGATGATAAATGAGCATGTGGAAGAGAAGTTCGGCTTCATACGAGTTCGTAGAGAAAACGGCGCGAGAAACGGATCAAAATCGAGAAGAGAAAACGAAGTCTGGCAATGGAAGAGGGAACCATGCGGCCGCATGGACGTGTAATGCGATCCGCATGACTGCATGTGGTCTGCCATGCGACCGCATGGCGTGTAGTTTTGCTCCAAAAATCGTGAAAACTTCGCATTTCACATGCGGTCTCCCATGCAGTCGTTCATGCGACCACATGGTGAGACGGTACCCTAAAATTTTTCTTTTGCGAGTTGAACTCTTTTCCTACTTTAGATTTAATTCCTACACGATTTGTGTTAGTTTTTCAGCTTTAAATACACCTTTTATTGCATAGAAGAGACAGACCTTTTTATTATATTTCATAGTTTTAGCAAACTCTACCTTTGTCTTGGAGCTTTTGGAGACTTGATTCAAGAGTTCAAGATTATTTGTTTCCTCTACAGTTTTTCTTTCTTATTTATTGATGAATTTCTTTTACTTTGATTTGATGTTTGCTCTAATTATGAGTAGCTAATTTTCTTATTTCTTAGGGTTAGAGAGTAGATGGATAATTAATTCTTGATTTTTAATCGATTAATCAATTACGACATTCTCTTCTTTCTTATGTTCTTAGTTTGATTGTTTGCATAATTGCTTAGCTACCAAATTTGCATGATTTGATGTATTAACTTGAGATCGGAAGAAGATAGTTAGTACTTGATTTAGAACATAGGACATACATTGCAAACATAATCTGGAGAGGACGAGCCTTGTGTGAGAGCATTAATCCAATCGAACTTTTTGGAGTTGTATGCATATGATGTTTATCGGGAACGAAAACTCTTGCATGTGATCAACGGTTTATTCGCTACAGGAGTAGGTTTAAACTAATTTTGTGATTGTTTAAAGAAGAGTCGAGTCTGTGTGTTAATTGATTGATTAATATTTAAATTTTAATTATCCATTGAAATCGGAGCCTTATATCTTTTATCATATTTGAATCTTTAATTACTTTTGCTATTTGTCTTTTTAATATTTTTTTATTTTTAGATTAATTAGTACTAATTCAAAGGTAAAGTTCAGAGTCTAAATAGAGGAAAAACGATTGAAAGTAGTACTTGGTAGGATTAAATCAATCTACGTGGATACGACCTTGATTCCTTGTGCTCAATTATACCCGTACACTTGCGGTGTGAAAGAAATTAGCGAACAATCTCGATCCCAAATTGAATTGAGCCAACAAATTAAAATATTTACAACTTCAAATCTACTTGATGAATGAAACTTGACAGAAAATGAATGGAGTAATGAATTGATGATGGGAAATTAAATGAATGACCCAAACCAATTACTAAAATTCTTACGATAGTTTCTCAAAACGAAAATTTACACGATATTCACAATTGTAACATTCATCAAAATCATTTCCACGATTGAAAGAGTAATTAAGAAATGTATTTGTTTGTTTTTTGTTAAATTCAGTTTAGCTTGTAAAATATTTACTGGAGAAAATTACATAATTTGATTTAAACATATGCAGAGTTCTCAAAAGTCAGAATAATAGTAGGATTTTAGGTGGTTATTGTTATTCATGCATGTTGTTTTCTATGTTACTATTTGCATGTTTGAGTGATAATTCCTGTTTCATGCTATTACCATGATTTCACGGTTATAAAATCGCGGCCGCATCTGTCTACCGTCATGATTGTAAAATTGAGCACGTTTCTGCCCTCACCGACGACGTTTCTCAAATTTTATAATCATGGAGATTTCTGTATTTATAATAATACATGCTCCATCGGCCGTCCCATTTAATTATAATGACTGGTATTCATTTTCGGGACGTTTCACAGAAGTCCGTCATTTTCCTTTTTTAACTAAACAATTTTTTTTTATTATACTATACTTTTAACATATTTAACACAGTATTCCTCAAAATACAAAAACATACACGGTGGATAATTTCATGATAATGTACTCACCTACTCTTCACGTACCGCTTGATTTGTCCTAGTTTTTTTGGCACGAAAATTAAGGAGAAAATAATTAGAGAGAAAAGTGTATTTAATAGAGTTATTAAAGTGCAATAAAGTGGGTAGAGAGAGAGTAAATAGTGAAATGAAGTAAGTACACTAGGTTAATAAAGTGGATAAGAGGGAGTGAATATTGAATGACATGAAAAATGAGGAGAAAAGTAGGTTGAAAAGTGAAAAAGTGAAACTAATTAACCAAACTAATTGGGCCTTAATTTCCTTAATTATTTCCTAAAAAAGGAACTAAAACAAGTGTAACGGAACGCCCAAAAAAAAAAGTAGGACAAATCATGACGGAGGGATATTTTAGATCCTCAATTTTTTTAGAAATATAGAACCGAATCGGTTGTGAAAGTTAAAAAATGAACTATTTAAAAGATTTTAAATAAATTATTTCAAAGTAAAATTTATTTGATACTACTAGTAAAACAAAACGAGAATGCATATATAGGTGCCGCTCCTTTTTGACTACGGAAATTGTTAGCATGCTAACGTCTAAATCAAAGGGCCGCTTTGCTTCTAATTTTATGAGCAATAATAATAAATTAATAATCAAAGTACAAACAAGTTATGTCCTGAAACAAGTGAACCAGACACGGTCAAATTATTAGACTCAGACCTACTCTGTCTTTACTTCTAAGCTGATGTTGCTGCTACTCAATATAGGTAATATAGGTGTGTGTGTGTATATATAGGAATTACTAGGAGATGGCTACATTCAGGAACGCCTTGATAGAGCTTTGGCTAATGAGGAGTGGAAAAATCGCTTCCCAAGCTTTCAAGTGGAGCACATGGTTAGAATGGAATCTGATCACTGTCCAATTTGGATTAGCTGGAATAAAAGAAAGCAGAAAAAATATCGTTTTGAAGCCATGTGGCTTCAAGACGAGACATGTGGGCAAGTGGTCCAGGATTGTTGGCACCCTCCTCTGATTTGCTTAGCCCGAAAGATTTTATGGAAAACTTGAAGGGAGTGGCCTCCGGGCTTAAAGCTTGGGAAATCACCCATTTTGGAAATATCTCAAAGAAGATCAACCATAAGAGAAGGGAGCTCCTTAGTTTGCAACAAATGTCTACCTCACCAGACTTGAGAGCACAAATGAAATACATAGAGGATGAACTCCATGATCTCCTAAAAAAGGAAGAGACAATGTGGCACCAACGGTCCACGAGCAATTGGATGAAAGATGGAGATAAGAATACTGCCTTTTTCCATCGAACACCTACTGGCAGAAAAAGGAGAAATACCATATCACGAATCAAAGACCAAGAGGGTGTGTGGAGAAATAGTGAAGTAGAGATAGAGGCGATTTTTGTTGATTATTTCAACGATCTCTTCACCGAAGGAGAAACTCATGGATTGGACATGGTTTTGGAGGCCGTGACTCAAAAAGCTACACCGGAAATTAATGAGCATCTGGACAAGACTTTCACACCCAAAGAAGTAGCGGAGGCACTCGCCCAAATGCACCCTCTCAAAGCTCCTGGCCCTGACGGTACCCCTGCTCTTTTTTATTCTAAATATTGGTCTATCATCCGTGATAATGTCTTATCTATGGTGCTAAATATTCTTAACAATGACGTTTTCCCAAAAGACCTTAATCACACTTATATCACTCTTATTCCAAAGAAAAAACATCCTGAAAGCCCTAAAGACTTCCGCCCAATCAGCTTGTGTAATGTAATTATGAAAATTGTAACCAAAACTATTGCTAGACTCAAACCAGTTCTCCCTAATCTAATTAGTCCTGCCCAATCTGCTTTTGTTCCTGGACGACAAATATCTGACAATTCCTTACTCGTTTTTGAGCTTTTTCATGCCATGAGAAAAAATAAATCAAAAAACTCTAGGTCGTTTGCTCTTAAACTTGACATGAGTAAAGCTTATGATCGAGTCGAGTGGTCTTTCTTAAAGAATATCCTACTCCGTATGGGTCTCAGTCAATCATTTGTGGAGCTTATTATGAGATGTCTGACATTTGTTTCTTACTCTGTTTTGATTAATGGAAATTCATCTCTCCCTTTCTTCCCTACTCGTGGCCGCCGACAGGGGACCCGTTGTCGCCTTATTTATTCTGTGCAGAAGGATTCTCAACACTTCTCCAACAAGCCGAGAGAGCAAATCTAATCCATGGTGCTCGCTTGTGCCGCCGAGCACCCACCATCTCCCATCTTCTCTTTGCCGATGACAATATTGTTTTTGGGAGAGCCACATATGATGAGTTTCAACATGTCATTTCAATTATTAGGAGATATGGGGACGCTTCGGGACAAAGGGTTAATTTTGAAAAATCTGAAGTTGTTTTCAGTAAGGGAGTTTCGGAAGAACTGGCAACGAGCATCACTGCATCAACTGAAATTTATGTGGTTCAAAAGATTTCAGTCTGCTTGGGAATGCCAGCACATGTGGGACGCTAAAAAAAAGCTATTTTTGCTGCAGTGGAAGACAGGGTGGCTAAAAAACTTAAGAGTTGGAAAGTGAGATCACTCTCTGTGGCTGGAAAAATGGTTCTCATCAAGTCAATTGCGCAGGCTATACCAACATATCTTATGAGTTGTTTTCTTCTCCCGATGGGCACTTGCCAAAAGCTAGAATTGTTGGCTGCAAACTTTTGGTGGGGGCAGAAAGAATCTGAGAGACGTATTCACTGGGCGTCATGGAAAAATCTGAGTAGGCCAAAAGAATGTGGAGGCTTGGGTTTCAGGGATTTCTCTTGTTTTAATAAAGCCCTTCTTGCCAAGCAAAGCTGGCGCCTTATTACCAATAAAGAGAGTCTTCTTGCCAAATCTCTTCAGGCGAGATACTTCCCGAGGACCCCATACCTTGAAGCAAAGGTGGGATACAACCCTAGCTTTTTGTGGAGAAGTATTCTTGCAGGAAGAGAGATTGTTACTCAAGGAATTCGATGGAACATTAGAAATGGGAAGTCAGTAAACATATGGACAGACCCTTGGGTCCCTAATGCCCCCAAGTTTCAAGCTACAAGGCCCCCCTCTGCTCCGCCTCAAATTTGCAAGGTTTCAGATCTTCTCACTAATGAGCATACATGGAATAGAGACCTCATTTACTCTCTGTTCTCGGAGGAAACCTCAAGGAACATCCTTACAATTCCTATTACTGGAACAGATCTTGAGGACTGCGTGATGTGGGAATTTACCAAGGATGGCACATATTCCGTTAAGTCGGGATATCGGCTAGCGATGAGCATGAAAGATGTTGCATCATCGAATCCCTCAACGTCAACCCTTAACCCGGCTACATGGAAATGGATTTGGAGAATGCAAGTTCCTCCCAAAATTCAACTGTTTATTTGGAGATGGATGAAGTAAATTATCCCCACAAGAATGGCGCTCACGAAGAAAGGTTTGGAGATCGACCAGGCTTGCCCTCATTGTTTCTTAGATCTTGAATCAGATTCGCATACTTTTCGGGATTGTGAATGGACATCTTTCTTTTGGAGGGCCTGCATGTTGCGTATTGATCTTAAACCATCGGACCACAACATCTCCTTACCTGATTGGATCTTATCAGTGGTCAGGAATAAAGATTCAAATTTTGTACACCTCTTCGCTACTCATCTATGGACTATTTGGCGAGCACGAAATGTCCTGGTCTATGAGAATAAAGCGCTAGATCATCAAACATGCTTCAGGATTGCCTCATCCACCTTCTATGAGTATGTAGCAAGTCTTAATGAAGGGCGACAGGACCACACACACCTATCCAAAAGGGATTCATGGGATCCCCCACCACCTGACACTATAAAACTTAATGTGGATGCATCTGTACAAAAAGGTATTGGCGCCAGCGCTGGTGGTGTTTTCCGAAACAACATAGGAGATGGAATGTTGGCATTTGCATCTAGGAGAGAGCATATTCAGGATATCTCAACAGCGGAGGCGCTGGCTTGTTTAGAAGGTATTGGTATTGCAAAGGAAAGAAGGTTTTCAAGATTGATTATTGAATCAGATTGCCTAGAGCTTGTTAGAGGACTAAAACGAAACTCACAACCACCATCTTACTTGGGCAATGTTATCTCAGCAATCCAAGATCAGTTTCAAAACTTTGAGCAGGTCGAAATTTCATGGGCTAGGCGTTCGGCAAATAAGTTAGCGCACAATTTATCACGTTTTGCTTTTGACTCTTCTTGTAATGGCTCTTTTGTAGGCCCCATTCCCATGAAGTTTATGCATATTGTACAAACTGAAGCAAGACTCTGTTGATCCTTAATGGAATTCTATTTTATTCTCGAAAAAAAAACAATTGGGCTGACTTAAAATCTTCGATTTTAAGATTTCTAGAATAACATTTCTACTGTGTATAACCATATCTTAATATATTCAGATTTGGAAGTAACATATAAATTTGGATGAATATAATAAGGGAGGTACAAGATTTTTGTAGAAAGAATTGAGTGGAAAATATATTTAAATTAAATTATGACAGAATGTAAGTCAGTGATTAACAATAACATGAAATATACCCGTGCTAACTAGATTAATCAATTAACACAGAAACTTCCCTACAATCGGTTGTATAGTATGTAACCGGTTTTGACCCGCTCCCAATCCGATCCGATCCGAACCCGCGCCTTAAAAAAAACTGCCACTTTTAATATATACTATTATCTGTAAATACTAAATATCGGTGTATGTTGGCTGAGTGGTTGGTGGCGGAGGTTTAGAGCTTTGCTCCATTAAGGCCCACGTTCGAAACCTGGTAGTTGCATTAAAAATTTAAAAAAAAATAAAAAAAGCCTGCTGCCTTAAACATTATATACTATTATCTGTAAATACTATACTTCCATGATGTTGGCCGAGTGGTTGGGGGCGGGGTTTTAGAGCTTGGCTCCCTTTGAGACCAAGCTCTTGATTTTTTTTAAAATATTTGACCTATTGGGACATTTTGAAGTGTCCCAGTTACATGTTTCTAAATATATAATCTATTGTGACACTTTTTTTAATATGTTATTTTAATTTTTCATTGTTTTTGTTTTAAAATAATTTGTTTAAATAACATTTGTTAATATGTAATTACAATTTTATTTTTATTCATTTTTTTTAAACTTAACTAAAAATTAGTTATGGTGACTAAAAGTACATGTTGTCGTGAATAAAAGTAACAATCGTTGTGAAAAAAGTAATAATTTTGAAACATTACATTTTTTAGTATCAATAATTACGTTTCATCACGATAATAATTACTTGACAAAATCACTAAAAGTACATGTTATCGTGAACAAAAGTAATTATTATCGTGAAGAAAAGTAATGATGGTTCCGGTAACGAGTAACTGGTGTATGGGGAGGGGGGAATACACTAGTAGCAATTTATCAAACTTGAAATCTTTTCACTGAAGAAACTGTTCAGGTCAGTTCGCTCAACAACTGAGAAAGTCAGTTAGAGCTGATCGCACAGTCAGGTGCACAACTGACTTCTTTGGCTGAGAGTGGTCTGTGTAATCTAACTGAGGTTTCAAAGAGTTAAGCTATACGGAAGTTAGTGGTATTTAAAGCTCGTTACTTAAACTGAAAACCTTATGAAAACGGGGAAGGTCTAGTTCCTAAATCTTAGTGCAGTTTGTATAAATGCAGTTTGTATGCAGAGTCAGTTGGTTAGATAACTGAAATATAAAATACTAAAATTAAATGACACAATATTTTTACGTGGTTCGAAAATTGACCTCCTACGTCCACGACTTCCTTTTTGGAAAGTAATCCATTAGATAAGATTACCCGTGCTTATCAAACATTCCATTTGGTTTGCGGGTACCGTGCAACCTAACCAGTTCGATTACGGGTTCGAACCAAACCTTACAACATATTTGCGGGCAAGTATACAGTCTAGTCTTAGATTGCGGGTTCTATGGGACCTAGTCTTATATTGCGGGTTTTAAGGGACCTGGTCTTAGATTGTGAGTTCTATGGGACCTAGTGTCGTTGATTGCGAGTTCGAAGACAAACCTGGGGTTTTGGGGTTGGGAAAATTTTCCAACTATGAAGCCTTTCTATACTGATAGAAGTGGAAATTTCTTACTAAGGCTTAGAGACTCGTTCTTTTGGGAGAGAGTCAGCTTAGAACTATGCAAGAACCTAGATTCTAGACTTGATCAAAGAAAGAGCTTTTTGAGAGGCTAGATGAAAGAATAAGAGGAGGTGTGGTCACTCAACTTCTACTGCTTCTTCGACTTAGTTGTTCTTGTTCTGGAGAGAGATTCTGTTTAAATTGATCGTCAGCTACTTTGCGTGTATATTTTTCTCTCTTGTAATCTCTCTACTTTCTTCAATGGGGATACCTCTATTTATAGAGAGGGAGATCTAATTAGCCGTTGGAAAGAGCCATTTGATCTCTACCAAAAGCATGACATTCCACCTGCTCCACTGCAAACTTTCCTAAAATGATAACTGCAACCTTCACTTTATGCGTGTCTCTGTGGTCGGTCCATTTATAGTAAGTTTCCAGGCTTTCAACTCTTCAGCCTTCAACGTCTTTAAGGTCTTCTCTTCTCAGCTTTGTGATGCCTTACTTCAACACAACTTCTCTTCATGCTTGAGCTGCACGGTTTAGTTATGGAGTCAACTGAGTTGTGGTCCGACTGACCAAGTTCCTCACGAACTGTCTTCTTCAGTTTGGCTGACTTCTTCTGCTTGAATCGTGTAAAGATAAAAATCCCTATGCTCAAACAGTGCGTTCTAACTAAGTTTAGACTAATGATTTTCATCTACTCGGTTGGGGTCAATTGGGTTTTGGAATAAATCAAAATTTTACTAATTTTCCCAACAAGTAATATTTGTGAAACATTCTCTCTCTTCATATTAATGATTATTTTTCATTACGACAATAATTACTTAACAAATAACTTAAAGTATATGTTGTCGTGAATAAAAGTAACAATCATTGTGAAAAAAAGTAATAATTTTGAAACATTACTTTTTTTTATATCAATAATTATTTTTAGTTATGAAAATAATTGCTTAATCAAATAACTAAAAGTACATGTTGTCGTTAATAAAAGTAAATATTATTATTAAGCAAAGTAATTTTTTTATTAAATTTTTTGATAAAAAATCCTTATAGAAAAAATAAAATGAATAAATAATTAAAAAAATTGAAAAAAAAATAAATTGAATAATAGGTAGGACACACAATATAATAAAAATTAAAATTTAAAAAAAGAAATGAAAAATGAAAAAAAAAAAATTATGCTTTAAAATGATAAAACAACATGTATATAAATAAAATTTCCTACCAATAATGTACTAAGAATTGTTGTAGCCTAGCTGTGACATGCTCGCCATTAGTGCTTTCATTCAATGGGAGGCGTGGGTTCGATCCTCTATGGTAGCAGGTTTGCGAAATTTCTTTTTTAATAAATAAAACAGTTGGTATGTTTCAAATAAATTTTCCTACCTTAAAATGTATATATTTTGCTATAGCCTAGCGGTGACAAGCTCACCTTTAGATCTTTCGCTCAGCATGAGACGCAGGTTCGAGTCTTGTCCAGAGCAAGTTTGCGATTTTTTTTTTAATAAATAGGGCGGTCCGGGTCGGGTTTATAAGTAAAAATCGGTGCATTGTATGCAACTAGTTGTATGGAAGTCCAACCCATCAATGCAATATTAACTAAATCTGTTTCCTGAACTATTTAAAAAATATCTGGTTCCTCTCGAGTGATATTGAGAGCAAGTTTGCGATTTTTTTTTTGATAAATAGGGCGGTCCGAGTCGGGTTTTCGGGGCGGGTCGGGTTTATAGGCAAAAACCGATTGCATTGTATGCAACTAGTTGCATCGAAATCCAACCCATCAATTAATATTAAGTAAATCCATTTCATGAACTATTTGAAAAAAAAATCCGGTCCTCTCGAGTGTTGTTGAGAGCAGGTTCGCGAATTTTGTTTTTTTTCTTTTTTTTATAAATAGGGCGATTCGGGTCGGATTTTCGGGACGGATCGGGTTTATGGATAAAAATCGGTTGTACTGTATGGAACTAGTTGCATGGATTGGAATCAAGCCCATCAATTAATATTATCTAAATTCGTTTCCTGAACTACTTCAAAAAAAAAAAATTCGGTTCCTTTTACTTAATGGGACTGAATATGATTGGCCATGCATATTACGACAGAATTGCATTAGTCTTCTATAAATTTTTAGATAATCTATAGTTGTCATCAGTTGAAGTATGAATATAGTACATAGAAAACTTGGTTGATAAAAAATACTCCATCCGTTCACGAAATAGTTGTTACTTTTGCTACTTAAGTTTGTCCACGAAATAGTTGTCACTTTTACTATTTTACTCACATTTATTGTGGGACCCTTACTCCACTCACAATAATACTCACTATAATTCATTACTCCTACCATTTTCTTATAACCCGTATCGTCCACAATGTGGCAACCATTTCGTGGACGGTGGGAGTAGATATTATTATTTGTAGAAGAAAGTATGAATTGAAAAAAAAATCATTAAGGCACATCATTGTATATATCAAAATACATGGCTATATAGAAAAAAAAAAAAAACAAAACAAACATGATGCTCAATTCTCATGGAATGATTGATTCTCAGGAGAACTCATCTCTATCTATAACTCTTTATAAATTCACATATGTATGATTATTTTCTTTTGAAGCAATATTCACATGTGTATGATATTCATTCACGACTAATACTTTCTCTGTTTAGTTCATATTATCTGTCAACATTTTCTTAAATTGATGTTTCAAAACTCTTTAAAGTGGAGGGATCTATCTACTTTCTTTCTTTTACTTTTATCCTTCATATTTGTGACGAACAATAAGTAGACAAAATCAATGAAACGAATGAAGTATCTATTAACACGATTTTATATGATTTTCCAGTAACTTCCAATTAATTGGCAGCACAAAAGAATATGATTTTGAACTCATGCACCTAGACCAACGATTCAATTTTTTTGGTCAGACTAATTAACATGGTATGTATGATTTTCCCGTGGATTGTGAATAAATTTGAGAAAATAAGCGTTAGTTTGTCCAATCGAAAATTTGAATGATATAAATTGAACAAATTATAGTGCTGTTATATCTTTTGTGCAATAATTTAATAGTAGTCAGGTTATTTGCATTCCTTATAGACACTTGTCTGACACTTTCTCTAATTCTAATTCAGTATTTAGAGACATTATATCTAGGGATGGCAATGGGTCGGGTTTTCGTGGGTACCCGCACTTCCCAAACTCTGATGGGACGGGTTTGGAAAATATTAAATGGTTTTGGGACGGGTTTGGGTAGAAACATGCAAACCCGTCACGGGTTTGGGTCGGGTTTGGGCAAATACCTCCGGGTACCCGCTACCCAAACCCATTTATATATATAAGATGAAAGATATTATATGTATAATTTATCATATAATTACAACTATTAGTATAAATATTATAATAGATTTAGGGTTTTATATTATTTTCTTAACCCACACACACATTTCGTAAGAGTCGAGTCTTTAATGTTTCTCCTCTACTTCTGTTAATGTACTTCCGAAATATGACGACAACGGCATCTTCAATAATTCATAATCTTCTAGTTATGTTTTAAGATTTTGTAAGTTCGTAGTATTTTGCATTAAGATTACTGTTAGTAAAATTTTCTATTGATGTTTGATGTTTACTTTTTAGTATTCGGGTTTTTAGCGGGTAATAAACGGGTATTACCCAACGAGTTCGGGTCGGGTATGGGTTTTAAAATTATTTTTTAATCGGATTTGGGATGGGTTTGGGTGTGGAAAAATTTCATGGGTTTGAATTTGGGAAATGCTTAATGGGTGGGTACCCGACCCATTGCCATCCCTAATTATATCTCCATCTCAACTGTCTCTAAAGTGTCTCTAACTTTAATATTATAAAATTAGAATTTTACCTTAATTAAATTCTGAAAATTACATTCATTGAAATAAAATAAAACATTACATAAATGAAATAAAATCAAACATTACATTAATTAATATCCAAAGATTACATTAATTAAATTAAATGACTATCTTGTAGAGGTCCAAATCGGCGTCAGATGTGCTCGATCAAATCATTGGTAAGCCGATTGTACTTTCGTTGATCTCACAAGTCGGCTTCCCGTTGGAGGTAAGTTCGAAAGGAACCCGAAGTGGGCCTTGCTGATACACCACTAGTGGACGGAGAATCCGCGTCGTCTCTCCAATTCTCCGTATCCTCTCTCTCATCTTCGATTATCATGTTGTGAAAAATAATGCATGTGAACATGATATCTCGGACTTGCCTCGTATACCAGGCCCGAGTCAGATTCCTAATCATTCCCCATCGGGCTTGGAGAACTCCGAAAGCTCGTTCGATGTCCTTCCTCGCTGCTTTGTGTATCTTCTTGAACCTCGCCGTCTTCGAGTCAGTTGGAATCTTAGAAGCCTTGATCAGTGCTGGCCTAGAAGGATAGATCTCGTTGGTCAAATAGTATTCTTGTCGTACTGCCGACCCATGACGGTGAAGTTGCACTCCGGAGCCTTATCCTCAAGCATGTCAGCGAATAATGGCGACTAGTTGAGGACATTGATGTAGTTGTTGGAGCCGGCACACCCAAAAAAGGCATGTCAGATCCACAAATCCCGCGACACCACAACCTCCAAACTTAAGGTTGGCTTGCCTGATCGCCTCGTGTATAAGCAGTCGCCCACCCTTTTGGGCAATTCCTCATTCCTCCATGCCCATTGCATATAATCTAGACTCCGAGTATCCCCGTGCCACTCCTCGTGCATCTGCAGTAGCCGAGCGGTGTCATAAGCATTTGGCTTCCTCAAGTACGTGTCGCCGAAGTGCTCGATGACAGCTTTGCAAAAATTGCAGAGGCAAAGACGGCCCGTGCTATCTCCGATCTTGATGTACTCGTCGAAAACATTCGCTGCACCACCGGTGGCTTGTTATCGCACTGCCATCGTGCATTTTTGCATTGACATCAAGCCCCATCTTTCCAATGCATCTTTTCTGTGCTTGAAGTAGCGAATGTTGTCCTCCAAAGTTTGGCAAATGCGCAAAAAAAGATGCTTATGCATCCCGAAACGGCGTCGGGGAAATGCCTCGTTGTAAGTGGGGTTGTCGGCGAAGTAATCAGCCTGTAGAAGCTGACATGCCCCTTCACGGTTGCGGTAGAGAAATGACCTCCACCTCTTCTTCTTCTTCTTGTCCTCCTCAATGTGTGCACGAACGGCTCGTTGTACATTGAAGACAAGCTCGAAAACCTCATCGTCGGTGCCGTGTGAGATTCATATTTGGTTGACGAAATTGAGATCAACGATGATGAAGACATTTTTGGAGTGAAAAATTGAGAGCAATGAGAAAGAAATGAATTGGATGTGAGATGAAATGAGGGAAGAAAGCCAACGGCCATTTTTGCAACGGTCGAATTCAAATTTTTATTTAACATTAACACGTGTATTACACGCCCCGGCTCGAGCCAGCCCCCCCTCCCCCATCGCATGGGCGTCTCGATCCCGTCTCGAGCCCATACGATGCAGATAGCCTCAATGGTGTGAAAAAACAAAAGAAGTCCAAACTAACGTTCATAAATGCAATAAACCCTTATTTTGTAAACTAATTAAATGATGAACCATTAAAACCCTAATTCGATCTTCTTGAATGAAGTAATATGCGGTTGTTCTATTAATTTACATTATATTAGCACTTCATTTATATTAATGTTTGTGTGCTCCAGTTTGTGAAGTTGTTTGTCTATTTTAACATACACTTGATTATGAAACTAAAAAATAGTACACCCCATAAACATGAAGGAAAATGTCCGTCCTCTTAGGGATGGTCTGGTTTGAGATTAAGAGGTTTTAGGTTCAATTCCTACTATCGCCTCTATAGGTCGAGCATATCACATTTGTACTTAGAAAGTACGGTTTACCTGCCTTGTATGGTTTAGAGCAACCACATCGGGTGCCTTGTTAGACCCCGGGTGTATCGCCGGGAAACGTGATTTCAAAGATTGGTGATATTGAGTAAGACCTAGGTCTATTTTTCCACAGTGATAGGGTTGAGTAAGACCTAGGTCTATAATCATTGGCAATGATTGAATAGATTTTATTTTTTTATTTGGAATAAATATCATAAGAAAATACTTAATTAAATTCAAAAATTACGAAATGATAATTTTATTGAATTTAAAAAAAAATACAATAACTAAGAAAAAAAATACAAATAGGAAAAAAAAAAGATACAATAATTAAGAAATGAAAAAAATAAGCAAAACAAGTACTCGCGGAGTGGACCGAAACGTCTCCAAATCTCTTCAATCATATCCTCCATAAGGCGGTCGTGGGCACGTGCATCATAAATCCGAGCTTATCTCTCAATATATTGGTGGAGTGGTGTTAGCATACCTTGATTGACTGGCGTCGTGTTCACGTGTCTATCACCCCGTGCGCTCAATTCAACATTGAATTGAGTTGCTCTAGGTCCTTCATTTTCAATGATCATGTTATGCAGAATGATGCAAACATACATGACGTCACATAAATGTTCTCGAAATCACAAGCGAGCAGGGCCATTTATAATTGCCCAACGAGCTTGGAGGACGCCGAAAGCCCGTTCAACGTCTTTACGCGCAGCTTCTTGCATCCGAGCAAATCGGGCTCTCTTCAGATCTGTTGGCGCATTGAGCGTCTTCACGAAAGAGGCCCACTTCGGATAGATGTCGTCGGCGAGATAATATCCCATGTGGTGCGAGCGGCAGTTTGTAGTGAATTCAGTTGACGGTGCTCTCCCATTGAGGACGTCGCTGAAGAGGGGGGACTGATTGAGCACATTGATGTCATTCAGAGAGTCGCCGACACCAAAAAAACCTTGCCAAATCCATAGATCTTGGGAGGCGACAACTTCAAGGATGAGTGTTGGATGAAGTGTACATTCCTCTCCAAGCATCCCGGAAAAGTCGTGCGTCCTCTCGTGCAATGCAGTGATCCTGGCGATGTCAGCCTCGTTTGGCCGTCTCAAATAATAGTCGCCGAAAGCAGATCTAATGGCCCGACATAAATTCTTGAGGATCTGATTGCCCATTGTATCGCCACAGTGCAGATATTCGTCGTACCGATCAACTACTCCACCATTGGCGAGTTGCCTTAGAGTAACGGTGCACTTCACAAATACGTGAAACCCCAATCTTCTAGTGGCATCCGGGTGTTGATGAAAATAATGCTCCCAAGCTTCAAGAGTTTCAGCTATTCTCAAGAACAGCCTCTTACTCATTTGAAACCGCCGGCGGAAGACAACATCACCCCATATAGGGTGGTCGTCAAAATAATCTCGTCGGAGGCGTTGTTCGGTCTCCTCACGATTCCGGTGCAGGTACGTCCTCGTATCCGGTTCGTCATCCGACAAATCAGACCTGACAGTTTGTTAGTAAAGTTCCATGGCTTGCTGAGCCACCTCGATACTTCAGCGGCGACGCTCCTCCTCCTCTTCATCATTGAAGCTCGCACCCGGTCAACTTATTATTTTTTTGTAGGAAAAAAAAAGTGAATTTTTCTTGTAATTTGTATGAATGAATGGATGAAGATTAGAATTTGGTGTGGTGTGTGAATTGGATGAAGGGGTATATATAGTAAATTTGTGTGATGTAGTCATTGATATACCCATTGAAGTAGCCGTTGCACATATTTTTTTATTTTTTTTAATCAGAAAAAAAAATTTAGCACTAACCAATGGGAACAAGCCACGTGTCCCCATCTTGTGCCAACTCGAAGTCGATGGCGGTGTCGATAAATTGACACCACCATCGACATGCCCTTCGACCCACCCGAAGTCGAGCAGCGCTCGATATCCCGCTGTAGATGCTCTTATAGGCTACTGCACAAGGATAAGGGTTTACCCAGTGTGCACCCAAAAGTAGCGGCTGCGGGTTCCCACAAATTTAAAAAAAGGGAAATGTCCAATAATTTATTTGATTGCAGATAATTTCTAAAAGAGAATATATTTTAGGGTAGTGATAATGACACATAATGTCCTAAACATAATTGGTTTATTTTACCCATATAATTTAAAAACCGATTTTATCAGAACCAATTTTCTATTTTTCGGTTTTATATTTTACCCTATAGACTAATTCAGCCCTATGTTATTTTTGGAATGCCATGCCACCAACGGGAATTTTCCCCCAACTACAGACCCTATCCCTTTGTTCTTTGTCAAAACCATGCCTCGCCGCCATTGCAGCTGGCAGCAGCCCAATCGGCAAAATTCAAAAATAGTACTCCCTTCGTCTCAATTACAAGGTCTCATTTTTCTTTTAAGGATGTCTCAATAGCAAGGTTCCATTCCAAAAATAGAAATAATTAACTCTTCAAAAGCTATTGGACCCACCACTTTTCATCAATTTACTCTTATTTCTTAATATCTGTGCCCAAAGAAGTAAAACCATGCTATTGGGACAGAGAGAGTAGTTCTTAACAATTTGGGTGGGGGTCCCGACATTGGTGCCGACGATGTCGACGACGCCCTTGCGGACCTCGAAGCCAAAAATCTCAATATACGAAAGGGCGGAGAGAAAGAGGGTAGCATTGGAAGGGAGGGAAGAGAGATAGATAGTTGCATAATAAGGGAGGAGAGAGAGATAGTTGTTGGAGAGAGAGGAGACGGGTAAAAAATTCCATTGCTTTCTTAGTGCAATATTTTATTTAAAGTATTTGCTTAATTATAGGATGATTTAACTAAATAATTATGGATATGTTTTAACTATAATTGGATATGATTTAATTTTCGAAATCAATCATTTAACATATTCCTTAATTAGTAATAAAGAAATAGAGTAATTGTTAAAATACGATTGAAGAAATTGATTAATTTCAAATTAAAAAAATTCTAATTTAATTAATTTAACCTCATTATGTTCAAGACAGTATGTCTTAAAATTATTTTCATATATTTTATCATCCAAAATGAAGGAAATGGCGAGTACTACAATATCGCCAACTAGTCGCGTCCATTTTCGCCGGACCGGCGGTTCCGAATCGGAACCGGACCGCCGGTCAACGGTTTTTGACCGGATCGGCAGTCAACGGTCTGAAACCGTAATCGGAACCGGCAGAGGAAGGGCCGGTTACGAGCCTCAATTTCGTCGAACCGTAACCGGCGGTTAGTACATTTAAAAAAAAATAATATATATATTGCATGAAACCGGCAGTTACAACGGTCGAACCGTTGAAACCGGCGGTTAACCGGCTGAATCGCCAGGCCGCCGATCCGCCGGTTCCAACGGAAAGAAGGCAGAAAGTGGCAGCAACACAGCAGCAACAGCTAGAAATCTAGCCGTTTGCTTGCCTTCTTCCCCCTATAAATATCACTCTTTCTCCTCCTCATTCCTCACACCTCAATCCTCTATTCCTTTCTTAATTTTCTGCATTTTAAGCTCTCAAATTCTCTTTTATTTTGTGTTACTTGTAGTATTGTATCACCATTTTCATTTTTCACCATCACCAACTCTCCACACTTCATCTCCACCGCCACGCCGCCACCACTTTCACGTCCACCTTCACCACCACTCTCCACTATGTCGAGCTCATCTTGTGTCGATAAGGGCAAGGCTATTGACCAAAATTAAGATGGCAATGCTCGTGCTCCATCTCGATCCACAAGAGGAAGATCAAGAAGACAACAAGTGGCGGAAGAAATTGATAGAGCCTACGCCGAACAACTTCAAAAACAACAAGAAAATGAAGAGTGGTATGAAGAAGTTCATAGGCAAGAGGCGCTTTTGAACCGGCAATCTCAACAACAATCCAACGCCGCCACCGGAAAGGAAGAAGAAGTTCAAGCACCAAGTGGTAGACCTCTCGTTTCGGATATCTTCCTCAAGCACTTCAAGAAATTGCCATGAATTGACGACACAAGCTCAAGCAACGATCCCGAAGCCGACAAAGGACCAAAAAAATACAACGCATTTTGCAACTATTGCAACAATATCTACAAATGGATGCACGGAGGAGGCTACGACACACTAAGGCGACACATGGAGACTTGCCATTCGACGGAATACGGAATTCCACAAAGCCAAACACAACTTTATGGATCAACAACTTCGGTAACGGGTACGCCTTCTAATGTCTTATTTAAATATAATCATAAGCATGCCGAAGATGTTATGGCTAGATATTGTGTTATGAAAAAATAATCTTTTAATTATGCCAATAGAATAACGTATGAATCATCAATAAAAGATGCATATTGTCCCCCGCCAAAAAAATTAGTAGAAGTAACATGCTTAGGAATATTAGGAGACAAGCTTTTGATAAAAAACAAGAGTTAATGAAATATTTGATGCGTTTAGATCATAAAGTTTCTATTTGTGCGGATATTTGGACGGATTGTTATCATAAAAATAATTATATGGGAATTACATGTCATTGGGTTGATGATAAATGGACGTTACAAAAGCGTTTGATTGCATTTAGGGAGTTCGATGATCCACACGGCAAATAATATTGCTTTAATTATTACTACCGTTTTAAATGAATATCAATTGATTAATAAAGTTTTTTCGGTTGGTTTTGATAATGCATCGGCCAATACCGCTAGTATTTTTCAATTAATTGCGGCTTGTAGTCCCACTTTTCAAGGGAAATATTTTCATAGTAGATGTATTTGTCATATTTTAAATTTATGTGTTCAAGATGCACTTGATATTTTTAATGAATCGATTGAACCAATTAGAAAAGTCGTTGCAATATTGCATAAGAAGATAGATTTAGGCTAAAAATGGCCAAAATATTGTCGTAAAAAAAATCTTCAACATAGGAGTTTTGTTAGAGACGTATCACATCGTTGGAATTCGACCTACGACATGCTTAATAGTACTATAGAGTATAAAGAACATTTATGCGATTTTTTTAGAAAAGAATTTGCAACTACTCAATTAACCTTGTTACCTTCTCATTGGGATCAATGCATGGATTTATATGGTTTGTTGAAGGTTTTTAACAATGCCATCGTTCAATTATCAGGTGTTTATTATTGTACTTCCGTTCGTGTCTTGGAACATTGCATGTATATTGCTCTTAGTTTTAAGAATTGTTTTGCTAAACCAAACTTGCAAGGTGTGATTTATTTTATGGTGCAAAAAATGGCTAAAATATTTTACATATATTCCGGATGTTTTCTTGGTAGCTAAATGTTTGGATCCTAAATGGAAATATGAGGGTGTTAGTCAAATGATAGATATTTATTATGATGCTTTCACACAAATGAATTTTTTAGATGTACAAATTGATGGAGAACGTATTTTCTTTGATCTTCCTAATGTACAACAAATAAAAGATGAATTAGAAAGAACCTTAAGATCACTTTTTAGCGAATATAGGACAACTTATAGTACTCTCGACATAAATCAAATGCCACCTCCTAGTATCTCAACCTCTTCATTTCTACCACTCGATATGATGAACTCTTTAGATCCCTTAGTTCAAAAAATAAGTACCATGTACCAAGATAGATCTTATGAACTCCTTAGGGGTTAATGTAATAGTGAATTGGATATGTATTTGGGTTGTCGTTTTATTTTTTGTGTTAAATTTAGCACTCCACAAATCGACGTATTGAAGTGGTGGTCCAAGAGAACGGAGTATCCAATACTCTCTATAATGGTGAAGGAGTTATTTGCAGTTCCCGCATCCACCGTCTCCGTTGAACAAGCTTTTAGCCTTGGTGGACTTATGTTAGACCAAAGAAGATCACGTTTGAAACCAAGAAACGTCGAAGCTACGATGTTGGTCGATGATTGGGCGAGGGCGGATTTTAGAGCTCAAGAAAATGATTGGAATGATGTAGACGAGAGCAAAAATGAAGAGTTCACCGAGACCGATCGATCCGAGACGGAAGAGAACTAGACGGCATGATTAAGATAATCGAACTAAGTAGACTTTGATTCCTCTATGAGGATACGTAGACAACTCAATTTTAATTATAAGATTGAGCTCAAGTCCTTTTTTTTCTTTATTTTCAAATGTAACTTAAAGTATTAGAAGTTTAGAAAAATGTTGTGAAAGTAGAAGTAATTTCAAAAGAAATGTATGAAGTTCTAATGTATCAAATCTGTAACTTGTAATTCCAACAATATTTTTAATAATTCTTTATTTTTTTAATACAAGGAGTACTTAAATTTTATTCATTTTTTTTTCTTAGATTGTCTTAGAATATGTATATACAACATATAAAAGCCAAAAAACAAGAAAAATATATAAAATGAAAAACTCCAAAAAAGTGCCTAGAAAGTGCATTTTTTTCTATAATTAACCTCCGGTTTTGAGCTGAACCGGCGGTTTTCGATTTTTTGGATTTTTTTTTTTGCAAACTCTAAATTCTATCTATAAATACCCCCCATTCTATCACTTTATGCATCTGCCTCTCTTTTCCTTTTCCTCATTTTTTCTTCATTTTTCCATTCTCTTTCGATTTTCTATTATTCAATCATTTTCTTCTTCACCTTCTCCAACTCTAAGTCTTCTATCTTCTTCTCCAACTTCACCAAGTCTTCATTTTTAATTGTATTCTAAAATAATGCCTCCTACACCATCTATTTTAGTGAGCTCTTCACCAAACACTACACCCGTCATGATGAGCCATTGCCGGAATATCCAAAGTCAACCTATCGTGTTTCTTGCAATTATTGCAATTATATTTTTAAGTGACAAACCGGTGGAGGTTACAGCAAGCTAGTTGGTCACATTGAAAAGAAGTATCGAATTGAGACTCTTTCACACATTCTCCTGTGATATTTCACATTCTAATGTTTGTACTTTGTATTTGTATTAGTAGTGTTTATTTTCAATTCCAACTTCAATTGAAGTTAGTGTTAGTTGTGTTTGTTAGTTAGTTTTCCTAATCCTAATGTGTTAATTAGTTGTGTTTGTTTGTGTGTAATATCTTCTCCTAATTTTAAATCTTAATGTGTTAATTGTGTTTGTTAATTTGTTTGTTTATAATATTTCTATTTCACCTTTCAATTAAAATTAGTTGTTTTGTTCTTGTTCTTGTAATGTGTTTGTAATATAGAACGAAGAACAAGCCTTTATTAATTGATAGGAAAAAAAAATAACGGTTTTAACCGGAACAGGCCGGTTTTTAACCGGAATCGGGACCGGCGGTTTCATGAATCGGCCCCTAATCGGGAATAGTATTTTCGAGCCGGTTACGGTTCAAGGCCCTCTGAACCGTGAACCGGCGGTTCAGGGCCCGTAACCGGCGGGCCTTGAACCGTAAACACGTCTATCGCCAACATTTATTCTGGATAAATTAAAGATGTACTCCCTCCGTAATTAAAAAAATGTAATGTTTACTGTTAGCGCGGAATTTAAGAAAAGCTGGTAAAATGAAAGTTGGTGGGGTAAAAGTTAGGATGTAGGGGTAGTGAGATAATGACAAAAAAACAGTGGTAATGACAAAAAAGAGGTGATATTGATCAAAAAGTAAGAATAAAGTTGTTGAGATCATAAAAAGATAGAAATAAAGTTGATGTGAGGTGAGGTCTTAAATGACTTATTGCTGTAAATAGAAAAAAATATTTAAAGTATAAAAATTCATAAAGTAAAATATTATATTATTTTAATTACAGTATTTTTGGTCAAACAATACAATTTTTCAATTAGCCAGGGTTTACATAAATTTGAGGTGAATTAAATGTTGTGTGTTGAGTCTATTGACTAGATGACATGTCTTGTCCAACTGAAACCCCAACTGAAGCCATAAATTAATTATAGTCGTTGGAAATGTGTCTATTCATGTAGTATTAATTAATATAACTATTATATACATATATACTCCATATATAAATTCTTTGAAAGGGGACCACGAACCGCATCTCACTAGATATTCCTCTCCAACTTTTAAGTTGAGAATTATTTTAATAGTATGTGTATATTGGAATAAAAAGAAAAAGAATGATAAGCTCTTTTCTTAAGGGGAATGCAACGCGGTCTATTTAACACGCACTTATAAACTACTAGAGCATAAGCATTCGCAATATCCAAAAAATTGAAAAAGTAATAGATTAATTGTAGGAGACTTATACATGTCAAAAATAAAATTGTGGTGTCTTATTAAAATAAAATTTAGTGACATATGATGAAGCGATTAATATAGTACATTTCTAAATGTAACAAAATTTAGTTATATTTAGTTAAGCATATGTATATAAATGTATATGTGAATGTTAGTATTAAATTTTGTTATACATAAACAAGTAATAATTTTTATGGCATTTCTCTCGGTGTTACTATTATGTCACTGTTAAACAATTTCGTTTGAGTGTTTGTCTGATTTTATAACTATTGGAATAGTTTAAATAGAAAATGGTGAAGCATCATTTTTGATTTGGAAGAAACATTTCACTCGTATTAAGGAAAAATAAGATATAGTCTAAGCGTGTATATATATGTCGGTGTACTTCTTATCAAAATTAGAATATATAGCTTTAATTACAAATATACTGAAATTGTGATTTTAAACAATTAACCTTAATGTAATGTTTAGTATTAAATCAATAGTTACAAAATTTGCTCAGATCTGGTAGGTACTTTATCAATTGTTTTCTAAGAGAAAAAAAAATCAGAACACCTTTCTTTAGAAAACTCCTCATAAATAGTTATCTAGTAATTAAACGCTTATATATGTTTTTTTTGTTCCAATAGATTTGACGAATATGGTAATGTGGCTTTGATATACGTACTTTACCTACTATCTTAGTCAGGGGCGGATCCATAATTAGATAATGGGATGAGCTAATAAATAAATATTTTAGTGTACTTTTTTATTTATTTATTAAACATATTGGATCTACATAATATTTGGCTTAACGTAGAAAATAATAATTTATTTCCTACTTCTTGTTTTTCCTTTCACATAACTAACGGTATGATCTAGAATGAGAATCGTTTTGCGCAAGTGTATATTGATGAATTTTGTGAAATGTGCACAAATGTATATTGATGAAATTTGAGAAATAGTTGATATTCACATTAAAAAATAAATATTATGATATATTCGTAATACATATGAAAAAATCAGAAACTAAATTACTATTTCAAAAGATTATAAGATTTTTTTATACTAAAAGCACCAAAATTGTTAATATTTTTTTTACTTGTTTCTAACTAGGCGCTCATATAGTGAATTTTATTGAAAAGGAATGTTGTTGATGAGAAGAACTGGAAATTTGAAGGATTTTTTTTTTTTTTTTTTTAAATGGGATGCGCTTGAGGAGTAAAAAAGCAAAAGCTGAATTCTAAATGTAATAAAGAAATAGCTGGAATGGAGGGTAGAACTCAGTATCTCCACAACCCTAAAACGAAAACTCTTTCCACTGGGCTAAGCCACAATACAATAATATATACACACAGAAATATATGAAGAAAGCGAAAACTTGCACTCGGCTGGAGCCCAGCCCAGCCCAGCCCAGCCATGCTGATGATCCTCATAAATTAAAGATCTTAGTGTAAGTCATATTATTTGTTATGTTGGTATTATGTGATATTTACTGAGAGACGTAAGGAGCATGTATTTAAACAGTTCACACGCAACTTTCAGTTGCTCATTTGGCTTTGCATGCGAAATATTGTCCTTATGTATAATTGTTTTGAATTTTATTTTAATTTTAATATACCGTTGAGAATAGAATTTTCCTCCTACGGATATGCATTTTCACTTTAATGATTGTTTGACTCAAGTAGAAAAATGAAAAAGGAGTAGAATCAATTACTGTAGATGAGAGAATGGTAATAATCACAATAACTCATATGCGATCCGTCGCATGCTATGCGGCGGGCGCATGGTGCATGTAATAGACGCGCTAGCCGTCCATGCGCGGCGTGTGTATTACACGCGCCTGATTTTTTTTTTCTTCCTTTTTCCTATTTTCTGCCTTTACCTTTTTTCTTTTTTTTCTTTTTTTCAGCTTTTATTTTAATTTTTTTTTAAATCTACTTTTTTTTTTGTTTGCCTCTTCTTCTTTAGTCAAGTTTCGAGCGAGGGGAGCCGAAGGTCTCAAAGCGAACCGAAAAAGTCCAAAATGTTGCCCGCCGATTATCCTTATATTTGTAATTGGGGCGAAGGCGGAGCTGTAAAATCGGAACCGAAGGCAGAGACAAAAAAAAAACTGAAATTTAAAAAAAGAAAAAAAATGACCGGGTCAATGGATCAAATCCGGATTGACCGATCTGACCCGATCGCATGTGGAATGCAGCAGGTCACACAGGAGTCTCCCTCGTTAATAATAATGAATGTTACTTTGATTGCGTATTTGGTTTAATAATTGAAAAAATCACTTATAGAGAATTCTCTTTCCTGAAGAAAAGAGTTTTATTACTAGTCTAGTTTAATGGTAATATTTTACTAAGTTTGGGAAGGGCGCTGGTCACCAAACAAAGAGTATTTGATTTGTGTGCGTGTGTTAGCCTAGTGATAGTAAGATTAATGCCCGGGCAAAAAATTATGAGTTCGAGTCCTCCGTCACACGGCATTTAAATTTTCTTGTAATGTTGTTCAAAGAGTATTGGATTCACTTTACTAAATCCGTTTCCGGATCCCATAAAAAGCCCAACCATAGGCTGACTAACATTTGCTCGTATGATATTAATCAGATTCTAAATAAATTAATTTCTTTTTCACATGAACGCTTCCAAAAGCTTGATTAATGATTTTAGTTTGTAACTATCATATGATTAGAATTATCGTGATTTTATTAGTATACATATGCATTGATAAAATTATTGCCCATGTATCTAGATATTTAATTTATTTAGTTAGTTAAATCTGAAATAAATGTTAAAACAGAAATGCCGGAAATAAATATCAACCATCGATCATCCTTCCATCATTCATCCGACGGTCAGGACAGCTCATTCATCTTTCTCTCAATTGAATTCTGCCTTCGATTTTCCCCCTCTCTCGCTCCACAAGATGGAGGTGAATGGGATGGGAGAAGGCCTCACGCGATTCGGATGTGTCTGTGCATTACGCTCCTCCTTTTAGCCACCGTTACTCAGTCTTTCTACCTTCCCGGCGTGGCTCCCATGGATTTCCTCAACCTCAAGGTACCGTTAAAACTATGCCTGCACTTTCACTATATCTGTTTACGTCTCTCGATTATTTGCAATTTTTGTGGATCGTGTTTCAAATTATGTTATGTACATGCGTCTTGTTTCGAAATAGTAGTTTGAGTAAGATGATTGTTGATTTTTGCACCCGTTAAGCTTCAACCCTAAGAAATGTGAATATTATTGTAATTTGTAATTCATCAGCCATGCTTAGTTCTTCCTAATGGCTTTAGATTTGCTTGATGTATCTTCAGTTATTACTCGTTTCTGTTTGTTCTTCTAATAACCTGACCAAGAGAGCATGTTTACTTTGGTGGCATGTTTAATCACACCACAAAAATATTCAACAGCTATAAATACTCAGCGAATTATTGGTAGCATTTATTGTTGAGCAAGTTCAATATAGCACACTGGTTCTTAGTCTGTGAGTTCTCTCTAACAAGCACATTATATGTGAATTGTGATGGTGTAACTGTGTCATGTCATGAGATCTAAGATTTTGTTTACTAGCAGTATTGAAGTAAAACTTTGAAATTAATAATGAGCAGTATAGAATTGTTTTGACAGAAGTTCTGATGTCCAGGATCTGCAGACTATATGGTCTTTAAATTGCTCATTAGCAATTTAATCTTGTAACATGTTTGTCCAACACTTCATTACATCTTTTAAAACAAAAGGAAGAAGAAAAAGAAACGACATCCATGACAGAATGTTGGGAGTTTAATAATTTAGTAACTAATAGTGGAAAATGTGATGTTTTCGTGATCATACTTAATAGATAGATTGACAATGTCAACCTTTTTCTTTTTTTATGTATGCCTTGTCATATATTTGCTATAACCTCAATTAATTTGTTTGTTTGCCGCTGATGCAGGGTGATCTTCTCAAGGTGAAAGTGAACAAATTGACCTCGACAGAAACACAACTTCCTTATTCCTATTATTCTATACCTTACTGTAAACCAGAAAAAAATAGTTGACAGTGCTGAAAATCGTGGAGAAGTTCTTCGTGGTGATCGCATAGAGAACTCTCCTTATGTGGTAATTCACTCTTTCAGTTCTCGTGTCAAACTTTTTATATGATTTTCTAATCTGTTCATCTCTAAGATGATGAATTTTCTCCGGTTTCCTTCTAACACTTCGATGAACAAAATCAAGTAAAACTTGTTTCTTACTGAAGTTCATTTGTACAGTTTAAAATGCGAGAGCACAGATGTGCAACGTTGTTTGCCATACTGTACTGAGTGCCAAAGATGCCAAGGGACTGAAAGAGAAGATTGATGATGCATATCAAGTGAACATGTAAATTTTTTCAGGAATCTTATTGAGTTCTGTATCGAGGATAAATGGAATGACAATAAGCGTTTAACAACCTGCGATCCTCATGCAAAGAGCATATTGTAACTAGCTCTGAATCTCCTCAAGAGGTCAAGGAGAACATGGAAATTATCTTTACTTATGATGTGAAACTTTCAGGTAATTTTCCCCTCTTATTGCTGATTGAGGTTTGGTGTTTAAAAGTACGATTAAATCTCATGCTGTACTCCTATTGCTCCAAACCTCCTCTGTCGGAGAGTGAAGTCAAGTGGGCTTCTAGATGGGATACTTATCTATGCATGCCTGATGACCAAATTCATTGGTTCTCCTGTTGTGAATTCTTTGATGATTGTTCTCTTCCTTTCGGGAGTGGTGGCCACGATTATGTTGCGGACTCTCTACCGCGATATTTCTGTGTACAACCAGTTGGAGACCCTGGAAGAGGCTGTAGAAGAAACTTGGTGGAAACTAGTTCATGGGGATGTTTTCAGGCCCCCAACAAACTCAGATTTGCTTTGTGTCTATGTTGGAACTGGTGTTAGTTTTTCGGACGATGATCTTCGCTGCACTTGGTTTCCTCTCTCCTTCAAACCGAGATGACAACAATGCCTCTGCTATGGGTTGTCATGGGCTTGTTTGCTGGATATGCCTCAGCTCGTCTCTACAAGATGTTCAGGTACAGAATGGAAGAAAATTACTCTCCAAACAGCTTTTATGTTCCCAGCTGTCCTGTTTGCTATCTTCTTCATCTTGAATGCACTGATCTGGGGAGAGAAGTCCTCAGGGCTGTGCCACTCGGCGCCATGTTTGCATTGGTTGCATTGGTCGTCTTGCGTTCGGGATTCCAGTTCCACTCGTTTTTGTTGGCAGTTATGTAGGGATCATGAAGCCAACTATTGAACATCCAGTGAAAACCAATAAAATCCCTAGGCAAATACCCGAGCAGGCCTGGTACATGAACCCCGTTTTTTTCTTCATCTTAATTGGAGGCGCTCCCCTTTGGTGCAGTATTCATTGAGCTGTTCTCATCCTGACATTAATCTGGCTGCATTAGTTCTATAACATATTCGGTTTCCTGTTCCTCGTGCTGATCATCCTGATTGGGATGTGCGTGGAGATTACAGTCTTGCTTTGATATATCTAATTATGCAGTGAGGACTACTTACGGTGGTACAGTATTCTACCTCGTCCTTTATGCAGCATTCTACTTCTTTACGGGGCTCAACATCGCCAAACCTGTGTCTGGTGTTCTCTATTTCAAGTACATGCTGATTGGTTCGTATGCTTTCTTCGTGCTGACTGGTACAATTGGTTTCTACGCCTGTTTCTGGTTCACGAGGCTAATTTACTGGTCTCTGAAGATTGACTAAAGTTTCTAAAGGAAAGCGCATAATATTAACACCCCTCATGAGCTTACCTATTTGTTAGTTCATGCTGATTTCATTGGTTAGGTTCATGCTAGATTGCTAGTCAGCAGAAGCTGCAATGTGATTTTATTCTTTGTTTTGTTGCTAAATCATGTACAGTATGTAGAATGTTTGAGCTAGTCATGTACCCTACAGAGAGATTTTGTCATGAATTACATATAATTTGAAATTATAATTTCTGACCATTTGGCAATGAGGTTGCACTAGTTGTACCGTTGTTGCTCTAAATATAATTTTCGAAACACGAGTGAATTAAAGCTGATTCGAAAATCAGGTGTGACAAGCTTGATTTATAAAATATTGGTGGAATTCAAACTTGATAAGTTTGCATGTACAAATTCATTTTTAAGGGATATTGAGGAAGGTAATCTTAAAATTTGTTTTGAATGTTATATCTAATGATGTGGAGTTTGGTGGACTACTCGTTGCCACACCATAGAAGTACGTGTAGTGTACGAATTAGTAACAGTTTTATTTCTTTTAGTTTTGTGAAGGGGAATTAGTGCAGATTATAATTTATAATTAATGCCATTGTCAATGGGATTTTCTAACCAACCTCTTTGAAACCCTCAACGAATTTATCAAGTCATTTGTCTTACTGATGGCCTAAATCAAACTTATCAATATTGACGGATTTCGTAAGACACGTCGTATGGTTTAAATTTTTTAAAACGGGTCGAGATTTTTGATCCAAACAATCAAATAATAATAAAATTATAAATATGCCATTCAATATAAATCTTAACTTATCCCACAAATTTTGATTCATAAGACCATCTCAAACAAGTTTTTGAAAATTAATTATATTTTGTCTATAATTACAATCCTAAATTGAATTCAATTTTCAAATTAAAATTATTGCTTCAAACTCAAACTAGTTAGTTTCCAAGGCAATTTATTCACGATAAAATCAAACTGCTTTGTTTAATATAAATATAGTGGTAACCTAACTTGACCTTGAATTGTTTTTAAATAAGCCTTAAACCAAGTATGAGAGGAAGGCAGTGAGGGAAAGAGCGCATCTGGACGAAACACCATTAGGAAGTTGAACTAACTCAATCATCTTCCCAACAACCAAAGAAAACTAGTGTTATTTACTTCATCCAAACCCTATATAAACCATGATGCCCCAAGCTCCAAATATCATCCAACAAAGTGAAGATTTCAATTCAACAAAAAAACCTTCTTGATTCAACTATTTCCATCCGCAAACAATGGCATTTGCTAGCCACCGTTCCCTTTTCATATTCTTGCTCATCACTCTATCAACCATAACATGCAACACAAACCAAGTAGAGGCACGCCGCCTCTTGGAGTCGCCTGTGCCTGAGGTTCCCAAGCCCGAAATCCCATCTATACCAAAGCCCGAGCTTCCAAAACCTGAGATCCCAATATTGCCTAAGCCTGAAGTTCCAACAATACCAAAACCAGAGCTCCCGATATCGCCAAAACCTGAGGTCCCAACTTTGCCTAAGCCCGAGGTTCCAACACTACCAAAACCGGAGCTCCCAACATTGCCAAAGCCCAAGGTCCCGACTTTGCCTAAGCCCGAGGTTCCAACACTACCAAAACTTGAGCTCCCGACTCCGCCTAAGCCAACACTAGAAAAGGCTGAACTACCAAAACCGGAGATGCCAAAGCTCCCCGAGCTGCCAAAACCAGAGATGCCCAAACCAGAGACGCCAAAGCTTCCAGAATTACCAAAACCTGAGTTGCCAAAGCTCCCCGAGATGCCAAAACCAGAGATGCCAAAGCTCCCAGAGATGCCAAAACCTGAGATGCCAAAGATTCCAGAGGTGCCGAAACCTGAGTTCTCATCTCCGCCTAAGCCAACACTAGAAAAGGAAGAATTGCCAAAGTCTGAACTTCCAAAACCAGATATGCCAAAACCTGAGATGCCAAAGGTCCCAGAATTACCAAAACCTGAGTTGCCAAAGTTCCCCGAGCTGCCAAAACCAGAGATGCCAAAGCTTCCAGAGATGCCCAAACCAGAGATGCCAAAGCTCCTCGAGATGCCCAAACCAGAGATGCCAAAGCTCCCCGAGATGCCCAAACCAGAGATGCCAAAGATTCCAGAGGTGCCGAAACCTGAGTTCTCATCTCCGCCTAAGCCAACACTAGAAAAGGCAGAATTGCCAAAGTCTGAACTTCCAAAACCAGATATGCCAAAGCTCCCAGAGATGCCAAAACCTGAGATGCCAAAGGTCCCAGAATTACCGAAACCTGACTTGCCAAAGCTCCCCGAGTTGTCAAAACCTGAGATACCAAAGGTCCCAGAATTACCAAAACCTGAGTTGCCAAAGCTACCCGAGCTACCAAAACCAGAAATGCCAAAGGTCCCAGAGATGCCCAAACCAGAGATGCCAAAGGTCCCAGAGATGCCAAAACCTGAGCTCCCAACTCCACCTAAGCCAACACTAGAAAAGGCTGAACTGCCAAAATCTGAGTTGCCAAAACCAGAAATGCCAAAGCTACCAGAGTTGCCAAAACCAGAGATGCCAAAGCTCCCAGAGCTCCCAAAGCCAGAGATGCCAACTGTACCTAAGCCAGAAATGCCTAAGTTACCTGAGCTTCCAAAGATTCCAGAAGTGCCTAAACCATCTTTGCCAGTAGGACCCAAATCCCCTTGATTTTGTGTCGACATAGGAACACGTCATCAAGAATACAACTTCAGAGTTTGAGTATACAACAGAGGGAGGGATGATGATTTTATCAAGCCTACCTCTGGAATGATTGATTTATATAGTTGTTTGTCTGCTTTTCTTATTGTTATGCACTTTCTCCAGCTATTATTAGTATGATTGTATCTACCGAGTGATTCAGTTTGTAGTTCATCTACTACATATTCATGATTGTTTAATATTTGAATGATTATTGGTTTTTGTTAGTTATAAACCAACTCTATTTCACTATTCTTGTTCTCTACCAACATTCAGAAAAATGATTCAAGCAATCAAATTCTGAAAAATGTTTCAAACAATCAAATTCTGACCTTGCTAGTATTGTTTGGAGCATAACAATTTAACAAAGACAGACAATACTACCTTCTCAGAATGTGAATGTGTGTGTGTGTATGAGAGAGAGGGAGAGTCATGTTCTTCTATTGATAAACTAGTATGTCCTCCCCTGTGCAGGATAAACTTTGTATACAAATTGCAATAACAATTGAATTTGTTTTTAAAATAGATACCTTTTCGAATTTGACAGCAAATTTGATATCAAAACATTTTTGTAGAGGGACCACTTAAACATTTTAAATTACGGATGTTATTTTTTTGATTACTGTGTACGAAGGAAAATATGGAAAGTTTACTTAATTCAGATATTATTTATACAGAGAAAATTTTAAATGCACCATTTCAATGGTGCAAAATGAAAAATACACTACCACTTGAAAAATAATGAGAAATAAATCTTGTCAGATTTAGGCCCACGTTTGTACATGTTGTCGTACATTTTAGTCACATCTTGTTGACTCACATGTGAAGACTTTGTCGCCTAACACAAACACAGATTCGACCCATATTTTAATGTTGGCACCTGACATTAAATAATTCACCCTTTGACCTATTTTTTGCAGCTGTCGCTTCCCTACTTTCGACCCCCACCTCATATTTTATATCCCACATCCCCATCCCGCTTGTAACTCTTTCATCCCGCCCCACTCGCTCTACTCTCTTAAGACAAATCCCGCTCCACTCTCTTCTTTTTGTGAAGCAAAAAATTCCGGCAGCAACATCGTGAAGTCGAAGGTCCATTTTGACCTCTTTTTTTCCACATTATAGCTAATTATGGAGAGGTAAGTATTTTTTATTTTTTCATGCATTCGAATTTGAATCTGAAATTTCATATACTAGTTGATAAAATTATTTACGATCTATATATGTAAAATCACGCTCGATATAGCGCTAAAAAATATTACATCCCGCTCGAGCGGGATATGTCATAACCGAGCGGAAAATTCTTTATTCTCGTATTTAATAGTGTGTAACCTGCCCTAGATCCCTAATTTGCTAAATTGTTCATGTTTCGATTGTTTAATGTTGAATATATACTAATAATTGTTCGTTTTGGAAGATTGTTGAATTTTTTGAATGTGTAATTTACGCGTAATTTATCCCTTAATTTTCACATGTTAATTACGTTAAATCCCGCTCGATAAATTCTTGGTGGCTTAAATCCCGCTCGAGCGGGATATAGTTTAACCGAGCGGGATATTGTTATTTAATTGCCGAAATTATTATGAATGCTTTTTATGTCATTTCCCGCTCGTTGTTGTCAGATTTGGCTTGATATCTCGCTCGAGCGGGATTTGTTAATCTCGAGCGGGAAATTGTTTAGTGAACTGTTTAATATTGTTTTGAGTTTGATTTAATTATTTGTAGTTTAATTTAAATTTTTAATCGTGCAGATTATTTTCAAGAGGCCCGAGACTATTGACCGGAAGTCCACGGTTAGCACGTTCTACAGACACAGGGTTTTAGAAGACGTTCAGTCTACATTGATGGCGGTTGGGGGACAGGATCTCCTGGAGGGTGGCTTGAAGGTTGTTTTGGCCACTTTACTTACTGGCAGTCGGGGCATAAGTGCGGTATGGGCGTGCATCACGTATTGTCCCGACAGATTCTGGTTCAATGGGGCGAGCCACACGACATGTGGTTTCATATCAACGGGGCGAACCTTCGTTTTTCTTCTGTAGAGTATGCCCTTGTTACCGGATTGTCATTCGGCTCGTCTGATTTCCGACCTTCAGACAACCACGACTTACGGGGTGTGCAAGTGTATCGGCGATTTGCCAACGGTGTGCCGATTAGTGTGGGGGACCTCCTCGATCGGTTTTATATGAGGCACGTGACAAATCAGAGTGGACAGTTGTACCTGCAGGTCGCGCACGTGTTAGTTCTGTATATGTTGCTGTTTAGTCTTGAGCAGAAGAAGTTTGTTACGGATTGGGTGTGGAAGTTGGTGGATGATCTGGACGCATTTTTTTGGTTTCCTTGGAGCGCATACACGTATTTGCATCTGAAGCACTACGTGGACAATATGCAGCAGACGAAAAAGTATCACTTCTACGGTGCAGCCTGGGCTTTCCACGTTTGGTCGTTGGAGGTGCTGCCAGACTTAGCCGCTGCAGTTGCGGTCATTGATAACCCGGATGCACTGCCCAGATGTCTTAGATGGAAGTTCAAGAAGTTAAGTGGAACAGAGCTTCAACCATTATTTTCTTTGTAGGTAAATTTTAATTTCTTCACTGTATGTATTTTTTTGTATTTTTTTTATAATTGTATTTGTATTTGATAAAATCTTATGCGCTGCAGGTTGGTCGATTCAACCCTTTTGTACCGGATGATGCTGAAATGGAGACTTTCTATTTCCGGTCCAATCAGTATCCAAATGCACTTGGAGTGAGCTTTGTAGTGTCGCGCAATCCGTTACGTGCAGGGGAACAGTTCCCCGTCAACCACGCCAGACCATAGTAATTGATGATGAAGACCAGGAAGAGAGACCTCCTCGAAAGAGAGTACAGAGACAGCGGGGTCAACAGAGGCAGCCTGTTACAAATGACCAGCGAGAGGCCGAGGCAGAGGGAGAGGCAGAGGCAGAGGATCGTGATCCTGAGTACAGAGAGCCACCCCGCCGTCCAAAATACGGAAAGCGTGTTCGTCAGTCAGTATCTTCATCCTCCAGTGGTGGGGCCGATCACGTCCTACGGTCCAGTGATCGACGCTGGATTCGATCAGAGATTGCTTTATCAGAGGATCGCATTGTAGAGAAAGTGGAGCGGAGACTATTCTCCAAGCTCAAATCTTAGATTGAGGGCTTGTTTGACAAAGCCCGATGTGGATCTACACGCCGATCCCCTGGACGTCAGCCCACCCCGTGGTCCATGCCTATACAGTCACCATGCCGCTCAGTGCGAGACCCTGCACAGGGCCAAGGCCAGGAAGACCAGCGCCGCTCCTCAGTGCGAGACCCTCCCAGGGTTCAGGGCCAGGAAGGCCAGCGCCGCTCCTCAGTGCGAGACCCTCCCAGGGTTCAAGGCCAGGAAGACCAGCGCCGCCCCTCAATGCAGCATCATCATCCACATCACACGGAGGAAGATACTTGTACAGCTCGTCATTCCATGCAAGCGGAACGGTTTTTGTCGCCGCATTGTCCAGCTCGTCATTCCATGTACGAGCCTGGATCGTCGAGTGCAATGTTCAATCAGTACGGTATTTTTATGCAAGAGGGAAATACCAATTTCAATGCATTGTGGGAGTCTCTTACCACGATATGTAATAATTTCACAGATATTAGATTATGCAATGTTATGTTTTACGTAAAATATTGATATTTATTTTGTTTGTGTAGGGCCACGGACAGAGTTTTGCACTCAATTGACAATCGATATTGTACCTCAGGCCGGAGAGACAATGATCGACATCTACGAATTGATATCCGCCCGAGTACGTACAACCAGACCATATTCCTCCGTATTTGATAATAAAATAGTGATCCATCTACACAGAAGTTAAACACATAACAATTAATAAAAATAACACAAAAATATGAAATTCCGCTCGCCAACCACACAAATTTTCCGCTCGAGCGGGATCTGAATTCACGAGCAGGAATTGCTGTTTTCGAGTGGGAAATGATATATGTAGATTTTAGAATTTTTTTGAGTCCTAATATACAAAATCCCTCTCGGTAGGCCTAAATCCCGCTCGAGCAGGATTTAAATTCACGAGCAGAAAATTTCAATTTCGAGCGGGAAATGATAAAATTCACTTGCTATGTAATCTATACGGCATTCATATAAATTTCAATGTTTTGATTATTAAAGAGTTTGATTTTCGAATTTATAACGTACAATAAAAATTAAGTAGACACTAGAGGAAAATTATAAGAGAGGAAAAATATCTCAAATGATGAATTTGAAAGTATGTTACTTGAAAGATTGTTGCCCACTATAGAATGTGATGAATTTCAAATGATGTTATTTGAAAGATTATTTTACACTTTCGAATGTGATGAATTTGAAAGGATGTTATTGTAGGTGTGTAAAAGAGGCGTGTGAATGGTAAAGTTTATAGAGTTGTCAATGCTATACAGATTTTTATCCGCATTTCACGTGAAAATGTACTGTCTTATGTCTGCACAAGCAAATAAATCCATGCCAAACACCAATCAGCCATCATTCTGTACATTGACCAGCTTTCTGCCATTTTCCGCTCGGATAGAACAATTTCCCGCTCGACACGTGTCAAATCCCGCTCAAGCGGGAAATATGATCCCGCTTGAGCGGGATTTGACACTTGTCGAGCGGGAAATTATTCTATCCGAGCGAGAACTTCATTTAGGTTCGTTTAGTGTCTATTCAAAAAATTTCGACTGAATTTAGTACCTAATTAATCCCGAGTAGTGATATATAAAATAATTAAATTATATAATTATTGACTAATGATTGTCAAATAATCACATAATTATCACTAAATCATTGCAATGTCATATACTTTATATCACATCTCTTACATATGTGTAAGAGATGTGATATAAAGAGCTTGACAAGATGACATATTATATTTGAAATATTCAAAATGGTGTAAAATTCATTGTTTTTGGGAATGTGGTGTATTTTTCATTTTTACATTGGCAAAATGTGCATTTTTATGGATTATCACTTATTTATATTGATCACATATTTTATACGCCTAAAATTATTTAAAATTTTAAAATATTTATACTTCCATGTCAATGTACGATGAATTCATTTACTTTTTTAGAATGACTTGGAAAAACATAAAATTTTCAAAATAATGACCTTTGATTTTTCATAAATTGTTTTCGAAAGACTTGGAAATATATTATATTATATTATATTATATTATATTATATTATATTAGATGACAAAATATAAAGTAAGTTTTACCCACTAACAAATAAGTTCCATGGCGGCCAAATAAACACCAAGCATATATCTATACAATAAAGATGTTCGACCATATTAGAGGCACCCACATGGTGACGTTTTAGTAAATATAAATAATATAAGTAAATTAATAGCTCCTACAATTAATGTTTGAAAGCTATTTACATAACCACACTTTCCCTTGTGTGGGTGAGTTGGCCTAGGTCTTAGGTTCCAGTCCATTATAATGCGATATTTAAATTTAATTATTGTTGCTTTAAAAGAAGTACACTTTCCCTCCTTTTCTGTTTTTCTATTGAGATAATATGCTATATTAGTGTATTGAGATTCCCCATTTCAAGTTCTCTCCAACTCATAGTCTCCCCCATCATCTCTCATCCTCTTTCTTTCTCTCGTGAATCACAAGGGTTTTATGTATTATGTAATACTCCCTCCTGTTCTGTAATATGCAGTCCAAATCTTCAATGGAGTCATAGGAAGTCACCAAGTAAAAACAACAAATGTAAGATCTTAACACCCACAAGGACAAAATCTCTTGTACAAGTTTGCACCATGCAGATGCCCGACCCGACCTGCCCCAACCTAGCGCGTGAGATTCATGCGCGCGCTTCCACGAGCGGCGCTGTATCTCACACGCTACAGTTTTTCTTTTTTCTTTTTTTCAGATTTTTTCCCCTCTTTTTTGTTGTTTGCCTCTTTATTTTTTTATTTGCCGCTTCTTCTTTGGTCAAGATTCAAGCGAGGGGAGCCGAACGCCTCGGAGCGAGCAAAAAAAAATCCAAATTATTGTCCGGCGACTATCCTTATATTAGTTTTCGGAGGCAGAGCTGTCGAAGGCTCCACCGGGAAAAAAAAAACTCTGGAAATAAAAAAAATATATGGAAAAAAAAGGCATGTGAGACCGACGCGCAGCACTGGATCTCACGTGCGGGTCAAGCGGGGCGCGTGGGGCGGGTCGGGTCAAGGTCTATCTGCATAGTGCAGATTTATGCACAGGAGTGCATCTCCACCCACAAGTGCCTGCAAATGCTAGTTGTACCCTTTATTTATTTTTTATCGCAACCTGTGCACCATGAATGAATCTATACTTGTTTCCTCTCAAAATCCAAATTAATCCCTATTGAAGTTGCCGCCTAATCTGAAGAAAGTAAAGCTTCTCGTCTCTCCTCATCAATGTACGCTTTGATATATATTCAGTAATTAGATTACAGCCTCAGATGTGCTCATTCATCTGCATATGCGCGACATTGGACGTGACAGATGCAGTGTGTGTGTGTGTGTGTGTGTGTGAGAGAGAGAGAGAGAGAGAGAGAGAGAGAGTCGTGTTCTTTTATTGATAAATTTCTCATTTATAAATCTTATATGGAATTAGTTTTTACAAACAGTTACATAAACTAATCGATGGAAACATACTTGTTACTCAGATAGGAAAGATATCAAACAGCCATTTCAGCTTCCCTAACATCTGTAGGAATTCCAACATCCATCCTCATGGTTGGTTTGTACTGCTCAGGCACAGCAGCACCAGCTTGTACACATAATTCAACCACTGCAGGGGCCTGCCCATAGAAGTTCCTAAGCTCCCTCTTTATAGGTTGATTAACATCCGGCACATGCCACACGTATCTGGGGGGAATTAAGTCGTCAAGAACTGCTGCCTGCCATCCGTGTTGCCCATTACGCTGCTGGTGCTTATGAGCTCCGCAGTTCTGGGCTCTGTGTCCGCTTCCGCCTATGTGCACTTCAGGACAATAACCGCATGCCCTTACAGGATACAGCTTCATTAACCTCAGCGCTCCACTCCTCATTTCTTCCCATGCTATGAGTGTTTCCTCAGCAAGCAACGCTATATCTTCTTTGCTGGATGGTGGTACGATCTCATAATCTGGGATTTCAGCCAATATTTCTGGCTTTGGAGCTTCAGGGTCGGGGTCGGGCAACTCACTTTCATCAGCATCAACAAACTCCCTTTTTCCAATGCGTATGACAGGTTTTCTTCTTCTTTTGGTGGGATATTCGGGCAAGTCTACTCCTGCTTGAATGCAGAGCTCAACTACTGCAGGAACTCGTGGGACAGAAAATCTCTCATCGTGGGTAATACGATTCCCGAGACGATCATACAGGTGGTAGGCCTCAAGAGGTACCAATATGTCCTCAAGAACTGCTTTACCCCATTCATGAGCACCTTTACGAATAGAAGACCGTGGTCCTCTGCAAGACTTGAAAGGATGAGCTATGGGACCAATGTGAATTTCATTACACCACCTGGAAGAATTAGAGATAACTGTTAAGAGAAAATCAGAAGTTTAAAACAGTACTAATTCTTGGAAGATGATCAATCTCAAATTACAACGACACCATCACAACTGAGATTATTTAATGCAAAAACAAGATGAAAGAAAAAGAAAGTCCAAATGTGCCTATTTATTTTAGTTTGAGATATAAAATGAGTCCAAATCTCAGCAGTTGTAACGAGAAGATGCATAATAAACTCAGCATCAGGTAGAGAATTACTTGCAGGCATTGACAGGCATCACTTTCAGAAGTTTCTTCAGATTATTAATTAATGTTGTTCTCGCATTCATCACTCTGTATGCAAGAGGAATTAGTCTTCTAACCACCAACCCTCGTTTTGGAGGCGGGACAGGTCCTCTCGGTTGGTTTTTACTATTTTTCAACCTCTCCCTGGCATTCCGCCGTAACTCAATGACAGGTATAGGAAATGGTTTCTTCTCCTTTTTAGAATAATATCGAGGAAAATCTGCATTTTGAGGATGATTGCATTTAACGAATAGAGCTCGAAAGTTAGTTGACTTCTCTGACGAGGTTCGTAAGTTCAATTGGCTGAGTCTATTGCATGTGCTCTGCAAGAGGAAAAAAAACCTCAATCAGTAGTCTCTTCACACATCTGAAGTGAATCAGAAGCACCTTTACAAGTACAAGTACCTTAAACGAATCGAGTGAACTAAGACCTTGCCACACGCTACTCTTCAGAGAGTCAAACTCCTGGCACGTCCTTTTACCATGCAAAAAAGGAGTTATGCTGAAATGAGAATGCAGACACCCAGTGTCCATTCCTAAGAAAAAGAAGAAACTATTGAGTAATGAGGCATTCACTAGACAATATTGTTTATGCATATTAGATGTCAAGTAACTCCTAAAATAATCACCATTACAAAAGACAACTTCGAACATCGAATGTGATTATAAGGGAACAGGCTATTGAGAGAAATAAAAGTTCTAAAAACAGTATCAATGAAGCATAAAGTTAAAAATTAATGGCAATTGTAGCAAATAAGAGTGCCCAATATCACAAATTTCGTAACCATATTCCCAGATACAACATCATAAAAGGAACTGAATCGAGCTTTAGTTGATGAAAATACTTGAAACATGTGGCTTCAATTTTTCAAACCTTGAACCAAACCTGATCGAAATACCCAAAGAAATGGAAATAAACATGATCGAAACAACCAAAAATTGCATCCCTGATAGGCTTCAATGGATAACATTGAGGAAAAAAGCAAAGTTGGAAGCTGGAACTATAAAATTTCAGCTTTCTAAAATGGCCCTCGTAAAACCAAAGACACTTTGCCCCAGTCTCCCTCCTCAAACCAAACAAGAATTCAAATGTAATCATGTTCTAAACAATAGAATCCATCTCAAAGCGGTACTACTATAATAACAATACACCAAAGCCCCATTTTAGTATCCCTCTTTGCAACTCTACCATACAAAAGCCGAGCCAATGTCAGAAATTTGGGGAGAATATCCACAAAACCAATTCTTCCTTATTCCTAATCATAATTTCCATCACAGGCACTTCCAAAGATGGTAAATGAGAAATTAGCTACCCATGAATGCAGTCAAATACAACAGTATGAATGAGTATGGTATTGCGATGTGTAAGTTTTTTGCAAAATACTCACCCAAAATGTGGAAGCTCAGCCGGAATAGGCGTAGCGGCGCGGCGCGGCGCGGCGCGGCGGGGGGTGGTGATGGATTGATTGCAAGGAAAAGAATGGGCGAGAGAGAGAGAGAGAGAGAGAATGTAAGGATGTTATTGAATAAGCAGCCTAGATAGGATACATCATATCACCACTTTAACGGACATTTCAACCTACCCCCACCTCTATATGCATCCCATCCCTAATCTGCTGCCATGTGCCATCTACAAAGTCAATCCAAAAAAAAAAAAAAATACGAATGAAATACAGTATACTTAATTATGGTTGTATAGTTAATTAAGTTTTCAATTTTTTATTATTTTATTACTGTATCTCTTTCCTTCGGCAGCTTTTCTGATGTTGCACGAAAGCTCCGCCTCTTCATTCCCCCTCCCCCAGAAACGGCACCGCCATCCATTCTTCTCCGCCTTCTTTGAATCCCCCTCCACCGCCAAAGATTAATCCGAAATTTAATCGTTCTTCTCCGCCATCTTCCGACTCGCCTCGTCATCCATCCAGTCTCCTCCGCCATCTTCCGACTCGCCTCGTCATCCATCCAGTCTCCTCCGCCTCCCTTCCTCCTCCATCTTGTTTCCTCCGTCGCGGTTTCCGACTCGCCTCGGAGTCTCCACCGCCTCCGCCTTGGTTCCTCTTCCCTACCTTCTCCATCGCTTTTCCTCCGCCTTGCTTCCTCCTCCCGTCCTCCACATCCGCTCCTCCTCCATCATGTGACGACGGTGTCGCTGACTCTCTCTCCCGCGATTTCATCTATCCATTATCACCGGAGTGCACATTGGCCACAACAAGTTTGGTAAGTTTTCATATCAGTAAATAAATATTTGATTTATGTTTGGCGACCTGTATTTCTAAATACTTTGTTTTTTTGTTGATACACTCTAATCAGGGATTTAGTCCAAGTATATTGAAGAATCTCGCATAATTGCCAACTCTCTAACCTATTTCTTTGCTATCCTTTAAGGCGTCAGCTTAATGATCATGATGGTAAGTGTAATTTTTTGTGATTATTTTTTAATTATTTGTTTTGGAAAATATCGTCATTTTTATTTTATGTAGTGTAAGTCATTATAATCTAGTTGTTGTGGGCTTCGAATCGCACGAAAAGTTAGTGTTGATGTCGATATTGTTTAGAATTGACTGTTAAATTGTATGAATTCGGAGTTTTAGTACAAAAACTTAAAATACCAGAGATGCAAATTCAAATTATCTTATTAGACGACCCCAATATTATACTTTGAGTCATGTTATTCTACATTATGCATAAGTTGGAGATATGTAGATCAGCATTTTTGCGAAATGAGTATTTTTCCGTTAATTGATTTAGCAAATTAAGTACACAGTAATGTATTTAATTTATGTACGAATGCCTTTATGATAACAGCAATGTGACTATTAAAATTGTATAATTCCGTAAATGAATGTGAGAGGTAATGTTATATGATTAACAATCGAATGAGATGATTTTGTAATAAGGCATTTACAATTAAAAAAGTGTACTAATTTGTTTTCCGTTGTCACTAATAATACGAAAAGATTAATTGAATTGATGAAGTATAGGAAAAATCATATGCTTTGAATATTATTTAACTTTGTTTAGGTAATCAATAATGGAAAAGGAAAAAAGAAGAATTGAAGTGATATGTTGACTCACATGTGTGTGAAAAGATAGTAGAATGTATAAGCAAAATATAATGTACGTGAATTTGAGGTTAAATCTGAGAATTACATATAACAATTGGAAATGTAATATATCGTAGGTACTCTATAATATAATGGCCTATGCCATTATTATTGATCATTAAAATAAGAATCATTGTAATTTAATTAGGGATAACACGAGAAATAAGTAATGTTGAGTGACTTATATATCTTTCCTAGGCTCTTTATGCTTAAAATGTGAATGTCTTATTCACTTAGCCTCACATACATAGTAAATAACATTGAAACTTCAGTTGTATTTGCTCGATGGAGTTCTCCTATTCCTTATTGGGAGTCACTGAAGTGAGGGTAAAAACCAGTTGTAGTGTAATTGTTTTAGTTCTGAACTTCTGAATTATATAGCCTCGAAATGCAATAAATTTCGAAAGAGTTGAATTCGTTGCCATCAAATATGCTATTGTACCATGTAATATATAAATTAATTGAGAGAAAGTCATTAATGTGTAATTATGATATTATTTATAATATATAATTGGCAGAAAGATATTATACTCTATTGTATAAATAATCGAAATAAAACCAATATAAAATGGAAGGCTGGCCTTGCTATTATATTATGGCATGATGGAATGATAACGATTTGATTTGATTAATGATTTATATACCTTTAAATGTTTGTTTTCTCACCCCCATTTATTTTTATGTCAATTTCAACTCATACGGTGTACTTTGTAACGGTTGTAGATTATATTATTTTTTTGAAACCCTATTAACGGTTTGTGATTAATGTAAGAATAGTTTTTTGGTGTGGAAAATGAGGAATATGAATAACAATCTACTTACCTATTACAAATTAGATGTTTTATTATACAATTACACATTGCAATCTTTAGTTGTCGACTTAGAATTGTTGATAAACTTGGTTATAGGAAATATGAAAAATGGATTTATGAGATACAATCTTCCTTGTCTTGTTGATATTTTGGTGGCATGATAGTTGTGTTTTTTCATTGAAGGTTTTTTTAAATAGTGTTCAATTTTTTTTAATAATTGCTTAGTGGTTACCTGCATTTCCATATTTTTATTTGATTAAATTGTATTTTCTGAATTTTTTTAGTTTTTTTATCAACGGATGGTATATTGCAAAATTTGAATATTGTGTTTTCGTGGGATTTATGTATGCATGTTAATAGTACTCATATTATATATATATATATATATATATATATATATATATATATATTATTCTTAAATTCATATATTTTGTCATTATAAAAATGGCTGCACCTAGGGAATTTGTAGAACCACCTTACTGGTTTAAACAATATATTTTGCTTCGAATATGAGTGAAAGTTATTATTTTTTTGTCTGCGTATGTAGGGTAGTTTTGAGAAGAATATTGAAATAAGAACGACGAGCAATTTAAAGTAATTAATGAAGAATTTTAAAATACACCGTGGATTGTATAATGTAAGAGACCATTATTAAACTAGAAGTACACTTGTACCATTATTTTATAATGAATTAGATACGAATAATATAATTGATTATTAAAGTTGTGGTGGTGTGTAATATAAATGAATTTACAATGTTATGAAGAAGTAATTAAGTGTGGATGGTGGTTAATGACAAATTTTACATATATGGTCTTCATTTATTTTGCTTTTTGGACATGGTGTGATATATTTTTTATTTTTATTTAATTTTTAACTTGGACGTATAAAAATGGCGACCATGTGATTGTTAATTTAGGCTTCTTTTATTTGCCTGGTATTTACATGGTCACCGTTTTATTTGAGTGCAGCTGGAATTGTGAATTCGAGGTGTGCGTTGTCTGATACTGCTAATCTAATAACATCACATCTTTCCGGTGATAATCTTGAACAGTTTAAAAATTCTTGTTTTGGTCCTTTCTTGGAGTTACCCGAACTTGAGTTTCGGGGGTGTCTTGCTTACTTGATGATACTCCACATATGTGATCCGAACATTGTACAAAAGTCGGCTTGGTTTAAAATTCGTGGTGTGGAATTTGAGTTTGGACCCGAGCAGTATTTCATGGCCACAGGACTTAAATTTGGCCATCCTGTAGATGTGCCGCTTACCTCTACACTTCATAGTGATGTATTTGGCAGCCGTGATGTGGTTAGAAGTATTGATCTAAGGAATCGATTCTATGATGAGATTGGCCCAGATGGTGTTGCTCGTAGTGAGTTGAGCCTGAAGCTTGCGTATTTAATTTTTATCGCTGATGTTTTATTAGGTTCTACGCACTCTGGTAGTAACAGAATTGATATAACATATCTCCATGTAGTAGATGACCCGATATTGTTTGAGAAATATCCCTGGGGTCTAGATTCATACAAGTTGTTAGTTGACAACTTGTTTAAGGCGAATAAGAAAATAAGGAGTGACCTGATGGAACACGAAAGAAAACCCACGGTCAATCTGTATGGATTCTGCCCTGCTCTGCTTACATTCATTTACGAATGTATGCCCTTTATTGGTTCATTATGTACGCAAATTATTCGCGGAAGGGAGTCTGCCTTTCTGCGTATTGTGCGTCGGCAGGTCCTTCCCAAGCTCCGGTACAAATTGCTTAGGAATTTTTTTCAGATTGGCTCGCACCCCTTTGAATTTGTGAGTATCTTATTCTTGATTGTTATTTTTTAAATTCATTGAAAGTTAACTCAACCTATTTATCTAAGTTTGGATTAATTGCCATTGTCTATTTTGCAGGAAAAATTAATTCCGTCTCCGTTTGAGGAGTCCTTACTTTCGATTGAGCGTCCCCATTTTCCTAATACCACCGACATGGAATGGGGTCCAGTCCCCGCTGAATTGGCAGAAGAGGTCGATATAGGTGAATATTTTGAACTTGTTCGGCATTTATACCTCAAGATGCACGAAACTAATGAACTTTCGCATGAAGCCTCAGCACAATCCTCTGACGAAGAAAGTAAGGAAGCCTCACATGAAGGGTCACCTGAAGCCTCACATCCAGCTGTTGCCCCAGCCTCAGTCGAAGCCTCACATGAAGACTCACAATTTCATCCCCGATCTCATAATTCACAGGAATATTCCGAGGCCCCTCCTACGCCTCCTACTAACTATTCGGAAGATGAGGTATTTGTGATTTTAACTCACATTAGTGGCCTTCCCTTATTTTCTATCGCAGCCCCGATGTATTCTTATTTGTTTTTGTTCCTGCAGATTCATGAGTCCGCTGAAAACAGAGCTAACGCTATGCTATTGCTGTCAAGAGTCCACCGTAATCAACGCAAGGCGTGGCGGGGTATTAAGACAGTGATTAGGGTACGTATTTTTTTAATTATACATGCACATCAGATGGGTTTATAGTAGTTTATAGTTAAGAAAATCGAATGATTGGTGGTGCAGCTATGTGAAGACGTTGAGCGTGCTTCCAAAGTTTTGTCCGAGTTGAGTAGAATACAAGGCTATCAACGGAAGGCTAAGGCCGGTATTAAGAGGGTAATGACAGGAATAAAGGTAATATGGAAATTTACATAATTATTTTTACACCTATACAAGTTCCCAAAAATTGATCATTTCTGAATCAGGTATTTGAAGATGCCGATGGAAATTCCCAATTAAGTTTGTTGTTGTCTAAGAGCCATATCAATCAGTTTAAGGCGTCACGACATGTCAACAGTCTGTTAAAACTTCTGGGGAAACACAGTTGTCAAATACCTGCCACGGTGGAAGCCGATTCTACCAACTTTACATGTGCGGAAACCCGTTCCCTTTCCCCAGAGCATATGCATGTATTTGATGTTGCTAGCATGAAGCCAACTGGTGCGGAAACCCGTTCCCGCACGCGAAAGCGTGCTTGTGAAAGCACTGATTATCGCGTGAAGAAAAGGAAACGCGGGTGTCCACCGAAGCATAAAATACAAAGTAGTGATGCTGTAGTACATGTGGATGCCGAAAAGTCACCCCGTACCCGTTCTTGCAAGCGTCGAGCGTCTATTGGGGTTGTTTTAAGGTCGACTCCTCTTTCTCCCTTTGCCAAATTCAGTAAGTGGCATGCCGATGCGAAGTTCAATAAAAAGTAAGTGTTATGTATTTCTAAAAACACTTTAAATAACAATTTTTTGTGGAATTATTTTTTAAACATTCTGAAAGTCTATATCGTGGCCATGAGATGCAGTCCCGGTGAGCTTAGGATTCCCATACACTCTCTCGACCCGCTGCATTGGGACGAATTTGATAGGTTGTTGAACGAGCAATCATGCCTATCTGATGGAGTAAGTAGTTGACATTACGATTTTTAAGTTAATTTCAATTTCTTGTGATACGAAGTAATGTGTCCCATTTTTTATTTTGTAGACCATCGATATGCTGCTGAATCTCTTACTTTTCAAGGCTGCCCGTTCGCCCCAACAGTTTCAGTCCCGGTGGACCTGCCTCCAAGCCCACCCTATGGTAATTTTCTGTATTTCTATTTGTTTATGCTATTTTTTGTATTTAAAAATTGCAGTAATTAGTTTGACCTAGTTTTAGCGCAAGTTACTACTTGGTCGTGACGAGGCTGTCCCACTGTGGCTTAAATACGTCTCGGGCCTACTCCCATCGGAAAGGAAGGTTGCATGGTTTGATGTTGATGTGGTATATGGAGTAGCACACGTTTTTGGCAATCATTGGGTTGCGTATGCAATTCATTTGAAGCAGGAAAAAATCGTGTTGTACGACTCCATCTACGGAGAAGATTCATTTACAAAATTGTCGGAAGCCATGTCGTATATCACATCATTCATTCCTTACCTAGAGATCAATCATGAAATAGAGTTGTGCGTCGTAGGAAATCATCGGCGAAGCCCTATTCCGTGTTTTAAGGAGAGGTGGGATGTTGAGGTGTTCGAGCAATCTCCTCAACAGAGCAATTTGCACGACTGTGGGATAATTGCCGTTAAAGTGATCGAGTGTCTAGCCTCAGGCATGCCATTTGAGGATGTCGAGTGGAGTGACAACATTGGTTTACGAAAACAGTTGTGTGTTGATCTTTGGAATCTGTCGGATATGGCGGCGACCAGCCACGTGCATTGAGTGCCGTGTTAGGGCTTTCTTCTGTTCCTTTTGGCCAAAGTTTGATATGTGAATATCCACTTGAATTCTATACTTATTTTTGAAACATTTATAGACACCAGTTGAATTATTGGTTCCCCTATGTTGTATAATTATATTGTAGGTGCAAGTAATTATTGAAGATGATCAAGCCTTTTTGAGCAGGATGTTGCATTTCATATATCTTGTTGATAATGAATGAGTGTATAGGTGCAAGTTGTCATTCAACATATTAATATTTGATGATGCCTTTTGTACTTAAATAATAATACACCACTGTGTGCTCGTTGCTTTAGGCTAATGGTGTTCGAACATCTTGTAGTGCAGCTATTTTGGAAACTGTACATGAAAATATTCCAATTTATTGCACACAAATATTGTAGCAACATATATGAATAAAATTTAAGAATAATGTTGCCGAATTCATATTCCAATTTGTAGTGTAAACTTTCCTGTCGTTTCTACTACTAAATCTTTACAAATATCATCTTCAATGTTAAATCATACCTAAATAAGTGAATGCAAAAGACACAACATAGCATTTAAAAAAGGGAGTAATAAATTAACATGTGCGTTATTATACACCGTATTTTCTTATTAAAGCACAATAAAAAATGAAAGTAATACAACCGCAAATTTTGTGTAATAGTATAACAACATAACATATACTTGTCTTTTAATAAACTACAAACTGTTTCAATAGCCGTACTTGTAAATGATAAAAGGTAAGTGACCGTGAATATTTTCCCGTCGTTTTTAATTGCAAATACTCTTTGCCCTCTATATTTTTCCGTACATTATATAAAAAATAAAATATGTTTCATAAAAATAATTGGTTCTTTTTCCTAATTATTGCTTCTTTGTTTTTGAAAAATATAAATTTTTTCCACAATGTATGATAATTGGGGTGCATTCATTTTTTATGATGTTTCAGGGTAACTAAGTGACCCTAAATCATTTAGGTTTTTTTGTAGTTTACTATCCTACATTATTTTTGTAGGAGCCAAGAAACAGTTACGTTCCAAGAAAAAAAATTGACGTTTTTAAGAGTACCCTAACTTGTTGCATCAAATAGGCGTACCGAACGAGATTTGAGAATTAAAGACAAAAAGGAATATTTTGAAACCAATTAGTATGATAATAATATTTACCATGTTGTACGATTTAATAGTTACATTATCACAACATACAATATAGTGATATTGTATTAATTTTTAATTCGTAATATTTTTGAATTTACATAAATGAGAATGAAGACACGCGGAGGTGTGCCATAAGGCCATAGTCGTTTTCGTTTATATAATAACTACGTTATAACCCGTTGCAAATCCATGATATATCACATTTCCATAAATTATTCTCAAAATCGATGTAAGCTATGTATAGTGGTGGATCGTTCTCATAGTAAATGTACGATATCTCACACTGTTTAAAAGAAGAATATTTTTTTTTAAGAATGTGTACATGACCCCAATTCGTATATTATATACGATTTCAATATAAAAATATAAAAAGTTTATCATTAAGTGTTGGTTAGGAATTGAACCGTCTATTATCAATATTTATATTGGGATTTGAATATACAATATTTTGGGTAGTAAAATTTATACTCGAAGATTTATGAAGAAATATATTTGTTTCTAAATAAACACGTGGCGTGAATTCATATATATTTCATGAATTCATTACGAATTTAATATGTACTTTTTACATAAATTAGGGTCATCGGTTTATATTATGTCGTGAGAATCAATATACATAGCGGTGCATGTATATTAACTTCATTATATGCGAAAACTATATATATACATATACATAAATTTATTTCATATTTTTGAATATAATATAAATTATGAGTACCATGGATATGTTTTTTCAATATCTCATATCTATAAGATCTGGTTGCCAAATATTATATAACTATATAAATGTAAATATGACGAATATTTATTTAAAAGTGCATACTACACTTATTTATATGTATATAAATACATCTATAGATTTGTGGCACTGTTCATATATTTAGAGCAGACTCCTTTCATTTATATAATAAAATATAATTTATATACATCTAGTATGTAGCAATTCCGTCACAATGAATAAAGTAGGCCACAAAAAATCGCGTACGCCTTGTAATTTGCCCGTAAGGCCACAACATTAATCAGAAAGATAACCTACGTTATGAGCACTATAATAGGTGAAAACCTTCGAAGCTCCACCACCTTTGACGAATGTACGTGGAATTTTGGTGATTTCGCTTTTACTGTAAACTCTAAAATATTTTAACTACATAAAATGATGTATGAAACTAGGTCGTACAAACCTTTTCATTATCCAATACGAAGCTTAAGCTTTTACTATTGTTCATAAATTGGTAAAACATTACCCAATGAAGAATCATGGCAATCCATTTACTACTTTTTAAAATTTTATATCTTTTGTTGCTATATAATGTATACCCGCAAATCGAAGAAACAGATACATTCACTCATCCTAATTTTGTCAACATTTTCTACATTTGTAAATAATAAAGTGTACCTCTATTGGGCCATACAGCTACCCTACTACTATTTTTTCTTTTACTGTCGCTGTATCGTACGTCATATCTAATAATATGGTGTTTTGTATTATTTTAGTAAATTTCATAATTCCATTAATGATCAATGTTATTTCACTTAAAATTTTTATATTTCGAAAATATAGTATGTTTTTTAAGCGTAACGATGTATTGTAAATAAAGTGTTATCGATAATGGGGAAGCAAGAAAAATGCGTACGTGTACTCCCGTGCATCGGTCGGTTTTATATTGTACCTGAGGCCGTATTGCTCAACCTTTTCAATCACCTTTCACCAAACATGAAAGTGGATGACACATACTCATCCCGCTTTAATTAGTCGTATAATTAATCATAATTGCTCACCGCCCAACACTTTATCCACTAATTGTACTCATAAATATATAGTTACAAACAAACAATGAATTCATTATTTTTATATGTTTCCCCGAATTATTTATTTTGTTTGTTTATAATATAATTTGATGAAATTACAATATAAAGAATGAAGCTATATCGATTTTCAATTACATTTCGTTGTACATGTATCTCCATATAACATCTTTATTATATTTGCATGAAGAAAATACCTGTACCATTTCATCTGTTTAAGGATTTCAAACAATATCCCAATTTCAACTTCTTGCAAATCATCTATTTATTGATGGGTAATTGCTAGGTCCCCAAAGAAAAGAAAAAAAAAATTGATATTAAAAGGAAAGTATTACTATTATAGCGTACATTACAACAGGCCTTCCATCATGATTACAACAAACTATTTCGACATGCTAATAAAAACGAAAGACTTGGTTCCAAACCAAAAGCACGCATGGAACCTAACATATTAAAAAGAGGCCTACTCACCACAGAAATAAAGTTGAACTACGTAAATTACTCAGTCAGCCTTTCTAGTTCGAGGAAGCTTAGCCTCCAATCCTTGACAGCACAAACCATAACAGCATTATATTTAATAAAACAGAACAATCATACCTGAACTTTGTTTTGCCATGATTTCTCTTCCATACCTTCTTTTTTTCTCTTAATTCATTTATTTGACCTCTTGCTTCTTGCATTTCCGCCGCGATTTCGGACATTCGTTTCCCCTGGGCCTCAAACTGCCCCTTTATATTAGCCACATTCTCAATTGCAGTGCGACGTTCTCTCAATGCACTTTCAAGCCTAGATACGGTAGCAATATGTTTTCTTATTATTTCTATAAGAACCTTCCTCACCTGCCCTTCATACGGAGGCTCATACCAAAGAAAGAATCCGCAGTCTGTCGCTGTCTGCAAATAAAAAATCATTAGTTCGTTAGCAAATAAAACAGTGGCCTGCGAATTTAATTATACACGATTAGTGGATGAGCGGCTTCACCGTCTTCCACAAAGGGCATCTCCAGAATCTCCTCCCAGGATTATCGAGCGAAAACGACGTTAACAAAAGGCAACTTCCATCTCGGCACTGCTGTCGTCACTCGACCATGATGGGCTACCACTAGTTTCACTTGAGGCTTCTGCCATTTTTCAAATTGTATGGATTCCCCAACAAAACCTAATTTCGTATACTTCAAGAGCAGTGTAACTAATTAAAGTTTGCGCAAAGGAAGAGGCAGAGTGAAGGCATTTCATACGACTATATATATTACTGAGGATATGCTACTGTTCTAATCACCTTTATGAATTTGGGCTTTTTCCTTATTTCAAGTTCTACTTATTGGGCTTCATCCCCATAAAGTTGCTATTTTAATTTTATATACGCTTTTCATATTTAATAAGGCTTTAAAAGAACCATTGTCAAAATTTTGGTCATATGAGAATTATGATTCTTTAGACATGCAAAATTAAGTACGTAAGATTGATTATATCATTTATCCAAAGAAATGTGTAGAATATAAAAGAGAAATGATGTGTACAACTATACTTATGGTTTTGTATGACTTGAATTATTATGCTCCTTTCCATATTCGATTTTCCTATTTGAAAATTTACAAACCTAATACAAATATGAATACTTTTTCTGTTTCGATTAGTAATCGATTTCGAATTTGAAATGATGATATTTGATTCGCAATTCCAAATAATTTCATTCCATTATTTAAAAATAATAAGTTACATATATCATATAAATAATAATATCTATGTCCATAAAGTAAACCGAACAGGTAAGCCTATACCAAAATAATTAATACACCAACTGTCCACTACCTTATTCCCTTAAACTTATTCCGCCGCACCAGCAATCACCACGCAACAACTAATTAACCAATCCAAAAGCCTTACAAACAACGTCGACACCAAACAATCAAACCCTTAACCCTTTCAAATTATATTATTGAGCTTCGACAAGATTACTGAATTATTGCAAGTGCAAAAGTTCTTAGCAAGGGCAAATATATTCACCATTATGTTCATTTTAATTCAATAATAATTTAGTTTTATCATAAAATTCTTAATAATTATAAGGGATCAAATTGGTGCATATAACGACATCCCATACAAACTTGTCATAAAAATTCAAATATCGGTGGATGTCATTACCAATGTAAAATACAGATCTACGGACCGCAAATTATGTAGTAAAATTATCCACATGCAAAACTATGCTATTTACTTTATCCTTTATAATAAAGTATATTATGAATTGCATAGATATACTTTCCTTATTCTTTTCAAATCTGTACATATATAATATTAAAACTAAATGCCTACTCGTTTTGGCGTCCAAATTTGAGTACACTTTCAGTTTCATTTTAATTACTATAATTACTAAATGTTTGTATTAATTTAATTTTGTGAAGCACACCATTCCATACTTTATTGGATCCTGAATTTTTTTTGGGTCTTCTTTTTTATGGAGTCCGTTCAACTTACCTATGCGCCGCCAGTTTTTTGCAAACTCTTTGAATTACATTTGAAATCTCAAATTGTGGTACTACCAACAGATTGTTAAAAGGATTTTTTAGGAACTATTCTTCGTAATGTTTCGTATTCCATATGTGGAAAAATTTATTATTTTTGTAAATTTGGTAAATCCATTAAGGATTAATGGAATTATGTGTCTCCTTTTTTTAAATAGTGAAATTATAGTAACTTGTTTTATTATATACATGTGTGTCCGTATATTATAAATAAACCCTCATCTGTAATTGGAATGCATTGAGAGTTTTCATGTGTTTTCGCGTGCATCGCACCGGAATGTATTCTAGTTTCTGTAACAGAAATTGTGTATACTATTTAGCCTGTCGAAGAACTTATGCCTTAAATTAACTACCTAAGTACAGGTGGTAATCGAAGCATTGTCAACAACACGACCTACAATAAAATTCAAATCGAACTCTCGTTTCAGCTTCTTTAGCATGAAGTAGCTTCACTTTCACAATATTCGACTCATTACCATGCTAATAAACTTTGAAAAGTAGCGAATAACTATGGTATTTGATTTCACATGTGACGAGATTGATCTTAAATTGAATTTGTTTTAATTAATATAAAAATAGGGTAATGCTAGTCGGACACACAGTTGCAGACCGCACAAGTAAAAAATGATATCATAGGTTTATAAATTAAAAGTATACAGTCATTCGGCAGCATTAATCCGGATGGTGAATACTTTTACCTATATTACAACTATCCACTATCATTTTTTTACGCGTGTGTCTGCCTACAATGTCGTGACTATCACCACCGTATAAGAAATTAGCTTCCTACACTTAAGTTAAATACACCTCACATAGAATATGGCTATAAATAAATGCTTTATTAAATCACGAACCACTGTTAATCAAATAATGGACTATTTCTTGCATCAACATTATCTTAAATCATGAAATCGTACATGTGCACAATACATGTATGTTGGTAATAAAAAGGTAACACCCACTCCTGTAGGAACTAACAACTTAGCCAACAACATTTCCTGAAGCAACTTAAAGTCGTTTTTACTTGTAAATGAACACGCACTATCCATTCCAGTCGATTCCATACTTATTTTATCTACGCAGCTCAACAACTGAACATGAGGCCACATCCAAATTAGACAATACCTTGAACATATTCATCAAATTTAAGGTATTCCCAGTCTTTTCAAATACTGTGATAGGGATATATAGTACGGATATGAAATAATAATTGGCATTTAACATATAAGCATGGAAATGTGGCAACTGATATTAAAATGAGAAGAACCCACAAGTGACCAAAAATTCCTCAGGTACAAAACAGAGCAATAACTGTTCGTTCCACATCTAAACAAAAAGGATTTAATTCATCCCAGAATTCGTACACACTAACATCACCAAAAAAGGATTCTCCCCTGCATACAATTTTTACATGCTAAATACCCATGACAAGGTGACATCAAAACTGCGGATCTCCAAACCATACCACGTCTTGCGCTCCGGTAACTGCAGCCAAAAGCCATGGGTAGTCTACTTCATTCAAGCAACCGTTATGGAAGAGGAAGCGGAGCAATGTGTAGTTCCGAACACCTCTGAATTGACAGCAGTTATAGCGTGGATTGTCCTACCCCAAACCACAAATTAGGTCATTCACTCATTATTGTGCATGATGTGGTCCATGTAATCGAAAAATAATAACTTACCGAGTATGCGATCAAGAAGTGAAAATCAATCCCAGCCGCCACGACATCATTCCGGTTATCGAGAATAATACCCCGGAGGTTGAGAAAGGACCGGAAGTTTTCGAATTGCCTCTTCAACTGCAGCAACTTCAGCACAATTTCTTCTAGCGTGAGATTCGCAAAGAAAGGAGGGCAATCCTTAGCCATAGCGTGAAATCTAACCACCTCGTTCAACACCGCTACAGTTCCTCTCGACTGCAACTCCCTCGCTATCATGTAGAACCAGTGCACAAGAAAATCTTCCTCACGAGTGCTCCATAGTCGCACAGATTCCCAATTACTTGTCATCTTTTTTGGTTTGGACGAAAATGATAAAATGAAAACAGATACTCCAATGGCCAAAGAAAGCAGCAGGAGAGGGAATTAAGAAGAAAGTAGGAGTACGACGACCTTCAATCTTCCATTCGAAGTCATCTCTAGGGCCCCACCACAGCTTTTGACAAGTTCGAGAGTTTTTGTAAAACACCCTATCGATCAATTCATTATTTTAATTGTGCATGTGGCTAGCAAGAATTTATGGACTGCAAACACTAATTAGGAATTATATATGCATATTGTTTAAACATACAAATTTTATGTGGCAAAAATACTAGCATGTAGGCCGTCGAAAATAGACGGAAATATATCATTTAATAAGATTATTAACAAATTTTTATCGTTAAATATTCTAGATTTTTTTTAAGGCAAATCATTACATTGTCGCTTAACTAAAATTTAATATATATATGAACATGCATTTAAATTCTAACTTGAAAGCTCTATTTCTTTTAAACATTGATGAGGAAAAAAAGTATATTGGCTCTCGATCAGACTGTCACATGTCGATTTCTTATGATAATTATGGTCGATCATTTTAACTGCAATTATCTATTTGTCTCTTATTGACTTAACTTCAAATCAGCGTGTCTACACCATGGTTCGTTGTCGGAATCGGCACGTTGACCAAGATTTCATAAATTTTGTGGTATAATGTGACTAATAAATTTTTATTGTTGAGGATTGTGTATATCCGAGGATGCAATAGACCCTTTGACATGGTCTTGAATATTGTTATATGGACTTGTCAATCTAAAATTGTGCTTACAATGTTATCCCCTAAAAATTCCATAGAATTAGAGTATTTATACTCATATAGACAAATATATATAAAAATAATTATAGTCATTCGATTTTTTTTTTTTAATTCGACAAGTTTGAAATTTAGCTAAATAGAAATGGATCACATAGAAGAGAGATTCACGAGAATCCATGATCATATACATCGAACATTTTCACTAGGAGATATATCACAGCCCCAAATTTCGAGGGATGGCAGAAGCCGGGGTGCGACTGGGGTTGGATTAAAGAAGCGGGGAAGAAGGGGGCTAACTGACTAAACATACATGAAAAACATCGATAAACTATGAATAAGACTTGAATATAAATAAGAAAGAGTTAATCCCTAAGGATTACTCGACAAAAGTACAAAAAGAAATTAAGTTTATATTTACAAACTTAGACTACAGAATATTATTCAAAAGAACATCTCAAAAGAAATACAGAGTTTAGCAGCGGAAGGGTTCTAACTATGCATTCTATACTCTAACTCAACACCAACCGTCGCCGCTCACCGTCGCTTCAACCTGCACATTTAGAAAACAATGCAGGGCTAAGTACAAACGTACTTAGTGGGCACGATGCCGAAAACATAATCATAAATATAGATAAAATGACATTTTATAAACGTAGCACATCGGAGTTTTATTGAAGGAATCTGTGTCTACTAAACGTTTTCTGATTTTTTTTCTCATAAATCACTCGCGCGAGCATTTTCTGACTAATATTACGTTCAATCTTGACAAATTCTAATTCACCGTGGCTGGTACCCCTCAACAGGATATCACATACACCACAGGTTACAAAGTGCACTAACTCTGGAAAGCACTTAGCAGCTAACTCAGAGCCGATCGTTAGTTAATCTAAAATAGACTAACTCTAAATCTGGAAAACATGAATGTTGACTCAGATAGGTACAAAAGAACTCACATAAAAACATAAAACAGTTCATGCCATAATATCACTTTGAAAACACAGATATCAAAGCGATAAAGAAAGATTTTCCGAGCATTGCTCGTTTTATTTTGTATATAAAAGCCCACCTTGTTTTACAGAACTTAAAGCAAAACTTCCAACTTCGGATCTTTCGTCCTTTCTCTACAGTTGGCTTCCTCCTTCATCGTAAAATAAACATACTTAAAAACGGGTCGTAAAGATAATCGATTAAAGAGAATCGAAGAAAGGTTTTAGTTGTTTCATTCTTTAGGCATTTGCACGCTTACTAGATTCGTTTTACTTAAACGGGAAACGAGACTCGTACCAATCTCGTTTAGAACTCGGAAGATCTCATACTCGACTCTCGGGTCAGTAGAGAAGGTAGTCGATATCTTAATACGACTTTAAAGATTAAAAGGAACTAAGTTGGAGAGAATCAACTTAGGCGATTTACACTTTAGTTCATTTCACGACTTATGAAATTTCTCGTTTATTACTTCTTTAATGAAAGGATAAAAGATAAGATCTCGACTGGTTTTCATCACTCAAGGTCTTATACTTGACTCTAGGGTCAGAAAAGAGATGTTCGTTAGATAAAACGGTTTAAACAAACGAAAGAAACTAAGTTGTGAACTAAACAACTTAGAAAACAAGAAACTGAAATTTTCACTGCACAGTCCAGTAACTCTGGAGGCTGTCCAGAACCGAGGATTTGGAAACAGGGGGCGAGCCCTGTACCATTAGAAAGCTTAGGAAGTCTAGTTAGCGCTCCAATTTACGGATCACAAATCCGATAAACGAACTGGAAGTTATTACAGTTTCCGGCAAGGGTCGCAAAACTGCCGTGAAAACCCTAATTGTTTGATAGGTTCGACGTATAACGTTTTAGGTTCGATTTAAGCTCTCGTATTCATTTTTTTTTAAAACTGGACTCTCAAGGCAGTCATCACGTACTTCCGTACGTGACGTACTCCTTCTCAAAACTTGCTCAAAAGCACGACGTTCTAACGTCGGATTTCAACTAACAAGTACTAAACCAACAAAAACTTTCAAACGCGTTCTAGTTCTCGATTATCACTGTAGCCCATATTAGATTAACTCGAAAGCTTATGACGTCAACTAGAAAGATGTTCTAAATTTCATTATAAATAGTAATATCAACTTAGAATTTTCATCCGACTTCTCGATTTTTAGTTACAACTAAATGTTTGTCACTTACGCGATTTTTCAACGTTGCCGGGTTTCATTCAAATTTTACGACGTTGATCTACGTCTAACGTGAATCATTTTCATGCATGCAAATATATCATAACATCATTATAACTCAGTTTATATGGTGATCTTTATCTCTTATGTTTCATTAAACATTTTTAGAAAATTCTCAATTAAATTCTATAATCAACTAACATGATTTGCAACTATATTCCATTAACAATTCATCACTTAACATCAATACATGAAAACCCTCAATCACTTAATAAATTTCTGTTTTTATACATATGTTAAGGGGATGATTTTCTTCCCCAATTAACTACATTTATTTATTAATCAACCTCTTTTATTATCAATTAATCAATTGCAATTCCATTATCAACTAACATACAAAAACCCCTAAATTCAATTCAAAACCCTAATTGAAAATTCACAAACACATAGGGCTTTCAAATCTTTTTCATTCTAATTACTAATTAAACATCTATTAAGCATGAATCAACCATCAAAAGAAGAAAAACAAAAATCCTACAAACATGCATGAATTTTCGGTATTAACACAAGTTTTAGGGTTCTTGTTTTTGTTCCATTTTATTCACTAATTATCATATCTAATACATCCAATTTCATTATTCTAAGATCAAAACATCCATTCCAATACCCTATTTTTTTCGATCAAGAAGGAAAAAGAGAAGAAAAGAAATCTAATTGGATAGAAATGTGGAGGAAAGAATTACCTTAAGATTTAACAAAGGATGTAATAGGTTTTGTTGGATGATTGAGGACTTGTGTGGTTTCTTCTTCAAGAACTTCAAGGTGTCTTCAATGGAGGATGGAGAAGTGGAGAAGATGAAGATTGGGGGGAGAGAGAGAGAGTTGCCGAGAGAATGAGAGAGATGAGAGGAAATTGGTTTTGTCTAAGTGTTGTTATGATGAAAATGGTTGAAATTGTGTAAAGTGTAGACAATGTGTCATACAATTAGACATAGATTACATGCATGTTTGCCACTAAAAAGATGAGGTGTCGGCTGCATGGAGAAAAAAATAAGAGGGTTACGGATTTTTCTGGTGCGATCCGACGTTACGGAAAAACGAACGACGAAAAACGTTGCTCGGTACAAAAATCGTCGCGATTCGATTTGACTTAAAAATTCTAACGTATGAACTTAATTGGAAAATAAATTTACAAAATTTATTTTGACAAAAACTCGGGACGACATAGTCCGAGTTTCGTCCGGAAAAATATAAAAACAAACTTTCTCGGCGTGTTCGTATCGCAATTTCGTGATTGTAAAATTTAGACGGTTTTTCGTTCTAAGCTTACGAACTAAAAACTTTTCGTACGCGCTAACCCTAAATACAGTAATCGTCTAGCTGACTTCTGTAATTTATTTTCAATAACGGATTCGACCGTTAGCCTTATAAATCAAAAATTGTAACCTTAGGCGTGCAAAGCCATTATTTAATTAACTTTAAATTTTAAGAACGTAAGGAATTTACGGGGCATTACAAGATATATGATTAAAACCTATGTTACATAATTATATATACTAATAATAATATAAATATGATAATATTGGATTTTAATAATTAATTTTATTGTGCATAATATTTACATGATGTCTTTTAATAAAAACTAATGTGTGGGATAAAAGTATATTAAATAAGGCTATTTTAAAAATGTACATTGAATTTATATATTTTTACTTTGTTTCTTATGTTTGAAAATATATTTCGATTTAATATATTTATAGGTTTTTAATGGTAGTAACTAATTGATTAAAAAAATTATTATATCATGATATATATATATATATATATATATATATATATATATATATATATATATATATAAGGGCGTGACAATTGATGTAAGATTGAAAATATGAATTTAATTTATATGAAAAAAGATTGAAAATATAACTATTTATTTCTAATTGACCAAGTGATTCGCTATATTTAATAAAAAAAATGGTCACATATTATAAATCCAACATATGCAATAGACGATAAAACACAATAAACTAATAAAAGATCTCATTTGCATGTCACTCACCACATTCCTTCTCATATTATCAAATTTTATGGTTCAAATAACTCGTTCTTCCATGTCGCCCACTGTAAAAAATTTTATCTTTGAGAGCTTATTAATTAATCTAGTACTAATTTAAGGTGATTCTACTATATTTTAATAAAAGTTAACTAATTTCCATAACTATTGAGATTGATATTTTTCGTAGAATATAAACAACCCTGCTGACTTGACTCAAAATCCTCTCTCTCTCAATTACGCTAATTATCCATATGATATGATATAATTGACATTTTATTTTTTTCCCTATATTGTATTGTTTAGTTATATTTTCTTAGTACTTTTTGGTGTAACTCATTATGTTTATTATATTTTAATATTATTGTTTTTATATAATTCATTATTTATGTGCATTTGCTAATTGTTGGGTGCATTTCATTCCTTTTTTTTTTTAACGGAAATTGCATTAATTAATATAACTATATATATAAGATATGAAAATATTATTTTTTATAATTATATATAAAATATATTAAGACATGTTAGATATTGACTTTGAAGATTTGATCTTTTTAAGATTTTCTTTCCATGTCATATATAATATAGAATATATAAATATGATAAATATTAATTTTTAATTCTAAAAATTCAAGAATTTATATAAATAGGAATGAAGTATTAAGAGAGGTGCCACATAGGATTTTTTTTTACGTATAGTCGTTTTCGTTTATATAATAATAGAATTTATTTTACGTAGAGTCGTTTTCGTTTATATAATAATAGATACTAGATGTAAATATTTTCTATATGTAAAAAAGCATTATTACCACTTCATAAATGCATAATATGTTTTTTATAACATAAATTAACATAAAAATTGCAAATAACGGCCATCGCACGTGACACTCTATTAGTTATACAGAAACACATATCGTCATAACAAAAAAATGCTTACTTTGTTGATCTTTTCATTTCGATATGGCATCTTGCACGCACATTGATCGACGTGTAATGCTTGTATTGTGCACATTTCCCCAATCGATTAGAATGGAAACAATTTACAAATTGTGGATCGATATAAGTTTCTGGACATCTTTCACTGTTTCGGGAATCTAAGTTTGAATTGAATTTTAGACTTCCATATCTTATGTTAACTTCACTTCTTTATTTCAATTAATTGGAAAGATCATTTAGTGATTTTCAACTTTACAATACGTCGTGACATTTACTTAAATTCGGTCATTTTAACTAAAATAAAAAAAGTTTGAGGTATTTTACTCATACCTTATACCGTTTTATATTACTACAATAATAGCATCACAACCATCTTATTTTTTGTTATGCCTACGCTTATACGCTACAAGTATTATACAATCTAAACATATAGTTATTGCATCAACCAAATGAAATCCACACTACCAAGTCACGCATTTATTTTTATTAACACCTATAATCAAACATTTATATTGAATAATATATTCATTCAAAATTGAAGACAAGGATTGCACAATGAATATAATTTAATATTACTACTTTTAAATCCCCGATGGGACACAAAGCATGAGAGGAAGGATAAACGTTTTTGGCTTCCACTTTCAGTATTCCTTTTCAAGCTTTTCGACAGAGCCGCATCCCATCTGTATTGAATAATATAGCTTACTTTCCACTCCTTTCACCTTCATTTATCTTTCCAAAGCAGCCTACTTCACGATCCGTCGTATAACTACAAATTTGTAATATAATATGCTATATCTTCATCATAAGCACATGATACTTCCTCTCTAGGTCACTCACACCTACCAAAAATGGAGGAAATTTCTGATGGCATCCGAGATTGGGCATACCATGAGGAAGACTTCATGGTGCATTGGTTTTACTCGTTTGCGAGGATGTGGCAACCACTCGGGACCCGAACTGTGCTGGCTGAGGTGGCTCGTTTCCAGAGCCTAGCTGGGTATTTCTTCTAAAAAATGTCTAATATCTCTCAGGCAGACATAGTGTGGAAGCTGTTGGAGGTGAAGTTGGATTTCGAGAACTTCCAGTCCTTTATGAGCTTGCGTGGCATTCACTTTGATGAAAGGAATGACGTTGGTCAATGTGGTTTAGACTTCTCCATCGTTGTGGCTTATTCGGTGTGTTTATGTTTTTTTTTTTTTTTTTGCAGTGGCCAATTACATTTTTCATACCTGACTTACTAATGTCTCTATTTGTATTCGACTAGGAAAATTTTTTCATACGATACGATCCACTACAGAGGTTTGAGGAATTACACACTTCTCCGGTACCTTTTCCATAATGGGTGGCTTGCTTGGGTGGATTATCGGTGGCTAGTGTCTGCAGTTTCTGGCGAAGATATCCTATGGTTGGGAGATCCCTACATCTAAGCTCCTAACCAATTATGATTTTTGAAGACATTCAGATCATGTAGATAGTAAGCTATGGTTATGTTAACTTAATATTAAGAAATTATTAAGTGTGTTTAAGGTGCTTTTGTAAAGCTCTGACTAATATATTTTTGGACACGGAAGCTTTTAGGCGGCCTCTGAATGACGTGTTCTTATCGATTAAAACTGTAGCCCGATTTATCGCAAATGTCATGTATGAAAAAATTGATCTGGTAGTAATTTACTAGGGTGTGTCATTAATTTTTTGCGGTCAATTGATTCTCTAGTGGCTCTATAAGACAAACTATTAAAGTATTCGTATTACTATATTTACATTTCGAAGGTCGCATTATATTAAACTAAACTACGATTCATTGCAACGCAAAATATTTAATATTAAATGTAGAACACCCTTGTTCTTATTCACTTCACAAGAAAATATGAATCCCTAAAAGAACATGCAGGTAAAGCGAAGTCATGGTAATTGCCTTTATGAATATAATATTCCCTCCTTCATTAAAAACATATGGAATAATAATATAATAGTTTATTCTTAATGACGTATAATACACTCATTTGAAGCACACCAAACCATTTATAGTAATTTATTATAATTTCCTCACTTTTTTTAGTTAACCTCGTGGGCAAAAATTTAATCAGTACTACAGTTTAAATTCACTTACATCCAATAATATTATTTTAAGTCCACCTTGTATGGCATTAACATATAATATTGTAAATTTTATAAATAAGAGACAAATTCGAGGAATGGGGCACACTGCATGGAGTAAGGTGGAAACTTTAACCTATAAATAGGGATGTAGGGTTGCATCAAATATCCCCACAATAAAATCAAGTAATTGATGTATCCCGTAAAACTAATTTAGTATATTATGGACAACAATATTAAATTATGACCATATTATCAGTCATTGTAGTACATGCAAACACATATAAGCATAAATGACATTAGCAAACAGATTTTAATTCTACATAGAAATTACGTGTAACAGATAATCCCATCATGGAGTATGACTGTAGATCATAACAACGTAATGAAAATATTACACGGCAAAAAAGAGAGGACTACACTTTGCCATTTAGGTAATAAAAGGAATTACTAAGAACAACACGGACGAAAGGATGCCTTAGGGTTAGGTAGCAAATAAAAATCAATAACAGGAGTTGTAATTTAGGCTTTAATCTGGCATCAAATACACCTCACACTTCCCTAATCGTCCGAAGGTGAACCCAACGTCGGATAATCTGCAGGATCGCAGGTAGCCGACCTCAAAAGCCACTCCCAGTTGATGTCGGAAAGGCAGCCGCCCTCACTGAAGAGGAATTTTTTCTTCCAATAATTTTTGATTCCATGGTGCCGGAAGTACATCCACTCTTTGGTTTCCTACTGAAGTAAATAGAATTAAATGATTTCGCCTGAACTTATAATATATCATACAAAGTGGTGTGTCGTAACTAGCCTTACCCCTCGACCGATGTGGCGGTAGTAATCAGGTTGACAGGACACCGCTTTGCTCGCGAAACTGCACACCGGGAAGATTCATGAAAATACAGAAATCATTCCACTCGTCGTTCACATCCATCAGTTTCTTGACAATTTCGTCGTCTGATCTTATGCGGGCAGCTGGTGCCATTGCCTTGAGATGCTCTGCATAGCACCCAACCAACCAATCAATTGACATTGTTTTCGAGAAGCCGTACGGATCCAGCGGCCCGCTGGCTGCTTTATCGTAGAACCAATTTATCATTCGCTCGATTTCACGTCTCCGCCATTTCGCCTCATCCCTTTCGTTGGCCGCCATTTTTAGGCGCAAGCTTTTTCGTACGAGATATGGAAGCTTTGTATTTTGGGGAGGAAGGGTTTGGGCCAAGTGTTTGTGATTTTAAATTTTTACTAGAAGAACTATATTAATGAAATATTTTTAATTGAATTAGCGATTTGTATGTCAATATTGACATTGCTATTTGTAATTGGAGATTAAACTATTCCTATTGAATAGTGTAACTGGTTCGATTAATTCTCACATACCTGTTACCATTTTTTGTTTTCAAAACAATATACTACCTCATTGCGACCGTCCCACATTATTTGTCTCACTTTCAATTTTGGGCGTCCCACTCTGCTTGTCTCAGTTTGCATTTAAGGAAGTAAATATTAAATCACTCAATTCAATTTATAGCACTTCATCGCCATCTTATATCACTTAATTTAACATCATCACCACTTCATATCATTTTATGAATTAAAACATGCTTTATATCACTTGCTCAAATACACCAACCAGGACGGTAAAAGTGCGCAATGTTTTTGGGTAGTGATTTTTTTTTACGTAAGCTTTTTTGGTATATATTATCTTATTTAACCAAAGTAAGTGAGGATTGAAATACCAACATCTTGCAAACTCATTATGTCTATTTGAATCGTCTCTTTGGTTTATAGTACATTGATATCTCTAATCTTAACCCAAATCCGAGATAAATATATTTGCATTTTCATTCTTTGTTTTTCAGATGTAATTTTATTTAGAATTTTTCTGCATCTCCATTAAATTTGTGACTTTATTGTACATACCCGTCGCAGAACTGTTGGGGAGTGCTCGATAAAAATATATTTTCATGTTTAGGAAATTTTTACTTTATTTAGTTATTCATTCATACATTAGAGTTAATGTGATATGAGTAGTACTTTTATCAGGTAGTAACCGAAGAGTTTAGGAAAATATGAATGAAACATATAAAGAACTTGATGTCGATATGTTGATTAGATATATTTATTTAGTTTTCAAAGAGAATTTAGCTTACAAAATTTCTATTAGCCTCTTAAATGCTAATTTGTTATTCTGTTGCTCTAAAATGAATCATTGTCGCTATTTGTAGACAAACTTAAAAAATAGTTTATATTTTTTCTTAATTATTAATGAAATAATTAAGAAAAAAAAATGAGTTATATATTTCTATTTAAAAATTCAGGATATGTATCTATTTAGAATTGAGACATGGTATATAATATTAATACTATGAATTAATAATACATAAAGATTTTATAAATTGTGAAGAATACAATATAAAGATGTCGATAGTAATAATAATAATGTTTGGTTAAACAAAAAGATATATAATAATAATAGATATACATGTGAGGCAATAGAAATAATTATATGAATATAATAACCAATATGTGTATGATTATGAATTAATAATGCGAACATTATCAGGATCAAGAAAAACTGAAACAGAGCACCGTGAAGGGGCACCAATTATTTAATTATTATTAATAAGCTTATGGATTACCATAGATCCCATCAACCCATGACTTTACCATGACGTCAACCCTAGAACCCCAGGCTATGCTCTCTTGCACCTGACAAACAATTCCATTTGCGTGTTGTGTGAATACGAATTCCGAAGAGCCCACAAAATAGTTGTAATAGTATTGAGAATAATAGCCAAAAATACGTATAAAGCCGTGTAATTGATGTCTCCATCAACTCCTACAATTGACCTAATACTATAATAGTGGTACTGCCTACAGTAATCGGTAAATATATGACACAAATATTTGACATTCCTTTGCTGCCACCTATGATATCTTATGCACCACATAACACGATTTACAAACCTACATTTATAAGTAGTAATAATACTTAGGCTATATTTATCTAATGTAACAAGTAATATGCGTACATTATTTTAATATAATAAACAATCAGGGGGCAGTGAGAAAAGTTTAGAAAAATGTAGGGTACATTAAACTAATAATACAAATAGTTGATCTGGTAGTAAAGTTCAATTTAGGAAATAATTAGGGTACATTATATTAATTAATGTAAAAAGTACGCTATGTCAATTTTAATAAGATTTAAGATGAGTATGGATAAAAATAATTAAGAATTAACCGGTTAAAATTTGAGAAATATTTGATGGGTTATTGCGATAGCCATTATCCAACCCATATACATTTCTAGATTCGGGACGAGTATTGACATAATAATTGTGATTTGTGTTCGGAATATATACGGATTTGATGCGTTTATATTAAAAAATCGGTACAACCACTTGAGGAACGTTATTCATCCTTATTTTATTTTATATTATAATTGATATAGTCGTGTGATACTATTCGAATAAAGTGATCGTAATATTATCATTATGATATAAACTTAGTTTTCAAATTACAATGTTAAGTGAGAACCACACACTAGTAAATAATTATAAGATATAATGTCATCGAATTATTTCGATCCGTATGTACCGCTTGTGAGTGCGTTAAAAATTGTGTTGATGCTTAATGAATAGTAGGAGTATGAGAGTTGAGGCACACAGCAGCAGCACACACGTAGAAAACTAACAAAAAGCCTATGCTATATAGCTGCAACACTTTTAATTTCTCATCTTTTCGTAAGAACCCACTTGCCAGTTTAAAACTATTATTTAATAGGGTTGGCGTCATATGAATTCAAAACGTCGATAGTCATATATATTATATTAAACTCTGTCCCTTATCTCATTTCAACTTTCTGTCCATTTCAGAATGTAAAGCAAATCTGCCATAAAAGGATTTGGAATTAATAGGTGAAAGGTATCATATGCTATGCACCACACCACACGATTTATGAAAGTACATTAATATATTGTACAGATAAATATGGTTCTTTAATATAATTTAACTCAATAGAACTTGGCAGATCAACGTAACAAGTGCACATAGAAACATTAGTTTCGTAGCATTTCACATACCTACACTACAAATGTAATACGCATACAAAAAACAGGAAAATTTAAATACAACGGAGGCCTAACAAACATCAAAGTAGTATTAAAGTGATATAAATGGCATAGAGTAATACACTTAATTTATTGAAATTAAAATTAAGCAATTCATGTAGTGAAGGTTTAAGAAAACATATTTTTTTAAATTAGCAAAACATCATTCTTTACCTAAACAAGCAATATTGTATATGAACTACGAACTACAAGAGATGAGTTATTGTCAACGAACATAGAAGTGCATAATTTGTCCACGTAAGATATAATATATTTGGAGTAGAGCATGACTAGGAGAGGTAGAGCCCTGTTAACTGTAAGGGTTGCTTACGAAATTAGAAGTGTTAATGCGGATATTTTCCTTAATTTTCATTAACCAAGAATCCCCAAAAAATAATGAAAAGGATTTCCATTGGCATTCTGCATAGATGTCGAAATCATTTACAATCACAAAAGCATACATGGGATGAAGCTTATAATATATTCAACAGAAACGTGTATGTTTCATATGAAACTGTGTTTGGCAAACCCTAGTTTTAGAACCTTACCATTTACAAATGAACTGGTGACGTAATTCTAACTTTACAATTGGATACAACGCTGCCGTGGCATTTCCTGTTCAACACTATTACAAACAGTTAAAAAGCGTAATAGCGGTTTTATCCGATAACATGTATGTTATGGATAACAATGGAATGGAGCAAGAGGTGATGGAAAGAGCATCCCTTGAGATTGTCTTCTTTTGCACAGCCCAATGTGGATTCACATAAATATAATATTAAATTATGTATACATCATAATCAACTACCTGCTTTTCATAGATGAGTGGTGAAGGAGCTTATGGCTTATGCACTACCTTTTATAATGGCAGGCTTTATATGAAAGGATTCGGCAGAATATGCATGAAGCATTAAGGTAGAAAATAATCGTCCTTGTCTACAATCTGAGATTCCTTATTACAAGATAACATACATTCATTCACGGAAATTCTCAACTGCTTCTGCTCACCTCTTGTTTGATACTATTTAATTTATTTAATAGATTGAAACAACGCTATAAGCTCTCATAAATGCAGGTATATATGGTTTCTTATCATTATAAAATTAATTAAGAAGCTTGTATTTTTGCATGGAGGCATGGAAATTCGCAAGAACGAGAGTTGACACCTACTATGGAATTTAGGCAGCTGCATAGATGTCTTGACTTTAAAGGTTTTAACTCCAAAATCATATCAACTAAAGCAGCCATAAAGAGAGGAATGGATGGGATTGTTGTCCTCTTTTTTGTACCTTCTAAGCGACAATGGAAGTAGTTTTAATTTATAGTAGTATATTCATTGTGGGAGAAATATTCTGTTCATACTGTAAACGTGGGGGAAACAGAAGAGACTACTGAGCTTCTGAATCTATGTAAGGCCAAAAAGATGGAATGGGAGAAGGAGTTCGCTGCATATTAAAATATGGACTAATTTATAAGATTACTCGTCCAGATTAGGGTTAGTATAATCCACATTAGAAGTCTTACATTGGTTTGGAAGGGGTGTAATTATGAAGTCATTACTTAAATTCATTTATTCTTAATAAAGTACCTTAATTCTTCGAATATCACAAACTTATAGTACATAACAAAAAAGATATCCGTCATATCATTCAAGTAACAAAGGTAATAAATTAATTCGAACAATTGTGCTGTTGATTAATTCTTTTCTCGGCTATCGGATGCAGGTCTCGGTTTTAAATGGCTCTAAGAGCATCTCCAACAATGCTGTATTATGGCTCTCAAATCTATTTTCGAGGCCATTTTCTCTCCTACAATACTCTATTCCTTTACTATGTAATAGAGAAATAAATAGTATCTCTCTATAAATAGAGGAACACTATTCATTCCTCTATAATTTTGTTTTTGTTTTTCCTGTTCTTTTTTTATATTTAGGTTATAGTTCTACTTCTTTGAACTATGACATGTAATTATATTTTAGATATTATATTATACATAGTATATTAAAAATTGTTGGCATATAAAATAACTAATAACTTCGAAAAATATAAATAACTATAAATAAATTTCAACAACATTACAACATGATGAGCTGTAGATTCAAACAACATTATAGATATGAAAATGTTTTACAAGATTCCAACAATATAAGTTGTGTTTTTTTTTTCTTTTCTCGATTTTGTTTGTTATTGACAACCCATATTTTCTTTGGGATTGTGTTGTATGATTGATGAAAATTTGATCTAATGACTTCAAGTTTGAAATTAGCAACAAAGCGAAATCTTTAGGATTTTTTCTTTTTTTACTTTAGGAAGTGCAACATGATTACTTTACTGTATGGAGATAACAACATTTTTCTTTTATTCTATATTATTAGAAGTTGACAATAAATGATTATGTGACACCATATTTTGTTGTTTCACATGACTTTACAGTTTTTATAAAAACTAATATAAGTCGGGATAGAAATAAATTAATTCGGTGAGAGTATTATAAGTTCGCAACAACTGTTCTTATGCTTAAAGATATGGATGGAATTTAATTTGATTTACATTCTTCTTTCATTTTAATATATGCATGCATATAGTCAACATTAGGTCATACTTAAAACCAGCTACAACGAGAAGAAGTGATTGGAAGTAATTGTATGTTCTTAATTAATAGAACGATGAATTGACATATATAAACGATTTTAAAATTAGACAATGACTATTATGTATAATTTTATTATAATGTGTTTTCTTATGCAACGAAAGAAAAACATGAATATCAATCTACTTAGATAGAATAGTTTCATTTTCAGAGTAAGCATTTGATAAGATTTGTGTATTACACTTTTAACTCTAAAATCAAATGGCTAATTAGTATGAATCATGAGATTTATCTTGAATTTTTTAATAATTATTGTTTATAACGTCCGAGTGCACGTTTATTATATTAGTTTAGAAAAATGTAGCCATAACATATGATCTAACTAAGAGTTGGACTGCCCCTACTGAAATAGAATACTAGTACATAATAACAAAAAGCTCTATTAAGTTTAATCACAACAAAAGAAGGTAATACGGTAATCAAGAACTTTTAGAGAGTTGCTTTACTGTTTAGGGTGCTACGATTTGATGTGTGAAAGACACTCATGCAAGAAGTCCATATACATACATGCAATAAACAAGACTATCAATAAACACAGTATCGCATAAATCAAACACCAAAAGAACCGAAAGTGAGCCCCTCTTGACCGCCTATATAAAGAAACATATGAGGTACTAGCTTAGGCGACCTTACATCCACTGAAAATAATTTTTACGTCCAACAAATAGGGGTAGAAGAAGTACAGAACATAATCTCCAAACAAGGATAGGGGAGAAAGCAAACAACTTTCGGTGAGTAATTACTCCATATTTCTTATGCATTCGATCCCTTACTATGAATCTATTTGTGCTTACTCGTTATAGCTGTTGTTAGGGTGTATCTAATTATTCTTTTCTATTTTGGTTTGTCATTATAGGGTGGGAGACGAAAAAGGTAGGGGAAAGTCGATTCTATAAAGCTAATAGCAAACTCAAAGTCGCATTCAATGCCTACGTATCTGGGAAGATGGATCACAAACTCAGGTACCAATCAACGATATAGCATGTTAATAGAGATTTAAGAGGAAATAATGTGCTGTGAAGCATTAAAGTAGTGTGTTTAGTACTAGGGGTGTGACATGATATAATAATTATAAATTTAATCCTCAATTTATGCTGTTTCGTAGAGTAAATTTGCATCATTTGTGCATCTATATCGTGGTATGATTTAAAATTATTGGTGCAAATGTAATTTCATCACTGTTATTACATACTTACATAGATTGTGTGAACGATTAAGTTATTTACAGTCGTATGTTGTTCTGTAAAAGGTTCGATTTATACATTTCATGAGATTATGGATTAGTTAATAGTAGGGTGCAGATATATACGGTAGACGTAATAATGAAATTGTAGGTGGTAGAATAAGAACACGATGTGCTATTATTTTTAAAGTTATTGGATTAGTTGATAGTTGGGTAAATATATACATATATTTGTAACTGAAAATTAGTCAAAGTTCTTCAATCTTGTGGGTGCGTATATTACAACGGTTGAGTATACATGTATTGAAATGTCACTGTACAAAGTTTAAATTAATATGATGCGATAGGCAGCGTAGAATTATCTTTTGTTCAAATTTGTCTCAGAATATATATCGATTTATTTTGAGTATTTAACGGTCAAAGGAAACTGTCCTAAAATACTCATGAATTGGTTGTGAAAACTATTGCTATTTATTGAGCATCGTACAAGGAGCTCAAATCAAGTAATTTGAAACCTGGACACTTCATTATTTAAGCCTTTGTTCTTACAGGGCATGCACACCTGAGTAACGCGTGCAACGCTAATCAAGTGAAACAAGTTATTAGGAAATGCCTCAGCGAAGCCAATATTGCATTGTTGAAGTGTTCTGCACTAGGAAAAATATGGAATTTGCCCAAATTACAGTTCCAAGGCCAAGTGCTATGTGCTTTGCTGTTTCGAATGGTCGATGTTCGTGATCAAGGCAAGCTAAAGTTCATTCTGGACGAGTGCTCTGCAGAATTTGGTAAGAAGGAGTACTTCATCATGACGGGGCTGCCATTTGCGTCGACTTTAGAGCTGCCGCAGAATTCTCTATTGCAGGCACGATACTTCTACCCCAAGAGAGTGATTTATTTGAGTGATATTGAGGAGAAGCTAATAGAGGCGTGCACGATAAACAATGACAGCGAGGATGCATACAAGTTGGCGTTGCTCTACTTCTTGTATGGAACCTTCTTCAATGAAACTGGAAAATCATCGAAAGAGCTGGACTTGAAGTATATGCACGCAGTGGATGACCTCGAAAAGATTAATGCTTACGCCTGGGGGGAGCTTTCGTACGACTTTCTTATTGACAAAATGTACGAGTCATATGATGCTGCGTGTGAAGCAATTCATCAAAAAACACTTCCGGGATGTGATATGTGCGGCTTTCATCCTGTGCTGCAGTGCTGGATTTATGAAACCTGCAGAAACTTGCCAGAGGGTTGGGCTTCAACTAATCCAAAATATGTTAGAGGGTGGCCCTGAATTCTACGGTGGTCTGCAAAGAAGAGCCCAACATATCCAATGGTAAAAGATCTGTTCAGCGACGAAGCAAGAATAGGATATGTAAGTTTGTATTATAATACAAAAATTATCTACTTATTCGTATACTCTTTTTTTAACTTAAATTGTTTATGGCTTCTAGGAGTCTTTGATACCATCTGACGAGGAGCAAACACAACTTATCGATCAGGATTTGCCACAGTGGATCGACCTAAACACCCCCATTAACGGGGAGTCGTCTCCAGACATCGACCGTTTGAGGAAGAAGCTAAACTTCAGTGACGTAATCAATGCAGCAACCCCCTCTGTCTTTCCTCGACGACGTCTTTCAGAAGAGTTGAATGGGGTATATATATGCATTTACCACTAATACTAGTACATAGCTGTAATTATCTATTGGTAAATGTAAAAAATCAGCATTGAATTTTTTGTGGTTTATTGCAGGAGCACCTAAGTTCGGATAACTACTTGCGGAGGGCTTTCGATGCCATGTATGGAATGCTGGCTTACTTGGTGGATGAGCAGCAGAAGAGGGTCGCAGCACAGCAGGTTCTGCAAGATAGGTCATTGCGGTGCCACGAGACGGGGGTGCTCTCACAGAAAACATCCACCGACGCGGAAAGGAGCGGGAATGAACATATCTTTGGACCTAGTAGCTCGGGTGTAGCAGATTTGACTGGAAATGGAGCATCAGCATCTTTGTATGGAAACGTGGAAGTCGTTGACGTGTCTACGCATAAGTCGAATGAGATTATTTCAGGTGTTGGGGATGACCTTGGCTCTGTCAAACTGAACAAGGCATCGAGTAAAGCTAAGGGAAAACGTAAGGTAAGTGACAACGATGACACGCGGAGTGCTAAAAGAGGTCCAATGATGCCCTTGAGGATGGAGTACAATCCATTTCAAATAGGAGAGGATGAGGCTGTAAAGGATTTCCATGGTTGGTTGAGAGCTTCACAAAACCAGGGAAAGTAAGTTATTTTGCATCACGAGATCCTATATTCTCATGTAGTTGGTGTCATTGTTCGTTTAATTTTTTCACACTAATTGCATTCATTTGCTTAATTCTTATGAAAAATGAGCAAACTTAATTATTTTCATTGCAGCCATGGCTCTCTGAAAATGCCGTTTCTAGGAGAAACTCAAATCTTTGCATGGCGCATTCCGTGTGTTGGACAGGAAACGAGGAGTCTAAGCTATCTGGTTAGAATTAAGAGTTACAAGTATTTGCATTTTTAAATCTAATGTGACTGGTTCTATTATAGAAATCTTATTATGTATTACTTATATTGTACGTTAAATTCTTTTAATGCAGGATTGTGACGTTATCATGAATGTGATAATGTACTTTGCCAAAACCGATAACACAATTTTCGAGAATAGATGGGCAATGGTCTATAGTGCCGTTTGGGTAAATTACACAATTTTCGTGCTTGAAAAAAAATATTATGTCCTCCAAGCAAAGCACCAACTGGGGCTACTTTCATTTTTTCAATCGTATGACAATATGATGCCAAATTAATTATTTCTTTCATATTCAGGAGGCAATGCAGGATTGTAATGTAAATTTCGTTCATGCAAAGTTGTCGCCCTACATGACGGGAAAGCTCCCGGAAGAGCGACCAAGAGTATGGGCTTCCGTCGATTTTGTTTACGGAATTGCCCGCATTGCTGACCAGCACTTGGTGGCTTACTAAATAGATCTTTCGAAGGAAAGAATTAATGTGTTTGACCCATGTTGTGTAGATTATGCAAGTGCTTTAAAGGTGGAGCGTGCTTTTCATAATATGCGCAAACAACTTGCAAGAGCGGTTAAAATGGAAAAACTTTTAGAAAGTCGAGGCGAAGTGCAGATGTACGAGAAGCAGTGGGAAGTGGTTGTACAAGATGCACCCCAGTGTGACCACAAGTATGACTACGGCATAATGGCACTTAAGATTGTCGAGTGCTTGGTTTGCAACATCGATCTTATTAGCATCAGCGCTCATATGTGCAGCCGATACCGAGAAGGGTACATGACCCAACTATGGAAATTGAAGAAGGCAGCATACGAGAAGTAGGCATGTAAGATTTTTGAGATAACTCTTCAGTATTTTAGGATAACTATTGTGTAATTTAAGATTTTCTTTGTTGTCGTTGCTTATTGTAATCTTTTGTTTTTCGCGTGCACCAATTAGTGGTTGCATGTGTAAGTATTAGGATGGACTAAATTATGTTTAAATCGAAAATCAGTGTTGGGGTATAACCTACTGTGATGATGTAAACATATTTTGTAATGCGCATAGAGGCACTTATTTTGTAGTACGAATGCATATAAATCCTGATTCCAGTGCGTGTAAATCCACTCTTGCTTGTCCGTTATCTAATCATAAATTATATATATCTATATGTTCTCGCCCATTTGAACATTGTAGTTAGTCCTCAAAATTTTGTGGTATTCTTTTTGATATAAAAATAATAATTTATATTGTTCAATGTATTTATTAATTTTTGGTAAATGTTATGCAATTTATGCCTCCATTTTTTAATCAGAATTATGATATTCAATGTTTTCTGTTATATTATTTCATTAAAAGAAGAGATTGTAACTCGCATCTCGTAAAGTGGTGAGCAAGTGAGAACAAGTGATGTTGCTATGTTTCTAGAGCCAGAATTAGTTGGATTTTGTTCGTAATTCCCTGTCAAGTAAGTTAAACAAGAAAGTGAAAGCAATTATCTATGAGATGCAGTTCATATCTAAGTGGCCTCCGCAAGATATTGTTGTATTGTGGTTATGTTGCATTAGGACGATAATTTTGATATTCAAAAGTGGAAGGCAGAAGGGGAAGCAATGGATTGGGATGACTACAAAGTCATGATTTCACTGATGCTGCAAGAAACACAACATTGAAAACACCTATTTTGTTGTTTATTATCTTCTTAAATGTGAGCAATAAGGCGTATTTGCATAAGAAATATCTAGCTAGGTTTTCCATGAGCCAGCTCTCGCTAAGACAATAGGAGAGAAGACTACAAGAATTGTTAAACGGCTAATGTGTAAGAGCATGAGCCTCCCATGAGAAAATCGCAGTGCCCCGAGACGCTAAGTGGATAGAGGCTTCCGAGCAACGGCAGCATGGGCGATGTTGTTCGAAGTGGAAATTTTTATTTTTTGTTTTATTTGGTAGAGACACATATTATTGTTCTCATATAGTGAAAAAGTGTTGCCAATAAATCTACATGTGATTTAGGAGGCACATATTCGTATTCTTAAATTGTACTTCTATGTCCCAATTATAATGGCATGTATTCTTTTCAAGACGTCCCACATAAGTTGGTCTGTTTCTTTTGTAGCCAAATTAGGGAATCATTAAATTGTGTATTTTTTAATTGATAAGAATGGGTATGTGTGTATAATAATAAATGAGTTCAATTATTAGCAGCTTTATATTACTATAAGAGTTTTACAACGTATTGCCTAATTATACGACAATAATATAATATGCTATAGAATTTGAGAGGAATCTTGTAGTATGTTCGATGGCCAACATACTAAATGTCTGAATTCCATTCGTAAGATATTTGAAGAACCATTATTATTTAACAAGTCTGAATTTGATTATGCTACATTTGAAATATTAATTGAATTGTTAAAAGAAAATACATAATGGACAAACATTACGATATATCTTTCTAGCAGGAATGCGTAGTAAATTAACTCCTTAATAAGACGGTAACGTGTTTCGCAAATCGTAGTATAATATTAAATTTTATACTTCTGTATTTATATTAAATTTGTAAATATTTTCTTTGTAATATTTATCGTACATTACTATGCGAGTTTGGGACGATAATAAGATGTAAAATTAAATTTAATCAGCTTTCAGAGATGTAACGAGTATGTGACAAAAAAATGTGTGCATATATATAATTATATAAACAGGTAAATAAAAAAACAACTGCGTATACAATATTTTATTATGTTTACTTTGTCATACTTGTACGAGCTTAAGATGTATAGAAGTTGATTTTTTCAGTCGGATATGAACAGTTTGTATATAATATTAAGTAACAGAGTTTGGTTTATAATTATTGGATATAATTATTATTATACGAGTTTTAGAACAAATTGAATAGTTATTCAATAGATATTGTTTTCGAATTATATATAAAATCGGATAAACCGCTATAAATTCGACGGGCAACATACTAGCTACCCAATAATGCTATTGAGAGAGATGGACCGTCACAAATATGTCTACAGTCATTTAAACATATATGGGCCCAGCCCAAGTGATATCCACTAACCCATGACATATATTAAATTAAAAGTTTGGAGACTAGGGCAAATAGTTAGGAAGAGCCGCCCTCGTATGTGTGCAGGTAAGAGGAAAACCGCCGTAGCACCGATTACAGCTTTCTCATTTGATGGTATTTTTGTTTCACTCATTAATCTGATGAATTCCAGGAAATCGGAGCCGACGATGCCGGATAACACGGAAGTTGACACAGTTTGTAATCAACAGGTATTTTGGCGAAATTTATGTTTACGCGACCTTTAAATGCTCGGACGAATTACTATATATGTTCGTATTCATCCCCAACACTTTGCTGTTAACACGCTAGCGATTAGATGTTCTTGTATGCACTAATATTGGATAAGGGATTAATTTAAATATGAGTCATATGGATTAAGTGAATATGTTAAATGTGATGCTACATAATCGGTGTCCCCCAACTGTATGCAGAAATGCCACAACTGACATTACATTAGTCGTCGAGCTCCACCTGTATGAGTGAATGTCATAGAGAAGTAGTCGTGTATGAAATGTCAGAATAAAGGCTCTTATACATATTTTGCCTCTAGGTACATCCTGATATCATTGAAAATAGGGAATTATGGATATCGGTATAGTTAGTTAATCAGCAACTGCTACTACATTGATGTTGTTATATTCATTAAGATAGTTGATGTTGTTATATTCAGTAAGATAGGTTTTCGGGTTCATTTAAATGTGAGGATGGAGGCAGGGAATATGCTAAAAGTGATGCTACATATTGGTCGTCGTACAAGTGTATGAAGAAATGCGAAAACGGATGTTTCATTATTCCTCGACCACCAACTGTCTAAATAAAGGTCATAACTGATTTTAGATAATTAGTGGTCAATGAAAACTCTGATTAACAATTGTCATACTTATTTAGGTTGTAGGTACATGCTGATATCCATCATTCGACGGCCCAATGATGACCTATATGCTTGGACAATTCTATTTTTCTTTTACAGTAAAACATAACTGTGTAGTGTGGTAATAGTATAATTTCATAACACCATATTCTCATACACACCATGTGTTGTAATCTTCATCTACTTATTGTATATGTGTTTCATTTGGTTGTTGGAATTTCTAATTGGAACAAAACATTTATGAATGCTCACAAATGAATATGGACTGTACCTGTAGCTTAAATGATGAATGATGCAGCACAGTCCTCTAACACAGAAGGGAGTTCTGAGATTATATGTCTCTTTGGAGAGTTCCCTTTTTTTGTTGTGATTTTAAGCCAGACACATCTGTCTCCACGCTTTCGTATGGTATTAATCCGTTTCACTCGTTAATTGGTTTTGATTTTCTATCAATTCTTTAAACAGATTACCAAAAACCAAAATTTTATTAATTTAAATCTTTATATGTGCTCAACAGGAGGTGCCAGCAAACATGAGGCACGCCGTTGGATCAGCTAATGTGCCGGCAGTGCTCATGTGTAATGGACGAACTTGGAACATACCCTTCAACGGGAAACACAGTAGGCCACACTTTGACAAAGATGGTTGGAAACAATTCGCTTTATATCACAATCTAAAGTGTGACGATGCTTGCATCTTTGAAATCCTTGAATCCAATACTGAGGGTCTTAGGGTGAAAGTTATGATCATCAGGGATACTAATGTTTTGCCGGCTATGCTACAGGCAAAAGTGGATGTCGAGGAAAACAAGGGAAAGACACCAGAAACAGCGATCAATGTCGAATAAGATGACTGTTCAACCTGTGTCTTTGTATTTCGTGTCTTTTTGTTTATTTTCAATTAGTGTGCTTCTATAACTGCTGTGTCTTTTCCGAACCTTTATGTCACCACAAACGATTTGTGATGCCCGTATTCGAAGTATGAATTATGCAAAGTAGGAATTATGCTAATGTATTAGTACTTGTGAATGTAAGTGTTTTCAAAGTATAAGGTAGTCTATTCTTATCAACTTAAATTTAGTGCACGTTTGTAACAGTTATTTATAGGATTACCTTGATTTTAAGACTAAACTATTCAAACAAGTGAACAACTCATAGGTACTTGAATGTTATAGTAACAAATCAAATATTCACTTAAGTTATTTCGATTGGATCCCACGAAGATACTGTTGAAGAAATTTCATTTGTGGCGGGCAAAATAATAATTTAAAAATTGTGAATTATCCTCAAACGTTAATTGTAAAACCACCTACCAAAAGACACAACATGAATAACATTAATTGCAAAAAAGGTACGAGGAATAATAACATTAATTAACGTGTCAAAATTCAACGTCCAAAATCGAGGGAAAATTTTGTAACAGAGATAAATTATTACAATGCTTAATTTTGTCATCTTCAACGTATATATAGTAATGCATATGACCTATTCGATTCAAAACAAATGTCACTATGTGTACAAAAAGTGTATGTTCATATCCATCCCAAAACCACAGAATCCCTATAAATTCAAAAATTGTGCTTACAATGATTGTCCGGATCGGAATAAATTAAATATTACAAGATAAAAAGAATAACGAAAAGCCTGCAAAGCATCTAAAAAACCACTGGAGAATTGGTTTTAATGCAATAAATTTTAATACGACAAATTTCAAAACACTGTAAAAATTAGTCCGTTTATTTAAATTTGTGTAGAAAAATCCGTCTGAAATAGCTACTTTAACCGACACCAAAATTGTTAAGCCAAAATTAATACGATATCCGATACAGATTTTAAATGACAAACCTATACAAATTTGCCCTAATTTTAGGATGGCCTCACAAAAATAAGATAAATTTCATTTCGAAATATGAGGTCGTAACATGTCATTACCTAGACAAAATGTGAAAGATTGCATGGTCATTAGCCCAAAAATACTGAACGAATCATAATTACTAATATTTTTATAAAATTAACTGTTAATTATGCTACTTATGTCGCGTGATAATTGATAAATACAATTTATTGTATTTATCAAAGAAAGACTTGTATATAATAGATTCCAGAAAATACAAATTAACTGTCCCCCACCGTCATGAGTCAGATACTAACAAAATGGATAATTTAATATAATTAATCGTAATAATTATCTATAATTCATTGTCCTAATTATTTATTTTAGCAATACCAAAAAATATAAGTGCTTCAGTAAAACTAGTAACAACGTATTACACGTTAATTTCATATGCAATACATAAATTATGAATGCAAGTAAAAAATACTTTATTATACTATATTTTGCTCTAAAATAAAATCTGATCGATAATAGTCCAAACCTTGTAGACTATGGTAGTTTTAAATAAATATTGTAAGTTGCAAGTCAACAAATAAATATAATAAATGTAATACCATTTATAATTTGTTAAAACTTATGATCCCGCATCAGCATCGTAAAAAATACAAATATGCGTAAGCTTCAAGTTGGTCTCAAATTGAAGAAGTCGTGAATTTTTTTTAACTTAAACAGATCAACAAGCACAACTTTGGGCTGCCCTAATTGAGGGAATTTGGGATTGGCTGACAAACCACATAAGTGAATGAATGTAGTTTCCGTTTCTGATTCGCATTTTGTATTTCTCTACGGGTTCTCAATTTATATGTTATAATATTTGAAAATATTGGATTTATTGAAAAACATTAGTTGAATTTTGTGAATCGAATATTATTAAATTTCTAAAATAAAAAATTACTCGTGTATTTTACTCCATTTATTGTAAAACACTTGTACTCACAAATAGGCGTTAATTATACCTCAATGCAGTATGCAACCTCATATTATGCTTAATATTTGCTACATTGTTTGTATGTATTGATATTCAGATTCAATAATTAATAAAGCTAATGCTTAAAATTTATTATTTTAAATATTAAATAAAGATTAGTATTTTCACACTGAAAGAATTATAGATTGTTGTAAATATGATTTTACATAACAACGCTCCATAACAAGTTATTTTTAAGTGAAACTCCCCACATACGCTAAGGAGATGCTTCAGAGTGGATTTATGTACTTTAGTACAAAATAATACTTATGAATGTCAGTGCATAAAAGCACATAAATGTACGTACACGAAATTACATAAATGTAGCAAAAAACTAACAACGTTGTCATGATAATTTTTCAGTGGGAATAATGTATTACAAAAGCCTACTCACAGATTAACATATAAATCGAAGTTGTAATTAACCAGTTGGTGCCACATTATATTCTCCCACTAAGATAAGTTCCGAAAAAAATGAATGCTTTATTAAAAATAAAGGAATTTACCGTGGATGATTAAAACACGTCTAAAATAAACAAACAAAAAAAAATTGTTCTCTAAATAATCTCATCTGCAATTATTTTTTAAAACACATCTAAAATACAGAGACACAAATGACAAATGCTTCATAAAAATAATAAACTACAATTGATGATGCAAATAAATCTCAAAAAAGGATACAATTTAGGTAGGACTCATAAAAAAAAACTAATCAAAGAAAGGAGGAATAAACCTCCCGTAAAAGTAGGAAACAGCAAAAACAAAAACAAACAAACATAAATTAAAGGTGGTGTCATGCATGTTCATTCGTCGTTGGTAAAGAAGAATAAAAGATAGTACAACTCGTGGTGGTTGAAGTATATATCTAAGGTTGGGAAAGGGGCCTATATTTCGATTGATACGGAATCAAACCAACACTGTGCTCTTCATACAAACTCCGATTAGGCATTGTGTGCTCATTCATTTGGAAAGGAATTCTCGGTACTGAACTCGGCAGACGAGCTCTCACTTTACTACTGTGTGGCGTTATTGGGGCCTGCTGCTTTTTTCCATTGTCATTATCAAGTGGACCCTTCTTACATGCTTTAACGCCTGCAAAGAATAGAACATTTACACAGATAATGTGAAAAAATAAAACAACATTTTATGTATATACAGAAATTTAGTTTTAGGGTAGAGTAAAAACCCTTGTTTTGCAATGATTCCAAAGTGCGACTCCCTCTCGCGTTCACAAAACCTTTCTCCAGAATGCGCTTTGGATCGGTGAAAGGTGCGGTGTTCTGCTTCTCACCATCATGTGACGCTGTGTTACGCTTTTTGTTCAGTTCTTGTAATCCAGTCATGTCATAAATTTCCCTTCCAAGTGCTTCCACCCTTTCTTTCACAACGGAGCAACACTCCTGGCGCTCTACGCACAGACATGTAATATCATATACACGCCTCAAAATCGTGTTCACAAAAAGCATATTGGGCAGGGTTCCTGTATTATCGGAAAGTACGCTTTTAATTAGGCATGCCGCCTTTGCAGACTTGGTCCATCTCTTCAAAATCTGGGACTCGGGGATCGAGTAGTTATTCATGTAATGGTAAACTCTAAGAATATGGCGGCATAAGATGCCCTCTGATTCCCACATACGGCAGCTACAACGCGCACAGTTCGTGTGCTTGTTATAAACAATCTTTCTACCCCGTCCATGTGTAAACATAGTTGCAGAAATCTCTACATCACCACCACCGAGATCAACATGATCATGAGCTAGTTCAACATCCCATATCCTGATAGCCTCGTGTTCAAACATCTGATACACTTTGCGAGTGTATGTAGAGGCTGCCTGAGTGAAAAGCTTGTTGGTGCTGAGCATCTGTCCAGGCAACCACAAGCCAAGTGTTTCCTCCTCCATTTCCCTTCTGCGCCACTTAATCTTTAGCTCTTCATAATTTTCAACAAATTGAATTAAAGTGTGAGTACGACGGATTCCAGACTTGACGCAGCGATTAGCACCTTCACTCCGAGAAGTTGACAAGAGTCCAGCAGTAAAAATTCCACGCGTAAAAACGGCCGCCCACCGATGTCGAAGTTTGTGCATTGCCTTAAACCATTTTGATTCTTACCAACGGGATTGGTGAAAGTCAGCAGCTTCTCCCAAACCTCATCAAACTCACGTTCAGTTTCCACTTCATTCATACATTGGTGCCACAACTTCTTGAATTCTGAATTTCTATTCAAGGATCCAAACCGCTTTGTTGCATTTCGGTTTACGTGCCACTGGCATAGACGGTGCTTCGACAGCGGAAATTTCTTGTCAATACCACTCATCATGGCCGCACATTGATCAGTAAACACGACATTTGGCTGCCGACCGTTCATGGACTGAAGAAATTCGTTGAATAACCACTCAAACGAAGAAGTAGTCTCATCAGACAGGAAACCAATTCCGAACATGCAGGTGAATGTATGGTGGTTTGTTCCGACAAAAGGTGCGCATATGAGATTATACTTGTTGGTACTGTACGTCGTGTCCACTGATAGCACCTCTGGAAATGCTTCATAGTCAGCTAAGGAACGGCCATCACGAAAGAAAAAATTCATTAATCGACCCTCGTCATCTTTTTCTACATTCCAATAAAAGAAACGATCCTCACTGCTTTTTCTAAGAAAGTAGTCGTGAAGCATCTGTGAGTCGCCGTTATCGAGCTTCGACTTCCTGCCCTTGCGTGCAAAATGATCATACGCATCCCTACGTGTAAAGCCAAGATTTTGAGGGCCGCCACATTGCTTCTCCATAAACCCACAAGCTTGGCTAACACCGATACCAGCCGCATGCAAGGCTTCCAAAATTGATGCTTGTGCATATTTCAAATTACGCGAGGACCTAAGCATGTACGCCTGCTCCGCGGACACCAGACCGTGGTTGTGTTCTCGGTCGAATATGGAAACTTGCCAGGGTGACCCCAACTTGCGTGCCACCCTAATCTTTGCTCGGCACCCAGTCCGAACGACTATTTTCTTATAAGCTGGGACTCGACGTTTACAGGCTTTCGGATCTCCAACTCCAGTACAAGAACACACATATTCTTTCCATTTCACCTCTGTGCTCTGAGTGTGGTACCGTTGCTCACCCCGTCTAACTCCAAAACCTTTCAAGCGACCATATTCACAATATATGAGGTATGCTTGTTCAAGATCCTGCAAAATTGATCCAACGCTCAAACGTTGTTCAATTGCCTCACACATTAGTCTGAGCTCCTTCTTTTCAGGATCTTCATCGTCAGCTATCCCTTGATTCCCTTCCAAACAAGGTCCGGGATCAGACTGGCCGTTTACAACTATATCATTCGGACTATCAGCAACAGAAGTGTTCTCAACCACTACGGCATTAACTGCATTGTTTTCCTCCATTACTGCCTCATCTGAATTGTGTTCATTAATACCTCGACAATAACTAATGATGCCTTCCGCATCGGAATCGTGTGAGTCAAGTAAATCATCTGAATCACTGGCTGTTCTGCCATCAATTCCATATTCACCGCTTGAATTTCTATTGCCATCCTCATCACTCGATCTCAAATCATCCATACCCAAATCAGTAGTATTCAAGTCCAAATCCATTCAAGAGGTAGTTCCTACAATGCAACTATTCAAATTTCATTAAACTTAAAAATCAAATCTAATATTAACAACTAAACAAAAGAATGTGTCTAAACATTTATAAAAAAAAAAAAATTACAGGAACAAGTTTAAATTCTCAAAAGGAAAATGTGAGCATAAAAAGTAGAACCTAAATTGGGTATTACGTTGTTTCTCATACCCAAATCGATAGACTAAAAAAAGGTTAACAGAAATACAGAATGCGAGAATCACAACAGAACATAAGCAAATTTGAGCATTACACAAATATATGTCGATTAAACAGGATGACAATATTCTAATCCATTGAAGAATTTCAACATCAATAATTTCCTATAACTAAGCTACCACCACATCATAATTATCGAAGATGATAAAAGAAATAATACTTGGTAAAATTTAGAATGGGCAGATTTCCACAACCTCAATCACCACCAAATTGTCGAAAAAAATTAAAAACTTCAAGTAAGGAGGAACAATTACAAAATAATACGAGCCAACAACAAGGCTACAACTTACGCTGATTTTGAAAAAATCCTCGCCACCCAGTTGTCGAAGAAGGCAAATCTTGAAAGCTTCGGAGGAAGAACACACAGACAAATTAAATGGATCGAAAACAAAAATGATGATAGAATGCAGATTTCTATCTGCTAAAAACTTGCCATAGAACTGTGGAGACAAGAGGAAATGAGTGCAGAAGTAAAAGATTTAAGCTACATGAAAATGGAGAAATGGACATTGCGTGTATATATATATATATATTCAAGACTAATTACATCCTAAATATGTAATTAATGAATATAGTATATATATATAACCTGCATGGTGAGCTCCAAAAGTCAAGGTTGCAGAAAAAAATCCAGCAAAAGATTTCGAAGAGGGCCCAGAATTTCACTTTTGGCTTAGCCACATCATCAATAACCATACCCAAGTTAACCATATATACACAAACAAATACCTTTAATACCAAACATAAAAATAAAGCAAAAAGAAATGAAATTACACGTGGCGGCAGATTAGCATAGGGATGCATATGGACGTGGGTCTAGCATCAAACGTCCCCCACTTTAAGTAGACTAGATACATGAAAATACAAAATTACCCTACCCAGTCTTGTTCATATTCTCAGTCCGCTAGATGTAAATTGGTGAAAAATAGAAATAAGATGAGAGAGAATGCAGCAGAGATCTCCTCTGCTAAAACGCTCTCTGGGATTTAATACTAAAAAATTCAACTATTTCCATCTAATTGCAAATTCTTCGAATTCATGGGGATTTCGTGAAGGTGAGGCTGGTTGTACGGGGAAGAGGGGGCGCTGGGTGGGTAACGACGAGGGTGATTGTGAGAGAGGAGATGGTGGTGGGTAGTGGTGGTGATGGGTGATGATGGCCCTTGAGAGAAAAAGAGTGGAGCGAAAGCCGAGAGGATGTGGATCATGGATGGAAGTAACGAAAATCAAAAGATAGGTAGGATGTAATTTCATCTGGGACAATTATAAGATGAGAGAGTTTTTGTGAAAAATAATCCATATCTATATGTATATATAAAAACAAAACTTTGGAGAGAGAATTTTAATCAGTTTTGACTATTTCTAATTAATTTTGACTAATTTAATTTCAAAAACAGTTTTTTAAAGGCTAGATATCAACCGGTTATGTACGTCCTCCGCTTCTCTTTTTGTACCACTAAATCATCAATTTCACACACATGATCAGATTTCTCAAATCATTCTCTTTGAGCTTTTGGCTTCCATAATTCTGAATTACAACCACGGCGACATCATGTATTTCAATTTTTTAGTAAATCTGCTCTGTGAAAACTCAAATCCTAATTTCTCTCTGCTTAAAATAAAGAAAAAATTGCCTCTGAGCATCAAATCTGTGAAAATCTCTTATCTTCTCTCCCTTGCGATCTATGTTGCTCTGTCCAACAATAGAAGAAGATATGAAGAGTTGATTAAGACGAGAATCATACATAAATGATGAAAAAGAAGAAACTGTGGATGAAACTTTTAAAAGTGACTCTGTTGCGTAAGTCAAATACTTCTTTGATTTTCTATTATTTTTCCTTGGTTCATAAAAAACGGGTTGCTTTGCTTCTTTTGTTGTGCAGATTTCTACACATTCGGATATGGATAAGTTGTAGCAGGGAATACAAAGAGAAATCAAACCGTGTGAAAGATGTGAGTAGAAGTTGGAATTTCTATGCTCTCATCACTAACATGGATCGCTTGATTCATTAATGGTTTCTTTCACTTGTGATTGTTCAATATCATCCGTCAGCAACAGATTTAGAAGGAAATGAATGACGTACATTGAAAAATAAGAGTACGACTATTAAACTGGAGGAAACAAAAATAATAGGAAGTTTCATCTATATGTGCTCTGATAAGATTACAGTGATTCCTCCCTTCTAATAGGCTGAAAGCTACTACATATTAACATTTTTATGGATGGAGTTGAAAATCATACCGTGGTGATGTTGCATTTTTTTCATGCAGTCCAAGTTGAAAATCATACTATGGCGATACTGAATTTTTATTTGTACTATTTATATTTTGTAGCTCTAAAGTTAGTGCAGTAGTGAAGTTTTTGTTTACTTAAAATCTTATTTTGTCATTATTGAAGTTTTATAGGTATGATGTTGACGTACTACTTTCTTAGTCATGAAGAGGCCGGGGGAAATTTTGAGTTGTATTTTTTGAGAGTGCTGAACATTACTTTAAAATCATATTAACAGATTTGTTATTTGCCTTGAGTTGATTATATTGTAAAATATTGTTGTCATCATTTAGTTGATTATGATGTGGATAGGAGTCGTTCTCATTCATATATTGTATTCAATTGCCAATATTTCATAAAATGAAAAGGTTACTGCATTATTCTATCCAGTAATGATTTGTGTAGTCATTGAGATATGATTTTTGTAGTCGTTAAGCCAACAAAATAATTTGGTGTATTACATCATTTAGATCACTACAAGAATCTCGCACATACACTACAATTCATAGATTACAGTTTATTCTGAAAACCGGAGTGTAATTTAATAGACTACACTTATTTACTAAAATCGTAGATGGGCGTGTATCTACTTTAAAGACTACAATTGAGTACTAAACAGTAGTCTATATTTTTTAATTGGCACCTAAATGGTAGTCTATATTGATAAAAAAAAAACTACAGCTCATTTGCAACCGTAGTGTTAGTGCACGAAATTAAGACTACCCTAGTTTATTGTAGCATAATAACTGTAGTCAATGGTATTTATTAGTATTTTAAAAAAATTAAAAAAATAATTTTTTTTTAACAATGAAAAAGGTAACAAAAAGAGTCAGGCTAATTTATGTTTATTCGGGCATGTTAAATGTTTATTAGCTATTAGCTGGACATTTATTTTGGGTGCATATATTTTTACGGCATTACAATTTAATTTTGGCTCAATTTTATTAATGTCTTAAATAGGAAAATAAATAATAAAGTTAATTCAAAAAATTAAACTGTTGAATTTGTTTTAGTTGGTACTCGAACTGTCGTGGCATTATAAGACACTACAAAAAAGTGAGTATATGCAACGAATTTTTTCGTTACAATAAGCTATATTTTCGTCACAAAAAGTTATATGTGACGAAAAAATTTCGTCACACGTGTCGTCACTACAGGATTGTCACATATAGGTATATGTGATGAACTTTTGATTTCCTCACATATGAGACCCACTTATGTGAGGAAAAATTTCCTCACAATTAATCTATTTTTCGTCACATAAAACCTTGTTCAACCACAAATATTTTGACATCATAGATAACAGTTTGTTGCAACCGTCATCTATTCTAAAACCAGATTTAACAAATATTTTGGTATTTTCTGTTTTTTTTTTTAATTCACCTATTTTTTATTTTTAAAATAGCAGTAAATTAAATCATGGAAAATCATAAAATGAATATTTTGCACTTGCTAATTAAAATTTCATATATTGATCAATCAATTCCATACATACAACAAAGTATTGTCAATCAATTTATTTATAATATTTGTGTAGCAAATATACCTGTAAAGCATGTTAATACTCCCTCCGTCCATTTTTTAAAGCCCCGTTTACTGTTGGGCACAGAGATTAAGAAAAGCTGAAAAGTGAAGTTAGTGGAGTTAAGGTCCCACTTAGTGGGAGTGGAAGAAGTAGATTGGAAGTTAAAATTATTGTGAGTGGAATAAGGGTCCCACTTGTTGTGAGTGGAAAAGATAAAATAGAGTTAAAATTGTTATGAGTGGAATAAGGGTCCCACATATTGTGAGTGGAAGAAGTTGGATGAGAGTGAAAATTGTAGTAGGTCTCACTTGATGTGAGTGGAAAAAGGTAAATGGGGCTTTAAAAAATGGACAGTTCTTTATGAGCAAATGGGGCTTTAAAAAATGGACGGAGGGAGTATTATACAAGAAAAAGAAGTAAAAACAGAGAAATTCCTGCTCTACTACTTCACTTCTTAGCAAGTTCTTGAAAACACAAAAACCTCATCCTCTCTGCTCTGTTCTTAAAACTCGATATTCTTGTATCAACAACAGCTCCGATATTGTCCTCATTCCAGACATATTCCCTATGTATTGCATGAATCTGTAGTCAAAGAATTTTCACCAAAATAGACAAGTAAGCTGCAAGAAATTGAGAGATAGTAAAAAGGAAAAGAGAAATTGAGCAAAAATATTGACAGGCCTTAATTTTCTTGAGCAGATCTACTTCCAATCTCCTGTACTACACACAAAAATAGATAACAATTGAGAGAGACAGAGAAGGAAAATTGCATATCATGTTATCGCTAAGAATTTGTAAGCTAAACTCCAGGTTCAAAGAAAAAGTAGAACTAGTATGTCAGCACAACAAAAACAGAGGCTTAAAGACTCAGAACATGTATTAGTTCAAAGAATAGGTCATTTTTAGACTGTTGAATAAGTTATAAGCAGATCGCAAAGTGAAATTACTTTCTGGACGAAAACATCCGAACACATAATAGCAAGAAATTACTTTAATATGGATTTACAGAAGTAGCATTGAAACTAATAAAACCTAGAACATTATTCTCTTTGGGCAATAATCACCTTTCTTTCTTAAGAGCATAACACACCACTAAATCAATGCATAAATGTTGACAGAGTTGCAAAAATCCAAGCAAGTACGACCTTAGGACTAACAGATTTCACTATCCCTCCACCTCCCATCTGAAAGAGAATAGAAATTCGGTTGTAAGTTACTTAAACAACAATATGCTAATAAGCAAAATGATCGCTGGTGTGTTTTCATAATAAATTTTCTATGACAAAAACACAAAGCTTACCAAGAAAAAAGATCTGGAGGAATGTTGGGTACATGCACTAAAATAATTTGCTGCATCTTAAAATAATTTGCTGAACCCTAAAATAATTTGCTGCATCTTAATCCATTTAGATTCGAGTTCGAACAACTTCTCCTTCAAATCAATGCCAGCAAAATTCACTGGATACATGATATGCAAGTCTAATAAACAATATTAAGAAGTTTAACTTACGTGTTGACATTGCATCAGAAGTCAAGATTTGAATAAGAGATGGCTTACTGCCCAACTCAAAAAAAGAGAGCTTCATTCCCCTGTTTTTGTTTTCCTAATATTGACATCATTGTAAAATTACTAATATTTACATCATTGAATATCATATAAAGTCAAACAATTAAGTGAGGACATAGTACGTGAATCTTCAAGTCTGCCATCTTCAGGATGTGTCACACGACATGATAATGTTCTTCCAGCTTCACTAGTTGAAGTTTTAGATCGTTTCAGTGATTGCAGAATTCTTTTCATACCTTCGACGCCTCGAGGCCCTGATGACATCTAATATATTTATACAAACAATTAGAACAAGAACAATACGCATAGTTTGATTAAGAAGAAATCTAATAAGGTGTAGAAAAGTGTACATGCATGTGGTGATTAAAAAAGAAAAGAAAAGGTGTACACGATGTGCAAACTACCAATTACTAATGAACTACATATCAAGATCTTCATCATCGCTTTCAATTAGATGTTGAGACTCCTCATCTTCATTACTGCTCACATAATCAGAATCAACCCCACCATTCTCTTGAGCTAAACTTTCCCAGTATTCTAATTCCAATTCTTCATTCACATCATCCTCATTACCATTCCTAATCTTATGGAACAAAACCTCGTCTACTGCAATAGGTTCTACATCCCTCACGAGTTTTTCTGAAACCAATTCATTTTTATGTACTTCACGAACACCATCAGATTCGAAGTCTTGCAACGGGTCTTGTGAGCGAGAAGAAATAATTTCAGATTGTTGTGGTGGAAGATCCCATAGATGTCTATGCTGTACTCTTTGCACTAACTGCCACTTCTTCCCATGTTTTATATCATTAACATAGAAAACTTGTTTCACATTTATAGCCAGCACAAATGGTTCCTCTTTATACCACATTGACCCCACATTAATGCTCAGGAAATGCTTTTCTTGTTTTGTTTTCTTGCTCCCCGTATCAAACCATTCACACTGAAATAATATCACTTTACGATTATCAAGATATACTAACTCCACGACTCTACTCAGAAATCCAAAAAATTCCATCACATTGTTGTTATAATTCCCTTCTACAACTAATCCACTATTTTGTGTACTGTGGTAGTGATCACGATCTTTTGTATGGAAACGAACTTCATTCACCATGCAGCCAGTGTAACATTTTGTATCAAGTTTAAAAGGTCCATTTGCCAAAGCCCACAATCAACATACCCTCACTATCAATTGTGCCGACTCTATCCCCATGGTATACCCATTTAGTATAAGAACTAGAAAAACCGTTAAGGTGTAGATCACGCTTAACTTCCTCAAATGTCTTGAATCTAGTATTGAGACAAGCACAACAAGGACATCGAATCAAATTATGCGGTCTATTGACATTTTCTTTCGAAAACTTAAGAAATGATACCACTCCTTCAATGTAAGTTTTAGAAAATCTATTATTTTCGTTGGTCCAACTTTTATCCATGAGATAATACCTACAACCATAGCATTTCAAAAACTCAATCTTTTTCTTTCACAAAATATAATGAGCAAAGTAGCAAAGGATTTTATCATCAAAAGAGCACAGAGCATAATTTGGGAGTTGAGTTTGAATTTTGTGATACAAACAGAACAAACAATAAATTTCAGTAAATATTTTGAAAGCCAAGTACACGATCAATTCATTGCTACATAAAGAAAAATACTAAGATGGAAATTAAGCCCTAATAGGAGATTCACTAAGATGAAATAGTTGGGATAGAGATAGTAGGCAGTACCTTTGATTTTATTGGAGAACTCTTCACAGATTCGAGTTGGACACTTGATATACGTTGTTGTACACAGAGTATATCTTTTTCTTTGCTTCTTCTTCGCTGCGTAACAGAACAACCAGGAAAAAGATCAAAATAAATCTACTTTACAATCTAGATAGATTTGAGCAAATTATCAGATGTACACAAGCATGAAGACTGAAGCAACCAGACAAGGTAATCTTGCATATATATGTATGTATGCACGTTTGTGTTTATTAATTAATCTTCTCAAAATAACATAGTACTAAACTCATATCCTAAATCACTTGCATATATCTTTTGTGGAATGGCTGCCATACTTCATTCATTATTAATATCCTATTTTTGTGGCATTTGCTGAGCTCAATTACTATTATAAGCAAACATTTTCAAAGAGTCTAAGATCTTACAGAACACTCAAGTTCTCTGTAATATCTTTATGATTCTGATGCAGAAGTCCTTATACTCAAATAAAGCAAAGCAAAAATAATGATTTCCACTCAAAACTAATATAAGAGAAGTTAGAAAGAAGACAAAACAATACAACTGATTCTGAGCTACAACTCTAAATATCTATAGTGCAACTATTACAAATTTGGGGAAAAAAATCAGCACATACATTCATATTCTATTGAGCCCAATAACTTCATTTGACGATAGGGATAATATAACAAGCATCAAAACTAATTCCCAAGATCTTAATATGTTCGCTTTCATGAAATTCATTTGATGAAATTTCAGTGCACTTGACAATTATTGAGGTTTTTTTTATCAGAATTCCCATAATTGAGTTCGTAACTAGCAATTTACCAAGTTTCTCTTCCGTATAAGTTTAAAAAGTTCCTAATTCTAATCTGGACACAGCTATGAATTAACTTCAGCAAAAGTTGACTTATATCAGTTTTGAAACTAATGTTTCTTCGTAACTATACTTCTATATTATGGTAACAATAATGATAATAATTAAATATAAATTCAGCACCTCAGGAGATAAAAGGTATTTTATGATAAATCATCACCAGAGTAATAAAATAAATACAAAATCAATTGATGAACAGAGAGAATGAAACATACGAATACGATCGAGAAAACATGAGATAAATAGAATTCATGTTGCAAGCGAGAATGAGAGATGAGAGACGGAGAAGGGGGTTAGGAATTATATAGAAGAGTACAATACCACCAAAACCTTAGATCAAAATTTGATAACGGTTTAGCCAAGTAGACTCATATAAGAAATTCTATGTAGAAAGGAGATGCGTCGATAGATTGCAATAGTCAGAGTTTTTACCGTCGGAGAAGCCCAAATCGCCGGAGGGCGCGCGAAACCTAGACGGAAGAATTCTAAATCTAGCGGCGAGAATCTGACTGGTCGGAATCGGTTTAGAGAGAAAAATCAACAATTTTAATTCAGAAAGAAATCAGAGATTTGGGGCTGGGGAATCGAAGAACAGAGATGAACAGTGAAGAGATGATGAACAGGGAAGAGATGAAAAATTAGATTTTTCTTTTATCTTTTACTTTTTTCTAATTTGAAATCGTGTGTCCAACTAAGAAGAAATGAAAGTGCGATAATTGACGGGATAAGACTGACTTTCTTTTCTTTTCTTTTTTCTTTATTTAAATTTTGGCATTTGGAATTTGTGAGGACTTTGAATTCCCTCACATAAGCTTTACATATGTTACGGAAAAAGAATTCGTTACAAAAAATTGGTCACATATACTATCTTTTTTTGTAGTGAGAACTCTTGCTGTTTAAACTACTACAATAATTTATTGAATTACAGTGTATTATTCATATTTATTTATTATAACTTAAATGGTTTTGTAATTGTAAATTAAACTCCAAAATCACAAGAAATCCATCGTCACTCTCAGCGTCTCTTCTCTCTCTCTCTCTCAAATTCTTCGTCGCCCAAACTTTGAATTGGTGGGGGAGCAGCCAATTCCGGTGCATAATTTCTTTCGCATCAAATTCTTATCAACCATAATCCTTTCCTCTACCATAATCCCCCAATTTGTAGAAGGAGAGAAACCACCAGTTTGAAGAGGAGATAACAGCGCGGGCAACCACATCACTCAACATCCAATTCTCGTCGCGTCGAGTCGAGTCGCCGGCGGTGTCTGACACTGAGTCGCTGCTCCTCGTCTGCAAAATTCTGGCCATTGTTGGTGAAAGACACATTTTAAATTCGATTGATTGTTGCAGCTGCAGTGTACACCATTTAAATTTTGGCGTTCTTCATTCCTCATTTCATCATATTTTGCTCGGGCTTTGCTGCTACGTATTCACACATTTCAGATCTGGTCAGATTTGATAGAGATGTTGAAGTTTGGTCAGATTTGATCGAATCAAAGTTTAAAGGTATTATTTCCAAATTTTTGTGATAGAATCTTCTTCATATCGTGTTTGTGAGGCTGCAAAGCTATTCAAAGAGTAGGTTGATAAGATGTTTCATGATTTCATTTTGCAGAGTGAAATTAGTAATTTCTTAGGCTCAATGATAATTTAATAATTGTATTTTCATCCGTTATTAAATTCATGATAAAATCCATGATGATAGTATTATGCCTAATTAGTTTCGTTTCGTTTTCTGCTAGAATCTGTTAATTAAATGATCACATTATTTTGCGTAGGTGAGTTTCAACTGTATATTGATTCGACTGTATTATGCCTAATTATTTTGTTCATTTATAGCTAAGATTAATTGGTGTTCATTTATGCCTAATAGTATATTGCAATATGAATTTACTCATTGATGTGTACTATGTTCTTGATATTGACTATATCTTTGCCTCAAGAAACGTGGAACTTCTAAAAATGGTTGTTCTACTAAACATCAGACTAAAATGAATATGGTCAGCTTGGCAGAGGTATTACCACTGAAGGCCTTCGGGGGGCCTTTCAGAGTAGTAGGACAGGAATGTATGTATCGAGCAAGCAACTGAGGTTGACTGATGATCAAGGTGTGGTTGCATGTTCCGATGCTCATTTCTTTTCATTTTTCTTATGTTTGAGGTTACTTAGTCATTATATAAATTGCAGTCATTTTTATTTAGCTATTAACACTTAATATTTTTTTTTCATAGGCTCCGAAACAACCCGATGACAAACAATGTTGGTTTTTCATAATGCGCATCATGAAGGAAATTGTTGAAGAGGTTATAAAGAAAGAATCCATTTTGCTACGATCACATGTAAGCAATTTGTATTAGTTTTTCAATATCAAGTATTCTGTTACATATTAGATGTTATTTCATATAAAATAATAGTAATATTCTATGTTTTGAATAGTTATTATGTAGGTTTTTTTTTTTTCGAAGGATGTTATTATATAGTTTCATGAACACAAGTATTCTCAAATGATATTGATGATGTTCGTTATGCAAGGTAATTGACTTTTGAAAACTTTTAATTAAGGGTTAAGTATGCAAGGTATTATATATTTATTGTCTTTGGTAATCTTTTTCCACATTGGTTAAGTTGTATTTTTTTTGATGATTAAAGTGGAACATGAAATTCTAGTGTTTGGTTTTCTTATGATTGTTTAGTTCATTTCCAATTATATTTTATATGTAGTGTGTGGAATTGATGAAATGCTGGCGTTTTTTAATTGTTGAATTGTCATGTTTGATATTTACTTTTTGAAAAGTGAATTAATTGGAATTTTGTTTTATATTGAACATGTTGTAGGTTTCTTGTGTTGGTGGGAAACTGTTGGAGGAGCTTGTGAACTAATATCAATTTGGAACTTGATGTTGAGATGATAATTTGAAACGAGAATTAGATTAAGGAACTGTAGATATGGAATGGAGATGAACTACACTACTACAAATTTGCTCATTAACTACACTTCATAGACTACGACTTTTACTAAAAACCGTAGTTTTTTTTCTTAGACTACGGGGTTTTATCCAAAACCGTAGTCTTTGAGCGCATTTTTTATTATAAGGATTGAGTACATAACCGTAGATATTGCTTATCAACGACTACAGTTCGTCACAACCGTAGATATTGCTTATCAACAACTACGTTTCGTCAAATCCGTAGTACATGAGCGTGGAGAACGGTATCCAAAGACTACAAGAAATGTAAAACCGTAGTCTTTGGTGGTAAATATTATTTTTAATTTGTTTCTCAAAAATATATTGCCTCTAATTTGACAAAAAAAAAATCTTGTGCTGCACTTGAAGTAGGGTCGAACCCGAGTGCATAATTATTTGTATAAGTCATTTTACCAACTGCACTATAGAGTCTATAATAATTAATTTTATGAGTGTATTCATCGTCAATGATCCATTTACAAACTCTTTCCCATAAATTATTCTTTCTTCCCGCTCTAATTTTTCTTTTCCGCTCTTTCATTTTCTTCTTGGTGCTCTATCTCTCTCCTCAAATTTTCTCCAAAATCTGGCCTCTTTGAGCATCAATTTTCGATTTGTAACACTATTCAACCCAAATTCATTCGAAATCCTAGTTCCTTAATCTCATAAAGGAGTGAAATCAGCACATTAATCAGAGTCCCCGGTCGTCGGGAAATGTGAACGGCCACCTTCCAGTCGCCGACAGCCACCTTCTCAACTATCCTCTCCAGTTCGCGCCGCTACTGTCCCTTCTCTATCGTTGCCCTGATCAAGGTAAAACCCTAGTTTTGAAATCTTGTGAGATATCGAACCTTCTAGAATCCCTAGACACTTCAAGCACTGCAATTTCTCTAGGTTTTTTCAGTGAGGATTTTCGAATTATGCTATGTTTCTCGTATTATGTTGAGGTGTTTTTGTTGTTTCTTTGATTGAACATATTCTCTTATCTGGGTTTAATTCACCAAATGTTTATGTTCAATAACCTGGATTTCTGTATTTTTTCTATCTCTTAATCACAATATTTTTTATCTGCTATATTTAACCACAATAGAGCTCTCAACTATATTTAGTGAACATATGGCACTCGGTTCTAATTCTGAACCGAACAAATCATATACTAACATCATCATATTGTTGAGTCATGAAAAGTCTTTTTTTTCTCTGTAATAATCACAGTTCTTCTTTTTGAAGAACAGAAAAGTATTTTTTCTATCTCCAATTCATAAGTATTTTTTCTATCTCTGTTACAATAGCTATCATATCTATAGGAACAGAAACGTCTCTATGGTTTTTCATATATTTGTGACTGTTAGTGTTGTAGTGATGTAGTTTGTTGAGTTCCTCTTTCTCTCTCTGAGTTGTTAGACATATTACATTATTGAACTTCATCTGATGTCTCCAAATAACTAGCTAGCTGATGCCATGACTTGGTATTGAATCTTTGCTGGTTTCGTATGAGTTCAATTCTGATCATATGTTTCTTCTGCTACACCATATTCTGAAATCTACTTGCACATTGCATTAAATATTGTCCAAGAAAACTCAATTTCATGGCTATTATTCATGACATGTCATTGAGATAATAATATTGTAGATTCCTTATCAAATTCGAGAAGAAGTGAAAAAATGATGAATGTGCTCGGATAGTTTAATCCTTTTACAAGTCACACAGACTACTACCATAACACATCGACTTTCTTGAACCTTTAATCTTGATCACCTAACCACTGCCTCCGAAAACTGACTAAAAGAAGTGTCATACTATTAGCCCCTTAGACGGCTCCGTGTCATGGTGTGAGCCATCACAGCACCATGGCACAGGCAACGTCGGGTTGAGAGAACTCGATGCGAGTTTGGGATGATGGCGTGTTCGAATGAGTCGGATGATTGAAGTTTACTCGGCCAAGGGGGTGTGAGAAACACTTTGGCACGAGTAGAATTTGGGTTGCTTGAGTTTGGCTCGGACGGGTGTCAAGACGGGTTCAGCTGACGACGGGTGTCGGGGGAGTTCAGAACGTGTTGTGAGCTGAGGCTTGGAAATGATGCTATTCTGTGAGGTTTACTTGGTGGCAAAAGATGGCTCGGGAAAATCTCAAAGATGGGGCATTTGGCACGGGAGAACTCATTTGAGCTAGTCTGGCCGAGTCATGGTGCCCAACGGAAAACTTGTTTTTCCACAGCCGTTTCAGTGTTTAGTGCTGCTACCAAGGGTTTTGCTCTTTTAACATATATAGGGGGCATGTGAAAGAGGTGTGCCGGATTGGAGCGAGGGCTAGATGCGTGGGCAAGGTTTGTGGGCAAGGTTTGTGGGCTTGGTGCTATGCTAGCACGAGCGAAAGATGGTGAATCCTAGTCGGGCACGAGTTATGCGTGTTCGACGTGTCGGGTGATCGATGTGTGGGTCGGACGAGGGCTGAGGCAAGTCGGAACTTGGGTGTGTGCGTGAAGACTTGATGCAAGACGAGTGGAATTTTAGTGTTGGGGAGTTATAGCTCCGATGCATGCAAGGATGGCACGAGTTGATCGATGTTGCAAAGACGAGGGTCGATGGCACGAGTCAGATCAATACACGAGGATCGTGGGCAGACGCCGGTGCCGGGGGTCGACACATGTTGGCACAACTGATGCGCACTTGGGCAAGTCCAAAGGATGCGAGAAAAACAAAGGCGTGGGAAATGTGGCCAAGGGGATTCGATGCATGGCAAATCTGAGAGAGTGGCGAGGAGCAGTTGCACCTTGATTGGCCGATCGAGTTAGTGGCGCCCAAAACTGCTCAGTGGTTACTTGCCGACTTAGTGGACGGTTAATCCTAGTGAAGGGGGATGTCCTTCACGCTATTCTATGCTGTAATTTGATGGCAATGAGCTATAGAATGTGTGTGCGAGCTTTTGAGAGCAAACCCTTGTATTGATTTGTGGTAAATTAATAAAGGTTGGGTGAGTTGCCCGTAAATGTGTGTGCGAGCTTTTGAGAGCAAACCCTTGTATTGATTTGTGGTAAATTAATAAAGGTTGGGTGAGTTGCCCGTAAATGTGTGTGTTGCTTTCGTTGTTCATGATTGCTTGATTCCGCTGCCTGTGAACTTTGATTTGTGCACAAATTCTTGAGCATCATACACTTGAGTGCCAAAGAGTGTCGGTGAGGGAGAGGGCTGGTCGGGTTGCGGTGGTCCAGCGCCATCACAAGGCGAAAAATTCTAGTACACAAAAACCTTGTGACACATACTTAGGTTGGAGGCCATTTTACCTCCAGTTCTTGTTCATGATTTTGAGTGGTTTATTCTGATTATTCTACTGATAGATGAAATCGTGGACTGCATTATCTTGAAACCAACATAGACTCGAGCATGGAAAAACCAACTAATTCCGATTCTGATTTTGTTTTGCATATTTACAAGAGACAATTGTTTCTTAAACTGAACATACTCAGATTTTTCAAAAGCTTTCAAGAGGCGCGATGTAGCTAGCTCTAGTACGTCTAAAGCATGAGTCCCACAGCTTTAGGCCTCATAAGCTCCAAACATTTATTTTCTCGACTTTCTTCATAAATGAAACAGGCAACTTGAAACAAATTATCGCTGCTGCTAATAGTGTTCTTTAGAGACCGATCTCTTTTTCTCTCATTAACAACACTGATAAATGCGTGAGGCCGCAGAAGCTCTGATAAAGTTCTAGAAATGGTAGTATATATACAGATGAATCAAAAGTCCAACGAAAACCAGAAAATCTGTGATATTGTGGCTTTGTCTATGCATTGTCTCCCACCATCACAACCAAAACAATATATAAATACATATTTCATTTGATAACATGCATGAATTTCGATCCAATACAGGTATTATGAAGCTTGTATTTCAGACAAAATACGTGATAAATATATCATTTTGCAGATTTTTGCTTCTGAATTCTAAAGGTAAAAGCTTCATGTTATCTTTTGGTGTTCAGTATGACTCTGCACTACCGAGACTATAGGTAATATATTGTAGTTATATTTTGTACTTTGTATTCAACTCATGCAAATTAAGTGTAAATATGCATGCGTGTATTTCGGTGAGTAGATCTGCTAACTTATTTGAGTTTTTGGTCTTTAACTTTCTTGCTAATCTAGAACACAAAGCTTTTCAGCAATCATTAACAAAAAAAAAAACAAAAAAAAAAAAAAAAAAAAAAAACCATGTAGCAATTTAGCTGCAATTAATAAGTTGTTGTGAACTAAGACTATTATATTAGTCTGAACAGAGCATATACACAGTAATACTATGTCAATGGTGAATTTCATTTTTGTTTATAACAACCTCTTTAAAAGCAAAGCTTTTCTATTCATTTTGAATTGACCAACAATACATGTATTTTTTATATCTCCAGTTCATTTGAGTTCATCTCGTGGAATCCGCAACGAAGTGGGCTTTATTTTTCAGATACTTGTATAAGAAATTGGTGGAGAATAATGCACATGACCACATTCGATTTTTCAACCCATTTGAGATATCATATATGACCAAGGCAACCGAGGAGAAACGATCAACGGCTTTGGCACAAAGTTTAAATAATATATCTTCAACTCAAATACTGATAGCGCCGGTCAATATTGGGTAAGTTATGTACAAAGTTCATCGATACTATATTTTTGAAATGTGTGTCTAACACAGGATTTGCATATCAAGGCTTCATTGGATTCTTATAGTAATTGATCATGTCAAAGAAACTGTAACAATTCTTAACCCTCTAGGACAATGAATCCTTGACTCTTGGACTAATGTTGTCAACATGTAAGTATTATATATTTATTTTAGTTACAAATATATTTAGTTAAGTTAAGAATTTATTAATTTTATTGGTTTGAAGGGCAATTGCTCAAAATAACATAAAAAATTTGGGGAAAAGAAACAAGAAACCAACATAGGAAACTTGTAAGGTAATCTATATATAATAATATTAGCTATTTGTAGTTCATTTTTTTTAGTTACTAATACTTAATATTTTTTTATAGGCTCCGGAACATCCGATCATAAGCAATGTGGGTTCTTCGTAATGCGCTATATGAAAGAAATTGTTGAAAAGGTTTTATCAAGTGGTTCCATTTTCCTAAAATCACATGTAAGGAATTTGTATAATTTTAATATATAAAGTATTTTTGTTATTTTTAAATATTTTCATATATTTATCCTGAATTGTTAATATATAGTTTGACCAGGGGAAGTATTTTCAAGTGGATATTGATGAAGTTCATGTCGAGTGGGCGGATTAAGTGCTTGATGAACTTATTTATTAAGATTGTTAAGCAAGGTAATTTATATTTTCTTGAAGATTCAAGTGAAATTTTAGTGCTTGATTTTTGATAGCAGTGTACTTGATTTATAATTGTTATTGTTCTTGATAGATTGATTGAGTGTTGTGTTCTTGACAGTGTGTTCAAGATTGATAGTGTTGTGTTTATCATATGCAAGTATGATATTTACTTCGACACTAGTAATTAAGATTGAGTACGTTCTATTGGAATATATTGTAGGTGTGTTGTTTTGTTGGTGAAGATTTTGAAGGCTCGTTCAAGCTTTGGCCAATGGTGGACATTGCATGATGATGAAGGACGACCGTAAAAGAGGTGATGTTTTAGTTTGTTTTGAATTAAAATAGGACCGGAAACAACATAAACTTTTAGTATTTTGTCGATTGAATTATTATGTACTTACAATTTGGATGGATATCCTATTTCAAATGTTATGATTATGAATATTTGATGCTATTTGTATTGGAGTTTTAATTTAATTACTAGAGTGAATCATCAATTATAAATATTAATTATATTATAGGTTTTTAACTACATTTTTAAAGTGTAGAAGTTGTAGTCTAAGAAACCAAAGACTACGGTTAAAAAATGTAGAGTTTAAAATTTAAAACTACAACAGGGACTACAGGTATTAGAGGGAAAAACCATAGTTGTTGACATCATTCAGTACAGTTGGTAACAATAAAGACTACGGGTATTACCTGTAGTCTTTGATCGTGAGCATAGACTACAGTACTTGACTCTACGGTTTTAAGTACATAGACTATGGGTAAAACCGTAGAGTATGAGCGTTTTTGATGATTAAAGTGGAACATGAAATTCTAGTGTTTGGTTTTCTTATGATTGTTTAGTTTATTTCCAATTATATTTTATATGTAGTGTTTGGAATTGATGAAATGCTGGTGTTTTTTAATTGTTGAATTGTCATGTTTGATATTTACTGTTTGAAAAGTGAATTAATTGGAATTTTGTTTTATATTGAACATGTTGTAGGTTTCTTGTGTTGGTGGGAAGCTGTTGGAGGAGCTTGTGAACTAATATCAATTTGGAACTTGGTGTTGAGATGATAATTTGAAACGGGAATTAGATCAAGGAATTGTAGATACGGAATGGAGATAAACTAGCTTTAGTATTTTGATTTAATTGATACGTATGTACTTATGGATGGATAAATATTATTGTCATGTTTTTTGGAGATTTTTTCAATATAATTCATTTATAAATATTTCATTTTTAATAATGAATTTAATATTTCAGGATCATTTATTGTTAAAAGAATAAAACAAATTCACTACGGTTTTGAAACAGTAGTGTATGAGATAAATAGACAACGGTTTTTTCATAAATACCGTAGTCTTTGAATCCATTCACTACGGTTTAGATAACATAGACTACGGGTTGCACACTGTAGTGTAAGAGTTTCACATAGACTACAGTTTTTAATCCGTAAGTCTATGTCCGGAAGCATATACTACACCATCAATTACTATGGTTTTTAAATGGCATAGACTACGGTTAAAAAGTCTATGAGCAAATTTCTTACTGTGCTTCAAGAAGTCTACATGAGATATGTTAGTTTTGTATTTATTTAAAATGAGTTTTAAGGTGTGTGTATGTGTTATTCTCCTTGAAACGGTTTACTCATTGAGAAAGAAACTATATAATTTATAATATTCTACTTATATTCACTGAAAATGTGAAAAAAAAAAAGAGATACATATAATATAATTATTATGATTATATTAATTTATTTAATGAGATGTTGGTGTCTAAAGATAGAAAAATTTTATGAATTTTGTCTATCGATCACATGTACACCTTTTTTAATTATAAATTAAATAATTATTTGAAATTTTCTATTTATTAGTCATGGTTGTACTAAAACTAAACTAAGTATATAAGACTCTTCCTCTGTAATTTTGAGACTGAGGGTTTGAGTCATGTGCACGTGTATTGTAAATTTGTAACTAAAAATAAAAGTATATAAGAAAATTGTATTTATAACTCTGCATGTGTATGATTTTTTTATTTAATTTAAATTTAAATATTAGAGTCTTAAATGTTATGTCCGTGAGGCATACTAGTATATATAAAAACAGTCTCATTTGGACTTGGGCACGTGTTTTAAGAAAACTGTTAAAGGTGTTTTGAGTGGAGTAAAAGTTAGAATGTAGGGGTAGTGGTAATGACACAATTAAGAAAAGTAATCCTTGTTTGCTTTTTAGGGTGAACACTACATGGTGTGTATTTTATTGAAAAGGGAGATGTTTAATTTTAAGGCAGTGTATTCTTTTTTTAATTAAACAAATTATTGAAAATAAGAAGATGAGAAAAACAGATTATTATCGAAAAATTAATGTAAATGAGGCATAACAAAAAAAACATCGACAATAAAAAAAATGCAAAACATACAAGTACAGTAACTAAAATTGCACAAGAGAGATAAGTGAGAATTAAATTTGGTGGGAAATCTGTGAAAAGTTAACTTTTCATTAACCAAAAAGTAATGCTGATGTGATCCAAAAATAATGGTGGAAAATTCAAACCCAACCTCACACCTAAAACACAATAAATATACCATTTAAGGTTCATTCTATCCATTACAAGCAAAATTAACAGTAGCTACAAAAGAAGTGACAACATGGCAGATAAGAGAGCCAGACCAGATTTAACAGAAGAAGGAAAAAATAACATCGCACAGTGGCTCCCACAACGCTCAACCAACATGAGTCTTCATCATGGGGCAAAAAAGAAGGCGGCTGAGACATTCCAAGTCGATTTGAGGACAATATATCGTGTTTGGAAGGCAGGTGCTCACCAACAATCTCTAGGCAAACCTATTCAAATGGTCAATTTCAAAAAAGGTTCAAAACACAAGGATAAAAAGGTACTCGATATAGAAAAGGTCAGAAAATTATCTGAGCTAGAGAGGTCTTCAATTAGAATTATGTCAGACAAGCTTGGTGTTAGTAAAAGCTTGCTACATGTTTGGATAAAAGAGAAGAAGCTCAGACCACATACCAATTCCATTAAACCATTTCTAACCCCTCAAAATATGATTTCTAGGCTCACTTGGAGCCTTAGTCAGTTAAGTAACACAATTTCTGAGGGCAAAATATCATTACAGTCAATGTATAACACAATTCATGTGGATGAGAAGTGGTTTATGCTCACAAAAATTTCAGGGAGGTATTACCTTCTACCAGATGAAATAGAGCCACATAGATCATGCAAATCAAAAGGATTCATTGAGAAAATCATGTTCTTATGTGTTGTTTCAAGACCATTAATTGATAGCAATGGAATTGTCATATTTGATGGCAAATTTGGAATTTTTCCATTCATAACTCAAGAGCCAACACTAAGAAACTCAAAGAGCAGATTGAAGGGCACAATAGAAATTAAGGCAGTTCAAGCAATCACACAGGATGTCATGAGAGAATACTTCATCAATCAGGTCAGATTGCTATCAGAATTTCAGTGAATTCATCATCTAGTTCGTGTTTTAACATCCTTCAACTATGCAGCTTCTTCCAACAGTTAAAGCAAAGTGGCCTCATGGTTTCAGCAAGAACATATTCATACAACAAGACAATGCCATGTGCACACCCTACATCAAGAATAATGATCTAGATTTCTTACAGCCTGCCCAATCTGATGGTTTCAACATTCAATTGGTTTGTCAACCTTCTAACTCACCGGACACCAATGTCAATGACTTGGGGATTTTTTAGAGCAATGCAAACACTAAAAGATCAGAAGATGGCCTATACTGTGGAAGATCTACTAAAGAATGTGAATGAGGCATTTAAAGAGTTTCCAGCCTGGAAATTAAACAATGTGTTTCTCACTCTACAGGGTTGGTACCATGAGATAATCAAAGCTAGAGGCAACAACAACTACAAAATTCCTCATATTAACAAGGAAAGACTTATGAGGCTTGGACAACTTCTAGAATGTATAGAAGTAGATGAAGTGACTGTAAGAGAGGCATTAGATTATCTGAAGATGCAAGGAACTCAACCAAGCTCAAGCTACAATATATCAGACCTAGTGGAGGGACTGGACAAGGTGGTTTTAACAGATTAGTTGAAGGCATAGGTCAATTTTTTTGCAAGTGTTTACATGAACAAACAACTTAGTTTTTATATTGTTTGGAATGTAAACAATCAATGTTTCGTCTCAGCTTTTGAAATGAAATCTCATTTGCATCATTGACAATGATGTTTATTTTAAGCCTCCATAATTAGGTTCTTAAATGCCTAGTGGTTGTTATAAAGGTAGCCCCCTTAACTAGGAATTTCATAAGAACCTAATGGTTGCTCTAAAAAATTTCGATAAGGGCAGCAAACACCATTCCACAACATAAGTACAGAGCACCATACCTTCAGAAAATTGAATCAATTTTCATCACAAGCTTATTGTTCTAACATAATTCAATCACCAATCAACATTCAAACTAGATCAAGTGCAGTAGCATCAAGCATCCAAAATTAGAATGTCATAAACAAGTCTAATGGTTGCTCAATACAACATCAATCAGAACAAGCAAGATTCAGCAACAAGGAGACAAATGAGCTCATAACCTCTGAAAATTCAAACAATTTTCGTCACAGGTTCTTATTTTTGCAAATTCCAATCAACCAATCATAGATGAAGGCATGCAATAGCATCAAGCTCAGATCAAATATACCATCATTTCTTTCATAAAATTCAGATATCAGCCACAAACAAAAATCAGCCACAATCAAACAAACCCACATAGTTCTCAAGCAAATTCAAACATGGCATCACCAGCCCCCAACCATAATCAATTGTAAAGTGCAAAAAATAAGAACGCAATCACCTCATTATATCAGAGACAACACTGCTGAGAAGAACATCCCTAACATTTGAAGATATGCAATTCGATCCTCTTCAGTTTGCGCTCTTTTCACAGGTGGTACGATTTCTTCATCCACAAAGATCTCACCGTTGACCACCCATGCGTCGTAGCCGGATTCAGGCATGCTAGTTTCAACGAGCCCAACCCACCGTCTATCTTTTTCGGACTCATACAAGGAAAAATCAGAGAGCAGATCCTCTTCTGTAAAAGTTATTTCTGGCACAATCGTTTCAGATTCTACAACAGAGAGAGAGATCTCCATGGAATCCGGCACCATTTTTACAGATCCATAAGATTCAGACCCGAGAGCCACCGGAGTCAGCGAATCCGATAGGAGGTGAGATGGAGTGATTGGAATAGAATCCAACTCAGAATCCAACCCCGAGCACCGTCATTTCAGATTCTGGCACCACCGTGTCGGGCAAAATGCTCTCCAATTCCCATGAAGTAGGGATCAGAGAAAAATGGGTTGCAATCGGGGTGGGTGGTTCAGTTGTGGGCATGGGCGTATCGGAAGGAAAAACATTTTCAGAGAGAGAGAGAGATGATGGAAGTTTTCCATCACAGAGATTGAGGCGGATGAATTCAAGGGGGGAGGCGGCGATAGATAGGGTTAGAATTTGGGGAAGAAATAAGAAAACCCTTTCGTATGTTATCTAATTGGGTTGGGTGGGTTTGTTTTTGGGTGGATCATTAGTAAATAATTAGGCTTCTGATTATTTCGGCTAATTAAATAGAATAAGTCCAATAATGACAATTTAGTGCAAATAAGAGAGATTCTTGTTATCTTTCGTGTGTGTGTGTTAGCCTAGTGGTAGTGAGGTTAATGCCCGGGCCAAAGGTCACGGGTTCGAGTCCTCCGTCACGCAGTATTTAAATTTCCTTGTAATATTGTTCAAAAAAAAAAAAAGATTCTTGAGGGTATATAATTTTTTGTGGACGGAGGGAGTAACTATTTTCAAATCAATTTTGACTACTCTTAATTAATTTTGACCAATCCATCTTATTCAATTTGAAAATCCAGCAAAATCCTGAATTTCGTACAAATTGTGGAGAATTAAGTTATCTAACATATAGGGCTTCTCAGCGAAATTAATTACCAACAAATAAAAAACTGCTCCATTATCACCACTACTATTAAAAAGTAAAACTAACAATTATATGCACTCCGCTCTTCTCTATTAGATCTATTGCAAGACCTTGAATTTAATCTTCTCGAAATTCTCACTCAACAAGATCAATAAAAAAAAACCAACCTTACAGATTCAATCGATATATTGATATAGGGCAGTATAAAACAAAAACCAAAAACAAATTAAAGTACGTATTTTAACCAAATTAACCTTAAAATCAACTAAAACTCCCAAAATCTTTTTCCGACAATTAAATATTTTCAGCGTGCCATAAGAAAAGGAAAACCCTTTTACCGTATTGAACATCTAGGCTCAATAAGTGGATCTACAAGATTGGGCCGTCAAATCCCTTTGACCACAGTTACAATAAGATTATGAGAAATTATAGGATAATAGTATCACTTTGGAGAAAAATAATAATTAATTATAACAATCTTTTTAAAAATTATAAAAAGCAGCATTCTTTTTAAGTTTTTCATCTCTAATTCTTTTGATTTAATTATCTTCTTATTGTATCGTTTTCAACGAAAGATTTTTACATAATTATATTTTCACAAATTTGCTTTATATGAATTATGAAAGCATATGTATAAACAAACATTTGTATATTTTCACATTTTCAGACATGTGAATTTACATATTATAACACGCGTGGGTTTCACATAATTGTTATTTCACAAACTTTTTTTTTTCTCATGCAAAAATACATGTATAAACCAACATTTGTAAAAATATGAATTCATATATTTTCATACGTGTGATTTTCACAAAATATTTTTATATGAAAGCACATGTACACATTATGCTTCCACATATTATATTGATGTGATTTTACATATTATATTTATGTTAAAATTTGGGAGAAAGTATTAAAATTATAAAGTGTTATTTTTTATAGTTTTTAAAAGGGATGCTATAATTCGAGAGAAATAATTAAAATCAAAAAGTGTTGTTCGGGAGTAGTATTTTTTTTTTTATCTCAAATATGCTAATATACCACTTGCCCATAAGATTATATTGCTCATTTTAAATGATATAATTAAGTAAATATTAATGCAAAATCTATTCGAAATATTGCACGTAGTACATATGGAAATGTCATAAAAATTTCTATCAAATCTTCTGACGAGTATAGATATTATAGATTAATACTCGTTTTCAAATCAGAATTCATATCGATATTCGATAGAACTGTTGTATAGATGTTTAAGTTTAGACGCATACCAGAAGAAAAAACAAAGGGAACTCTTGTATATTTTTGTAGACCTGAGAAAGAGGTATTTTAGATATTAATTATCAGTCTTATCTTATTAATAATAGGAAAATAAACGGTGCGCGCACTTCACGGTGTTGCGTTCCACTTTTCCTTGATAAATAATCAATCAATCAATTACATATTTATTATATATGATTTTCCTTGATAAATAATCAATCAATCAATTACATATTTATCATATATGTCAACACACGCTAGCGATACATATATCTACTCATATAATATATTTTCCACTATATATTTGAGGTATATATCTATTTCATATAATATATGTATCAAAATAGCAATTAACATATATCTACTCATATAATATGTGTCCATCGCCTATATATATATAATATAATTCTACTGCACAAGGGACGAGGATTTACCCAGTGCGCACCGAAAGTAGCGGCTACGGGTTCCCACGATATCAAAAAAAAAAATCTATATTCTTATATCTCCAATTCTAATTCTAAAGATATTCTCCCTATGCTCCTAAAATTTATTATTTATATTTTTAAATGTAACAACTATTATAAATATTATGGCAGAGTATGTTGATATTGGTGATCCAATCTACGAGTGTAAAAGCTATAACGCACAAATGTGGATTAGAGAGAATGAAGACAGAGGAAAATCACCAATCACAATATTCTCCCTATGTTGTTTAAAGGGAAAAGTAAATATTCCTACATTGGCAAAACCCCCTCAATTGCTCAACGATCTTTTGGAGAATAGGCACAACAAGAGCAAAACATTTATTGAAAACATCCGTACTTACAACATAATGTTCTCATTTGCTTCGATGGGTGGAAATATAGATTACTCAATTAATCATGGCCGAGGTCTGTATACGTTTTGTTTGAGAGGTCAAAATCTTCATAAAATCGAGAGTTTGTTACCAGTTGAAGGAAACCCTCCTAAGTTCTCACAACTCTACATCTTCAAACCAGATAAAGAAGTAGAAAATCAAATAAATGCACTGAGGTACACCTATAACTAAAATTCTTTATTATGATATATTTACACTTACCTATTTAGCAACACTTTTTTATTTTTGAGATACGATCTTTTGCAACATATACAAAAAAAAGTTTATTTATTCAGTTTATGACATATAATTGGATAATGTTCTTTTAAAATTAAACCGAAAATTTTCAAATAAATTAATAATAAGACTTTTATTTAACACTCAGTGATTATGTCATATCTATGATAATTATATATTTTTTAAACAAATGTATGTTTTGCAGTCAAGGAGAATCCAATGATTTTGATGATTCTATTGTGAATGACATAAAACGAATGATCGATAGTACCAATCCGTACGCAGAGATTTACAGAATGGCTCCTCATCAGATTTCGCGTGACAACACAATGGATGTCAAGCTTTGGCTCATAGGAAAGAGAATGAAGGATGGTAGAGCATACAATATGCCAACCGCATCAGAGGTGGTTGCTTTTATTGCTGGAGATTTTGAATCGATTCCCGACAAGAGAGATGTACTTATTGAGAAAAAGTGTGGTAAACTCCAGCACATACATGAATTTCATTCTTTATACCTTCCACTACAATACCCACTTATATTCAGTTATGGAGAAGATGGTTTCTATCTAGAAGTTCAACATGTTGAAACTCACTTAGCAAAAAGAATAAACCCACACTGCGAGAATTCTTAGCATTCAGAATACAAGACAAAAAAAATGAGGGACAACAACTTCTTCTTGCCAGACAATTGCTTCAATAATTTATTGTTGACGGATACACCATGATGGAAACGCAAAGACTACAATGGATCCGTCGCAATCAGCCAAGCCTTAAATCAGAAAGATAGAGTAACCTTCAAGATATGATAAACAAAAGAAAGAGTACGTACAATATTTGTTGGTCAACCTTTCATATTGGATTTGCAGCTCACAGAAAACCAGTTACAAAATCTAACTTTGATTGAAATTGAAAAGTTACTCGTGGCTAATTCCACAAGTCTATTTAACTTCAACAGTATGCCGGTACCAGACGAAACAGTCATATCTGATGCTGGAAACCTTCTCATATTAGAAGAGACATCATACAATGTAGAAGAAATGAAGGTGTAACACACAAATCTATATCATTCTTTGACAAATGAGTAGAGGACACTTTATGAAAAGATAATGACTGCAATTCACACCGGTAATGATGGGTTTTTTTTTCCTTTATGGTTATGGTGGAACAGGAAAAACATATTTGAAAAACATTATGCTTAGCCTTACGTGGAAGGGGTGATATTGTACTTCCTGTAGCCTCCAGCGGTATAGCTTCGCTACTTCTTCCTAAAGAAAGGACTGCACACTCTAAATTCGGCATACCATTAGATTGCAACGAGAACTCAACATGCAGCAAGATCAAGCCTGATAATGATCTCACTGGACTTCTTCATAAAACAAAACTTATTATTTGGGATGAGGCACCAATGACACACATATATTGCTTTGAAGCTCTCGATAGGAGCTTGAGAGATGTTATGCGAACATGTACTAGGAGGTGCTCAGATAAACCGTTCGGTGGTTTGGTTGTTGTTTTAGAAGGATACTTCAAGGCAGATCCTTCCAGTAGTACCTAAAGGAGCCGACATGACATTGTTCATGCCTCAATCTGCTCTTCTCGACTTTGGAGTTCATGCGAAGTTCTTAAATTAACTAAGAATATGAGATTACAGGTAAATAAACATACATATATAAAAACTACGTACGCTTTAAACTTTAAGTTATTTGTTTAGTACTTTACATATTTTTGATAGTAATTATTAGCCACTGCGAATTCATGTAGGACAAAAACAAAACAGTAATACATAATTTAATATATATAGCTTTATTAATTACATAAATGTATTTCAGCTAGAAAAATGTATAATTTGTATCACATGAAATAGATTTAAAAATGCAAGAATTACACCAATAATTTTTACGTCTATTGTATTTGTGGGAGAAATATTCATAGTTAATTTATTTTTCGTTATCATAGACTTCTCTATCGTATTCTAGGAATTACAATACTAAAATTTATTATAAAAAAAATACAATTTTATGAATAATTCTAATTAAATCATTCAATAAAAAATTATGTAATTAATTTAGTATAATATTTTGAATTTTTTAATGTAGGGCAACACATATGGATATGATGCCGAAGAACAAAAAAAAATTTGCAGAATGGATACTTAATGTAGGCAATAGATTGTTGGGGAAAAGCACTAGTGATGGAGAAGTTGATGTGACATTATCAAACGATATTCTTATACGAGATGCAGTTGATCCTATTGCAGCCATAGTGGAAAACACTTATCCAGATATATTGCATATTGCGTCTATTCCAAATATTATCAAGGATAAAGCTATCTTTGCACCCACCAATGAGATGATGGTAGATGACATCAATGATTATGTATGTCTCTTATACCAGGCGAAGAAAAACAATACCTCAGTTCACACAATATTTGCAAATATGATGGAGAAGTTGATATCGACAATGACGTTTTCTTAGTTGAATATCTCAATACAATCAAATATTCTAAATTGTCAAGTCACGAGATAAAATTAAAAGAAGGGTGCATCATTATGCTTCTAAGAAATATAGACTCGACAAATGAGCTTTGCAATAGTACGAGGATGATAGTAACTGAACTTGGGGAAGGTGTAATTGAAACCAAGCTCATTTCAGGAAAGAATGCAATCAAGAAGTTTCCAATTGTAAGAATGATAATGAGTCCTTTGCATCATACTAAATTTCCCATTCTGTTCCAGAGAAGACAGTTTCCATTGACTGTATGCTTTGCTATGACTATAAACAAGAGTTAGGCAGTCTCTATCAAACGTAGGACTATACCTACCAAAACTAGTGTTTACCCATGAACAATTGTACGTTGCAATTTTAAGAGTCACTAGTAAAAAAGGTTTAATAATTTTAATTAGTGACAAGAATGGTCACACACACGACACCACAGTTAATGTGGTGTACAATGAAATTTTCCAAAAACTGTGAAGTAATTATAATATTTTCTTATGATTTGCATGATTAATTTTCATATATTCAAAATATGTAAAATTTTGCATAACAGTTTATTTGAATAAGTATATTGTTATGATTTGCGTCATTATTACCATTCAAAAAGTAATGTTTAAAATTTTGAATAACAGTTTATTTGAATAAGTGTATTGTTATGATTTGCATCATCATTCCCGTCAAGTCTCCCGACGAGTTACTTACTAGTCAATTAATAATAGGAAAATAAATGGTGCTTTCTTCTCGGTGCCCATTTTGATTTTTCTTTACTATGGTATTTTTAACATTATTAATTTATAATAATACACATATATTACTTATTATATTCATATAATAATTTCTTATGCCTCATGTATATCTGTTACAACGAGCTAGGTATATATGTATATTATCAATAAAGCGCTAAACTACCATATAGGTGAGACCTCTACACCACACACATATACGGGACCACTACACTACCAAATAAGGTGGGAATACACTACACCGCTCTTAAGCGGGATTGAATCCAATACCTCTCACTAAGGAGAGACTTGTAGTACCTCAGCCAGCCACTTGAGTTAGGCCTCATGAGCACCTCATGTACATGTCATTACTATCTTTACTTCTATTCTTCACACTTCTTTAATGTTTTGTGTATTATTAATTCATAAAATTAATATTATCAATTATTCTATTCGGACACATTGCAGGCGATCACACCCGTAGAAAAAGAAAAGTTAATTATAAAAATAGAAATTATCACATTTCCTCTTAGGGTTTAGATTTCCCAATTATGGTATATTTTCCTTTTTTCAAAACTTATATTACTCCATCAATCCACGAAATGGTTACCACATTGTGGACGACATGGGTTTTAAGAATATGGTAGGTAATAGTGGATAATAGTGGGTATTGTTGTGAGTAGAGTAAGAGTTTCACAATAAATGTGGATGAAGTAGTGTAAATATAAGGTTAAATATAATATATTATGTGGGCCTACTACTATAAATAGAAGTGACAACCATTTTGTGGACGGACTTAATGGCAAAAGTGACAATCATTTCGTGGACAGATGAAGTACTTTTTTTAGCTAGTGTAGCTGGCCACACTGTGTCCAAATATCACTACCCTAATATTATATACTAATATCTCAATTCTTAATAGATATAAATTCTCAATTTCTAAATACGGATTACATAACCTATTTTCATTATTAATTATATGTTTAATAATTTTGAAAACTAAAATTATTTTTTAAGTTAGTCTACAAGTAGCGTCAATAATTAAATTTAAAGCAATAAAATAAGTAAATTAACATTTAAGAGGCCAATAGAAATTTTGTAATCGAAAATCTATATAAAAATTAAATAAATATATGATATTTGGCTAGAAAATACTACTCATATCACATTGAATCTAATGTATGAATCAAAAGATAAAAAAAAAAAGAAAAAAAAAACTTCTTGAAAATGTAAAAATATTTTGTTCGGCCTTTGGCTAAGATTAGAGATATCAATTTACTATAAACTAGGATGTCAATTGGTTAATCCATTCGATTTTCGGGCCAAACCCTATAGGTCTCGGGCTATTTTCGTTCGAGTCTATCAAGCTAAATTTTTTTCGGGCTACAAATTATTGACCCTAACCCTAACTTTTCAGTTTTCGGGCTAGCCCGTTAGGCCAAGAGATTTATGATATAATAACTATATTTATAACTATTTTTTATAACCATATTTTTATAGCAAACAACATAAAGTGTTTTCTTATATATAAAAAAAAATGGTTGCATATATTATTGTAATTTCATAATTTGGTACACTTTTTTTTATAAAAATATTATTAATTTCTAATTTTGAAGTCATAATATATATGATGAGTACAAAATACAAATAAAAAATCAAAATAATGTTTGAAATAAAAAATAACTTATAATTGAATTTATTGACAAAGTAATGACATGTAAAAAACTAAGTAATGAAGAATTTCGGTTATCGGGCCAACTTACTCGGTTTTTGGGCTAGCCCTATCAGGCTTGTGCTAATTTCGGTTCGGTCCAATCGGGCTAAAAAAATTTTCCGGTTCAAAATTTCCGGCCCTAACCCTCAGACTAAATTGACATTCCTACTATAAACCAACAAGACGATTCAAATAGATATAAAAGAATAATTTCTACTTATTTTAATTTATATTAACTTTGTAGTGTTTAGATTTTTATATCAAGTACTATTACCTAACAGGCTTGCGACGAGTATATACAATAAAGTCACTATTTTAATCGAGATGTAGAAAAATTCTAAACAAATTTAGATTTGAAAAATTCATAATGAATGAGTATCTGATTTATTATCATTCATATTTATAAGTTTAGATACGTGAAATATAATTAATTTACTAAGTTTTGTTTACAATTAACGCAAACAGCACAACACTTCTTTGTTTATGAAAATACAACATAAGGTATAAAATTATTTTTAAATATAAGTCATTTGTTGGAGAGAAATTATAGAGACAGAGTGAGAGGGAACGTTGAAAGAGAAAGACAAGTTTTTTCAAAGTTATAATGGTATGATTTATTGTTTGATTTTTTTTTTTTTTGCATTTCGAAAATATTTGTATTTTTTTCCCTTGTTCACTTTGGGGAAATAAAATATTATTTACCAAAAAAATTATTTTTAAAATATATTTATATAAATTAAAATATAAAAAAATTTCCAGTCGATTCTCGACAGGCTACTTACTAGTTCGTTGTAAAAGAATTACTATGTTAATATGTATGAATAATTTGACTTTATTGAGAAAAAAAATACTAGGTATTAATATTAAGGGTAATGATATTCGGCCACACTGGGCCGGCCACACGAGCTAAAAATGGTAATATAGGTTTTTAAAAAGGAAATATACCTAATTGATTATATTTGTTTCGTTAAAAATAGGAATTACGGCATGGTTGTTGGAGAAGAATATTTAAAGCAATATTACCGTGGAAGGGATAGGAATCAATTTCAGTTAAATTTGGCAAATATCGTTTAAAGTACTTTGTTCTTATCAACCCCTAACTAATTAATATTCGCATTACAGATAAGATCTAATGTAGTCTCATTTTCCAAGTTTGAATTTCAAATGAGATTATTAGATGTTTACGTTTTCATTTCTTTTTTCGAATTCAATTTTGTCATCTATGTAAAGAATATACTATATATATGATAATGCATGCTTTATTTCATTTCAATCAATAAAAACATGCTTTATTAATTATAAGGATTTCTTAATACTTTATTTTACGAAAAGAATCAAATAAAAAAAACATCGCATAATGAAATAATTCCACATAAAATTAGTAGCCCCCACCACTTCTAGATATTATGCTACACATTTTTAAGAAATGTGCTGAAATATTATATGTTCCGAAAGTGGCATCATGAAATATTTGCGACCCGCCAAATGAAATGACCATTTCGGAACATATCAAAAAAAAAAAAAAAAGCTAGCTTGGTTACTACTACTGATGTTGAGTTAACAAAAAATATCCTTTTTTTCCTTATAGTTGTAACGTTAAATTTAAAGATTGTGCGACCAAACCCCAGTACACCAAAATATTTTGTACTAGTATTCATGAGATAGCAATTCAATATTTCTTACTATTCATGATGGAGTATCTTATTATTCATAATGTAGCTTATCATGAAATTTTTATTGATAAGCAGCAATTAAGTTTTTATATTTCATTTTAACAACTTGATACAATATAATCTCTCTAAAATAATAATTTTATCGAGTCCTGACATTAATACTTTCATTTGAATTTTAAATCGATACCATTTATTAGATAATAATTTTTTTCGGTCCCTAATATATTAATTTATGAACATTCTACTAAACTAATTATCATAATTATAACCAAAAAAACAATGAACAATTTCATAAATTAAAAGATACGAGTGAGAGTTCAGAAACAAAATACAACCATTCTTGATACAAAGGCCAGAAAGTCTAATAATAAGCAATACCAACATATAAAACATGTAACTTAATTCTACTAAAATACGTCACATTTGAATTAAATAGCCCCTAAACAAGAGCTGCAATTAACGCCGCCGCAGCAGAGACCACCATTCCAAGTCGCAGCGACGCGCCGGCGTTGTGATGCGCCGGAGCAGGGGCAGGCGCATGGCCATGATGGTGTTTGTTTTCACTAGGGAGAGGCAATGGGGCGGGCGCCGCCGTAGAGTTAGGGTGGTGGTGGGGGGCGGCGAGAACTCTAATCTGCAGCTTTTGGCCCTTGTCACAGTGACCCTCGGCGCCGCTTATGAAGAACAACGGACCGGATTTGACGAGGGTGATTTCGGTATTTCCACCACTGTATGATTTAATGGGATTTGATCTGTTGCAGCTTTTGTAGTCTGCTTCATTCACTTCCAACACTGAATCTTCCTTGTTGCCCTCATAATTGAAAACTACAAACAAACAGTATTAAATTAAATATATAAATAAATTAATTACAAACGGAAATGAGAAAAATAGTAAACAATATAAAATCAATAGATATTATATGTGATGTTAATAAATTATACCGATAGTATCATTGATATGTAAACGTTGTTTTTGGGCCCATTGGTCTAAGGCATCTGGAGGAGAGGGAATCTGCCATTGAAATTGAACATGCAGTAATACTCTAGATTCAGACAAGTTCATCATAAACAGAAACTGAACCGCAGCCAAGCAGAGAACAAAGGATTTCGAAAAAGCCATTTCTAGAGAGAGAGAGAGAGAGAGATTAAAGGGAAAGGGATGCAGAATAATTGGCACAATGATTTTAAGTTGACATAGGATCGTATCGTAGCAGTCTGCCCAATTTATAGCAAGTGATTTGGTGCAGGCTAGGATTTCTCGAAATAATGTAAATGACACGTGTTCTCGGATTTTCTCTATTTTTATTCTTTCTTTTTCTTTTAAATAACTTTATTTTATTTTATTTTTTAAGTGAGGCATACATGAGTATTGGTAAATTGGGTAATTAGTTTTCGTTTCACAATCTCGTGCTTTATAAAATGTACGAGGACACATTTTATATTGATTTATTGATAAAATAGGAGGATACATATGTACAAAAATACTTTGCTAGAATATATTCGAATTTAATTATATAACTCCTGGCGTGTATCTTATTTACCTTTAATTTTTATATTTTAAGAATATTGTCATTGGATGAGGATCTGGAATAGTAATTATTCTTTAAAATTAGGAAAAAACAAAGAATGAACCGTTTCGTGTCATCATTTATCATAATTGAGAATTTTAAATTGTCAATTACTTTTAATGTAGAAAGACGAACATTTCGAAGAAATTTGACTTGGAAATGTTGGGCATAAACGATAAAGGTTCATGAATGACCATTAATATTCCACCATAAATCGACAACTACAATTAGCAGTATTAACATACATTTGCAAATATCCTTGTAAGTGTATACTACTGTCGAAGAGGCAGTTAATTCAATTAATTAAAGCTTATTATTGCTCATTAAGTGACCGCCAATTTTATCGATCTGGGGCACGAGAGATTTAAACTATCAATTTAAACCTTAATGATTTTTTTAGAATTTCAAAGAGAACCTTAAGATTAACTGTATTGTTCCTTTTATTTTCGAATTATTTTTAGTAAATTCTCTACAAATTCAGTAGACAATAAACAAACGAAGTTTGGTTGTACTAGTATAAATATTAAGATAAAATAAAAAATAGAACATGAATTTTTAGTCTTGGATGTTTCAATAAAACTTTCAAGCCCTTCAGTTCCAAAAATTGATACTAATAGTTTTCATCTTTGAGATGCCGAATTCGTAGCTAACCTATATTTCTACTCTAAATCGATTCAAAAAAAAAAAAAAAAAAAAAAAAAAAAAAAACACACACTAAATAAATCAAGACATATATATATTTTTATACTGGTACTCCATAGAGGGAGTCTATTATGCGAGTTCATTTAAGTAGCTTAGAAAAAAAATTAATTGACTTCATGTTTTATTCTTAGTATCTTTTTGCCAAGCTAAATAACCAAAAAAATTCTTTGTTTCACCGTTAATTATGTTTGGATTTTCGTATATGTTCTCGAAGACATTCTATTGTTTGCTTTCAAGCAAGAAATGTATTCAAGTACATAACATATTGTTACTGAATCGTGTTGTATTAAAAAGGAGGGGGGAAAAAAAAAAAAAGAAAAACACAACTTCATCAATGTAGAGAGATGCTTTAAATTCCCACACCACTATTTTCTTGCACAAATACTCATATGCGACCGGTCGCATGCCATGCCACCTGGCGCGTAGCGAGTGTATTACATGCGCCTGTATTTTTTTTTTTTTAATTTCAGTTTTTTTTCCTTTTTTTTAATTTCAATTTTTTTTAAAAAATATTCCACTTATTTTTTTCCACATTTTTTTGTTTGCCTCTTCGTTTTTTTGTTTGCCGCTTCTTCTTTGGTCAAGATTCGAGCGAGGGGAGCCGAAGGCTTCAGAGCGAACCGAAAAAGTCCAAATTATTGTCCGACGATTATCCTTATATTAGTAATTGGAGCAAACGCGGAATTTTATAGAGCCGGAATAAAAATGAAATTAAAAAAAATCGAAAGAAAAAAAAATGACTGGGTCAACCCGGGTTGACCGAATCAACCCGACCCGGATCCGGTCGCATGGCATAAGACCTGCTGCACCAGAGACCTTCCCATTCTCTTGATATAGCTTAACCCAAAATCCCTCTATTCACATAATACAGACAAAATCTATTAGCCACTTAAATGTCCTTCAAGAAACGATACATAAAAAATTCTAGGAAACATATTTTTGATTTACATAAATTTTTGATTTACATAAACTCTAGCCGCATAAATGTAGAAATTAACTGCTTTCCGCATGAGTTGGACTTTCAATGGGTCGAGATGGTATCATGAGATGTATATATACACTGGATTTAGGAGAAAAAATAATAATAACTCATGGTTCCTTAAAAACTTGAAATGCATAATTCATGGTTCCTTAAAAACTTGAAATGCATGGTCGTACTATCATCACTGAATTCTTCATCACGGACAAATTCAAAGTTATTTAAAGAATCAAATCATCACTGAATTCTTCATTTCAGGCAACTATCAAAAGTTTGCCATCACAAAATTCAAATCCAGATCCAAATTCTTTACATTCAAACAAAATCCTTGAAAAAGCTTAAATTAAGGAACTTCGTAATAAAAAACATTGAATTCATAAATTCCCTTTGATTGGTCTGCAAGAATCGAATTATAACGCGAGATGAAAATAATCTTTAGCAAAATAATGAGCGAGAGAGAGATTTCTGAAACAATCCACCTCCATTAGCAAAGTAGTAAGATCACAGATAGGAAAAGTGCAGACAGTTTTTGAGTTGACAAACAGACCAAGAGAAGATCTAAATCAAAATGAAATGTTTGGACCAAACAGCAAGCCTAATGATCTATTTAAGGAGTGTTTTGACGATAGATTTCACATTGAGCTTCTTCAAGTCTGTATACGACTGCCCACATCCAACAAACATCACCGGTGCTCCAGAAATGTAGACCATAGATAATGCAGCTCCAACCTGGGAATACACACATCACACCATTTTTATCACCAAAATTATTTGACGCCGAGTTGTATGTATGATGTGAAATCAAAACAATCAGATGAGGAATACACACCTTGTCATCAATTGTGTCGAACTTTGTCAGCAGGATTCCGTCGATCAACCTGGGATTCGGCGAGGGTGAGAGGTCACCTAATTTCTGTACATATTCAAGAATGACGACAAATCAAGTGGCTTATAAGTATTGTACAGAATAATGTGAAAAAGATGAAGAGGAACAGTGAACCAACATGATTGAACTTTGACAACTGATCAACAGCATCATTCCCCACAAGTGCCTCACCAACAAACAGAACTAAGTCAGGACTGTTGACGTAGATAAGCTTTGATAGAGCTCGCATCAGCGGTTCGTTATCCTGCAATCAATATCATGATAAACATGCAGTTGGCAGGAAAATGAACTCAACACAACACATATAAAGTATCTTGGATGTCAAACATAAGATCATGTGCGTGCTTAAACAGCACATTTACAATCCTTTCACATCATCCAAACAATGAGAATATATCAATATGCACAATGAGAACCGGAAACCATGCAATTCACCTGCATTCTGCCAGCCGTATCCACCAGAACAACATCTGAACAATTTCGACTGGCCTCCTGTATTGCTTCTTTTGCAACAATTGCAGGATCCTTCTCATAACCTTTCTCAAATATGGGAATCTGATGATTGCAAGATCATAAACTATTTCATAAACTATCTCAGGACTCAGATATATACAGGTGTGGTATTAAAGTCTACCTGGAGTCTGCGCGCATGGGTACGCAGCTGCTCCACGGCACCTGATCTGAATGTGTCACAGGCAGCCATCATGACACTAACATTATGCTGGAGAAGCCAGTAGGCAACCTGCCGAAGGCACATGGGAAAATCATAAGAAAATTCGCAGTTGACCATACATTAATTTTATTAGATGTGAACAAAGACTACCTTGGCAAGATTGGTAGATTTTCCTACTCCATTAACTCCAACAAAAACCACAACATATGGTTTCCCTTGCTCCTTTGCTGCATGAACATCCCTCAAAATATCAATTGAGCGCCTCGGAGTTAAAATGCGGACAAGTGCATCTTCCATAGCAGCCTGGAAGAATCATGTCAATCATTAGGTCACTGGTGAAATTCTACATATGCACAGGAGAAATAGATAGCCTATTTATCCATATGGAGGTGAAAATTTTCACTTTTCCTGCCTTTGTTGGTAACTAAAGGTTTGGGCATTCTTAAATACCTGAACTGTTGATGAGACTCTTGTAAAAGAGGCTAGCTTTTTGCCCTCAAGACTTGCGGCCACTGATTCACAAAGTTTTTCAGCTATTTCCTCTGCCTATTGTCAAATCATTCAAAGTAAGAGCAGAAACATATTAACTAACACATAATACCTCAGGGATAGAGAAATACACTCCCATTTGTATGGGTGAAAGAAAGTAACACAAAATCAGTTGCAGGTCATAAACCCCATTTCTGAAACTGGAGAAGAGCAAGTGCTTAGTAGATAAGACACCATCAAACATACCACATTCTTTGTCATAAGTCTGTCCTTGAGAGCTTTAAGAGCTGGTTCTAGGTCAGACTTCTCTAGATTTGCTTTACCTGCAATGCTGAACCACAAAAAAATGTCAAAAGGTTTTTACAGGCACACTTATAATGACAACAATAAGCAACAGAGTTGGAAGATAATTAATTCTACATCATCATAATCAAATCCCATTGCCATTACTCTCAGAAGACAACTGATGCTATGATTTAGGAAAAAAAAAAAAAAAGAATACCATTTGTGCAGCCAATATGATCCATATAGCAACTTCCTGCAGGGTCTTACGTGTAATAGTTTTCATTTTACAAAATCGTCAGTAAGCTAAAAATATTATCTTTTCTCAAACAGAAGCACAAAAGATGATTATTATTTGCCTGATATGCAGGATGGTAACAGATAGTTATGCCCAATTAAGAAATACTAGCAATCTGTTCGTGGAAAGTTTTTCAAAGTTAAATTGCATTAGAATACGAACTGACTTGCAATCCATAATTTACTCGACACATTATTTGCCTTGCACTTCACTACATAAAACGAAGTACGCATTGAAAGAACAGATCTTCTATGTGTTCATATATTATCAATGGGTTGATGAGTTGTACGTAAGAACAATTATTTTGAACGGTTAAGTTCAAAGTCAGTATATACCTTTGAAACATGGATGAAAACCACCCTTTCTTCTTTGCATCAACCTTATTATCCTTAGTTGCATCTTCGTCTTCCTCCTCACTTTCACTATCACTGCTAACAATCTCCTCTTTGTCCATCATACTCTCACCTTGATCTGCAGCTACAACTGATATATGCTGTTCTCCATTCTCACTTACTGGATCAGTGAAATCCAATTTTGCCTCTTTTGGTGTATCATCCCAAACTCTGTTCTTTTTAGTAATCTTTTTAGGTTCCGCTTTGGAAACCTTGTTTACAGCAGTTTCAACTTTCTTCGCACCTTTGGACCTAAGCTTCTGTAGCTTATTTACATCAAAAGCACCATTATTAGAAACCCCATTTTCTTTTCCATTACTTTTAACCATTGTAGTTGCTTCTCCTTTTCCAATATGATTATTGTTGTTAGAATTTCCATTTTCTAAAGGGCGACCTTTGAAGTCATTGTCACCACCTTCACTTCCAGATTCACTTCCACTCTTTTTTTTATTACCTCCATCCATGTTGCCATTTTGCACATTTCCTTGCTTCCTAGAAGGGTTATTGTTCATAGGCTTACCTACCTGCTTTGATTTCTTCATTTCCTCTGCACGAGCCTCAGCTTCCTTCTTAAGCTGTTGAAATATATGATTGAAGTCATCATACGACGTTCGCTTTGGATCATAAATATCCGAGAACTCTTGCTTAACCATAGCAAGTAGATCGTCAACATACAAGAGATGGAGAATACGCTGATACACAGCAACAAAAACAAGCCCTAGTTCATTTTGAAACGTCCATTTAAGAGTGTATGAAGCACCCGGGGCATCATAATTGTACGAGGCAGCACCTGACCTTTCCTCCAAAAGGCAGGACCTTATCAGAGTATCAATTGGTGATCCTCTAAGAGCATTCCCAAGCTCTTTGCAAGTCCAGAGGATTAAACCTCCTCTTGTAAATATGAGTAACTGCTCTAGCATCTCTAGAACTCAGAAAAGTTCTATCCTACAAAAGTATCGCAAAAATTTGATGTTTTCAGAGAACTTCAAAATTCACCAATTCAAATAATAGAAGTTAAATCATTCAACTATATCTTAAGTACTGAATTTTTTTAACACAAACAACTGACCAATTGATAGTATCAAAAGCACACACAGAAATTAGAAGACAAACATAACTTTAAAGATTTGCAAATTAATGTAGGCAACCAATATCAAGAGTCAACAACAAACATGTATATAATCCATTCCTAATATCATATTATGTAACTGGAAATACTAGTTTCATTATGAGCATATGCATTACCTACTTAATCTGTAATCCTCCCAAATAACAATGTTTTTCATGAATAAATAATTCTATATTTTTAGTGATGTATCAATTTCATAAACATCACGTGACAAACAGACACATCAACACGTGTACCATGCAAAATCTAATCAGTGTGTTGCAAATGCAAACTATAAACAATTATCCATTGTCAAATATACTACAAAGGCCACGAATCTGAGTGAACATATCAGGCAAACAAAATAAGCCACAGTTACAACCCTTTGCATGTCTAAGAAATTGAAGAAAAAACATAAAACATAAGTTTTTTTTCCTTCACTTCCTTTTATTTTATAAGATCGCCAAACAAATTACAAATGGTGAAGAATTTTCTGCTCGTTTATTTGAATTCCATGGCAGAATTACGTCAGATCCTAATAGAAATGAAACGAAGGGAAAATAAAAGATTTGAAAAATTCACCTTACACAATTGAAAAGGAAAGAAAAAAATCAGATTCTCAATCGAAGATCAAATACAAATTAGACACAAATCAAATTCTATTCACCAAACAAACACATCTCAAAACAAGATCATTCATTCACCATAAGCATCACATCACCAATCATAAAAGCATCCATAATCAAAAAGATCAACGATCCACAAACTCAAGAGAATCGTTGATCTGGTAGAGATAAATTTATCACCTGAAAATTTGGAGGCCAATTATTTTGAGGAGATTGAAGAAATCCCTCTGTCAGAAAGGAAATCGAAAAGAATGAAGGAGAAAAGAAAAATGAGAGAAACAAAGAGGAAATGGGAGTTTTGTTTTGGTATGAATTGGGGGTTGCTGACTAGGATATTTTCGTTGGTCGGCCAAAACTGGTGGATTTCACTTGCCAGACATCTAACGTGTCGACCTTTCTAGGATATACGGTTTGATAATTTTTTGGAACCAAACTGAAATGATTAATTAGTAAAATCAAATCAAACTAAACTGTAATAATACAATTTGATGTGATTTGGTTTGCGGTTTATCTATATTTTTTTATTTTCTTCGTAATAGAAATAAAACGAATTAAATAAAGTTGTTGTTATGACCATATACATTTTTTTCTTTTGCTAGAATAAATATATTAGGAGTCTAGGATAACATTATTCAGTTAAATAGTAAATTATGTAAAATAATTTCACATTCTCTACTTTTTCTATCGAAAACAACTTAAATTTGAAAAGGATATAGAAGAAAAGAAACAAATAGAAATTCGTACCTTGTATTCAAAGGTGAAGAAAAGTCAATGTAACAATTAATTGGAAATGTATAGTAAATTGTAAGGTTTAATAATTTTAAATTGTACAATTTCATTAAATAAATTTGTATAACACTACATGCAATCAAGAAAATCTCTATTTCCTCACATAATAAATAAAATGATAATATTAATATCATTATATCAAATACGGTTTTTTGGTTTACGGTTTGGTTTGGTTTGAATTTTCTTAAAAACCAAACTTAAACCATAAACCATAATTTTTGAAAAATCTAAACCAAACCATATTTTTGAAACCAAAAAACCGAACCAAACCGTAAATTACGGTTTGATTCGATTTAGTTTACGGTTTAAACCAAACTTTGAACACTCCTAATTAGTATCAGAAGTTTGGCAACCTCAAAATGTTGTGAAAAACTTAATAGTCGCTCATGGTAACATATTTGGCGACTAAACCTTAGAAAACCATTGACTTTTCTAACAAAACTAATGACTTATTGGTGGATTCGCGACTAAACCTTAGAAAATCATTGACTTTTCTAATAAAACTAATGACTTCTTGGTGGATTTCACTTGGCAGACATCTAACGTGTCGACCTTTGAAAGGTCGACCTAGCATAGTATTTCCCGGACTTATTCGTTTTCTTTTACGACGTCACAATTCGCAATTTATAATTAATTCAATTTTATTTTTCATTTTTTTTATTATTTTGAGACTAACAAGTTTTTATTTTGTCAGTAGATCTTAACCTATGTAGCATAGATACGCTGCTGACCCCAGCGTATCATAAAAAAAGTATTAAATACAAATACAGAAAAAATATGGTTCAAATACGTATTAAAAATGTATTTTTTATTTAATTTATTTTTATTATATTTTTTTAAATCAGACATGAATAAAATACGGTCAAAATACGTTTTCAGACAAGTCAAAATACGTATCTCACTTTACGTCATGAATTTTACAAAATTTATAGGTTTTCTGTGTCTGTTGAACTCAAAATGGTACCTCTACATCCATCGTTGCCGCCTCAACCTGACGCTGTTGTATAGCCCGACACCGTCACCCATCAGGCTCGAATTTAAGTTTTCTTTCTGAGTCATCAATCGCAATGTTTTTTTTTTTATATATAGGGTTTGGATCGCGTTTTTCAATTGAAGAATGTATGGGTTAGTATGATTTGTAATTGATTTTGAATTTGCAATTAGAATTGCTTTGTAATGAATGGTTTGCGATTTGAGTATGAAATTGGAATTGGGAGAAGGCGGTGGGATGATAATTTAGGGGTTGAGGCGGTGGGTGATTAATGGTTGAATATTTTTGTTTTAAAGGAATTAATGGCTGAAGATTTAATTGAATTGGAGCTGTGCTAATTTTTTATTTCTTTTAATTATGTAGATTGCAGTGGGTTGTAATTAACTATTGCTATATTTTTACATAATTGTATATTTATGAGTTTTATGATATAATTATTATTAAAATATAAAATATTATAAATAAATATAAACGTATTTTTAACGTATTCATATAAATGTATTTTCTTAAAAGTTAACATATTTTCGTATCGTATCGCATTCATATTTCGTATTTACATCCGTGCTCCATAGATCTTAACGAACGAAGCTTTGATTTGTGTCATATACACAAAAGAAGGAAAAAAAATGTATTTTGATAGGAGTAGTGATCAAGGAGACAAAACAGACAAAACATCCAAAAACAAAGATATTTTAATTTTACAGATCTTACATAAGTATAATTAAAAAGGGTAATGATGGTCGGCCACACGGTGGCCAGCCACACGCGTCAGAAAAGGAAAGTTGACTCTAAAAATGGAAATAATCACATTTTTCTCCTAGGGTTTATGTTTCCTAATTGGGGTGTATTTCCATTTTCAAAACTTATATTACTATTTTTAGCTTGTGTGGTCGGCCACAGTGTGGCCAAATATCACTACCCAATTAAAAATGGCCGTAAACAAATCTGCATTTACTGAGTTTAGGTAGTGTAATAATCTATATCTATATCTATACTAATATAAAAATAGCTTTGTTTTACAAAATTTGATTTGTCTAAAATACCTTTATTACAAATTTAATTTAAGGATAATGACGTAATATAATAATAGGAATTAAACTTACCTTATAATTTAAAATTAAACTTACCTTATAAATTAATATATAGATTTCTTATGACTATATATTTTAAATTGGTCAATGAGTTTGAGAAAATGACTTATATTTTACAAATTTCTTTGATTTTATTCGTTAAATTAAACTTTCTTAAATTAATAATCAACTAGTGTGTAGCCCGTCGAAAATTGACGGAAAATTATTGTTTATTAAAATTAATCAAATTTAATATGTAATAATATAAGAAAGGTATTGTTTGTTAATTATTTTTATTTATTTCAGTAATACTCATTAAAAATTAAAACCTAATTCACACCTATTTTTTTGAGAAATTCCCCAAGAATAGCACTTCTTGGATAGTTTTTTTAAAATTTAGCACTCCTTATAAAAACTTAAAAATTTAGCACTTCCTCTCTTTTATACCCTCAACTATAATTTGTAATTCCATCCCTATCCCCACTTTTTCATCTTTCTCTCCATTCTTGTCCTACTCCTATTCTCTCTCCGTTTTTGTCTGCTAAATTTTCTCTCTTTTTTCTTCTCCCTATCTTTTTCTCGATTTACAGAGCCGCCGCCGCCTCGCTACCGCTGCCGTTTTTTCTCGGCCTGCCTCTCGCACTCCAGCTCGATCCTCACCAGCCCGGACGCCATTTCCTTCACGAGCATGTTCGTCGGCATCGCCAGCTCCACCAGGAACGTCGGGCTCTGCTTGAAATCCTCCAGCTCGTCGGCGTCGCCATCTCCTTCTGATTGGGGTTTCTCTTTCTCTCTCTCTTGAGATTTGGAGTTTGCAACATTCTCGACGGCGGCCGCCAGCTCACCCTCTCGCTCGACCAACATTCCGACTCCGGCTTCCAGTCGAAGAATGAGTACTTGTTGGGAAGATTCGAAATGCAGATTAAGCTCGTCCTCGCTAACTCCGTCGGAACCATCACCACTTTCTTCGTAAGTTTTTTATTCATTTCCACTTACAGTTACAAATATCAATTAATTTTCCCCAATCATGAAATTTTGAGCTAATTAGGGTTTCCAACTGCAGTTGTCGTCTCAAGGAGCAGGACACGATGAAATCGACTTCGAATTTTTGGGAAATTCATCTGGAGAACCCTACACCGTTCATACAAACGTCTACGCCGGCGGAAAAGGGAACAATGAACAACAGTTCCGCCTCTGGTTCGATCCAACTTCGTCATTTCACACCTACTCCATCGTCTGGAACTCTCAGCGCATCATGTGAGTACACTACGACAACTACTGCAACTGTAATTACTTAATTTGATATCTAAATTGCTAATGTGATTGAATTGAATTATTGATTTCAGATTCATGGTGGAAAACATTCCACTGAGAGTTTTCAACAATCACGAAGCCATCGGAACTCTCTTCCCCAATTGTATAAATTGTTTGATTGTATTTTTGGTATAATATTACTGAACATTGTGTATGATTTATGTGTTGATGTTTGATGAAACAAATCTATTTTTGATTGTGTTGGTTGGTTTAATGGGAGCAGATGGAAGGCTGTTGGGCCTTTACATTTTTTTTGTGCATTCACAAATTTTGCCATATTTTTTTTTTGTGACTTCACAGTTTTTGCCATATTTTTTTGTGACTAAACAGTTTTTGCCATATTTTTTTTGTGACTTCACATATTTTTTTTGTGCCTTCACAAATTTTTTTAAGTGACTTCACAAATTTTTTTTGATGACTACACATTTTTTTCCTTTTTTTTCTGACTTCACCAAAATTTTGTGGCCGCCGGCGACAGTGGCGGCGGCGAAAAAGTGATGATTGAAGTTTTTTTTTTGTTCAGTCACAAAATTTTGTGACCGTCGGCGACAGTGGCGGCGGAAAATTGGTGGTGGAATATATTTTTTGTGACTTCACAAATTTTTTCTGTTTTTTTTTTTCTGACTTCACAAAAAATTTGTGGCCGCCGGCGACGGCGGCAGCAGCAGCTAGTTTGTGGTGGTGGAATTTTATTTTTTTTGTTCAGTCACAAATATTTTTTTTATTACTAGATAGGTGATGGAATGGCAAAAATGTCCAAAAGTGCTAAATTTTTAAATTTTTATAAGGAGTGCTAGATTTTAAAAAAACTATCTAAGAAGTGCTACTTATAAAATCTTCTCTATTTTTTTTATAGATAATTTTCAGATCTCTCTTTCTTGTCAAAACTGTTGTGAGACAAATACTATTTAGTTCTCAAAGAAATTGTCTTGTGTTGATTTTGTATGAGAATTGCAGATATCTATTTGTCTCCCTAAATTATATATATAAAAAAAATAATTGCTCTGCTAATACTGAATCGGTCCCTCAATGCGCACAATCCTGAGTCGGAATTTGCCCGTGGATAAATTGTTAGTAAATTTACTGCTAATTTTCCTACACATTCAACATTTCCGATGGAGACAATTAATCAAACAATTTCAGACGGTATATTTAGGATTATTCAAACTTGTTTGAAATTTATATACTCGTACTTGTTTAAAACACGATTAAAAAATCAGTCATTTGTGTTTATTTATAAAAAAAATTCGTATAGCAATGCCCGTCAGCTGAGAATTAGCCCGTCAACCACCACGGTTCCGATCTTTGCTTTATAAGTGTGTAATTGATTAAACTCATTTAAAATTTATATGGATCCAAAATTTAATAAAAAAAATTGATTGTATTATTGTGTATTAGTATAAAAATTAATACAGTCAATTAGCGAATATTAGTATACAGTCAAATACAAATAACGTAAAAAATAATACATTGACGATTCTAAATTTTAGAAAATGCTGGAAAAAAAATGCATAAAATGAAAATTTTAAAATATTAAGAATAAAGAATGGAGATATGCCACGTGATATCCCTAGTTGAGGTACCCCATCAGTTAAGAACTGAACCGTCTACCTAATTAATTGACTGAATTAAAATTATTATTTTTCTTCTCAAATTCACAATGTAGATATGTCACGTGGTATCTCGAGTTGAGGTACCTATCAGTTCGGAATTGACCTGTCTAACTAATTAAATTGACCGAATTAAAATTAATTATTTTTATCAAATTAAATCAAAAATATTAGAATATTTCAAATTTTAATTCAACCAAGCAATAAATTAGTCAAATTATTTTAGAACCATTTGTTCGGCCATCTAATATATTGGTTCCCTAAAACAAATAATTATTTACTCAGTCAACTAAAAAATTAGCCAAATTAAATTAAATTAATTGAACTATAAAAATATAGTTATTTATTCGACCAATAATAAATAATTTGGCCAAATAAAACTCGTGGTGCAAAAGATGAGTCATTCTAGGTATTTATGGGCTAATCAATAGGTGAATTTTCATCGAAAATCCGATGTGGGATTCAAAATTCTAGTAGATTTTTAAAATCTATTATTTCATATTTACAAATTCAAAAATTTGAGAATTTAGATAAATAGGAATGATGGATTAATAGAGGTGCTACGTAGAATTTTTTCAAAGCAATAATTATTTTCCTTTTAGTAGTATGATGATAATGATTTGTATTTAATAAATAAAAAAATTGAGAATTTAGATAAATAGTAATGGAAGAATATGAGGAGTGTGTCATATAATTTTTTTTAGGCAGAGTCATTTTTGTTTATATAGATAGATATATAATAATAATTATGACAATGATATCAAATTAACAAATATTATATTATTTCTATCCATGACGATATTGACAAATAATATATTATTTCCTAGTATCCAACCACGAAACGTACTCCTTATTGATTTAAGAACTTAGCATATACTCTTGTATGGAGGGTAACATTGTATCCAAATAACATTGCCCATTTAAGATATGTTTTGTTTAATATTTTATGAATAAACTTGTTGCATAAAGTAGGCACACCGAGAGATTTGAGATTTAAACTATATAGTATATATCAATACATAATCCAAAAACCAAATATGATGCTAATTTTGGAGTAAAATCTTACGTTAAAATATATATGGGTTTTAAGATTTGAGAATTAGATATCTTAAAATATATATATATATATATATATATATATTGATATTATATTGGTTTTTAATTCAAAAATTTGAGAATTTAGATAAATCAGAGTGGAGGGATTTAAGATGTGCCACATAGAATTGAGTCGTTTTCGTTTATATAATAATAAATAATATATGATTTCACATGCATGATTGATTGAGATATTCCATTTCGTTACTAACTTGTTTTTACTAATTAATTAATTTATAATTCCATTATACTCATGAATCAATTGTAAAAAATCTCAATTTTTCAATAAAAGGTTATAATCAAGTCCAATTACATTAGATGTCATAAACTTCAAATTTAACTCATTTATTAACAAACTTATTCAAGTTTAATCGCATAAATGAGATTTCTAGAAATATATTTATATTGTAATAGTAATTTATTCAAATGTATCTTCTATTAAAGCGTTAAATACGCCGATATTGAATGTATCAACATAAATTTTGTTTAGATAACTCATGCACAAGTAAATAAAACCAAAATAATCTATTTGATATAATTTGAGTTGTTTGAACCAAAATATAGATTTTGTAACTACGAGTAGTAAATTATATTTTGTCGTCAATTGTCATAATTAATTAATTTAAATGAAGGCGATGTTATCAAATAATCAAACAAAATCCATCATTTTGAAAAAATACTTTAAAGTAAAGAATTATAAAATTTTTTTAACCACATTAGTAATTTTCATCGTTTTATGATTTTTAATAAGTTGTATATTTTGGGTTGTTGAGATTTTTATAGATAGTAGTTAAAATACAATTCATCTAATTATAAAAAATTATAGTGGTAATGTGCACACAAATTAATTTGAGGTGACAAAGTTGAGACACCATAAATCTCTCTTTAACGAGGTGGGAAATTAATTTCATGAGCGGTCACAAAAAAGAATTAAAGATTTTGCACATTATTTTACAATATTGATGAAAATTTCCTGTGTTATCGAAAAGATCTCTTGGCACATTATAAAGAGCTTTCTTTCATTGCCGAGTAAGTTCATTTTTGTGATAAAGATTAAAATTTTCTCACTTCATTCTCTCCCCGTTAGTAAATTTTTGGGAAGAATCTTGACAACTAAATCTATGAAAATTCTGATTCTACTTCTTTGTTTAGACTTCTACTTCTCTGTCCCTGATATATTTTCCTATCTTTCCTTTTCGGGGTGTCCCCCCATATATCTTCCTAGCTATTTTTGGACATCATCCCACAACAAATTATCCTCTCTACCCTTACTTTATCAACTTATTTACTTAAAATACCACATATGGTCCACCACTATCTTAATTAGTTAATATATCACTTCTTCAATATGAGTCTCTTTCTCCACTTACAACAAACTCAGTCACCTTTTATTCAACTAACTCAACAACCTTTTTCTTAATCCCAGTGTCACTCCCTCCTAAAAAGATATATCAGGAACGGAGAGAGTATATTATAATTGCATTCCATTAGTTTTATCATTTGCTACCCTTTTCTTTTTGTTTACTGGTAATATATGAAATCTAATATGAAAGTTTGCTGACAACAAGATAATCACCGTCAACGCACATTGGCTGCATCATTGTAAGGATGAAAAAAAATTATCAAGTTTGTTCAAGAAAGCAAATTCTAAAAGTAAAGAAATCAATTCTTCATACATATTCATTATTAGGCTTTATTTTTTTCAGTCTTTCTAATTATTTCATACTCTTTATACTATTCACATCTCAATAATTTTTTTATTATTATTTATTTTAGTATGAATGATCGAATATTATATTTTGAAAATTGTAAAAATTCAATCAAAAAATAATAAAAATCATAAGTTGTAATATAAAAATTAATTTGACTCATAAATATTTATTTAATATAATCATTATTTTTAACGTGCTAGTGCACGTTAATTATACTAGTAATCTTAAATGTTGAATTCTATTACCATGACCAGTCATCCAAAATTCCAAAAAAAAAAAGAAAAATTTCAGTCTCTATTTTCTTTTTTTCTTTCACTTGTTTCTGACTCAAATTCCGAACTTCAAATATAGAAATATCATCAGATTCAAGCCAACATCAATATCAAAATTTCGAATTACCCTCAATTTAAAACTCAAATTCTTCTTTTCCACATTTTAAAAAATTTCCCCCCAATTTAATTCGATTTTGCCCTGATTTCAAAATTTCACTAATTGGCACCTGGAGATTTGGAGAGTGAAGCTCTCTGAAGATGAACGACGCAAGATTTGAGTTGGGGGGATGGAAATTCTCGGCTGCAATGGTGCATACGACGCCGCTTCAACTTGCTTTTTAATAGTCCCCCTGTACGTGAAGTCTTGCCCTACTTACCATTTTCTTTGTACATGAAGTAGTGCCCTGTTTCACTTTATGTACATTTCTATCCCTAAAGAATCTCTCACATTTACATCCAATTGTCATTTGGACCCACACAACCACAACCACTCATTCTCTTTAATTTGGACCACACAATCACAATTACATATTCTTCTCTTTAATTTGCAATTAACAATCTAAACATATATCATTAACAATATCCCTACTATCTAACTTTTACCTCACTTACAACAACTTTACCAATTTTTTTAATTTCTGCACCGAGCTGTTATTAGGGTATAACTTCAGGTATCGAGGGAGTACTATAAAACTTATTATTAGCCTCTCCTCTTCCTGCCTTAGTGCCTCAACATTTTTCCTCCATTTTTTTTTATTTTTTATTTTTCTTAAGTATGAAGATGGGGTTGGTCGCGTATTCTCCTTTTTCTTTCCTTTTACACTTAAAAACACACACACACACATATATATATATATATATATATTGGAGAATAACACTTGTACAGATTTTGAGGAGTTCATTCTAGAATTTTATTATTATTATTATTTTTGTCATACAACGCATGACATCTTTGTCCTTGTTTCTTCTCTTCTATTTTTGTTAAAAATTAAATTTTGAATTTTATTCTATTTTGAAATTTTGACGAAACAAATCATGAATTCTAGTTGTTTTAACAATTTTGACTTTACTTTAAAATAACAAAAAAGAACGAATTTTATGAGTTTTCAATTGAGACAACTACAATGTAATACCCGGCTTTTCTTTTCCTTCAAGAAATAAAAAATTTCGTTTTAATTAAGGCGTTGCACGCCTAAGTTAAGGAATTTCAGTTATAAGACTAACGGTAAAATCCGTTTCTGAAAATAAAATCCAGAAGTCGTTCACCCGACTACTGTATTAGGGTTTTCGCGTTCGATAAAATTTTCGTTCGAAAACTTAGATCGAAAAACCGTCTGACTTTACATTCACTTATTTTGCGATACGAGTCTACTGGTAGTCAGTTTTATTTATTTTCCCGGGCGAATTTTGGACTGTGACGTCCCGACTTTTCGATGGATTTCAGAATTTAAATCGTCCTTTCCGACTAAGTGAAAAAATTCCGAAACTAATGGTCGTATCCATTTTTGTCAATAATGTGTCCGTCTAATAAAGTAATTGTTCGTTTTTAGGTTGCAGTTTTAGATCCGGAAAAATTAGATTTAAAGTTAATATCTAGATATTTACTTAAATAGTCAAACCTCCTTACTTTACTATAAATAGCAACCTTGGTCATCTTTTTCTCTCATTTCTTTCTCTCCCAAAACCACCACTCTCTCTCTCTTTCTCTCTTCTCTCTCTTGTTCTTCATCTTCAAGTGTGTTCATCAAGTTCTTCAAGCATTCAAAGTTCCATGACTTATTCATCTACCGATCGATTTCAATTCTGACTACATATTTGGAAAGGTGATAGCTTCCTCTTCACTTCTATCCGAACAAAAATCCTATTCTATAAATTCTTGAAATTTTCGAAAAAAATAAGAGAAGTAGGATTGATGTTCTAAGATCATTACATGATTATTAATGCTTAGGAATGAATTTCTATGGGTGAAATCAAGAATAAATCATATAGGAAGAAATAGGGTAAATTTCGAAACATGCATGAACTAGTTGGTGAAGATTTAACTTGAATTTGGATGATTGATTTGTGGAATATGTTTCTATGTATTAGTATGTTGGTGTAGGAATTGTTTTGGAATTTTCTAAAAATAAAAATGAAAATGTAAGAGATGAAGAAGCATGATTTTGATTGAGTAATTGTTAAATTTTTGATGATATGATTTGATATATATGATGTAGAAAACATGTAGTTCAACATATATTTAATTTAGATATTTCTAAAAATAAAAATAAAATCGTTGGAGACGAAGAATCGTCGATAGAATTAGTTTTGATGTTGATATGGATTTATGGTTTGCATATTAGTTAATCTATGTGGTTAATGATGATAATTGGAAAGTTTGAACGAAATCTAAGAACGTCGAACTTTTCGTAAGAGAGGAAGAGTCGAGCATAATCGTCGATAGGAAAATCGAACGAGAAAACTAATCGAATATTAGTAATTGTTGGTATGCTAGGTTGGTTGTAGAATTAATTGAGAATTAATTAACAACTATGAATAATCGAGTTCATAAACTGATAAAAATGACGTGAATTGGTTAAATACTAGTTTCAATGATGTTAATGTGTTAAGATGATCATTATTGAGTAAAAAGATAATAGAAACTAATTTGGTTTGAATCGGATTAGTAGAACTTCAAGAATCGAAGAAAGTAAGTGTAGAAACAAAGAAACAAGAAAACGAGGGTTTGTATGTTTCCGATTGATGATATGCATGATTACATGTACTTAGTTTGAATTTCTTAGATTTTATAAAAATGTTTAAGAAAATCGACAACGATATTCGTTGCTCGATAAAAAACGACGTGTTTGATAATTATGAGTATGTGTTGATTAATTTTAGTTCATTGATGATAATATGCATGAGTGTAGTTGATGATGGTGTTATATAAGTTATGAAATATAAATTAGAAGTTAGATATGATTTGAATTTGAAATGAAATTGTTAGATAAATGGTTAGTTGAAAAGACGAGGAAGTGCTCGTCGTTTTGTTAATCGAGAAACGTGAAGGTGTTCACGTCAAATGATTGTGTGTGTTGACTGTTTTATGATAGAAATTTCATGCACATAAAGGTTGTATAGCATTGATCGAACCTAGGGAATTGTGCATCGAGTTTTACGAGCGATTAGGGTTTTTCAGCAGTTTTGCGACCCTTCACGGAAACGGCCATAACTCTTAGCTTGTTTAACGAAATCGAGATCTGTAAATTGGACAGTAAAGTAGACATCCGTGTCTTTCTTTTGGCATAAGACATATCCCCTGTTTCGAAACACTCTGTTCTGTAGAAGCTCCAGACCTACTGCCTTGTGCAGAAAAATTTCTAAAAATCATTTTCTTAAGTTGAATTCTTTTCAACTTAATTCTTTAAGAAATTTTAAGTCGTTAAGAGTTATCGACTTCCATCTTAACTAATCTAAAAATGTCGAGTAAGGAACCGTGTTAGTTTTAAACGAGATGTATTCGAGTCTCGTTTCTTTTTTAAACCAAAAGGGTTTAGTTAAAGTGCAAACGCCTAAAAGACTTAACCGAATTCGTTTTTCTTTTTCTTTAATCGTCTTGATCGATTACTAAATTTTGAATATTTGGGATAAAAGAAGGAAGTCGGAGTTGAAGACAAGACGGAAGACAGAAGGTTAAAGTTTGTTCTGTAAACGGTTGAGGTGGGCTTTTCTATATCAAACAAAATGAGCGATGCTCGAAAATGTTTACTTACTGCTTTGATAAGTGTGTTTTTAAATTGATTATCAGTGCATAAAAGATTTGTTTTATGTGAGTTCTTTTGTGCCATTGTGAGTTAGCCGACTGCTAACTAAATCGATCGGACTCTGAGTTAGCCGACTGTTTTTCCAGAGTTAGTGTACACGGTAGACGGTGTGTGTGGTACTCTGTTGAGGGGTAGCCAGCCGCGGTGAATAGAACGTGCGCAGAAGAAGTTAACTCTTCCCCGGCGTTGAAACAGAAGTTGGACAATATGAATGAAACAACAGAAAAATCTTGAATTCAAGTAAAGTATGAGGAAAATGTTTGGTAAGCACGAGCCTTTGATGAAAAACCCCGATGCGTTACTTTTTGAGATGCCTGATTAATCTATACTCTTAGGATATATTTTCGGCAATGTGCCCACTAAGTATGTTTATACTTAGCCCTGCATGTATTTATAAATGTGTAGGTTGAGTGACGGAAGCGGCGGAGGTTGAGTTGAGTTGTATATAGGAAAGAAGATCAGTATGTCAGTTCTACGTTATTCCGCTGCAAAACTATTTCATTTTGAATGTGTAACTTTCGGTCTAAGTTTCGTACTTTAAACTTAGTTTCTTTTGTGAACAACTCTGTCGAGCGATCTTTCGAGATCGACTCTCTTTTATTCAATAAAGTCAAGTTCATAGTAATTATATTGTTTATAAATGTCGGTTTATTCAGTAAATCCCCATTTCTTCCTCGCCTCTTAAATCCAATCCCTAGTCGCACCCCGACTTTGCCATCCCTTGGGATTTGGGGCTGTGACATTCAATTTCTGGCAACCCGAACATTGATGTGGATGTTAATATGGACCGAAAAATACGAAATTGTTTTGCTAAAGTACTCAAATAATATCGTTTTATGTTTAATAAAACACATATCGAAAAAAGTTAGAAATTTATTGAGGACGTTCAAGCCGAATTAAGTGCTTTATGCACAAAAATGTCGTTTAAGGTCTTTAGCAAAACAACGTCGTATTTTTTAGTCCATGTAGTCCTTTCGGGCGCCAAAAAATTTTAGTGAGGTCTCAATTGCAAAAATTATAAAGTTTGTGATTCAATTTACAAAACTTTAAAATTCAGATTTAAAATTTAAAAAATTACATGAATTTAGTATATTATTTTGACAAAACTCCTTTTATTTTATCATAATAATAAAAAAAAAACTCATTTATTTTCGTTTATTTTCTTCTACTACATTTTTCAAATTTTTGAAACTTGAACTTTTATATTATTTTTTGTCATAATATACGTAAAATATTGCTTGTGATAAATAAGATAGATTTTGTAAGGTTAAAAATCTAATAACTACTGGTGGAGCAGTATCCCCTCAAAAAGAAATTGTTGGAGCATATATAGTTTTTTCTCCAAAAAGTATAAAAGAAAATAAGAAGAAGAAAGAAAACTATTAAGAAAACGACACAACAAGAAGAAATGTTTTTAAGCGAACATTTAAAAAAGAAAGAAAAACAACTTAATAAAAAAAAGAAAAAGTAAAGAAAAAGTAAGCGAAAGGGTGCTGCATTAAGGCGCAGTCTCTCCTGAAGATTGGGTGCGCTGCTGTAAATCTCTCGTAAGATTTTCTTACAAATTGTAACTTGCGTTATTTTCTTTCATTATATTAAAATTCTTACATAACCTATCTTATAATTCTTGGCAAATTATATTAAAGGTGTACATATATAATATCTCTCGCATGACGTTATTATATTACTAATCTATTATCATGTACATATAACATAAAATTTTCCATAAATCTTATGCCTCTAGCAATATTTTAGAATTGTTATATCTAATTATTACAAATTCCATCTTATCCTTCTATCAATATATTAAATCTCTTAACTCTCACGCTCAGAGCTCCAAACCTAGTAGTAGAATAGTTATTGCTTGGATCAAAGGTCTCGAATTGAACTCTATCGCGGCGTGATCTTTAAATTTAATTAGTTTGTTTATTAAAAGTTGAAAATCGTGTGAGTTGGTCTATCGAAGTTTACTGATAAGCGATCTCTAAATTTAATTATTAGTATATTAAAAAAATAATAATAAATAACGTGTTTGAGACTATTCGAGTCCCACCATGGCGCAGCCTTTGTCTTGAAATTTAATTATTAGTCTGTTCAAAATAATATTAAAAATAAAAACCGGTTACAATTTGATTAGATTAAAAAAACCGATTTTGGGTAATAAAAATTCATTTTGTCAAAGATACTTTGTGAAAATATCATTTATCTTTTAATAATATGCCAAAACACTAGTATGGTTCTTAGGGACTCCATATGTCCATCACGTAGAGCACTTCCACTTTGTGTTGTATTCTATGGTTTTCATATAATTACAATATATTGTAATTATATCGATTTTAATTTTTAAGTTGTTCGTTACTCATCGTGATATTTAAGTTTAAAAGTAGGGTAAATATCATAAAAATACACAAATTTTGAGCTAATTTTCATTTTTCCCACGAACTTTTAATTTTCTGTGTCAATACACGAACTTTGAGCCAACTTTCAATTTCCCCACGAACTTTCAACTTTTTGTGGTAATACACGAACTTTGTGTCAACTTTTATTATTCCCACGAACTTCAACTTTGGTCCAACTTTGAGTCAGGTTATGTGTCAATCGAGAGTGTGGAGTCTTTTCGTCCGGCTACTAAATTAAACAATCTCTTCTTTTAATCTCGTACGCTGTCATTTAATTTCTAATTAACTTACCTATTTGATTGTCTTGCTAGAATTTTTGGTGATATAATTTGTCATGTTTATCCAATCAAGCCATTTGGGAAGAAAAAGACATTAGCTTATGAATTTCATTTTGGCAAAAAGATTAATGGCAAATTAAAAAATTAAGAAGAAATATGGAAAAAATTTTGAAGAAGATGACACTCTTGTCTTTATAGGACAAATATGAAGAAATTTTCATCCCAATATATAGCACCCTAAACTCTAGCAAGATAATAAAATAGGTTTGTTAATTTTAGGATTAAACAATCGGTCTGAAAATTTAAAAATATTGTAGTAGTTTAATTTAGTTGACTTGCGAAAAGACATACTATCGATCGCCACAATTTTGGCGAATAAATGATCGTGGGAAAAATTGAAATTGGACCAAAGTTTAAGTTCGTGAGAACAATGAAAGTTGATTCAAAGTTCGTGTATTGTCACAAAAAGTTAAAAGTTCGTGGGGAAATTGAAAGTTAACTTAAAGTTCGTGTATTATCACAAAAAAATGAAAGTTCGTGGGAAAAATAAAAGTTGATCCAAAGTTTATGTATTTTCATGAAATTAACCCTTAAAAGTACTAAAAGTTCTTTTTTTAAGGACTTAAAATGTTCTATAAATGATACTTTTACCTTATCTCCCATATTTGGATAATTATGTTGGATTTGAGGCATTATTGCTCAAGAGGTGGTGATGCTCAAAGATGTTGGCAAAGTTTATGTAGCCAAAAGTACAGTTGAAGTGTCGAAGCCGTTGCGTAGAACAAATTCTGTGAAGTATGCTTCAATCTGTGCTAAGGGAACCTGGAACAGTCTGGCAGAGACTTTCCTTATCTCCGCGGATTTTACGAGATTTTTTCCATGATAATCATAGATGCGGACAAGATACTTATCAAGCAGATATCAGACGTGTTCCCCAATCCTTATCCTCACAAGGAAAGAAGATCTAAGAAGATATATATACATGATGGCGAAGAGATCTAGAGTTTAAAACCTATATATATTCGACATCAACATTGTGGGGATTGACCATTTTGTTTTATTGTTTGAATGCATATACTTTCTTAAGAGTATTGTAATTGAGTGCTCGAATTAGTGAGTATTTATGTTTGACAAATTCAGTCTGTAAGAGAGTTAAGGGTCAGACTGGAGGTTCAAGCTTAGATTGAACGATTGTAGATCGATCAATCACGAATTCACGTGAAGCTAAGAAGAGGTGAGCGAAAGGGTAGTATAAGGTATCGACCTGTATGTATCAGATCCTCTGTAGCCATTTCTTCTAATAGTGGATTGGTTCTCTCTTGGGCAAAGGCCCTCCAGACATAGGTTGCAAAACCGAACTGAGTTACCATATTTTATGTCTTTTATTTATGCACAGTTTATTGTTTCTGTTATACTGACCATGCTAAAATTTCTAGTAACACAAACATCTTTATATGTGTAAAGTGTTCGTTTAGATCTAATAATTGGTACCATAGCGGTACACCGATCTTACAGGTGTTGATCTTGGGACAGACATCTAAACGTGTTGCTGTGTTTGTGATAAGACACAATGACTTCCACAAATGGCAGTTCGATGATGAAACCACCAACTCTTGATGGATCCAACTATAGATATTGGAAGATTCGTTTAATGGAACATATCGGAGCCATCAATGAAGAGGCGTGGGAGACGATTAAGACAAAATTCAAACCTCCCACCATAGCCACTGTTGAACCCACTGCTGGAAAAGTCAAAGACTGGAAAGAATGGACAAAAGCTGAACGAAAAGAATCTAGAATGAATTAAGTTGCCTTGTATGCCATTCAAGCATCTGTTACTATGGAAATATTCTCTCTTATTTCCAAGTGCACTTCTGCGAAGCAAGCATGAGATATTCTGGAAACCTCTTTTAAAGGAAATGATCGTGTAAAAGGGCAACGATTGCAACAACAGGCGACTCAGTTCGAGTTACTAAGGATGGAAGAACATGAGACAATCAACGACTTTCATGCAAAGCTTCTGAAAATCATTAATGAAAGCATAGCCCTCGGAAAAAGTTTGATGATGAATATCTTGTCAGAAAGGTTTTAAGATCTATTCCCAACAGGTTCGTGTACAAGGTGGTTGCAATTGAAGAAGCGAGGGAATGATCTACGATGAAGCTAGATGAGCTCATTGGATCATTGCGAACCTACGGGATGGGCAAAAGAAGTGAAGGTATTGAAAGGAAGGGAGTTGTCTTTCAAGCTCACAACTGGCATCCTGAGGAGTCGTCTATGCCAAAAGGAGAATTAGCAGTTGCTGAAGCGATGGCCCTAATCACGAAGTCCTTCAAGAAAGAATTCAAGAAATTTCCCAAACGAGGACTTGACAAGAAGAAAGGAAATAAAGATGAGTCAAATCAACTAGAAAAGGAAGACAATCAGTCCACTTCAAAGACTGGGCCTCAATGCCATGAGTGTCAATGTTATGGACACTTCAAGCGGGACTGCATCAAAACGAGACGGAGGCAAGGCAAGTCATACGTTGCTACCCACAGTGACGAGGATACTGATGATAGTGAAAGTGAGACTGAAGAGAAGGTTGCTCATGTTGCAATCTCTGCAGTACAGTCATCCACTCATGTGCTTGCGTATGTGCCTACTAGCAGGGACAATCCAGTTGATGAAGAAAGTGATGTAGACAGTGTGGATGAGGAGTCAATGATCAAAAAGTATGAATATCTGATCATTAAGTACGATGAAGTTGGAAAAATCAATCTAACTCTCAATGCCCAAATTGAGGAAGTGACTAGAGAAAGAGACAATCTGAAAGTCTTGAATATGTCTCTGCTCGAACAAAACAACATGTTTCTCCACAAGATGGATGAGATAAATAAGTTTATCAATATGATGAATAGTGAAGGAACTGACAAGCTTGACAAGATTCTTGAAGCTGGACAATGCTCGACCAACAAATCTAGTTTGGTTTTTAAGGAAAGCAGTGGGTGGCTCTCAATAACAAGGAGAAGAAGGTGAAGTTTGTTCCTCAACAAGAGAAATCTCAGGGAAATCTAGTTCCCAAGACAAACCCTTCCAACAATGGGAGACAAAAGAGAATTTCTCGAACAAATTCGCAGAAGCAGACACAGATGCACCAACAGGTGGCAAGGAGTGTTCCACGAAAGCAGAATCATCAATTCAGAAGGAGACAACCACCATAACAAGATGAGCTGTTCAGGCCAGTGTGTCATTATTGCGATCTCCCTGAACATATAAGGCCACACTGCAGATACTATCTCGACGACAAGAGAAGGATGTTTCAATCTAGAAACAACTACAATGCTTACATTACTCTCACTTCACTTTGGGCACGAGCTGACAATAGGTGGTACATGGACAGAGCTTGTTCCAAGCACATGACTGGAAACCCGAAGTTTCGAACCAATATTGTTGATATCTTTGACGATCATGTCACCTTTGGAGATGGAAATCAATCTACTCTGATTGGAAAAGGAATTCTAAACATTCCTGGAATGCCTGCTCTTTGGAATATTTCTCTAGTTGATATACTTAAAGCAAATCTTCTCAGTGTTGGTCAAATATGTGATGAAGGATACAAAGTTATATTCGACGAGAGTTCGTGTCAAGTATTGAAGAATGGAGCTGAATTTATGATCGGTAGCAGATCTCATGACAAGTGCTATCTTGTCACACCCGCACATGTCTGTCTGCAAGTTAGTGCTGGACTGACTAAGACCTGACATCAGAAACTTGGGCATGAAAATTTGAGGAGTATGAAGAAACTGTTAAATGCAGATGTTGTTCGTGGAGTTCCTAAGCTCGAGATCGATGACAATGTTGTGTGTGGACCTTGTCAATTGGGGAAACAAACTGAAGTTGGGCACAAGAAAGTTCGAAGCATCACCACCTCTGGCATTCTTGAATTGATGCATATGGATTTGGTAGGACTGATGCCTACACAAAGCATAGCAAAGAAGGAGTTTATTCTTGTGTGTGTTGATGATTATTCAAGGTTCACTTGGGTGAAATTTCTTCGACACAAATCAAAAGCTTTCAAGAGCTTCAAGGAGTTGTGCATACGTGTGGAGTTAGAGAAGGATCTTCCCTTAAGAAGAATAAGAAGTGACCATGGTGGAGAGTTTCAAAATGAAGAGTTTATCAATTTCTGTGCTGAAAAAGGTATAGCACATCAGTTCTCAGCCCCAAAAATACCTCAACAAAACAGAGTTGTTGAGAGGAAGAATAGAACTTGCAAGAAATGATATAGACCATGCTCAAGGCCCATGATATAGCTGACAGGTTTTAGGTTGATGCGATAAACACGGCGTGCTACATAGTGAATCGAGTTTATCTTCGCTCTACGACAAATCAGACTCCCTATGAAATCTGGAAGGGAAAGAAGCCTAACCTCAAACACCTCCACGTGTTCGGGACAATGTGCTATGTTTTGAACGACAGGAAATACATACAGAAGCATGATAATCGAGGTCTTGAAACAATATTTATTGGATATGCTCGTAACAGCAGTGCATTTAGAATCTATGTCAAGACAAACAAGACTATCATGGAGTTTATCAATGTGGTCTTCACCGATTCTATAGACCCAGAAGGAAAAGAAGAGCCTCAACTGTTACTACCTGTCCCAGAGTCTGTGCCAACCTCCTCAAATGCATAGACTGAATCTTCTGACTGATCCTGTCGAAGCTGAAGCTCCATCTGATTCCATCTCAGGTGAGATAGTCCTTACTACTCCGACTCCATCCAGATGGGTATCCAAGAATCATCATTTAACAAATGTTATTGGAGATGTCATTGGAGGAATAGTAACAAGAAAGGTGGTGAAAGACTACAAATATATGGTGGTAAACATTGCATTCATGTGCCGTGTCTCTAAAGTTCTACCGAAGTATGTCAAGGAGGCCTTATTGATTGAAGATTGGATTGCCTCCATGCAAGAAGAATTGCTCCAGTTTGTTCGTTGCAATGTGTGGTATCTTGTGCTTCGTCCCATTGATGCTCATGTAATTGGAACAAAATGGATTTTCGCAACAAAACTGATGAGATAGAGGAGATTATTCGCAACAAGTCAAGACTAGTTGCTCAAGGATACTTTCAAGAGAAGGGTTGTAATAACCCAATTTTTCTAAGCGTAAATTAATCGTCTTAATTATGATTATGCATGCTTAAGTGATTTCTAAATGTTATAATATGTGATTATGTGCGAATATGTGTGATAAAAATTTCCAAGAATAAAATTTCTCGCGAAATTACCAAAATACCCCTAAGGGGTAAAATAGTAATTTTTCTTGTTTCGGCAACTCGAAACGAAGATGTGAAAGTTTCTATGAGTATGAGAATATGATATTTAGCTTAAGTACGAGTTTTGGAATTTTCCGACACAGTTGACTTTTCAGTGAAATGTGACGTCAACCAAAAAGTCAACCTTTTTTGACGAACTCCGAATTTAGTCTAGTCAGTGTCATTAGACTCTAGAATTTATTCTAAGACCTTTGATGCTAGTTTGAGAATTTTCTGAGACCATATGAGTCGAGTATGAATTTTATTTGAAAACCTACTATTATATAGCGGCAGTTTTTACAACTTTCTTCGTTTCTTGGAATTTTGACTCGAAACTTAGGTTTTCCGAATCTATAAATTAATTCGTGAATATTGATGCGAAGTAGGATGAATTTGGATGTCGGAAAAGTGCCGAGGATGAATTATTAAGATAAGAGAGTTAGGTATTCTTTTAAACGGGGATGTTTTATACCGTAAAATCTTTTCTACCGAGAATTTTTACCAGATAATTCTCTCATCTCTCTCACAACCATGTCGGCCCACTCACACATAAAATGTCGGCCCTCACAAGCCATAATTCCCACATGTTTAATTCCTCAATTTCCCTTGCCCACTATCACTTTCCCCACTCTCACTTACCAAGCCAATTCTCAAAGATATAAAGTGAACTTCACTCTCCCTTATCCTCCAAGTATCACATGGTTCCTCCCCTATAAATAGGGGGGATGTCTTGATCATTTCATTCACACCTTTCCCTCTAATCTCACAACACATACACAACATCTTCCATCTCTCTTCTCTCTCTCCATCGATTTTCTTACCCAAAATCTGCCCAGAAATTGCAGAAACTGACTAGAAAATTTCAGCAGCCCATATCTCCATATCTTCTTCATTTCAAGCCTAAGGAAGAAGCTAGAGTTGCGTGCAATAGAAACTAGAATAATCGAGCAAGCCAAAGACGCAAGGTTCTATCTCTATCATCACGATTTTCATGCTTTTATGCTCTAGGAATTCAAAATTTCCTGCATGAAGGTCATGAGATATTAAGCTTTGATTTTTTAGTATTGTCTTTATAATCATGTATGCTATCCATGCACTAGGAAAGAATGAAGAAATTTAAGCTATGTATGCATATATATACATAACCGTATGCTAGGATTTCAAGAAGAATTTCATATTTTTGAATTTTAATCTTGATATTATGAACATGCATGTGTTAAAGAATGTTAGTATGATGAAATGATGAAAAAAAATCCATGAAGGAATCATCCATGATAAAAACCGAAAATTATCAAGAATTAGGGTTTTGCATGCTTTTGTTGATTCTATGATCTTGATGATAGAAGTAATGATATTTGAGCATGAATTGATAAACTAGATAAGAAGATAAGCATGTTTATAAAAATGATCACTTGAAAAAGATGATGAATAGTAGAAATTAAAAGTTGTTATATGATTTGTTTAAAGATGAATATTTATGATTCATGCATGATAGTGTATGATTATATAGATAAAATGAAGCTAAGAATATGTAGAAGGAAAGTTTGATAGTGCCGAAAATATTGCTTGAAAATATAAATTATGGTTCTTAACATAGTTATTTTAAATGATTAATTAAAAATAAAAATAAAAATGTATGGTGAAAGAATTACTATAAATTAAAAGAAATAAGTTGAAGAAACATAGAAATTCGAGAAGTATAAAGAAATGAGTTATAGATATTATTTCTATAGCTATGTAAATTAAATAAGGGTTATAAGTAAAATAAGACTATTTAAATAATAAAAATTTAGTGGAATTTATTAATAATAATAAAATCTGAAAATTTTCAAATAAATTAGGAATTCATGTTTCAAAGGGGAATTGGATAAATTAATGTTATAGGAACTAATTTGGAGTAATTCTAAGTATAGTAATAAGTAAAAATATTGAGAAAGATTAAGAATAAAGAAAATAAAGTAGTGCAGTAAACTAAAAACAAAAACTGGAAATGTTTTGCTAAGTAAAACTTGTAATGGATGTTATTAATGTAAATATGAGATTAAAACAAGTAAGATAGCCACTTGAATCATCTAATTTGGAGTTCATATGATCAAGTTATTAAAGAAACAATAAAATCATTAAATAAAGTTTAAAAATCCGAAAATAATAAAAATTAGTTAAGTTAAAGAATTAGAAGAGTTCAAATAATTTATTTAAGAACATTAGAAGAAGAATCGAGCAAAAACGAACTCTTATTAGTAAAAGAGACGAATACTAGAATTTAATAAGAATAAATAATATTTTCTCGATTCACGTGTCCAAAAATATAATCGAATGCAAATTTATTCATTTGAAACTATTTTAGATGAGGTGTATAAATTTTATAATATTCGGAGCATGTCTATATATTTATCTTGGAAAACGTGTCGAGCGTCGACTCAATAAAAGTCGAATAATAACTCAAATTGAAAAATAAAAATTATTGAATATTTATACAAGTGTTGCATGAATAAACATGTGTCATGTATGATGTGTTGTGTATAAGTATTGATATGTTATGTATGCATGAATAAGCATATTTCCTAAAGTTTGTTTGAAATGAATTAATTAAGGAAATGAATTTCACTAAGTTATAAGTTATTGATTTTAATAAAGTGTATGAGTATCTGTTCTCTCTTTAAAGAAATTTTAAAAGTATTGGACCTGGGTAGAATTTAGGTATCCGAGCGTATACGAGTAGATAAACTAAGAATCTCGAACCCGAGTCAAGTAGAAGTCCTATAAAAAGGTTAAGTATTTGTTTTTTTTTCAAACGTGTCCTTATCGAATATTATTTTAGGACAGAGTGGAAGTGAAAAGTAATTTGGAAAGAAAGGAAAGAGAGAAGTCGAGCTAGTATCACCCTACAGGTGGGCTTTTCTAAACTAAAACAAATGACGTGTGCGCTTATTATATATTACGTGCACTTTTTAAATTAATTGACTTGCCTAAATGTTTTATATGTTTTGGTATGAAATCATCTACATGTTGATGTGATTATAAGTCCTGTGGACGCATGGGATAAGAGTCCTGTTTTATGCGGGACCGATGCATGCATTGTATTAAATGAGATAACTGCGAGCCTTGCTTTGGTTGGGCCGGTTACGGTGTTCGAGAAGGAGGCCACTTCTCCACACCAAATGAAGATAAGCTGTAGATTGATTCATACTTAGAAATATATACCGCGCGGATTATTTTTCAAAGCAAAATATTTTTAACGCTGTCACAAGTCGTTATTTTTCAACTAAAGATATCGAGACATTATCTTTATGGAGCAAGGTGTGAGATCTTCTCAGACTACAAGAGTTTAAACTATTTCTTTGAGCAGAAGGAATTGAATATGAGGCAAAGAAGATGGCTTGAATTGGTGAAGGACTACGATTGTAAAATTTCCTATTACCCCGGAAAAGCTAACGTTGTAGCTGACGCTCTTAGTAGGAAGGAAAAATCCAAGTTAGGAAACCTACTCTCTGTAGAAAACGAATTGATAGAAGAATTCGGCAAAATGCGGATAGAAGTTGTTGAGCCTCCTTCGACAACGGAGCAAGTAATTGCATCGTTAACCCTTGTCCCAGATTTAAGGTCTCGAATTATAGACGCTCAAAGGAAAGATGAAAAGTTAGAAGATCTTAGACTTAAGATTCGAAAGGAAGGAGTCGAGAATTTCCATGAGGCAAAAGACAACGCTTTGATGTACCGTAATAGAATCTGCGTGCCAAAAGACGACGAGTTAAGAAAACAAATCATGAGTGAAGCTCATGATACTCCTTACACCGCACATCCCGGCAGCACGAAGATGTATCAAGACTTGAAACACCATTTGTAATGGGAAGGAATGAAGAGAGACGTAGCCTCATATGTGGAAAGATGCCTAGCTTGTCAGCAAGTGAAGTCATTACATTAGAAACCTTATGGTCCCTTGCAGCCATTACCAGTCCCAGAATAGAAATGGGATGGTATTACGATGGATTTTGTAACCGGCTTGCCAAGAACCAAGAAAGGAAATACAGCCGTATGGGTAATCGTGGATAGAGTGATGAAGTCAGCTCATTTCATACCTATCCCTATTACCTATGGAGCCAATAAGTTAGCGCAAATATACGTGAAGGAGATAGTACATCTGCATGGAATCCCTAGTACCATTATATCAGATCGAGACTCCAAATTTACAGTCTATTTTTGGAGAAGTTTTCAAGCCGAATTAGGGACGCAATTGCAATTTAGCACCGCCTTTCATCCTCAGACGGACGGTCAATCGGAACGGACGGTTCAAATTCTTGAAGACATGTTGAGAGTAGTTGTGATAGATAAAGGAGACGATTGGGAATGAATCTTACCTATAGTTGAGTTTGCCTATAACAATAGTTATCAAAATACGATAGGAATGGCGCCTTACGAGGCCCTATACGGTAAGAAGTGTAGATCACCGCTTTATTGGGATGAAGTAGGTGAGCGAAAGGTCATCAGACCTGAAGCGATCGAAGAAATGATCGAGTCTGTGCGAAAAATTCGAGAAAGAATCAAAGAAGCTCAGAGTCAACAAAAGTCTTATGTCGATAACCGTCGAACCGAGTTAGAATTTGTGATAGGAGACAAAGTCTTTCTGAAAGTAACCCCGTCGAAAGGAATTCACCGTTTCGGAGTGAAGGGAAAGATAAAACCTCGATTTATCAGACCATACGAAATTCTAGAACGAAATAGTACCGTTTTCTATAAGTTAGTTTTACCCCCAAGTTTTGGTAATACGCATAATGTTTTCCACGTATCCCAATAGCGAAAATACGTTTACGATCCAAAGCACGTAATTCTAAGGAAGACATAGCTATCGAACCAGACTTAAGTTACGAAGAAAAACCTGAAGAAATTTTAGATCGTAAGGTTCAACAGCTCCGAATAAAATCAATTCCGTTAGTTAAAGTCAAATGGAGACACCAGGGTTTAGATGAAGTGACGTGGGAACTCGAAGATAATATGAGAGAAAAGTATCCCGAGCTATTTTCCAAAGGTTAGTAAATTTCGGGACAAAATTTCTTTAAGGGGGAGGAAATGTAATAACCCAATTTTTCTAAGCGTAAATTAATCGTCTTAATTATGATTATGCATGCTTAAGTGCTTTATAAATGTTATAATATGTGATTATGTGCGAATGTGTGTTATAAAACTTCCGAGAATAAATTTTCTCATGAAATTACCAAAATACCCCTAAGAGGTAAAATAGTAATTTTTCTTGTTTTGGCAACTCGAAACGAAGATGTGAAAGTTTCTATGAGTATGAGAATATGATATTTATCTTAAGTACGAGTTTTGGAATTTTCCGACACGGTTGACTTTTCAGTGAAACGTGACGTCGACCAAAAAGTCAACCTTTTTCGACGAACTCCGAATTTTGTCTAGTCAGTGTCATTAGACTCTCTAATTTATTCTAAGACCTTTGATGCTAGTTTGAGAAATTTCTGAGACCATATGAGTCGAGTATGAATTTTATTTGAAAACCTACTATTATATAACGACAGTTTTTACGACTTTCTTCGTTTCTTGAAATTTTGATTCGAAACTTAGGTTTTCCGAATCTATAAATTAATTCATGAATATTGATGTGAAGTAGGATGAATTTGGATGTCGGGAAAGTGCCGAGGATGAATTATTAAGATAAGAGAGTTAGGTATTATTTTAAACGAGGATATTTTATACCTTAAAATCTTTTCTACCGAGAATTTTTACAGATAATTCTCTCCTCTCTCTCACAGCCATGTCGGCCCTCTCACACATAAAATGTCAGCCCTCACAAGCCATAATTTTCACATGTTTAATTCCTCAATTTCCCTTGCCCACTCTCACTTTCCCCACTCTCATTTACCAAACCAATTCTCAAAGATAGAAAGTGAACTTCACTCTCCCTTATCCTCCAAGTATTACACGGTTCTTCCCCTATAAATAGGGGGGATGTCTTGATCATTTCATTCACACCTTTCCCTCTCATCTCACAACACATACACAACATCTTCCATCTCTCTTCTCTTTCCCCATCGATTTTCTTCCCCAAAATCTGCCCAGAAATTGCAGAAACTGCCCAGAAAATAACAGCAGCCCATATCTCCATATCTTCTTCATTTCAAGCCTAAGGAAGAAGCTAGAGTTGCGTGGAATAGAGTCTAGAATAATCAAGCAAGCTAAAGACGCAAGGTTCTGTCTCTATCATCACTATTTTCATGCTTTTATGCTCTAGGAATTCGAAATTTTCTGCATGAAGGTCATGAGATATTAAACTTTGATTTTTGAGTATTGTCTTTATGATCATGTATTGTGACGACCCGCGACCCGGCCTATGCGGATCCGTCCGAGCCGCCACGCAGTGAGTGGGGTGAAACCATATAATCATGATTCATAAATGATAACAAATAGTAATTTATTGAAAAGTCGAAATGACAAGTGTTTGGGATAATAAAGGAAAGGTGGGTAATTGTTCAAAATCGATGCCCTAGCATAACATAACTGAGGTCGATGTATGAGGACACCGGTCCCGCACTGCGGAAGCGTTTCAAAAGATAACCATCTACAAGTAGATGATTAGAACATAAGAGGTAACATTAGTTTGGTGGCATAAGCCTTATTGAAGACACAACAATGGTCATAAAGACCGACACGACAAGTACTTGAAAACGAACAGACTGACAATAGCGACATCGACATTCCCTTCCTTCGCCTCCACATTGATCAACCTGCATTAGGGAAAGCAATTCAGGGGGCTGAGTACAAAAACATTCAGTGGATTCAGTGCCCCATTTTGATAACAATTTTTCAAAAGATATAGCATGCTTCATTCTTATGGAAGGGGGTTACTTTAGTAAAAATATCCTTCACATAAGTTTTTAAAACAATTAACGGTTCGAACCATAGAGCATCTCACATTCTTGGGTTACCACCCGGTTCAATTAGAGGGGAGCCACTCCCTCCAACCGAACCGTCATAACTTCATGTGTACACTACCTTAGCTTGTACGGAGCACAAGGTCGATCGTATTATAAAACTTTCAACATAGGTAAACCACAAGCAATTGAGCATAAACATTTAGCATGCATATCACACTTTGAAAGCATTGGGTTTAATAACCCTAAAGTTACCTCAGTGGGAGTTTGTAATCCCACAGCTTGAAAATAGAAACTCACCTTGGTTCAGGTTTTCTTGACTAGTCCTTGGAATTAAAGAGTTGCTCGGTCCTACAAGAGTTGTTTTAAACACTTAGGTTCATGAGCATAAAGTTGTCTAAGGTCTTAGCATCCTAGGTCAAACTTATTCCCGAGTTATAAATGTATGTCATGCATGTTATGTCATATGAGTCACCTAAATGTCTTATGCATACTATATGCTTTACATCGTATCCTACCATATGCATGCGTTCTTAAGTAATCACATATCTCATGTCATAAGATCATACTTTAAGACATGTAATACATCCATACTTGACTATTGAATATATAACAATTATTTAATTGACTTAGATCATTTTAATTTATTAATTAAGAATCAATTAATTACTTAAGGACATATAATCAATTAATAAAGAATTAATTAATTATTAAAGACATATAATTAATTAATAAAGAATTAATTAATTAAACAAAAAGATATAATTAATTAATAAATAAATAATTATTAAAGGTAAGGCATTAATTAATTAATAATTAATTATTAAAGACATATGATTAATTAATAAATAAATAAATAATTAATTAAGGCATTAATTAATTAATAATTAATTAATTATGAAAGAATTTTAATTAACTAATTAATTTTCAATTAATAAATTATTAAAGAATTAATTATTTCATTAATTATTAATAATAAATAATAAACAATTAACCATAAAATAATAATAAACATTAATCATATAATAAGACAATTATCAACCATATAATATAAATTGGACTTAACATTAAATCCCAAATAGATATGGACTAAAGGTCCATATCACACATAAATAAGTCATATTGGACTATTATAATTAATTAATCCAATACAAGATTAAGTCCAATCACATAAGCCCAAACATTTTATTATCATACAAGTATAATAAATAAAAGAATGATCCCAACCTATCAATTATTAGGCTCACTCGAATTTAAATTACAAATCCAAATCCTTTTTATTCCAAGCCCAACTGAAATTAATTAAGTGTCCATACTCAAGCCCAAATTCGAAATTTCTGTCCTTAACAGCAGTGTACCCATACACGATTTTATTAAAATAGTTAGACACTTTCTATGGACTTGAAATTTTAACTGAACAAAATAAACATCTTAAACTTCATTTTAAAAATACTAACATCGAACTATCACACACATAAACTTCCCAACTTAATCCATACTTTATGACAAAATCTGGAGTTCTTAAATTTGGACTGCACAAGGGCCTATAAGATTAATTCACCTAGGCTTGAGTTCTTATTCAAATTATGATTTTCTTATCATTCCAGAAACCTCAATAAGTCTATTTTCATATACAAAAAGCCATTCATCCAAATTCTTTATTTTAAAGATTTCACAACTGATTTCCCAACATCTATACAAAAGCTGAAATTTGTCACTGAATTTTCTTATAAAATCTTTTGAGGGTTCTTATCTTCATAAGAAAATCATGATATTAAAATCATAAATACTAGACGACTTCTAGATTCATAATCCAATAGCAAAACACTGATTTCATGTCACAGCCCCAAATCCCGAGGGACGGCAGAAGCCGGGGTGCGACTGGGGTTGGATTAAAGAAGCGGGGAAGAAGGGGGCTAACTAACTAAACATACATGAAAAGACATCATTAAACCATGAATAAGACTTGAATATAAATAAGAAAGAGTTAATCACGAGTGATTACTCGACAAAAATACACAGAAGAGACTAAGTTCAAAATTATAGACTTTAACTACAGTGTATTGTTCAGAAGGTGTGTTTGAAAAGATTTAGAGTTCTGCAGCGGAAGAGTTCTAACTAAAGCATCCTATCTTTCAACTCAACATCAACCGTCGCCGCTCACCGTCGCTTCAACCTGCACATTTAGAAACAATGCAGGGCTAAGTACAAACGTACTTAGTGGGCACGATGCTGAAATCATAATCATAAGTATAAATAATCTGGCATTTTATAACCGTAGCGCATCGGGGTTTTGTTGAAAAGGCCCGTGCCTACTAAACATTTTCTGACTGATTTGTATAAAGCAGCTTGCGCAAGCATTTTTTAGAGTATGTTATGTTCAATCTTGACCAAAGCTAATTCACCGTGGCTGGCTACCCCTCAACAGGATACCACATACACCACAGGTTACAAAGTGCACTAACTCTGGAAAGCACTTAGCAGCTAACTCAGAGCCGATCTTTAGTTAACCTAGTTAGATTAACTCTAAAAGTCTGGAAAACTCAAAGGTTAACTCAGAAATCTGGTAAACCCGAAGGTTAACTCAGATAGGTACAAGAGAACTCACATAAAATAGTTGAAACAGTTAATGCCAAAATTATCACTTTGAAAACACAATTATCAAAGCGATAAATAATACTTTCGAGTTGTGGAAAAACCCACATTTTATTTGATATAGATAAAAGCCCACCTTGTAAATACAGAACTTATAAGCAAAACTCCCAACTTTGGATCTTCTGTCCTTTCTCTATTGTTGGCTTCCTCCTTCATCGTAAAATAAACATACTCAAAAGCGGGTCGATAAAGATAACCGATTAAAGAGAATCGAAGAAAGATTTTAGCTGTTTCATTTTTTTAGCATTTGCACGCTTACTAGATTTGTTTTACTTAAACGGGTAACGAGACTCGTACTAATCTCGTTTAGAACTCGGAAGATCTCATACTCGACTCTCGGGTCAGTAGAGAAGGTTGTCGATGTCTTAAAACGACTTTAAAGATTAAAAGAAACTAAGTTGGAAAGAATCAACTTAGGCGATTTACGTTTTAGCTCATTTCGCGACTTATGAAAGTTCCCGTTTATTACTTCTTTAATGAAAGGATCTAAGATACGATCTCGACTGGTTTTCATCACTCAAGGTCTTGTACTTGACTCTAGGGTCAGTAGGTAGATAATCAATAGATAAAACGGCTTAAACGTTTGAAAGAGACTAAGTTGTGAACTAAACAACTTAGAAAACAAGAAACTGAAAATTCACTGCACAGTCCAGTAACTCTGGAGGCTGTCCATAACAGAGGACTTGGAAACAGGGGGTGAGCCCTATACCATTAGAAATCTTAGGAAGTCTAGTTCGTGCTCCAATTTACGGATCACAAATCCGATATACGAGCTGGAAGTTATTACAGTTTCCGGAAAAGGTCGCAAAACTGCCGTGAAAACCCTAATTGCTTGATTGGTTCGACGTATAACGTCTTAGGCTCGTTCTAAGCTCTTGTATTTGATTTTTTTAGAAATTGGACTCTCAAGGCAGTCATCACGTATCTCCGTACGTGACAAACTCCTTCTTAACTCGCTCAAAAGCACGACGTTCTAACGTCGGTTTTCAACTAACAAGTACTAAACCAACAAAGAAAAAATCCAAACACGTGCTAGTTCTCGATTACAACTATAACCCATATTATATCAACTCAGATGCTTATGATGTCAACTAGAAAGTTGTTCTAAATTTCATTATAAACAATAATATCAAGTTAGAATTTTCATCCGACTTCCCGATTATTAGTTACAACTAGATATTTGTCTCTTACGCGATTTCCAAAAGTCGTCGGTTTTCGTTCAAATTTTACGACGTTAAACTACGTCTAATGTGAACCGTTTTCATGCATGCAAACACATCTTAACATCATTATAACTCAGTTTATATGGTGATCTTTGCCTCTTGTGTTTCATTAAACATTTTTAGAAAATTCTCATTTAATTTCTATTATCAACTAACACTATTTGTAACATAAATCAACTAACAAATCATCACTTATGTCTAACATGTATAAACCCCTAATTACTTATAAATTTCTGGTTTTAAACATATGTTAAGGGGATGATTTTCTTCTCCAATTAATAACATATATTCACTAATCAACATCTTATATTATCCATTAATCGATTATAATTCCATTATCAACTAACATACAAAAATTCCTAAATTCATACTTCAAAATCCTAATTGAAAACTTACAAACACATAGGGCTTTCAATCCCTTTTCATTCCATACACTAATTAAACATCTATTAAGCAAGAATCAACCATCAAAAGAAGAAAAACAAAAATCCTACCATTTTCCCAAAAAATTCTGCATTCACATAGGTTTTAGGATTCTTGGTTTTGATCATTTTTAATCCATAATTATCATATCTAACATATCTAATTTCATCATTCTAAGATCAAAACATCTAAATCATACCTCTAAAATTCGATCAAGATGGAAAAGAAAAGAAAAGAAGTCTAAAAGGATGGAGTTGTGGAGGATGGAAATACCTTAAGATTTAATGAAGAACTTAAGAGGTTGAATGGATGGATTGATGACTTGTGTGAGTTCTTCAAGCTTTGAAGGTGTCTTCAATGGTGAATGGAGAAGTGGAGAAGATGAAGATTGAGGGGAGAGAGAGAGTTGCAGCCGAGAGTTGTGAGAGAGAGAGAGAAAAATTTGGTTTTGTCTAAGTATGTGAAATGATGAATGGTTTGAAAGGTAAGAAAAGGTAGGTTTAGGTGTCATGTAATTAACAAAGTCAAACATGCATGCTTACACCTAAATGGTGATGTGTCGGCTGCATGGAAGAGGTTTAGAGGGTTACGGGTTTTTCCGGCGCGATCCGACGTTACGGAAAAACGAACGACAAAAACGTTGTTCGGTACAAAAATCGTCGTGATTCGGTTTGATTTACAAATTCTAACGTATGAACTTAATTGGAAGATAAATTTACAAAATTTATTTTGACAAAAACTCGGAACGGCATAGTCCGAGTTTCGTCCGGAAAAACATAAAAACAACAAACTTTCTCGGCGTGTTCGTATCGCAATTTTTTTTAATCGTAAAAATTAAACGGTTTTTCCGTTCTTAGTTTACGAACTAAAAACTTCTCGTACGCGCTAATCCTAAATACAGTAGTCGTCTAGCTGACTTCTGTAATTTATTTTTAATAACGGATTCGACCGTTAGTCTTAGGATTCAACAATTGTAAACTTAGGCGTACAAAGCCATTTATTTAATTAACTTTAAATTTTAAAAACGTAAGGATTTTTACGGGGCATTACATCCTACCCCCCTTGCGAAAAATTTCGTCCCGAAATTTGCTTATCCTCTATAACTGCTTGAAGTACTTCTTACTCGACATGGCTTTCTCTTGCCTGTGATGATCTTATAATGCTATTATTATTCGTCTCGACTTGCTCTTTAACTTTTGCGCTTTTCGATCCAAGATCGCTTTCGATCTTTCCTAATAACTTTAGTCGATTTTAAGAACGACGTCTTGCTGATAGAACTTCGTGTATAAAAAACGAATATACGTTACTTTCTTGAAATGAGATATACTTAAAATAAGTATTTCTTAAACTTGGCGATAAGGCCATAACTATTCGTATTGGAACTATGTTTCCCAAGTTACTTACTAATTATATAGATCTTTGTCAAAGTCTGAACTTGACACGAAACTAACGTTTCTCATTAACGGAGAAAACTTAAGGAGCTTTTATTTTCCTTCTCGTTTATTAAGTTCGAATTGTCATATATACTTAGGACTTTTGTCTTCTTTAAAACTAGTTTTCTTCTGACTCGAATCTATCGAATTATCTCGATCATTTCATTGATCGCATTTGGTCTAAATTTTTGCTTTCACCTACCTTATAACAATAGGGCAACTATGTAAATCTTTTCCTTTCACAAGGTCTAGTAAGTCGTAATACCTATCGTAGCTTAATAGTTATTGTTATAACAATTCGCTTGTTGGCTACGTGTTCTTCAATTCGCTCTTCGGCTAATATTATCGTTCTTAGCTTATCGACGAGTATCTGAATCATTTTCTCGGATTGTCCTTTCAAATGGAGGTGAAAAGCGATACTAAAGTTAAGTTTGTATCTAACTTTCCTGCCTTGTGACCTACAAACATCTCGTTGTCATCGGAATTACTAAGTCCACTCCTAAATTTCTATCACAAACTCATTGCTTCAGAGTTGCTGTCTGGTTTACCCATTCTTATCCTTAGTTGAGGCTTTATCCATTAACTCGTCCTTTCCCTTGATATTTATAATTTTTCTCGTATAAGCGTTTCTTTCCAACGTTGAGATACCTAACTTTGTTGGAGTCTTACGACTCAGCGTGTCTATTCTTACTCTTAACTTTACCTAGATGGTAATTATTTTCATAAACGTAATATCTTACTAGTTCGAGCCATCTCCTTTGTCTCATGTTAATTCCTTTGCTCGGATATACGCTTCAAAATCTTATGATCTGTGTAGATCTCATCCCTTGCACCATATAGATGGTGTGTCCAAATTTCCAATGCAAGCTCTACGGCCACAAGTTCTAAATCGTAGGTTGGGTACTCAATTTCCTGGGGTTAACGTGTCGTGAAGCGTAAGCTATCACTTTCTCATTTTGCATTTATACCATCCTAACCTATTCTTTTTAGCATTGGTATCTACCTCGTATTCCTTGTCGTTTCTGGGAGGGCTGAACCTGGGGTAATGATCAAATTTTTTTTTTAGAATGTCCGCGTTCCTATTCCACAATTGTCTGTACATTTATTCTTTTCCTTCTATGCAGTTGCGCCATAAGTCTTAGTAATCATAGGAAATTCCTTAATGGAAACCTTTATTTTAACTATCCAGCCTGGGAACTTCTTATTTTATTCAGACTGGTAAGCGATTTTCCATTTGAGTACTGTCTCTACCTTAGTAAGAATCTATGTTAACATCTTCGGTCGACAATATATATATATCCAAGAACATTACTTCTCCATTCGAGCTTGCTCTTACTGAATTTGGTATCCAACTCCCGACTCTATGCATTTTAGCACCATTCGCAAGTGTTTTTCGTGTTCATCTTCATTCTTGGGGTAACTGAAATTGTCATCGATATATACTAAATGAATTCTTTTCTAAGTCTAGGTGAAAAATTCTATTCATGTGGTTCATGAGTACTACGGAGTACTAGCCAACTTAATTGGAAGATAAATTTACAAAATTTATTTTAACAAAAACTCGGAACGGCATAGTTCGAGTTTCGTCCGGAAAAACATAAAAACAACAAACTTTCTCGGCGTGTTCGTATCGCAATTTTTTTTTAAACGTAAAAATTAAACGGTTTTTCCGTTCTTAGTTTACGAACTAAAAACTTCTCGTACGCGCTAATCCTAAATACAGTAGTCGTCTAGCTGACTTCTGTAATTTATTTTTAATAACGGATTCGACCGCTAGTCTTAGGATTCAACAATTGTAAACTTAGGCGTACAACGCCATTTATTTAATTAACTTTAAATTTTAAAAACGTAAGGATTTTTACGGGGCATTACATTTCATGCCTTCAAATATCCTAAATAATTCGGTTCTTACAAGGTGGCAGATTAACTAATCAAGTTTTCAAGCATAATCTTAATCATTTTTATCTTCACACCATCATGAATCCATTTACCACATTCAAAGCTCATGAGATCATCATCAAACACATAACTAATCATATTCCATCATGTTTTTCACATATGCAACACATCTATAATCATCCCAAACCGTTTAAGTATAAACATCATAACTTAACACATATTATCATACTTTTGCAAATTTGCAGCACGTAGCTGTTCACCGTAAAATCATTTTAAAATCGAAAACTCATCCTATGATAGTGAGTCTTATCATTTTAGAAACCATAAGAAGTCTAGAACACACTCCAACAAGCCATGTTATCAATATATTAGCCGTTTTCAAGATATTAACATGTCTTTCACACTTAGTCAGTTTTTTGACAGATTCGAGTAAGTTACAAACTCAAATGTTTTGACACCTTTATACTTGAAATCGAGGGCTTATTTTCACATAAATTGTAGCCAACATACCAGGCTTTCATTTGAAGGTGATTTCACACATTTTCATGGATTATATTGGTAGATATGACTTGTTCATTAACATACACGTGCAGCCCTACGAACTGCCAAACATCTTTTTCATACAAACATATTCATAACCTAGATTCTAACACATGGAACACCCTCACAACTCATAAACACGTGATTAGCATCATTTTAACATAGTTTTACAGCCCTCATAACCATTCATTACTAACCTAACTTGTTCATAAAAGAAGGAAAAGCAAAAGAACTAGATGAAGATTTATACCTAGCTTCATTCTCCTCCTTCTCTCTCACGTTTCCTCCTCTCCCAGCCTACTTCCCAACTCTTGGCCCTCTTCCTCACGAGATTCTGGTCACCTTCTCTCCTCCAATGGTGGCTGGCGGCGACGGTTATGGATGGTGGTGGTTTTGGGGGTTAGGGTTTTTTTTTGTGTTTCTGCTTGAATAAAGATTGGTGATGGAAGGAATGGTGGAGAAGCAGATCCTTATTGATGAGGAGAAGACATAGGAGTGAATAGCATAGGTTACAAGATGATTACCCCTAATTTCCATCTACTGGCTTATTTGAGCGGCTGCGTTGGAGAAGGAGAAAAGAGAAGATCGTATTTTCTATTCTGACAACACGTTATTCTCCCAAATCTTTTTCCTTCTAATTCTATTTATTCTCTATTGTTATTCCCCTTTTCCCCAATCCCTATTTACTTAGTTTTCCTATTTATTTTAATTAGGTAATAGGTTAAACTTATCCTAACTAATCACAAAACACACGCACACACATACTCACGCGTACACACACACCCTCACGCGCACACACATTCACTTACCTATTTATAATATATATATATTATTATATTATATAATTTCCTTTTATATAGTATTTCAATTTTCGTTTCATAATACGACATTCATTCATCCGATCAAAGTTTCGATCGAGCATATACGTAGAACTAATTATTTCGGTCTTAACGAGACCAATATCCATATTATTCTATAAATTAACTCTTTTACAAAATCAAATAAACAAACGCTTCATAATTATATATTATATATATATATATATATAATTTATCTTTTTATTAATTATTTCTAATTAATCACATTATTGCATAGGCAATAATAATATCGACATATTTCACTCGAATAATAAAATATGAATGCTCGTGCTATGCAATGCATATGACGTCTAAATTTTTTTTAATGATTTAGACGTATAAAATTTGTCGGGAATAATTGACCGTTCTATTAATTCTAATTAAATTTTTATATACTTAAAACGAAATTTTTAGGCTCGAATTTTCGGGTTTCTACATGTATGCTATCCATGCACTGTGAAAGAATGAAGAAATTTAAGCTATGTATGCATATATAACATAATCATATGCTAAAGTTTCGAGAAGAATTTCATGTTTTTGAATTTTAATCTTGATATTATGAACATGCATGTGTTAAAGAATGTTAGTATGATGAAATGATGAAGAAAAATCCATGAAGGAATCATCCATGATTAAAACCGAAAATTATCAAGAATTAGGGTTTTGCATGCTTTTGTTGATCCTATGATCTTGATGATAGAAGTAATGATATTTGAGCATGAATTGATAAACTAGATAAGAAGATAAGCATGTTTATAAAAATGATCACTTGAAGAAGATGATGAATAGTAGAAATTAAAAGTTGCTATATGATTTGATTAAAGATGAATATTTATGATTCACGCATGATAGAGTATGATTATATTGATAAAATGAAGCTAAGAATATGTAGAAGGAAAGTTTGATAGTACCGAAAATATTGCTTGAAAATATAAATTATGGTTCTTAACATAGTTATTTTAAATGATTAATTAAAAATAAAAATAAAAATGTATGGTGAAAGAATTACTATAAATTAAAAGAAATAAATTGAAGAAACATAGAAATTCAAGAAGTATAAAGAAATGAGTTAGAGATATTATTTCTATAGCTATGTAAATTAAATAAGGGTTATAAGTAAAATAAGACTATTTAAATAATAAAAATTTAGTGGAATTTATTAATAATAATAAAATCTGAAAATTTTCAAATAAATTAGGAATTCATATTTTAAAGGGAAATTGGATAAATTAATGTTATAGGAACTCATTTGGAGTAATTCTAAGTATAATAATAAGTAAAAATATTGAGAAAGATTAAAAAATTAAGAAAATAAAGTAGTGCAGTAAATTAAAAACAAAAACTGGAAATTTTTGGCTAAGTAGAAATTGTAATGGATGTTATTAATGTAAAGATGAGATTAAAACAAGTAAGATAGCCACTTGAATCATCTAATTTGGAATTCATATGACCAAGTTATGAAATAAACAATAAAATAATTAAATAAAGTTTAAAAATCCGAAAATAATAAAAATTAGTTAAGTTAAAGAATTAGAAGAGTTCAAATAATTTATTTAAGAACATTAGAAGAAGAATCGAGCAAAAACGAACTCTTATTAGTAAAAGAGACGAATACTAGAATTTAATAAGAATAAATAATATTTTCTCGATTTACGTGTCCAAAAATATAATCGAATGCAAATTTATTCATTTGAAACTATTTTAGATAAGGTGTATAAATTTTATAATATTCGGAGCATGTCTATATATTTATCTTGGAAAACGTGTCGAGCGTCGACTCAATAAAAGTCAAATAATAACTCAAGTTGAAAAATAAAAAAAGTATTGAATATTTATACAAGTGTTGCATGAATAAACATGTGTCATGTATGATGTGTTGTGTATAAGTATTGATATGTTATGTATGCATGAATAAGCATATTTCCTAAAGTTTGTTTGAAATGAATTAATTATGGAAATTAATTTTACTAAGTTATAAGTAATTGATTTTAATAAAGTGTATGAGTATCTCTTCTCTCTTTAAAGAAATTTTAAAAGTATAGGACTTAGGTAGAATTAGGTATCTGAGCGTATACGAGTAGATAAACTAAGAATCTCGAACCCAAGTTAAGTAGAAGTCCTATAAAAAGGTTAAGTATTTGTTTTTTTTTTCAAACGTGTCCTTATCGAATATTATTTTAGTAACTAGTGGAAGCGAAAAGTAATTTGCAAAGAAAGGAAAGAAAGAAGCCGAGCTAGTATCACCCGACATGTGGGCTTTTCTAAACTAAAACAAATGACGTGTGCGCTTATTATATATTACATGCGCTTTTCAAATTAATTGACTTGCCTAAATGTTTTATATGTTTTGGTATGAAATCATCTTCATGTTGATGTGATTATAAGTCCTGTGGATGCACGGGATAAGAGTCATGTTTTATGCGAGACCGATGCATGCATTGTATTAAATAAGGTAACTGCGAGCCTTGCTTCAGTTGGGCCGGTTATGGTGTTCGAGAAGGAGGCCTACTTCTCCACACCAAATGAAGATAAGCTATAGATTGATTCATACTTAGAAATATATACCACGAGGATTATTTTTCAAAGCAAAGTATTTTTAAAGCTGTCACAAGTCGTTATTTTTCAATTAATATTATTACTAACGCTTGTGATGCAGCAAATGAGGCAAGTTATCAATTATATAGCTCTAAGAGCAAGTTTTCAACTGTTTTCGGCATGTGTTCATTGAGTACGAAGTATTCACGCCCTGTATGTTATTTCTAAAATGTGCAGGTTAGCTCGGATGGAGGTGTGTGAAGTGCTTGGGGTGGTTGTTGTTCTAAGATCGAGTCTTTTGTTTAAGCTTACGGTTGCATGTCTTCATACATGTTGCTGTGGGACCTTTATGTGTACATATTCAATCGATACTTAAATCCACTGTTGCACTGTTTTTGATCACCTCTGCTTTTGAAACAATGAGCATTTGTGCTCGAAAACTCGTTACTTGATATTTCTATGATTTCTACTTGACAATATAATTGCTTGTTTCATTATCTCTAATTCTTTGGCATGATAACTCATTGTTATTGTTTTTATATTACCTTGTTGAAAGCATGAATTCATTTTGTTACCGCTTTCAATATATAATTTCTTGAAATCGAGCATGGTTCCTTGATGAATGTTTAGTCGTTTCACCCTCACTGCCCTTTGTTTTCTAGTCGTTTCAATACATTAGAAATCGGGCTGTGACATAGTGGGATCAGAGCAGTTCGTCTCCTCTTAAGCTTAAACTTCTTTAAAAAAATCGAGTCTAGATTTGTATTCCCTAGACTAAAACAACGAGCCAAGCACCGCATCTCATCCGGCTAACATGTACGTATTTATTTTCAAGATTTCTAAGTTTTGAATTTATTTTCAAGTTAAGTAGAATAATATATATATATATATATATATATATATATATATATATATATATATATATAGGAGATAGATCATATGAGAATAAATATTATCCTAAGAAATGAGAATAGATCTCCACCATAGATCTATTGGTGATGGAGGGTCAAGATTTGGCCAAGTCAAAGCGGGTCAAACCCGAGTCAACCCGGGTCAACCCGTTGACTTTTTTTTTCGATTTTTTTTATTTTATTTTATAAACTGTCACCCAAGATGCACAACTTCATATATTCGGATGCACCACTCTACATAACTAGATGCACCACTAAGTGCATTTAGATGCACAAGATTTTCAAGTTTTTTTTTCAATTTTTTTTTTAATAAACTGTCACCCAAGATGCACAACTTCACATATTCGGATGCACCACTCTATATAACTAGATGCACCACTAAGTGCATTTAGATGCACAAGATTTTCAGTTTTTTTTTTCCATTTTTTTTTAAAACAGTCACCCAAGATGCACCATTTCACATATTCGGATGCACCACTATACATAATGAGATGCATTACTACGTGTAGTGAGATGCACCGAATTCGTAAAAAAAAACTGAAAAAAAATTGAATGCACCACAATGCATAACTAGATGCACCACGCAGTGTAACTAGATGCACCACATAGTGTAACTAGATGCACAATGTTTTACGAAAATAAAAAAACGAAAACAAAACTGGTGCATCTCATTATATAGTGTGGTGCATATGAATACATGATGTGGTGCATATGACCTAACCTTAAAAAAAAAAAACGAAAAAAAAAACATAAAAAAAACTTAAAATCTTGTGCATCTTAATACACTTAGTTGTGCATCCGAATATGTGAATTTGTGCATCTGAATATGTGAATTTGTGCATCTTGTATGACAGTTTATTAAAAAAAAAAAATCGAAAAAAAAATCGAAAAAAAAAGTCAACGGGTTGACCCGGGTTGACTCGGATTTGACCCGCTTTGACCAAGCTAAATCTTGACCCTTCATGTAGATAAGATCAATGGTGGAGATTAATTTCTATTTCTCACTTTAAGGGGAGTTTGCATGGGAATCACTCCCTATATATATATATATATTCTCGTCGCCTAGGAGTGAAAGAGCTTCTTAAGTAGCTTGAATAACCGGGTCGCCATAGAATCCTTTTCACTAATATGTGCTTTAATGTGGAAATCTAGAGGGATGTAATGTTTTTGCAAACGTGTACGTGAAATAGAAATACCAAGTACCTCGAAAACTTCTATGGCGAGAAAGAAAGAGTATGTTTGGTTGGGAATACCGTGTTGAATTGTCTGTTATTTTGTGTGCTTAATATAAACTCGAGTGTGTAGGATGGATAACGAGGAGATAAGCACGATGATGAAAGAATATGAGTGTATACGAAAGAACTACCTAGAGACGTTGGCTGAATTTTTGGCCCGATTTCACAAAATCTGGTTAGTAGTCCAATACACCGACGTTAGCAGTTTTGAGGGAATGACGCATTTGATCAACGCTCTTCCAAGAGAATGGAGCGAGTGGTGGCATCTCTAGTGCCGAGTCACATTGGGCGACAACATGGTGGAAGGTACGTATATGAGGACTGTAACGGCTTCATCGCAACTATAGCCGATCAGTACATTCGTTATGGCGCGCCTTCTCCCGGCCCATTTTCAGAAAATTAGCCCCGAGATGACACTTTACCTTACCTCATACTGTAACAGCCCGGCTTCCGGATTGACGGCTGACCCCACAAACCATCACAAGTCCTTTCTAGCGTGCTTTGTCCTCACTCGCACGCTTCCCAGGAAAACTTCTCAGGAGGTCACCCATCCTAGTACTACTCCAAGTCAAGCACGCTTCACTTTGGAGTTCTTCCATGATAGGCACCAGAAAAGAAGATGCATCTTGATTGTATGAGTAAACCTATCAATTCCTTTAAGCTCTCATTGAATATGTCGTCCCATTCTGACATATTCTTGGAATCCCTTTCGTTCGGGTGTGTTCCGGTTCATCCCCGCCCCCCTCCTTGGAAGTCTTATCAGAGCAGCCCGTTGTCCATGCCATGTGCACCGGCGATCACTCTGTATTTATCAAAGCCTCTCCTTGTTTGTGCCTTTGCATCGGCGATCACTCCCTACTTCGGCCCGGGGCGTCACACATACCTCCCCAGCCCCGTCCTCCCTTGAGCACGGCGTTTGAGTTCACCGAGTATGCCGGTGATCACTTGCCAATAAGCGCCTATCCTCCCGAATTCGTAGCCTCGTCAAGTTCTACCAAGATGCAGCCCGATGGGTCATACAACCCATTTCGAGCTTTCTCAAACCTTGATGATGAGTTCGATGCATTTTACTCCCCATCCCGGGCAGCCAAGACACCCAACGCAGTGACTGTAGGATACGGTTATCTCCAACCTATCCCTGATTTTGGTAATGATTTGTAGCCCTTGCCTTTCGAATATCCAACCGAGCTCGATGATGCTGCCGACGTATCAACCTACCTTAGGCCATACGTTGCTAGTAGTGACGACGAGGAAACACCACAAGATTGCCGAACATATCATGAACAAATGGCGGATGTGGCCGAAAGTAGTAAGGAGGATGACCCGGAAGAGGATCCGGATTGGGAAGGCTCAACGCATTGAGTCTAGTTCATGGAAGCTGTGGAAAATCAAACAATTTTTACTTTACAGTTTATATGTGAATTATGGAACACGATGGTTAGGAAAACTCGAGTAGAAAATCACGTAGCACGTAGAGAATAGGGAGATTTTGAGTGTGAATATTTATCCCTTCTTTACGTATAAGTCCTCACAAAGAGGCCATCATCGGATGATATATAAATGAGGTTTTTAGATCAAATAACTCATTTTCTACGTTTTAAACTTGACTCCATATTTCAAGATAAATAAAATCCAAGGAATAAAGAAAGAAAGGACAAATTATTTTCCAAAAAAAATATTCAAGTAGAAAAGATTAAAAAGTGGATACTTTCTAAGAAACTTTTATTGATAATTATAAATAAAAATAATAGTTTTTGAAACAATACTTGTAGATAGTTGTAATACACGGCTTTTCTTTTCCGATGAGAAATAAAAATTTTCTAAGAAATTAAGGCTTTGCACTTCTAAGTTAAAGAAATTCAGTTATAAGAATAACGGCGAAGTCCGTTTCTGAAAATAAGTTGCAGAAGTCGTACAACCGACTACTGTATTAGGGTTTTTGCGTCCGATAAAATTTTCGTTCGAGAACTCAGATCGAAAAACCGTCTGACTTTACATTCACTTATTTTGCGATACGAGTCTACTGGTAAAAGTCAGTTTTATTTATTTTTCCGGGCGAAATTTGGACTGCGACGTCTCGACTTTTTGAAGTTTTTCGGGAAACGAATCGTCCTTTCCGACTAAGTAAAATATTCCGGAACTAATGGTCGTATCCATTTTTGTCAATAATGTGTCCGTCTAATAATGTAATTGTTCGTTTTTAGTTACACTATTAGATCCGGAAAAAAATTAGATTTATAGTTAATATCTAGATATTTGTTAAATAGTTAAACCTCCTTACTTTACTATAAATATCAAGTTGTCACCATTTTTCTTCTTCATTTTCCCCTCCCCAAAACCGCCCCCCCCCCTCCCCCCATTTCTCTCTTCTCTCTCTTGTTCTTCATCTTCAAGTTAATCTTCAAGTAGTTCATCAAGTTCTTCAAGCTCTCAAGCTCCATAACTTGCTCATTTACCGATCGATTTCAATTCTGATTACATATTTGGAAAGGTGAGAGCCTCCTCTTCATTACTATCCGAACAAAAATCCATTTCCTTAATTCTTGAAATTTTCGAAATAGGTAAGAGAAGTAGGATTGATGTTCTTCCTACATGATTATTAATGCTTAGAATTAACTTTCTATGGTTAAAATTAAGAATAAATCATGTAGGAAGAAATTGTGTAATTTTTGAAACATGCATGAATTAATTGGTGAAGATTTAGCTTGAATTTAAAGGTATGATTTGTGGAATATGTTTCTATGTATTAGTATGTTGGTGTATGAATTGTTTGGGAATTTTCTAAAAATAAAAACAAGTTTGGAAGAGTTGAAGAAGCATGATTTTGATTAAGTAAATCTTATGTTTTTGATGATGTGATTTGATATATAAGATGTAGGAAGCATGAGGTTCAACATATATTTAAATTAGATTTTTCTAAAAATAAAAACGAAATCATTGGAGACGAAGAATCGTCGATAGAATTAGTTTTGATGTTGATATGGATTTATGGTTTGCATATTAGTTAATATATGTAGTTAATGATGATAATTGGAAAGTTTGAACGAAATCTAAGAACGTCGAACTTTTCGTAAGAGACGAAGAGTCGAGCATAATCGTCGATAGGAAAATCGAACGAGAAAACTAATCGAATATTAGTGATTGTTGGTATGCTAGGTTGGTTGTAGAATTAATTGAAAATTAATTAACAACTATGAATAATCGAGTTCATAAACCGATAAAAATGACGTGAATTGGTTAAGTACTAATTTCAATGATGTTAATGTGTTAAGATGATCATTATTGAGTAAAAAGATAATAGAAACTAATTTGGTTTGAATCGGATTAGTAGAACTTCAAGAATCGAAGAAAGTAAGTAAGTGTAGAAACAAAGAAACGAGAAAACGAGGGTTTGTATGTTTCAGATTGATGATATGGTTGATGTATTGATGATATGCATGATTACATGTACTTAGTTTGAATTTCTTAGATTTTATAATAATGTTTAAGAAAATCGACAACGATGTTCATTGCTCGATAAAAACGACGTGTTTGATAATTATGAGTATGTGTTGATTAATTTGAGTTCATTGATGATTAATAAGCATGAGTGTAGTTGATGATAATTTTATATAAGTTATGAAATAGAAGTCGAGAATTAAAATTGAATTGAATTTGAAATGAAATTGCTAAAGTGAAATTAATTAGTTGAAAAGACGAGAAGTGCTCGTCGTATTTTTTAATCGAGGAACGTGAAAGTGATCACGTTAAATTATTGTGTGTTTGACTGTTAAGTTGATAGAAATTTCGTGCCATAAAGGTTGTATAGCATCGATCGAACCTAGGGAATCGTGCGTCGAGTTTTAAAACGATTAGGGTTTCGCGGACAGTTTTGCGACCATTCACGGAAACAGCCACAACTCTTAGCTCGTTTAACGAAATTGAGATCCGTAAATTGGACAGTAAACTAGACATCCGTGTCTTTCTTTTGACATAAGGCACATCTCCTGTTTCGAAATACTCTGTTCTGTAGAAGCTCCAGACCTACTGTCTTGTGCAGAAAATTTCTAAAAATCATTTTCTTAAGTTGAATTCTTTTCAACTTAATTCTTTAAGAACTTTTAAGTCGTTAAGAGTTATAGACTTCCTTCTTAACTAATCTAAAATGTCAAGTAAGGAACCGAGTTAGTTCTAAACGAGATGTGTCCGAATCTAGTTTCTTTTTAAAACTAAAAGAGATTAATTAAAGTGCAAACGCCTAAAAGACTTAACCGATTTCGATTTCTTTTTCTTTGATCATTTCGATCGATTATTAAAGTTTGAATATTTGCAATAAAAGGAGAAAGTCGAAGTTGAAGGCAGGACGGAAGACAGAATGTTAAAGTGTGTTCTATAAACGGTTAAGGTGGGCTTTTCTATATACAAAACTAAAATGAGTTTTGTTATGTTTTTGAACTGCTATGAAAGTAGTTGATTTAAAATGATTATCAGTGCATAAAATGACTTTGTTTTTGTGAGTTCTCTTGTGCCATTCTGAGTTAGTGACACCGTTAGGTGCTAACTAATCAATCAGACTCTGAGTTAGTGACACCGTTAGGTGCTTTCCAGGGTTAAATCGATCGGACTCTGAGTTAGTGACACCGTTAGGTGCTATCCAGAGTTAGTGTACACGGTAGCCGTTGTGTGTGGTACTCTGTTGAGGGGTAGCCAGCCACGGTGAGGAACGTTCGTGGAAGAAGAAAAGGCTTCTTCCCCGGCGTTGAAACAGAAGTTGGGCAATATGAACGAAACAACAGAAAAATCTTGATATCAAGTAAAGTATGAGAAAATGTTTAGTAAGCACGGGATTGTTTTTAAAAGGGAAAACCCCTGTTCTGTTACTGTTTAGATGCCTGATGAATCTATATAAAATCTATGATATGTTTTCGGCAAAGTGTCCACTAAGTGCTTTTGTACTTAGCCCTGTATATGTTTTATAAATGTGCAGGTTAAGTGACGAAGGCGGCGGAAGTTGAGTAGAGGTCGTAGTTAAGGAAAGAAGTTTAGTTGAGCCTCGATTTCACATCTGAAAATGTGTTATCAATCTACGTCTTTTCCGCTGCCAGACACTCTTTTGATGTATTAACTTTCGGTTTAAGTATTAGGTACTTGAAACCCTAGAGATCTCAGAGACAACTTTTGTCGAGGGATCCTTCGGGATTGCCTCTCTTTTGATTAATCGAAGTACTTCATGTTTACTATCTTATCAAAGTTATGTCAGTTATTCATTTATTCAGGTTATTCCCCCTTCTTCCCCGCTTCCTTAATCCAACCCCTAGTCGCACCCCGGCTTTGCCGTCCCTCGGGATTTGGGGCTGTGACAATAGTATATTTTTGAAAGTGAAATATATACTACTTAAATTATATTGACATCATTGAGTATTATTATTATTCATCCCTTATTAAAATATTTCATTGTTGTCATTATTATTATTATTATTATTATTATTATTATTATTATTATTATTATTATTTACCAATAATATGAGGAAATAAATTATTTCTTAGAATAAAATATTCTAAAAGTGTGAATTTTATTTTATAAGTATCGCTTGAAAATTTTTCTTTCGAGAGGAAGAATATCAAAAGTCGAGAAAAACTCCTTTATTCCGTTTATTTGAGAATCCTAAGCCTTTAATTATTTTCTTTTAGAATGCCTCGAGAAAGAGAAGAAATGTAAAAGCTAATAGAGAAGAAGAAGAACGTAGGGAGCCTCCTCCACCCCCTCAAAATGATAGGAGAGTTGAAGAACTCTTTCTTCGACAGAACCCTTTGACTTATGACGGCAAAGGCAGTCCTGCTGAGGTAGAGGACTGGATTCGTTCTCTCGAGCGAATTTTCAAGTTCCTTAGGTGCGAAGATCGTGAGCGTTTAGAATGTATGTCGTATCAGCTTAAGGGGACCGTCGACTACTGGTGGGAATCTCGACAGCGAATGTTTACTCCCGAACAACGTAACAATCTGACGTGGGATCAGTTCAAGGAAATGTTATTCGAAAAATATGTTCCTAAGAGTTACCGCAAAAAAAAGGCAAACGAATTCACAAACCTAAGTCAAGGAAAGAAATCTGTGTCGGAATACGATCATGAATTTTGCGAGTTAGCACGTTTTGCACCCGATCGCGTAGACACCGATGAGAAAATGTGCGAACTTTTTCGCACGGGATTAAGGCAAGATATCCGAGTCGTTCTTGCAAGTCAGAATGGTCTAACTTACGCCCAAGCCCTCAATCGAGCTTTGAACATGGAATTGGCGATGCAAACCGAAAAAAGGAGCATATCCTTCAGCAACTCCTCAAACTCAGACGACAACTGCAACTTCTCAATTTTTCCGACCCGATCAGAACTTGAAAAGAAAAGGAAAATGGATGGGTAAAAACTTCCCGAACAAGAAATCATGGAATGATAAAGGTTAATAAAAGCCACCACATCAGCAAGTCCCAAACAAAAAGGCGAAATTCCAAAACCGCAATCAGAGCGGCACTTCTTTCAAACCCCAAGGAGTTCCTCCTTGTCAGAAATGTGGCAAGACGCACATCGGCGTCTGTAGGGTAGGCAGCAACATCTGCTATACTTGCGGACAGTTTGGACATTTCTCAAACCAGTGTCCAAACAAGCAACAAAGGCCAATCGGTGGAAGACCGTTCCAACTTCAGCCTCCACAACTAAAAGCTTTAGAAGGAACAGCTAGGAGTAATTCGGAAGGTATCATCATATTCAGATTTATGTTGATGATATAATCTTTGTCTCTGTGTCGCAGAATCTGATTCAGGAATTCGTGGGTCACATGACAAAGAAATTTGATATGAGTCTATTTGCTGAATTGCATTATTTTCAGGGACTTGAAATTAAGCAATTCGAGGAGGGGATATTTGTGACTCAATCAAAGTATGCTCGGAGCTTGGTGAAGAAATTTGGGCTTGAAGTATGATTGGAAGTTTGCCCTACGTATACATCTTCATGGTGAAGAAATTTGGGCTTGTTAAATTTGAGGCATTGCTACTTAAGAGGTGATGCTGCTCAAAGATGTTGGCAAAGTTTATGTAACCAAAAGTACAGCTGAAGTGTCGAAGCCGCTGCGTAGAACAAACTCTGTGAAGTGTGCTTTAGCATGTACTAAGGGAACCTGGAACAGTCTGGCAGAGACTTTCCTTATCTGTGCGGATTTTGCGGGATTTTTTCCATGATAATCATAGATGCGGACAAGATACTTAACAAGCAGATATCAGACGTGTTCCCCAAGCCTTATCCTCACAAGGAAAGAAGATCTAAGAAGATATACATGATGGCGAAGAGATCTAGGGTTTAAAACCTATATATATTCGACATCAACATTGTAAGGGTTGGCCGTGTTGTTTTATTGTTTGAGTGCATGACGAAGCCGTCGTTTAGCTTTGCACAAATAAAGTTTATAACTCCTATGCCCATAATAGACGGTAGCCAGCGGTAAGTAGGGTCGAAGGGAATTGGTGTAGTCTCTCTTCCACGTAACAGTGTTGCAAAATAGGGCTTTGGTCTTGACTGCACACGTCTTGGTCAACAAGTACTGAAAACTAAACAAGAACTTGATCAATAATAAAAGATACCTGGATTGGGATCGAATCATTGAACATAAACACTCACTCAGTCATTAGTGCAAAGGTTTTGGTCACATGCAAATACTATTCGGTTTCCAAGTAGGTTAATTCTAGCCCTATGGTCACGAAGTCACGACTAGAATACTCTACTCTTCATCTATCCTTTTAACTTGTATTATGCTAGAGACACTCTAGATAAAACCCTCATCCCTGGTCAAGACAACCACGAATACTCTTCAGCAACTATCTTGCCCAAGAAACTTTAGGAACGTTTAGACCCAAATCAGCCAAGAGATGCCCAAGATATCGACTGCTCTCCAATACTCGTTATACTTTTCAGGCACAAGAGACTCTCTATGTGAACTCCTGATTTCCATTTGTACTTTTATCTTGCCCAAGCAATTAACGACCTATTAACTACTCAAGTTCAATAAAAGCATTGATAAAAAAACCTAGTATTTCGGGAATAAAAGCATGTAAGTAATTAATTCAAATTAGGCCTCTCGAGTGTTTCAGTTTATGCTCAACTCATCTCACCAATCCAGGCTTAGGAATTTAGCTAGACATAATATAAATTGAAATCAACGCAAAAGATATAAAAGAAAACATACTTGGGATTAAACCTGAAATATGAATTGTATTCTAGCAAAACAGAAAACGTCTTGGCCACGATGGCCAGCAGAAAGTGGTGTAGAAAAATAAAGGGTGTTGCCCGTAGGCTTGTCTACATTTTCTAACACTCAAAGTAAATTTGCTGAACGAAAAACTAAACTAAAGGTGTGATAAAGGGTGCTGAAAAAGATTTTTTACAAAAGAGAATACGGCCATATATATAGGCATGAATTAGGGTTAAAGTCGGTTTCCTTATGGGCTTGAACTTCTTCCCTTGTTAGGCATCATTTCCTTATTGGGAAAGATTTGGACAACCTTCATTCTCCTAGATGGATTAGACTTTGACTGGACTCTTCATGATAAAGATGGAAGTTTCCTTCCTCATCTTCTTCCTTAGAGATAAAGTAACGTCTGCTGCCCACGGCCTACATTCCTTTTGTCTTGATCACGGTTGTGTCAGTCTTGCCTATGATGCGCACAATTTTAGGTACTCTATTGCTTTGGCCAAAATGATAGGGGGAGGTACTTCTTCACTTGTAACTTGCTCAAGATACGCCTTTTCATTCCCAGCTACAGACTTAAGCTTTATGCCCATATTGCATGGTCTCGTTGCCAAACGCCAGAAAAGCAGTTTTTCACCAGATTATGCCCACAATCGCACATGTTCTGCCCTGTACCCACTTCCTCCAACTTGTGTCCTCACAGACACAAAAAGACTCGAAAACGACACACAAGACACAACAAAAAGATACGAAAAATGAACACAAATATGGGTTCATCTGTGCATATACTTTCTTGAGAGTATTGTAATTGAGTGCACGAATTAGTGAGGGTTTATCTTTAATAAATTCAGTCTGTAAGAGAGTTAAGGGTTGGACTAAAGGTTCGAGCTTAGATTGAGCGATTGTAGATCGATCAATCACGAATTTACGTGAAGTTAGGAAGTGGGTGAGCGAAAGGTTAGCATAAGGTATCGACCTGTATGTGTAAGATCCTCTGTAGCCATTGTAATGTCCCGTAAATTCCTTACGTTCTAAAAAGTTTAAAGTTAATTAAATAAATGGCTTTGCACGCCTAAGTTTATAATTTTTGAATTCTAAGACTAACGGTCGAATCCGTTATTAAAAATAAATTACAGAAGTCTGCTAGACGGCTACTGTATTTAGGGTTAGAGCGTACAAAAAATTCTTAGTTTGTAAACTAAGAACGGAAAACCGTTTAATTTTACGTTTACAAAATTGCAATACGAACACGCCGAGAAAGTTTGTTTTTACGTTTTTCCGGACGAAACTCGGACTTGTCGTCCCGAGTTTTTGTCAAAATAAATTTTATAAATTTATTTTCTAATTAAGTTCATACATTAGAATTTTTTAAGTTAAATCGAATCGCGACGATTTTTGTACCTAACAACGTTTTTCGTTGTTCGTTTTTCCGTAACGTCAGATCGCGCCGGAAAAGCCGTAACCCTCTTAAGACCCATGCATGCAGCCGCCACATCATAGGATTAGTTGGCAACTTGCATGTTGACTTTTCTAATTACTTGACACCTAAAACAACCTTTACACCATGACAAACTTTTCATCATTTCACAAACTTGAACAAAACAAATTTTTCCTCATCTCTCTCTCACAACTCTCGGCCATACCCTCTCTCTCTCCCTCAAACTTCATCTTCTCCATCGCCCATACTCCATTGAAGAGCCTTCAAAGCTTGGAGAAAGAACAAAGGTCCTTAATCATCCAACAAAACCTTCTACATCCTTTGTTAATTCTTAAGGTAATGATCTTCTCTTCAATTCTATCCAATTAGTTTTCTTTTCTTTTCTTTTTCCTCTTGATCGAAATTTCTAGAGTTTGGAATAGATGAATTGATCTTAGTATAATAAAATTGGATGTATTAGATATGATAATTATGGATTAAAAATGGTCAAAACCAAGAATCCTAGAACCTATGAGAATGCAGAATTTTTTGGAAAAATAGTAGGATTTTTAATTTTCTTGTTTTGATGATGAATTCATGCTTAGTAGAGGTTTAATTGGTGTTTGGGATGAAAAGGGATTGAAAGCCCTATGTTATTATGAAATTTAATTAGGGTTTGAAGTATAAATTAGGGGTTTTTGCATGTTAGTTGTTTTTGGAATTGCAATTGATTAATAGTTGTTATAATAGGTTGATTAGTGAATATATGTTGTTAATTGGAGTAGAAAATCAATCCTTTAACATATGCTTAAAACCAGAAATTTATAGAATAATTAGGAGTTTATACATGCTTGATATAAATGATGAATTGTTAATGGAATTATAATACAAATCATATTAGTTGATTATAGAAGTTAATTGGAATTTTTCTAAAAAAAAAGTTTAATGAAGTATAAGAGACAAAGATCACAATATAAACTGAGTTATAAAGATGTTAAGACATGTTAGCATGCATGAAAATGATTCCTATTAGACGTAGTTTAACGTCGTAAAATTTGAACGAAAACCGACGACTTTTAAAAATCGCGTAAGAGACGAATATCTAGTTGTAACTAATAATCGGGAAGTCGGATGAAAATTCTAACTTGATATTATTACTTATAATGGAATTTAGAACATCTTTCTAGCTGACATCATAAGCATCCGAGTCGATATAATATGGGTTATAGTTGTAATCAAGAACTAGAATGCGTTTGAATTTTCTTTGTTGGTTTAGTAATTGATAGTTGAAATCCGACGTTAGAACGTCGTGCTTTTGAACAAGTTGAAAAGGAATTTGTCACGTACGGAGGTACGTGATGACTGCTTTAAGAATCCAGTTTCTAAAAAAGTTGAATACGAGAATTTAAAACGAACCTAAACGTTATATGGCGAACTTATCAATCAATTAGGGTTTCCACGGCAGTTTTTGCGACCCTCGCCGGAAACTGTTATATCTTCCAGCTCGTTTATCGGATTTATGATCCGTAAATTAGAGCGCGAACTAGACTTCCTAAGCTTTCTAATGGTATAGGGCTCACCCCCTGTTTCCAAGTCCTCTGTTCTGGACAGCCTCCAGAGTTACTGGACTGTACAGTGAATTTTCAGTTTCTTGTTTTCTAAGTTGTTTAGTTCACAACTTAGCTTCTTTCAATCGTTTAGGCCGTTTTTGTCTATCGAACATCTACCTACTGACCCTAAAGTCAAGTACAAGACCTCTAGTGATGGAGACCAGTCGAGACCTTATATCTTATCTTTTCTTTAAAGAAGTAATAAACGAGAAATTCATTAAATCGTTCAAAGAATTAAAGTAAATCGCCTAAGTTGATTCCTTCCAACTTAGCTTCTCTTAATCTTTAAAGTCGTACTAGGATATCGACTACCATCTCTACTGACCCGAGAGTCGAGTATGAGATCTTCCAAGTTCTAACGAGATTGATACGAGTCTCGTTTTCCGTTTAAGTAAAACGAATCTAGTAAGCGTGCAAATGCCCAAAAGAATAAAATAACTAAATCTTTAATCGATTATCCTTTACAACCCGTTTTTTTTAAAGTATGTTCATTTTACGATGAAGGAGGAAGCCAACTGTAGAGAAAGGACGGAAGATCCAAAGTTGGAAGTTTTGCTTTAAGTTCTGTATTTACAAGGTGGACTTTTATCTATATCAAATAAAATGTGGGTTTTTCCACAACTCGAAAGTATTATTTATTGCTTTGATAATTGTGTTTTCAAAGTGATAATCTTGGCATAATCTGTTTCAACTATTTTATGTGAGTTCTCTTGTACCTATCTGAGTTAACATTCGTGTTTTCCAGATTTCTGAGTTAACCTTCGGGTTTTCCAGACTTTTAGAGTTAGTCTATTTTAGATTAACTAACGATCGGCTCTGAGTTAGCTGCTAAGTGCTTTCCAGAGTTAGTGCACTTTGTAACCTGTGGTGTATGTCGTATCCTGTTGAGGGGTAGCCAACCACGGTGAATTAGCTTTGGTCAAGATTGAACATAACATACTCTAAAAATGCTTGCGCAAGCTGCTTTATACAAATCAGTCAGAAAATATTTAGTAGGCACGGGCCTTTTCAACAAAACCCCGATGCGCTACGGTTATAGTATGCCAGATTATTTATACATATGACTATGATTTCGGCATCGTGCCCACTAAGTACGTTTGTACTTAGCCCTGCATTGTTTTCTAAATGTGCAGGTTGAAGCGACGGTGAGCGGCGACGGTTGATGTTGAGTTGAAAGATAGGTTGCTTTAGTTAGAACTCTTCCGCTGCAGAACTCTGAATCTTTGAGATGTACCCTTTGAACAATTCTGAGTAGTCTAAGTCTGTAAATATGAACCTAGCTTCTTTTGTACTTTTGTCGAGTAATCCTTAGGGATTAACTCTTTCTTATCTATATTAAAGTCTTGTTCATGGTTTATCAATGTTTTTCATGAATGTTTAGTCACTTAGCCCCCTTCTTCCCCGCTTCTTTAATCCAACCCCAGTCGCACCCCGGCTTCTGCCGTCCCTCGGGATTTGGGGCTGTGACAGCCATTTCTTCTAATAGTGGATTGGTTCTCTCTTGGGCAAAGGCCCCCAGACGTAGGTTGCAAAACCGAACTGATTACCATATTGTGTGTCTTTTATTTCTGCATAGTTTATTGTTTTTGTTATACTGACTATGCTAAGTTTTTCAGTAACACAAAAATAGAATCATGTGACAAAAGAATAAGAATATGATAAACCAAACAAAAAAAAAATAATTGATGATAGTTGTATCCGTCCAAATTTCAAATTTAATATGTTAAATGTGTAGGATAAAAAAAATCAAAATCTTGAGTACCAAAATTTTCATAGTACTTAGGTGATGGCTGGTACGCTGAAATGGAATGATCATTATTGCCTCTATACCTAATCCCACATCCGGTATATTTTTTCCGTAGAGAATGACCATTCCTTAAGGAATGATTAATCCCATGAGTATTTGTTTAATCATTCCTTCCCTCCCCACAGTATTAGCTATTCCATATCTTCAGGAATAAATTTTATAATAATAATAATAATAATAATAATAATAATAGTTATTATTATTATAAAATTATTCTAATAATTTAATTAAATAATAAATAATATTATTTAATTATAATTTTTAATATTATTATACTAATTAACTATTAAGGATATTATAATAATATTAAAGAAACAATAAATAATATTTATTTTTATTATTATGATTATGTTATTACAAAATAATTCTAATAATTTAATTAAATAATATTAAATAATAATATTATTTAATTATAATTTTAATATTATTGTACTATTTAACAATTAAGGGTATTATAATAATTTTAATATTTATTATTTTTATTATTATATATTATTATTGTACTTAGGATAAAAAAGATTATTATTAATATTATTAATTATAATAATATTATACATATCAGTTATTAAAATAATAAAATAATATTAAAATAATAATTTATTATAATTATTATTAAATTAATTATATTAATTATGAAAAAAATAATTAAAAAATATTATTCCATTCCTTTTGTATACAAGCCAGGAGAATATCATGCTTCATTCCATTCCATTCTCATCTTCATTCCATTACCAATGTCATTTCATTCTCACTTCATTCCATTCATGCGTACCGATCATTACCTTAAGATACTTGCTCGACCTATTTCATATCCGTGTCACGAAGTCTTCAATTGAATTGAGCGTATATACTCTTTTAATTATTTATTTATAAAGTTATTTTCGATTGGATTGAATCTGTTGACATACTTTTGTCAAGAAAAATTAAAGAAACACTAAAATTAAACCAGAAAATATAAGAATTAATAGAATTTAAATTCAGAGATATTATGAACATCATTTTTTTAATTATTTTTTTTATTGGTGTATCATGATAATTCTTAACTGTCCGTATTGCAGCAAAGTTCTTGAATTACAATATTACAATCGTATCGTGCATTAGGCACATATATATACCATATTTTATGCAGTTTGTAATTTATAGTAGTATTTTTTTTTTCTTTTGATGTCGTGAGAACCCACAATCGCTATTTTCGGTGCGTATTGGGTTAAGCCTCTCCCTTATGCAGTAGTCTCCAAACCACACAGGGCAGGTAAACCACATTTTCCAAATGCATGTGTGGCAGACTCGACCTACAGAGGCGTGTCGTGGGGTTCGAATTTGAGACCTTTCAGTCTCAGACGCCCATCTTTTACCACTAGGTCATCTCCGAGGGAACTTTATAGTAGTATTATACTCCCTCCGTCTCGTTCATAATGCAACGTTTCTTTTCGGCACAAGTATTAAAAGAAAGAGTATTAAGAGTAAATATGGTGATTAATGTATTAATAAAGTGATATAAAATATTTTTAAAGTAAATAAAGTGTTGTTGATGTGATATAAAGTGGTTTTAAAGTGAAGAAATTATTACTGATGTTATATAAAGTGGTTTTAAAGTGAATAAAGTAGATAAAATAATTTTCTAATTATTTCTATAAAAGAAAATGTTGCAAGATGAATGAAACACCCCAAAAAGAAATATGTTGCATTATGAACGGCATAGAGGGGGAGTACATAGAATAGGTGGTGGAAGAGTTTTATTGGGAGAATGATTCATTTTTTTTCCTTTTTTAAATAGTAGTATTATATATAGAGAGTAGGTGGTGGAAGAGTTTTATTGGGAGAATGATTTATTTTTTCCTTTTTTTCGAAAACTATTGGGAGAAAGATTCTTACAGTTGACTTGTGAGGAGAGTTTATACCAAGTTAAATTAGCATATAAATTTTAAAGATATTGTTGGATTCTAGTAGTTTTAAAAATTAAAATATTAATTCTAGCAATTTATGACTTTTTTACCTTTATTTTTTTATTTTTCAATATTAAATAATATCTCAATATTTCTATATTTTTGTATTTAGAATCCCACGTATTTTCTCCTTTGTTAACTGAATCCATGATTTGCGCCCTTTGCCTCATCGGATTCGCGACATGAATCACAACTCACCGCACCACCACCACCATCTATTCATCCTCGATTTCCCACTACCGTAGCAACAAGGGGAGGACCTCGACAGAGATGGTGTCGCCGCTGTGCTCCGCCTTCGATGGTGCCGAGCTCGCGATGCTGTCGCGACGAGCCACACGGCTTCAATCCGTTGCAGCGCTCACCACCGCCATCGCCTCGACCCACTGCTGCTGCTCGTCGTCCTTGTGCCCGGAGTCGCCCCTGCTGCTGGTTGTTGTCGCTACCACCGTTCGCGTTCGCCGGAGAAGAAGCCGCCATCGACTACGGCTTCGAGTTTTTGGGACGATCAACGCCCAAAAACCCCACTGCCTTGACCATGTCCAGCGCGAAGGACGAATCCTCGAGCACCAGTCGAGGCTAGCAGCACAACACCAATTATAATGTGATTTCATAATATTTTTTATGTGAATTTCCATTTTTGTTTATGTGAATCCTCATTATTTTTCATATGAATCCAAGTATTTTTCATGTGAATTCGAATTACATACGAAATCAAATAAATTGTAATGTGATTTCACATTATTTTTCATGTGAATTCTCATTTTTTTATGTGAGTTCTCATTGTTTTTCATGTGAATTCGAATTAGATATGAAACCACACAAATTATAATGTGATGTCACAATACCTTTCATGTGAATTTCCATTTTTGTTCACGTGAATCCTCATTATTTTTCATGTGATCGTCGGTAATGCCCAGTGGAAGACGACAATCAGGCATAATAAGGATGAAGATGAACAAGGAAGGATGTACAACGGTGTTGATGACTGCACAATAGATTGATAATGAATTTGTAGTCACAATCGTGGTTGTATTTTTTAGTGCCGCCATACTCCAAATCGAGATAGGTTGTTGTAGAAGGTGGAGATTGTTGCTGAAGAAGGTCAAGATCATTGGAGATTTCATTGGCATTACCATGACCGGAAAAGTTGTCTGCGGCGGAATAAGGTTGTGGGTGCATGGGGCGTCGATTTGAGAGAAAATAAGAGAGAGGGAGGGAGAAATAACTGCGAAGAGGGAGAGAGAGAGAAGAATTAGAAAAATGAAATCTGTAGACAAATTAATGAAGGATAAATATGTGAGAGAGAGAGAGAGAGAGAGAAATAACCGTATAGAGAGATAGAAGAATTAGAAAATAAAATCTATAGAAAAATTGATAAAGGATAAATATGTCTATAATTGCTATTATTTGATAATTTTAAAAATTGTTGTTGTAATTAATATTCTCTCCGTCCACGAAATGGTTGCCACTTTTGCTATTTAAGTTTGTCCACGAAATGATTGCCACTTTTGCTACTCCACTCACATTTATTATGGACCCTTACTCCACTCACAACAGTAGTATAATTCACTACTACCTACCATTTTCTTAAAACCCGTGTCGTCCACAATGTGGTAACCATTTCGTAGACGGAGGGAGTATTTTAACTCTTAGAAATGCTATTTCAGCATTTTTCCCTTTAAACTTATTTAATATAGATTTACAATATTTTAAAATAAATATAAGAGGTATAGATATATATTAAATGACTATAAACTTGATATTAAAGCTTTAATAATTATATATCTGATGAAATATTGTAATTATAAAAATAGAAAAAAGGCATAAATATCCAATTCCAATAAACTCTCCTCCACCTTCCTCCTTCACATACATTGGACCACAGCTTTCAGAGAGATATGAATTATGAAGAAGGCATTTATTGGAACTTTCCAACCAAGTCTTCATCTAGCTAGGTTCATTCATACACACTGCCTCCCTCATATATATACTGTATACATTGATGGACCATGCTCTCTCTCTCTCTCTCTCTCTCTCTCTCTCTCTCACATACACACACAAACACACACACTACACATTAGGGACTACGGTATGGCAAATTAAGAATGAGGTCCACACCCCCACATTTCAGACCAGACATCAAAGTAGGGGATTAATGTAGTAGTAGTAAAACTAGAGAGAGAGGTGAACAAATTAAACTCTATTACAACCCTATCATTGTTACATCATTATTAATACATAAATTTCTGTTCTATCGCTCTCACATTTCGCCTACTTTTTAAATATTTCTTCACACATTTTCGTGTTAGTAAAAAGAAAAAGGAAAAGAAGAGACAAAGAGTTCATCAATGGCGTTACAACGACTTCTCTTTTACTGCCTCATTTTCTCTTCATTTACCAAAATTCTTGCACTGCCTCATCAAGAGCAAGAATTGGATCGCATTTCGGCGCTGCCGGCGCAGCCACCGGTGAATTTCTCGCAGTTTTCCGGCTACATCACCGTCGACAAAGAAGACGGGCGTGCTCTCTTTTACTGGTTGACTGAGGCCACAAACAATGCAGACACAAAGCCTCTAGTTCTTTGGCTCAATGGAGGTACCCACTTTTTCCTTCATTTTTACTTTTCTTTTCATTTTATACTATTCTTAAACTAATCGACCACCAAATAAAATTTAATTAGTTGTCATCTCCATGTTCAATTATATGTAAACTATTTCTTAACTATGTGTTTCTGTATTGGGATAACAAACATATTCCCACGTGAAAATATATAGAGTAGAACTAGAAGATGCGTGTGAAACCAATCTTCATGAAAAAATAATTTGTTTTCCCTTAATTTATTTAAGTTCGATAATATGTAGTACTACAATACTTTAATAAAAAAAAGTATACTAATTTCTAGCAAGTAGGGAGTGCTTGTCCTTTCAAGAAAAAGTTAATTTGTTGAAGTAAAGAACATAGACAAGTAGAATTTGATGATTTAATTAATAGGCATATCCAGAGAGCCGCCTTTTTAAAGTTGTTAATTAATAGTAGCGTGTCAATATCTTGTTAGTAATTCCGAAAGAACGTGCAAAACAAATACTACTAGTCTACTACTATAATTATATTAGTCCCACTAATTAATTAAGGACGAACATCTTGGGGTACAAATTGCCCTTGATCCAATAATATTCAATTTGATTTAGATTAATACGGGTTGTCGTTGCATGTTATTGTCACGTGTATTTAGTTTATATCACTGGTCACTGACCTATTACCCTTTTTAGCAACGGGACCAGCCATATCTACCATTACGGCATTTTAGCAAAATGTTGAAAACATTTAATTTACAAGAATTAATGCATCAAATGTCACCTTCAATGCGAGAAAAGGGTGCCTTTTTCCTTGAAAGAGGAATGTGCTCGTGAATACTGTGTGTACTGTGTGTATTTTAGTGGTCTGTATATTCTGCAGCCTCTAAAACTCATTCCTTTTGCCACTCTAACTTAACAAAAAGTTTGGAAACACAACAAGACTGCCCACCGCCCTCTGCCTTTTCGTCTCTATTTGTTTGTTCAAACAATACTACTACTATATGATTTGAAATTTCGAATAATTTTATCCTAAATAAAGTCCAGTAACTTTCTCAACTTGGCTACAAATGCCTGCTTTTTTACTTGTCACATTTTATATATGGCTATTCAATTTGTGGTGACAATATGCCCATCAACATGCACCAAAAGTTGTCTTCTTTTTTACACAAATTTGGTGATCATGATAAAATCTGTTTCATCCCATTTTTAATATTTGAAGATTCGAACTGCCAAAAACAAAGACGTGAAATTGCCAACTTTGGTAGTCGCTCGTTGTAAGTTATATGAAGTGCTTGGTTTACAATTGCTATTTTAATTTTTTAGTTACTCATTGTGACCAAATATCTCAAGTTTGAATCTGACCAATGTTTTTACACCGACTTTCTAATTAATATAAATCTCTTGTATTTTGTTTGCATGTTAGAACACAAGGTTTGTACTGCCTTAGTAAGCAACTAATTAAATACCCTCATCATAAATAAAGAAAAGAATAAGAACCACCATGCTACTATGAGGAAAGATAGACTTATATATATATATATATATGTGTGTGTGTGTGTGTGTGTTGGTCATACATAAATCCATGTCCAAAAATATAAGTGAAGTGAAGTGAAATGGGAAGGATAAAACACAGTGCAGTAACGTGGCACAACTGGTAGAACATATATGTTGAAGGCAAGAAAAATATGACAAAAAAGGGGCTCATGTAAAACAATGTTTCCAACACGCGTGATCAGAAACTATGAGAGAATGATGATGATGATGTCCCCGCCAACATTTTGAGATGGAGACAATTATTACAGTGTGGGTTTCTGGGACTTTAAAAAAAAGACAAAAAAAAAAAAAAAGGAAATGTGTGAGCTGTATTGAACTGATCAGTGTATTTATTATTGACATGACTACTCAGAACAGAGTAATTCAATTCAATTTGTATAAAGATGAAAGATGGTTTAGTAGTTATAGATCTGTTGTTTCTGTTCATATATATTCATACTGTAAGTAAGGTGATCAGAAACTGCACTTCTTAATTAGGAAGTGCTTCCAATGTGCTTTCTGAAAGAATGTGTAAACATTACTACTAAATCATTGAAGCCAGGATATATTATCCGGTTAAGTGTACTTGAGTTTTGGTTTATTTGAGTTGTATTTATTGTTAACTATTTCAAGGGTACTCATATATTTTCTTCAGAATATATATGGACAATCATAATAAATTCCATAAACTTAGAGAACCGAAAACACATTAGGCAAGACTGGAAATGTGAAATTCGCGGACTTGCTTTTATAATCACATGCATGGTGAAACTTGCATGCTCACTTTAATTAATTAATTTGCCTGCATGCTCCTCAATTACTTCACCATGTGTGGATTAAAGTCACATATATATTTGTAATACTCAATTCAGATCCATCACTAATACAAAAATACATCAACGCATGCAAATCAAAAAACAACACCTAAATTAATCATTTCTCATACCTCAAAAGGGTTGGGCTTACTATTGCAGGACCTGGATGTTCATCTGTGGCTTATGGAGCCTCTGAAGAAATAGGGCCTTTTCGAATTAACAAAAATGGATCTCTCTATTTAAATAAATATTCTTGGAATCGAGGTACATTATATTATGGAGTTACACTTTTAGTTATGTCAAAGCAAACTAAATTTTTGACACTTTTAGTTTTAGCGAAGCAAATTAAATATTTGACTATTACAAATAGGGTTCATTGAAAAAAAAAAAAAAAAACCCACCTTCTGCCATTTTTATGATTTGATCACATTCTTCTAATTTTTAGTCATGTACGTACTTTATAAAGATTTTTGTCTTTTTAAATTTAAATTGTAAAATTCTAATTCCATTAGATTAATCAAGCGATTGCATTTGTTACTATATTTTCTTTTCTTGATTGTACAGTTGCAAATATTATTTTTCTGGAATCACCTGCCGGCGTTGGTTATTCTTACACAAATACAAGCTCTAATCTTAAGGATTCTGGGGATAAAAGGACAGGTATATGTATATTATCAGCTCATTTTATTTTAGTAGAAAAGATTCTATTAATTATTTGCATGAATTATGATTTTGTTTTTTGTGGTTTTCACTGACACAGCTCAGGATGCTCTAAATTTCTTGATAAACTGGATGTCTAGATTTCCCCAATACAAATTTAGGGACTTCTACATTTCCGGAGAGAGTTACGCCGGTAACAATATTTTAAATACTATACTATTAACCACTTGATCTACAACGAGTGTACGTATATAATTTATTCAGTTTTATTATACTGTATAACATTATTTCTCCACGCACAGGACATTATGTGCCGCAATTAGCAGAAAAAATACACGATTACAACAAAAAATCTTCCAATCCGATCATCAACCTCAAAGGATTCATTGTACGCTCGTCACTCAAATATTTAATTAATGCATCATATCTTTCCTAAGTCTCTAATTAATTAAGTAACGAATCATCAAAATTGCAGGTAGGAAATGCTGTGACAGACAATTACTACGATGGAATAGGAACTGTAACATACTGGTGGAGCCATTCCATGATTTCAGACAAAACATACAAATCAATCCTTAAACATTGCAACTTTAAATCAGATAAAACTTCAGAAAAATGTGATGAAGCAGTGAACTATGCGATGAACCATGAGTTTGGCGATATCGATCAGTACAGCATCTACACTCGCACGTGCGGCACAGCGTCGAAGAAAAGGCCCGAGATTTCTAGAAGCCTCCAGAACACTCTAATAGGGTTTAGATCTTCTGGTTATGATCCATGCACTGAGAGCTATGCTGAAAATTACTATAATAGGGGTGACGTGCAGAAGGCCCTCCATGCAAATATTACTGCTGTTCCATATAAATGGACTGCTTGCAGGTATAATATATACTTAATTAATTTATCCAAATTTCACTTACATATAATTTCTTGTAATGAAATGAGGCTCTAAGGTTTAGGGTTGTGTGGCAGTGATGTACTTATAAGGAATTGGAATGATTCTGATAAATCAGTCCTGCCTATTTACAAGAAGTTGATAGCAGCTGGCCTTAGAATATGGGTTTTCAGGTACAATTCTTTATTCAGTGACGAAGCTAGAAATTTTAACGAGCTAGCGATATAATATTTCTTATGTGACTTGTGATAACATTGCAGTGGGGATACAGATTCTGTGGTGCCAGTTACTGCTACTAGGTTTTCTTTGAGCCATTTGAATATGAAGATCAAGACACCATGGTATCCTTGGTACATTAGTGGCCAGGTATATAAGAGATTTTACTATGTAGTAGTAATATTTATTGATAAATGTATATACATATGTGACAAATTTTGAAATGTCTAGGTTGGAGGATGGAGTGAAGTGTATGATGGATTAACATTTGCAACAGTGAGAGGGGCTGGGCATGAAGTCCCATTGTTTCAGCCAAGGAGAGGTTTCATCCTTTTTCGGACATTCCTGTCGGGAAGAGACTTGCCTCGATCTTCAAATGACCGCGTTACATAATTAAATAGATACTAGCTAATATATATGTTTGATCGAATTACTTACCTTATTCGGGGCGAGTGTTAATTTTATTTGCTACTTGAGTACGTATTATGCGTTTGTTGATGACGTATATATGGTTTGTTCTCGTAGTAAGAAATTAAATGAGACAACATTACTTGAGATAGAGAGGTTCGATTTCCTAATAAGTGCTACAGTTGAGAAACTGATTACTGATAGGTTTTTAATTATTGTCAGGATCGATGTATTCAATTGCAATTGTATTTAAGCTAATGAATATTGTTGGTGTGGGCTACTGGATTCATTGTTTGGATTATATTTTTTTTTTAACATACGTAAGTTTCTCATTATATTCGTTTTCAATATATACTAGTATATCATCAGAACATAATTGAATATATATATTTATATGATCAAAAAAATATATGTGTAGCTATACGATTATGTAGCATAGCTGTATGGACGGACATTACCATCATATTAGATCCGTTGCAGATAAAATTTGTGGTGGACATAATGTGTTCAATTCGATCAAATATATATATGGATTTAAATTAATAAAGTTATACGAGTGTACAGCCGTAAAAATTCGAAGGAAATTAATTAATAAAATAAGTCCTACTATAATTTAATGGGTGTTTACCACTTTTAAAGATGAAGATTGTGATTCGAAATTTCATTGTCTTTCATAATAAATACACTATAGTAGTATAGTACGATCGCCACTGAATTTGCGGAAGAAACCGGCTTTAACGAACTCAAATCTCAAGGTTGAAGATGACAACAAATACATGTATGATCCCATGCATTCCCATCACAATATCACATGCCAAAGTTGACCCATTCCAATTTGACTGCCAACAGACAATATAGCATAACTATCTACTCAAAAAAAAAAAAAAGAAAAAAAGAAGAAAAAGAGACAATATAGCATAACTAAATATAATTAGAGCCGATAAAAATGAATTTTAGTACTATTCCAATTGGTTTGAATTCAATAGTTCGATATATAATTTACACAAAAACTCATATGCGACCCGTCGCATGCTATGCGGCAGGCGCGTGTATTACACGCGCTTGATTTTTTTTTTCCAATTTTTTTTCCTGTTTTCTGCTGCTTTCCTGTTTTCTGTTTTTTTTTTTCAACTTTTATTTTATTTTTTTTTTCTAAATCTATTTTTTCCACTTTTTTTTTTGTTTGCCTCTTCATTTTTTTGTTTGACGCTTCTTCTTTGGTCAAGATTCGAGCGAAGGGAGCCGAAGGCCGCAGAGCGAGCCGAAAAAATCCAAATTGTTGCCCGCCGATTATCCTTATATTAGTAATCGGAGCGAAGGCGGAGCCGGAAAAAAAATTAAAAAAAAACTGAAATTAAAAAAAAAAAATGACCGGGTTGACCGGGTCAATCCGACCCGGTCGCATGGCGACCTGCTGCATGCAAGTGTTGCTCTATAATTTAATACGACTAGTTTGATTTTGAAGCGATCGAATTGGTCAAATTAATCGGAAGTTTTCATGGTAGGATTCTATTTCTGATGCTCGTGGAATGTACAATTTATATCCAGAACTTATACACCTCTAAATCTGTCATTTTAATACTTATGAAATTTAAAATAATCATTAAAAGATTGTGTTTAGTTTTTATTCTGTGACATGATAAATGATAATTTACTAATTATTGTTAGGAATCGGGTACTTGCTCGTTTAGATATCAATGAACAATACTTCTTTTTTATTGATGAACTTTGAACAGAAACAGAATTTGTAGGAATTGTAGGTACCGGTTTTTGATAACCAATCCGTTCTTTACCCATGGAACAATTATGGATATCTAACAAACACATACAAAATCCATACCTAGCATGCTCCTATGAATTTAATTACAATCATAGGATGTTTATTCGATATACCTGCAAATTTGATGCACAACGACTCCAGAGTTGATCTTCTGAACTGTTCCCGGCTAGAATACGACGATGGATGGGATCGACCTCGTACTCTCTTTCTCACAGTGGGGAGGGGCGCCAATTCTCTCTCTCTCTAGGGTTTCGTTGCTTAGAATGCAAGTAAGTAATGAGTCTTATGAGCCTTGTATTTATAGATAAATAACTGCTCACATTCATTGAACCTAGACAGCCCTCACGGGCCGTAGGAGACAGGCGCCTAGCCCACTAGAAACACAGGCCATTGGGCCAGTTCAGGGATCTACTAGCTTAAATAAGATTGGCCCGATAATATCTGATTTAATCCATTCAGCACAGAAATATAAATCAGATATAAATATTAAGGGTAGTGATATTTGGCCACACTGTGGCCGACCACACAAGCTAAAAATAGTAATATAAGTTTTGAAAATGGAAATACACCCCAGTTAGGAAACATAAACCCTAGGGGGAAAATGTGATTATTTCCATTTTTAGAGTCAACTTTCCTTTTCTGGCGCGTGTGGCTGGCCACCGTGTGGCCGACCATCATTACCCAAATATTAATTCATTCCACTAAAGAATTAATACTGACTTACCCTCTTATTCAATTAATTGAGTCGGGGCTAGTATTAGACTTAATTAATCTCCGTGTTTAAGATTCTCGAATATCCATTAATTAATTAAATACTTCTGACAGTAAATTAATTAATCAATTAATTATTCACTAATAAATAATTATCTCGAGTGCTACCACTTAAACTTATTATCGTATCGGAACTAATTCCACCTGCAGGGTTTAATACGACAAACTTATTAAGTTCCTCGAGAGGATATCATCATCCCATTATTCATAGGACACGGATCCTTATTGCAGCTCTATCAATATCAAATAACAACTGCTACCGCCCAAAATACGAAATTTTGAACCACAATTAAGTTCTTATTTATAATAGATCAAAGCAATAGTCAGACACTTATTCATACTGATAAGCCCAATTAAGGTTAAGACTATTTAAGTCACCGAGATCTTTAATTCTCAATAATTCAGAACAGAGAATTAATCTCACTGTGATCCTTTCAATACGATTAACGTACTAGCATAAATAAATAGTCAAGATAAACTATTTAGTACTATTATGCTACAATCTAAACCAACAACTCGTCCAAGTTGTCTCGATTGTGAATATTAGTTTATATCTCATAAAATGCCGATTATATAATCTTCTGTGATCTACAACACACTATATAATCTATAATATTGAGATAATTGGACAAATAATAATTATGCAATAATAAACATTTCAAATAGGAGAATTATAGTGAAATAAATATCAATTGTATATAAACAAAAGGCTTGCTTTCGTATACAACCCTTCAATTCTCCCACTTATACTAAAGCAAACTTTTAGTATACAATGAGACTAATATTCATCTAGCCATCTATTACAACTTCTCCCACTTATACTCAAAGTTTAACTTAGTGTGGGAGGAAACGCAGCCCCATGCCTTCAACGTGCTTCTCAAAGACAACAGCTGGCAGACTCTTTGTAAATGGATCAGCCAGATTATCAACTCCTGCAACCTTTTGCACATCCACATCACCATCTTGGACAAGCAGCCGAATGTAGTGATATCTTGCATCAATATGCTTAGTCGTCTGATGAAACCTCGACTCCTTGCAATTTGCAATTGCTGCCTCATTATCAGAATAAATCGTGATACTTCTTGGCAAATCAGGAATCACATCAAGCTCCGCTAAGAAGTTCCTAAGCCAAACAGCCTCTTTAGCAGCCTCAGTAATAGCCACATACTCAGCTTCCATAGTGGATAATGCAATGCATTTCTGCTTCACACTTCTCCACACAATGGCTCCACCTCCTAGCTTGAACACATAGCCAGAAGTAGAAAACCGCTGATCTTTATCTCCTTGATAATCAGCATCTACGTATGCTACCGGAAACAGATCACCGGATCGATATACCAGTCCATACTCTCTAGTCCGTTTAAGGTACTTGAGTATGCACTTTACAGCAATCCAATGACCCTGACCTGGATTAGCCTGATATCTAGACACCATGCCAACGGCCTGACAGATATTGGGCCTGGTACACTGCATTGCATACATGAGACTTCCCACAGCCGAAGCATAAGAAACTGTCTTCATGTCAGCTACCTCCTTAGGCGACGTAGGACACATCGCCTTAGATAGATGAAATCCATGTCTGAAAGGCAAGAAACCTTTCTTAGCATTCTGCATGCTGAAACGCGACAATACAGTATCAATATAGGCTGTTTGAGACAAACTCAACATTCTCTTAGATCAATCACGGCCGACCTTAATTCCAAGAATGTATGCTGCCTCTCCCAAATCCTTCATTTGAAACTGCTGGGATAACCATGCCTTAATCTTAGCCAATACACTCACATTATCACTAATGAGCAGAATGTCATCGACATAAAGCATGAGAAATACTAAACTTCCATCAATACACACCCTGTAAACACAACTTTCATGTTCACATTGTACAAAGCCATAGCTCTGGACAACATCATTGAAACGTTTGTTCCAGGATCGTGAAGCCTGCTTAAGTCCATAAATGGACTTCTTTAGCTTCCACACGAGATGCTCTTCACCTTTCTTAACGAATCCTTCAGGCTGTAGCATGTAGATGTCCCTATCTTGTTCAAGATACCCGTTCAGAAACGCGGTTTTGACATCCATTTGCCAGACCTCGAGATTCATGTGAGCGGCCGTTGCCATAAGAATTCGAATGGATTTAAGCATGGCTACTGGCAAAAATGTTTCATCGTAATCGATTCCCTCTCTTTGGGTGAAACCTTTCGCCACTAGTCTTGCCTTAAAGGTCGTAACCTTTCCATCCGGTCCTCTCTTTCTCTTGTACATCCACTTGCATCCTATGGCTTCACAGCCCTTAAGAAGTTCGCATTTCTGGTATACATCCATAGCAGTGATAGATTCCAATTCGGCAATCATACACGCCTCCCACTCAAGAGCATCCGGATCTGCTAACGCTTCGGAGTAAGTCCAGGGATCCTCTTCGATCACAACTAATTCCGATGAATCCGTAGATTCATTAAGTAGAGTGTATCGACTAAGCAACTTTCCTTGAGCTATCCTCCCACTACGACGAAGCTTTACAGCAGATTCAGTATTAACGGTTTGTGCAGGTTCCGACGATTTCTCGTCTTGCACAACCGGAGCACTAGTTACCTCCTCCCCTCTAACTTCCTGAAGCATGATATCGCTTCTCTTTTTATGCTCAATCATATAGTCCTCTTCCAAGAATCTCGCGTTAGTGCTAATAACGACCTTCTGATCCTTAGGACAATAGAAATAGCCACCTTTCGTTCCTCTAGGATAGCCTACAAATAGCATCACCTTGGTTCTCGGACTCAACTTGTCAGCATCTTTATTTAAGATATGTGCTGGACTACCCCAAATCCGGATGTGGTTAAGACTAGGCTTGCGCCCGGACCACAGCTCGGACGGGGTCTTAGGCACTGACTTTGAAGGAACCAAGTTTAGCGTGTGAGCCGCTGTTTCCAAAGCATATCCCCAAAACGATATAGGCAGAGATGCATAACTCATCATGGATCGAACCATCTCTAGAAGTGTTCGATTTCTTCTCTCCGACACACCATTCTGTTGAGGCGTTCCAGGTGTAGTCAATTGGGATGTAATCCCACTTTCCAACAAGTACTCTTTGAACTCGTTGCTGAGGTATTCGCCGCCGCGGTCAGATCGCAACGACTTGATACTCTTACCATGTCCCTTCTCTACTTCCGCTTTGAATAGTTTGAACTTTTCAAAGCACTCTGACTTGTAGCGCAACAGGTAGATGTACCCGTACCTTGAGTAATCGTCAATGAAAGTGACAAAATACTCGTACCCTCAACGAGCTTGAGTTGACATAGGTCCACACAAGTCGGAATGAATCAATTCCAATACTTCTTTGGCTCTATACCCCTTGGCCTTGAAAGGCCGAGTCGTCATCTTTCCCTCTATGCAGGATTCGCAGATTGGGATAGAATCAACTTGGAATGAATCCAAGACTCCATCGGAAACCAATCTTTGGATCCTTCTTAGACCAATGTGACCCAATCTTAAGTGCCAAATAAGAGTTTGATTCACTTGAGAAGAATTCGATTTCTTCCTTTGGTTAACAGTTAAAGCATTACTTGAAGAACTCATAGCATGTGAACAGTAAATAGTATAAAGAGAATCAACAACATGTGCATAACCAATAATCTTATCATCCTTCATAAAAGTCGCAAAACCTTCAAAAAGAATAGAATATCCGTCTTTCCACAACTTAACCATAGAAATCAAGTTCCGCCGAAAGTCTGGCACATATAAAACATCTCTTAAAACTAAAACTGAATTCTCAAAAGATAAATGAACATCGCCTATGGCCGCAACGTCTGCTTTCGCTTCCGTTCCCATGGCAACGCTCAACTCTCCTCTACTCACTTCCCTTGTCTGCAGGAACCCCTGCAAGGAATAACAAATATGGTCAGTTGCGCCCGTATCTACTACCCACTTATGGATAGAACTTGAACTTAAACATATTTCATTAACAAGAGCAGAAGACATACCTTGAGCCTTCTTCAACAGGGGGCAGTTAGCCTTCCAATGTCCCGATTTCTTGCGCTTGAAGCATTTTCCACCCTTCTCCTTTGGCTTTTTAATGCCGCTGGTAGGGCCAAGCCTCTTGCTCCCACTACTTCCTTCGCCCTTCTTGCCTTTCGCGGGGCCCTTCCATTTCTTTCCACCTTTCGGTGAAACATGGAAACCCCTTGAGGAAGAGGCAAGAGCTTGCGGACTCTTTCCCATAACCCCTTCCGCCGCAACAAGTTCATTGAGCAGTTCATTGAGAGTGAACACTTTCTTGCTCATTATTGCATTAAGGCGGAAGTTCTCATAAGACTTGGGAAGAGTGTGGAGTATCATGTCGACCTTAGCTTCATCCATGATACCGCCACCGAGCACGTCCAACTCGTTGAAATGATTGATCATTCCAAGCACGTGCTCGCGCACAGACGCGCCCTCCGTCATCTTCGAGCTCATGATTTGCCTCATGATCTCGAATCGGGTAGAACGGTCACTCTCACCGAACAACTCTTCAAGATTTGTCATGATTGCAGCAGCCGTGTCCAAGGACTAATGCTGCTGCTGCAACCCCGAGGTCATAGTGGTCATCATGTAGGCTTTCGCCATACAATTGGCCTTATGCCACCTCTTAGACTCCTCTTTCTGAATCTCGGTAGAGTCTGCAGTGAGAACTGCAGGCGCAGGGGTAGTAAGTACGAAGTGATAATCTTCGGCATCTAGGACATATCCCAAATTGCGCTTCCATTCCAAGAAATTTGGTCCGGTAAGCGGCTTAGCAGTAAGCACATTCAACAACGGAGTAACAGTCATATCTGAAAAATTAAACATTCAAAACGCACATAAGTCACAATTATTGCATAAAACGTTCGTAACATTTATATTGCAACCTTTTGATAAAACAATATCAAATGAAACCTTCATTAGCTCAAGTGACTTACACGCAAGCCACGATAGTGTGGACGTTTACGTGCACATCACTCAACCAAACACCCAGTTTTTAATTTTATCTCATGCCAAATTAACCTTATGACAAATAAAATTAATAAATGAACCTTACTAGACCATATCGTCTCAAAAAGGGACTCCGATGGGGAATTGTATTCGAGACAATATCTAAGCACAGACCACAATTTAACTAATCCAAAATTGTTCCACATATTGATGCAATTACTAGCACGACATCTCCTTGTAAACAATTTCATTAATTATCTTATTCTAATCTCTCCTAGAATAAACTGTGAGAATTAATACGTGCAAGCCACGATAGTGTGGACGTTTACACGCAGAACTCCCACTATTCACGAGACTAAAATACTTTTAGAAGTTTTACTCGACAAAGTCTATAAGTCAATAGCACCCATGCAAGCCACGATCGTGTGGACGTTTACACGAGCCTACTAACTTAATTCGTCTAAAACCAATTGTGGAGGTCTAATTTGATTATTAAAATCAAGTTAACATGCTTAGTCATTTTTAATTCAAAAGGTTTTTCACATGCGAATCACGTAAAACACGGAATCACTAAACATGCTTTTTCTAGAACTCACATAATAAATCATGCTCGCTTGAATTCATAACATGCTTAGAATAATACGATAAATTCCTAGCATGCAATTTCTAAACGCAAATAATTTCAAATAATTTCAAATTATATCATGCATTAGAAATAATAACACCTTAACGGTGATTAAACCCCACGACATGCAATTTATGATAAAATAAATAAAATGTCGTCTCGTCGTGGATAATTTGTACCTGCCTAAATTATTACAGAATAATAAAGGAAAATAAAACAAACTATCAATTACAAGAGATCTTCGTCTTCAAGTCTTTCCAAATCCGTCGCCTTGAAGCATCGCCCAAGAAGGAAACGAGATCTTCAACCCGTTTTTCCAATCACGACCCGACCCACGCGAGGGACCTCACCGTATGGCTGCCCATAAGCCCAAACCCTAGGTTTTTAAACCTAGGGTTTCGCATGGTGCAAACCCCACGCCGGCAGGCCCTCCTACGTCGCCGGATCGCGATTCCGGCGAGCACGCCAACGTGTCGCCACCGCTGCCCACACCACCATCCACCTCGCCGTTGGAACAGCAAGGCGGAAGGAGGAGCAACCACGCTGCTGTGCGTCGCCCTTGCCGCCGTCAAGTTCGCGAGAACGGCGCGATGAGTCGCACGGCTCGCAGCCGTTGCAGCGCTCATCGCCGCCGCCTCGATCGCCGGCCAGCGCCACTGCTGGTCGTTGCCTGCTGCTCCTGCTGGATCGTTGTTGCCGCTGCTCGTCGCTTGCCGCCGCTGTTGCTGGTTCGCGTGCCATCGCCGGAGAAGACGACGTGGGAGATGGAGGATGGTTAAAACCCTCGTCTCCCACTGCTCCGATCAGACCCAGCCCAAGGGTCCCACCCTCAGGCCTTGATCGGAGCCAGCGACGCCCAGCGAAGACGCGTAGAAGACCACGCCTCCGCCGTCGCGACGTCCGCGCGTGCCGAGCACGCGCCACCACGAGCCGCCGTCCTCCGCCGCCAGCTACCATCCCGTGAATTTGATCCGTTTCTCGACCCGTACAACGATTACAAATTGAAATAACAAATTACAACTGAAATCCTATTCTAACCACGGATTTTCTCGTGGTAAAAACGGCCAAAACGGCAAACCAACAGAAAATAAAACGAATCCACGACGAGATAACGAACATACATGCATAAACGTACGTAAAATAAAATCAGATTTTATTTAATAATGGATTTACTGTTCGTTAATCCGACAGAGCCATAATATACAGACCAGGGTTCTGATACCAACTGTAGGAACCGGTTTTTGATAACCAATCCGTTCTTTACCCATGAAACAATTATGGATATCTAACAAACACATACAAAATCCATACCTAGCATGCTCCTATGAATTTAATTACAATCATAGGATGTTTATTCGATATACCTGCAAATTTGATGCACAACGACTCCAGAGTTGATCTTCTGAACTGTTCCCGGCTAGAATACGACGATGGATGGGATCGACCTCGTACTCTCTTTCTCACAGTGGGGGGGCGGCGCCAGTTCTCTCTCTCTCTCTAGGGTTTCGTTGCTTAGAATGCAAGTAAGTAATAAGTCTTATGAGCCTTGTATTTATAGATAAATAACTGCTCACATTCATTGAACCTAGACAGCCCTCACGGGCCGTAGGAGACAGGCGCCTAGCCCACTAAAAACACAGGCCATTGGCCCAGTTCAGGGATCTACTAGCTTAAATAAGATTGGCCCGATAATATCTGATTTAATCCATTCAGCCCAGAAATATAAATCAGATATAAATATTAATTCATTCCACTAAAGAATTAATACTGACTTACCCTCTTATTCAATTAATTGAGTCGGGGCTAGTATTAGACTTAATTAATCTCCGTGTTTAAGATTCTCGAATATCCATTAATTAATTAAATACTTCTGACAGTAAATTAATTAATCAATTAATTATTCACTAATAAATAATTATCTCGAGTGCTACCACTTAAACTTATTATCGTATCGGAACTAATTCCACCTGCAGGGTTTAATACGACAAACTTATTAAGTTCCTCGAGAGGATATCATCATCCCATTATTCATAGGACACGGATCCTTATTGCAGCTCTATCAATATCAAATAACAACTGCTACCGCCCAAAATACGAAATTTTGAACCACAATTAAGTTCTTATTTATAATAGATCAAAGCAATAGTCAGACACTTATTCATACTGATAAGCCCAATTAAGGTTAAGACTATTTAAGTCACCGAGATCTTTAATTCTCAATAATTCAGAACAGAGAATTAATCTCACTGTGATCCTTTCAATACGATTAACGTACTAGCATAAATAAATAGTCAAGATAAACTATTTAGTACTATTATGCTACAATCTAAACCAACAACTCGTCCAAGTTGTCTCGATTGTGAATATTAGTTTATATCTCATAAAATGCCGATTATATAATCTTCTGTGATCTACAACACACTATATAATCTATAATATTGAGATAATTGGACAAATAATAATTATGCAATAATAAACATTTCAGATAGGAGAATTATAGTGAAATAAATATCAATTGTATATAAACAAAAGGCTTGCTTTCGTATACAACCCTTCAGGAATTACAATGGAATCTGAAGAACAGAGATTAGAAAACCAGATCGTCCGAAGTTAGACTTCTGCCCGCAAGACGAGAATACGCCCCGGTAGTGCTCACGGTAAGGCGGCTCGTCCCCAAAGGTTAAAACGATCTAAACGTCTCGGCTGTAGTAGCACCACAAACAGAACCGAGCTCCAAAAAGCACCAATTGCCAAGATCTAAGTCCAAGTCCAAGTCCAAGTCCCAGGCCAAGGCCCGGCCCGAGCCCGCTCGTCCGGACGGACGGCGGCGGCGGAGGCGGCGCGCGCGCGTGTGTGTGTGCGCGCGTAGGCACCCATACACATCCATACACACCAACCCAACAAGTTATTAAGCTCATACAGACATAGCCTTAAATACTAGTCAAATCATCCACATATAACCGATGTGGGACAACTAACATTTATTATAATTAATAACATGTTAATTACTACTTCAACATCCAACCTTTAGCATACAACATCTCACTCACCAGAAATCGGTTTAGAGATATTAAATATACCACGTTCATCTACTCACGGCGTAGATTAACATCCAATAAATATTTTAATTAAATAATAAATATTTAATCAACAATATTTATCCTCAATAATGGATAATATTTAAACCATTTCAAACAATCCCCCACATGAGTGAGAATGCCAATGCAAAATGAATGCAAATGCAAAGTTCAGTCCTCAAGAAACAATACTGCATTTGGCTAGGTAGCTTGTGACCTTGAACCTATCCATAGTCAACATTATCGAGTATACCGGCGGCATAGTGGTTATGAAAACCTTGAACTAGTCCTCCATGGTGTATACCGAGACAACAATATTGACACAATATCATCTCAATTCCGTTCGTTCTAACGTTTTGTGTCCTTTTTCGGCCTTGGACACCCCTTTGGATTCATAAGTGTATCAATTGAAGCGGCCCTCACTTCACACTTATATAGGTGATTCTTATTTCCAAGTATCCTACTATACTTGACCTCTCCGAGGTATCCAAGAATCATTAAAAGTCATAAGACTTAACCTCACCACTTGTAGGTAAACAAACACTCACTGTTCTCAAAGAATAGGTATGTTCGAGTGTTTAACACACGGATTCTTATAACTTCGTTGTCCCATTGAACCAAGCTCTTGGGATCCTCCAATCTGCAAGGTTGGGTATCCGCTATAATCATCCTTAAGATGTGGATTTAACACCCATTCCATCTAACAGTTTATACATTTGATCTCGATTAATACTCTTAGTCAGCGGATCCGCTAGATTATCTATTGACCTCACATAGTCAATTGAGATAACCCCACTCAAGATCAAATGTCTTACGGTATTATATCGTCGACGAATATGTCGAGACTTACCGTTATAAAACATATTCTGTGCTCGTCCAATAGCAGATTGGCTATCACAGTGTATCAACACAGACGACACATGCCTCGTCCAACATGGAATATCCTCGAGGAAATTTTTAAGCCATTCGGCTTCTTCACCAGCTTTATCCAAAGCTATGAATTCAGATTCCATGGTAGACCTTGCAATACAAGTCTGTTTCTTAGACTTCCAAGATACTGCACCACCCCCAATAGTGAACACGTATCCACTCGTAGAAAACGAGTCTTTGGAGTCAGATATCCAATTAGCATCACTATACCCTTCAAGTACAACAGGCTCTCTTGAATATTGAATCGCAAAGTTCTGAGTATATTTCAAATAACCCAGTACGCGCTCTAGGGCTCTCTAATGTTCCTTACTTGGATTAGCAGTATAACTACTCAACTTGTGAACCGAGCATGCTATATCAGGTCGGGTACAGTTTGACAAATACATCAAACTCCCAATGATCTTAGCATATTCATCTTGACCCACAGGTTCCCCCTTGTGCTCACTTAGATGAACATTCAGTTCCCAAGGAGTCTTAGCAATAGGTTTCTCATAAGCGTTGAATCTCCTCAACACTTTCTCAACATAGTGAGATTGCGACAATGCAATTCCATTGGGCGTTCTTAGAATCTTAATTCCAAGAATAACGTCAGCTAAGCCCATATCTTTCATGCTAATATTCATACTTAGCATCCTCTTGGTTTCACCAATCACACGAGAGTTACTACCCATGATTAACATGTCATCTACATAAAGACAAACGATAACATAATCGTCACCCGTTTTCTTAATATAGACACATTTGTCACTCTCGTTGATCTTGAAACCATTTGACAACATCACTTCGTCAAACTTCAAGTGCCAACGCAAAGGCGCTTGTTTCAATCCATATAAAGACCGTTGTAGTTTGCATACCATGTACTCTTTTCCAGGTACAACAAACCCCTCCTGTTGCTTCATATAGATTTCATCATCTAACTCCCCATACAAGAATGCAGCCTTAACATCCATTTGATGAATCTCAAGACTGCGCAAAGCAGCAATAGCGAGAAGCACCCTAATAGAAGTAAGTCTCGTCACGGGCGAATAGGTATCAAAGAAATCATAACCGGCTTTTTGTCTAAAGCCTTGAACAACAAGTCTGGCCTTATATTTATCAATAGTACCGTCAGACTTGTACTTCTTCTTTAGGATCCACTTGCATCCTAATGCCTTACAGCCTGGTGGTAGTTCAACTAACACCCAAGTGTGATTAAGCATAATAGACTCAATCTCGATGTCTATAGCTTCTTTCCACAAAACCGCATCCGAACCAGATAAGGCTTCTTTTACGGATACCGGTTCACCGTTTAGCATTAAAACGACGTAGTTCGGTCCATAAATTCTTGCTTTCTGTACTCTAGTACCACGTCTAGGCTCATTCACAGGCATAGACCTAAGTCGCTTTGTATTCGGCGGTCCATAAAACACCGGATTAGAACTTGATGCAACATTTTCATCTATGGGTTCAGAACTCATAGACTCATCTACAAGTTTAGAGCTCGTAGCTTCATCCTCAACTCTCTTCCTAGAATTAGGATCAACCTTATCCTTATTAGGATAGATGTTCTCAAAGAATACAGCATTCCTTGATTCCATCGTCGTACCCACATGAATGTCGGGTATATCGGATTTGTGTACAACAAACCGATACGCGCTGCTGTTAAGTGCATAACCAATAAAGATACAATCTACCGTTTTAGATCCAATTGTAACTTGTTTTGGTAAAGGCACTTCAACCTTAGCTAAACACCCCCACACCTTGAGGTATTTAAACGAAGGTTTCCTCCCTTTCCAAAGTTCATAAAGAGTCACGTTCTTCCCTTTGAATGGAATCTTGTTCAAGATATAGTTAGCTGTCAAAACAGCTTCCCCCCACATGTTCTGGGGTAATCCTGAACTAATCAACAAGGCGTTCATCATCTCTTTAAGAGTACGATTCTTACGTTCAGCACGCCATTTGATTGTGGTGAATAAGGAGCAGTCGTTTGATGGATTATACCACTTTCGTTGCATAATTCAGCAAACGGAGCAACATACTCTCCACCTCTATCACTTCGAACCATTTTGATTCGACAACCAAGTTGATTTTCGGCTTCATTCTTGAAGTTTCTAAAAGCTTCAATAGCCTCATCTTTACTTCTTAACAAGTAAAGGTAACAATACCTCGTGCAATCGTCAATAAAGGTAATAAAATACCTTTTACCACCTCTAATTTGCACAAACTTTAAGTCACACACATCGGTGTGAACAAGTTCTAGAGGTTTAGTGCTTCGTTCAACCGACTTAAACGGTAACTTAGCCATTTTTGCTTCAACACAAACTTCACACTTGTCTTGTGTCTTAGATAAATCAATTTTTAACATGTCCATGTTAGCAAGTCTTTTTATAGCATTTAGATTTACGTGACCAAGTCTACAATGCCATAAATCACAACACTCAAGCAAGTAAGCAAAAGTAGTAGCTTTATTATCATTAGCAACTGCCTTAGAAGGCTTACAAGTACGAACACTCAACTTGAACATATCATCAACAATGTGACCTTTTTCAAGAGTCTTATCAAACTTATGATTATAAAATCACTACGAAGATCTATATCAAACTTAGCCCTAACTAGTTTGACGCCTGACACCAAATTCTTGCGGATTGTCGGAGCATGCAGCACATCCTTCAAAGTTATCTCCACACCGGAAGTGAGTTGGAGTACAACAGTCCCAACTCCAAGAACAGGTGAGGTACGGTCACTCGCCTCGGTGACAAAACGGTCTTGAACTTCCTTGTAGGTATAGAACAAATCCCGGTTCATGCAGATATGAACGGTCGCACCTATGTCAAGAAACCAAGTAACAGGATTAGAGTCCGAGACATGGTTTACCTCGGTGATCATGGCAACAAGGTCGTCTTTGTCCCAAGTGTCGAAGTCCTTTTGGACATGGTTGACCTTGTTCTTTCCCTTCTTCTTCGGCAGACGGCAGTTCTTCGCCATATGTCCGGGCTTATCACAATTGTAGCACGTTCTGGTGAACTTAGTCGAAGGTGCCACTTCTTTTCCTTTGCCTTTGGCAGGATAAGGACGCTTCTTTGAAGGTCTGCCCCTACCATCAGTCAAGTTTGCCTTAGCCTCCATTGGAGCCTTGGCCTTCATGTCTTGATCACGGACTTGAGCTTCGGTTTGAAGCTTAGCCACCAACGTCTCAAGGGTCATCTCCTTTCGCTTGTGCTTAAGATATCCCTTGAATTCCTTCCAACTTGGCGGCAACTTGTCAACCAAGAGCGCTACAGTATACGCCTAGGGCAGAGGCATCCCCTCGGAATGAACATCGTGTATAAGAGTTTGGAACTCTTGTACTTGGGGCATCATAGGACGACTGTCCACCATTTGGAATTCGGTGAGCCTCGTCACTTCGAACTTCTTCGTGCTAGCAGGATTAACACGGTACTTCAACTCAAGAGCATCCCAAATTTCTTTGGCGGTCTCTTTGATGCTGAACACATTGAACAGGCCATCATCAAGCCCGTTCAACAACATATTCCGATACAGATAGTCAGAATGCACCCAAGTATCGTAGTCAATACGAACTTGCACATTTGCCTCGTCCTCGACTGGGACAGGAGGTCTTTCTTCACGCAGGAAGCTGGCAAGCCCCATTGTGGTGATGTAGAACATCATCTTTTGGGACCATCTTTTGAAGTCAGTTCCCGAAAAACTGGGAGGTTTCTCGGCGATAGGCATGAGCCGAGCAACAGGTTGAACAAGAGCCATGGTTGAGCTCGAGGAGCCAATGGTTCCAAAAATGGTGGAAGAAATAGTGAAAGCGCCGGTGCTCGAATTGGTAGACATTTTTTCAGCAAGGTTTGAACTTCAGTTTTGAGGAAGCACACGAACAAGTAACTTTGATATTCTCGTCTTGCGATTGTTAGGAATCGGGTACTTGCTCGTGTAGATATCAATGAACAATACTTCTTTTTTATTGATGAACTTTGAACAGAAACAGAATTTGTAGGAATTACAATAGAAACTGAAGAACAGAGATTAGAAAACCAGATTGTCCGAAGTTAGACTTCTGCCCGCAAGACGAGAATACGCTCCGGTAGTGCTCACGGTAAGGCGGCTCGTCCCCAAAGGTTAAAACGATATAAACGTCTCGGCTGTAGTAGCACCACAAACAGAACCGAGCTCCGGTGAACTGAACTAGAACGAAGACTGAACTGGTGTATGATATGCTATGAAATGCTATGCTGCTTTGAGAGAAGAGAAGATTGCTTTTCGTTTCAGTCCAGAATGCAATGACAATGCCTCCCTTATATAGCAGCTCTCGGACATGTGGAGGGGCTCGTTGCACTAACACAGCCATTCATGGCCGGCGGTTTCTGGACGTGAAGAGGTGACTAGCTGAAGTGAACAGCCTTGGCTGTTACAGAAGCCAAAGGTCTTTTGGGCCGATGGGCTTCACGGATGGGCTACTGGATTGGGCTCAACAATTAATCGAATTGGGCTTGTGGGGTTGGTCCAAAAAGATAAGACCCAAACACCAGCCCAAAGCACCAATTGCCAAGTCCAAGTCCCAGGCCCGAGCCCGCCCGTCCAGACGGACGGCGGCGGCGGCGGCGCGCGCGTAGGCACCCATACACATCCATACACACCAACCCAACAAGTTATTAAGCCCATACAGACATAGCCTTAAATACTAGTCAAATCATCCACATATAACCGATGTGGGACAACTAACATTTATTATAATTAATAACATGTTAATTACTACTTCAACATCCAACCTTTAGCATACAACATCTCACTCACCAAAAATCGGTTTAGAGATATTAAATATACCACGTTCATCTACTCACGGCGTAGATTAACATCCAATAAATATTTTAATTAAATAATAAATATTTAATCAACAATATTTATCCTCAATAATGGTTAATATTTAAACCATTTCCAACATTATTATGCTAGATGGTTTAGAATGTCATTTACCTTCGCATCCAATATCAATGAGAAAATACAACCTTTTTAAAAAAAAGAGAAAATAAAACTTTTTTCGTACAAGAACCTGGTTACAAAAAATATAGAATTAGTTCTTTTCTTTTTGTACTTTCCTTTCGGCCATAGAATTAGTTCTTTTTTTTTTTTTCTGGGATGATGTCCCAATAACAGTATAGTTTCTTAACAAGAAATGTGAAAAATGATGTTGCTTTCACATAGTGTGCTTCACTATGTCATCCACGTCTATTTGTATAATGTATTTCATTTCCCTTTTTTTTTGCATAGTTTTATTCTTTTTTTTTTGTTACAACTAACTGTGGTGGATCTATGTGTATGGCTCACTTGCTTCCCTTAATTTATCCATCACCGATTGAAGCTTCGATTTTCGGTGCATGCAACCATTGTTGCCTATAATTTTATGTTTCTGAAACTCCTCCATTCCCTTCTCCATCCAATTTTTTCATTCTTTTTCAATAATTTCTCAAAGACATAGTGTATTTGAGGGTTTCTGTATTGTTCTTGAGGGTTTCTGTATTGTTCTTGTTCAGAAATTAGGGATTAGTCGTTTGTTGTTCATCCGTCTCCCACCACCGCCATTTGCATGCCCAGGTTACTTTAATGATTTGTTTGATTTAATATTGTTTAGTAATTTCTTTACTATATGGTTTGAATTGAACTGAAGCGTACCCTATAATCTATTCGCCCAAGTTCCTTATCCGTCTTTTTTTTATTCGATTGATGCTGGTATTCGATCGTTGCTCCGTGTATGATAATGAGGCATCGAAATAAGAATTCCAGGTAACCTAATTTTCATTGCAAATTGATTTTTTTTTTTGTCATGAATCATACTATATGTTTTGAAATCCCTAATATCTTTAGTGATCCCTATATTTCCTGGCTAGTTGTTTAATTTGAATTGAACTGAAACGTATCCTAATTTTGTAATCACTAATTAATAGGTAATATGTATTATGTTTGAATCTAGTAATTAATTTCTTAATTATATTTTATGCCCCATTTTCAGAATCTCGGTTGACCTCAATCAACCTTATGGTTTATATGATCTTGTTGTGTTTAAGGGCATGTCCCGAATCTAACCGAGATATTAACTCAGATAATAATTTCTTCGATCTTTCTGAGGAAGAAAAAGACGACCATAGTATTAATCGTTTGGCGTTAGAAGTTTCTTCTGGAATACCACACGAGGACCATTTTGTTGATGAAATTATTAATAAAGAGAGTGTGATGACTGATAAGAGTAGTGTTTATGATGATTCTAAAGATGTCGGCGAACAATGTGTAGAGGAGAATTGTCCTCCACCTGAGAACAAAGGGCCTTCCCCCAAATCTACAAATGTTGTCCATGATGATGTGATTGTACACGAGAAAAATAATATGTTGATAAACAATATTGAGAAACGCTTGATGGTTGTGTCCACCACGTTTGATTTGGAGCAGGTTTATCTCATTTATTGTGAATATGGTCGCTGTGAGGGATTTGGTGTACGCAAGAGACAACAATGTTATTTTGACAAAAGCGGTGATCTGAAGTGGAAAAATATGTATGTTCTTGTGCCAGAGGCAATGATTGTTCCAAACATATATGGCAGGTTCCCGATTTCAAGAAACTAATCTTGCACACAAGTTGTACTGCCAAATAAGGCTTTCTCGTGCGATGTCTGGCCTACCTTGGTGCGTGAACAAGTTCGAGATCGAACACAATCACGATCTGGCACAAAGTGATCAAACCTATATGTTGCGTTCATCTCGCAATTTATCATACGTGAAGCAATCCGTTTTGGAAGGACTAACTTGTGCTGGTATTGGAGTAAGTGCTGCTTGTAGGTTTATGGAATGTGAACGTGGAGGTCCCCAGAACCTTGGATTTACCCGACATGATGTTTATGATCACTTGAAGTCAAAGAAAAGTAAGATGAACCTTGAAAATGGCGATGCCACCGCATTGTTGGAATACTTTATCCAAAAATCCAACAACGAGCCCTTTTTTATTGGAAAGTTCAATAGGATGACGATCACTGCATCATGAACTTCTTTTTTCATGACTAGCGATGTGCAGAGCACTACCTTGCCTTTGGTGATGTTGTATCAGTAGACACTACACATAGGACAAATTGCTACAATTTGGTTTGTACGCCTTTTGTGGAAATTAATCACCATACTTTGCATTTTGTTTGGAGTTGGGTTCATTTCTGATGAGATTACCAACTCGTTTGAGTGATTTTTTCAGCCTTTCTAGAGTCTATGGAATTCCCCCCCCCCCTCCCCCGTGATAGCATTAAATAACCACCCGTAATCCTTGATCACCAACCATCATCCGTCAAACAGATTATTCTGTTTCATGAAGTGTATGATGGTTTTGACGTAGAAGATAGAAACACCCTCAATGACTTGAAAATAGGTTGACAGATACATAATCAAATAAAAAATTTCATTTACATGTTAAGAATAAATACGGTGTTCCAATGTTACCTCCACCAAAAGAGCGATAACAATATCTAAATTTGGTATTGTCAAGTGGTTTTGAGCTACGATCACGCCCTCGGCCTACTAGCGAACCTTCTGAACTTCTCGTATTTCTGTTTTAGATCAATCACCTTGAGCACCTCTCGCTGCGTAAAACTAACACATGATCCTGAGAAATGAAGAAGATGTAGAGGTTTAGGAGCTTCAACAGCTCCACAGTACCCGTACGCCCCCCGCACCTGCCATATGCATGACTGGATAAGGTGAGCCTCTTCATGTTCGCTCCACAATCTAGGTGTCGCGCCTTTATTTACCATTTTCGGCTTGTTTTTCGCTGATTGGTAAGCTTCTATTGTTGGAAATATTTTGCAAAATAGGATAATTTATGATAAAAGTAAATGCCTCGTCAATTATTACCCCTTCAAAATCTTATGGGTAAGTTGGCAACCTTCGAAGCCTAAATATGCCCGAGCTATTGGATTAAACAGCTGAGTCCCACACCAAATGCCAGCTAGCTGCATTATATATGCTGACGGATACACATGTATAAATGGGTGTGACAAGTCTTCAGTTAATGCATTTCCATCTAGTGAGATTTCGTACATCCATTAAAATTCATTGTGGGTTTTATGGATAACATACTCTTTAGGCGTTTGAATTGTCTTTTCAATCCCACCTGAGTAGTACACGTCACTTTAAATATAATTTAATATTTTTTTTTCATTTTATTTCATTAGCCAGTGGATAATTAGAAAGACCACATTTAAAGTAATACTATATCCATGGGTAACATATGTGTATGGGTAACATATAAGTATATTAAGTTATGGAGTAACATAAATGTGTATGGGTACTTGATATCAGGTATGTGTATGCGATTGAAAACAAAATAAATTAGACATGGTAGATAAATTTTTAGGAAAACGAGAGATATAAGTGATACTATCAAAATGGATATTTCAAAAGATTGAAAATAAGTTTATACCGTCACACTGGTATTGATCGTATTGTAGTTTGTGGCAAGATAGTAACTCTACGAAGTTGAAGTTGTGATGAGAATTAAATAAACATTGATTTAACATAATCCCGACAGAATTTATGAAATTACCAATTATTCAAATAAGATGAACTAAATTATAAACTTCCTACTAAGCTTTATACTTAGTATTTTGCCAACATGTAAGAAATAGAGTACGAATTCTACCTGGTACTTATAATGTTTTAAAAGGATGCGGAGTATAAAAGACCCTGTTTATGAAGGAGTTTGAAATTACAGACCAAGACTGACAAATACACATATATCAACACCAAATAAGAATAAACATCGATGGCAATACAAAAAAACTATTCTTAATTTTCAGAAGGGATGACTACTACATGCTCCAGGTGCGTCACGTAACAAAAATATATGCCGAATACATGTGCAAACCTACTTTGCGAAGTTTATATAAGAAAAGCCCAAGCTTGTGCATGAGTGAGAGGCTGAAAACATCAGTGCAATAGCTATCTCTGAGGTCATCATAGAGGTGGGTGGTGAACTCAGGTAGAGCAATGCCGGTGATCAAGCACTCGATAACCTTCAAGCATTAAACGTTCTAGACTGATAAACGTCCCTTGAAATTGAAAGTTTATGATTATTATGACAAAAATATTCTATTCCAAAAAATTCATCTCGAATAATTATAATCAAATAACTCGACAATCCAATTAGAATTGAAGCGACCACATTGATATCTCTTTTTTTTTTTTTTTTTTGAAATAAACCACATTGATATCTCTAGATATGAAGAAAGTACATGCATGGGAGCTAAGTTGTGAAAGTACAAATTGCACAATGTACATCTATTATTTGATCCAATGAGTGGATTGGTCTTTTATTGGTTGATGACGATGTATGTATAGTTTGTTGAGAGTATTTGCTTTTTTTTTCTTTAATTTGGAGTGTATCATAATGCAACAAAGAACAACCACTTGACAATAAAGAGACACGAAAGAATTAAAGATGAAGAGACAAGAAATCTCACAGTTTATTGGACTTAGTAGCATTTAGTGAGCTAGAGCCATGATGAGTGAGTGAATCCACTATCTACATCCACAAAAACCCAGCCTTTTCCCCAAACCCACGAGTGCATCCGTGAGCAAAAATCCCAAAATCCTTTTAAGTAATAGAGTGGTTTTAGCGTTAAGATCGAATCGGATTAGTAATTGTCGGTTAGGACAAAAGTATTACCAGATCAATCAAAGGGTGGAAAAATTTGTGAATCAATTCCATCCCGATGAAAGTGGAAAAATAAATAGAAGTGATAGAAGCGATTCTTCGAAGTTATGCACCTTTTATGTAACGAATTTTTCTGAAAATTGGTTGGAGAAGGATCTTTGGAAGTTACTTTTCAAAATATGGCTTGCTGGTTGATTTAATGATTCCTCCTAAAAGGAATAAGCAGAGAAGTAGATTTGCTTTTGCTAGATTTCTGGAAAGTGATAATAAAGAAAATCTAAAAGCTTCCCTGGACAAAATCTGGATTGGGAGTTATAAACTTAGAGTTAATATTTCCAAATTTGTTCGGATTCCCACTAAAAATCCAGGCTTCAAGAAGAGCATTAAGCCTGTAAAAAAGGTCGAAAATCCAGTCATTGTGAAAGCGACCTTCATTGTGAAAAATGTTAGCTTCACAGATATTGTTAAAAAAGGTTTAAATAAATCCTCGTCGATACCAGAGAAGTCCAACCAGTATAAACCCTGTCTGAATTGGATGGTGTTGAAGGAGATCGAAGAAGCAGGGAGTAATATTGCTTTGAAACAAAATTTTTGATTGTTCTAAATTAGAAAAGAAATGGCTTGAAGGAGCAATCGTGGGCAGACCAGAGTTTTTGAAGAGTGCTCGAAAGCATTATGAGAAATTAAGGAAAAAAGACATATCAATGTCACCATCAACCCGTTAAATGGAAATCTCTGGTTGATACATGGTATCAATAAAGAGGAAATGCAAAGGTGGCTTCAGTCTGAAGTTGAGTGGGTCGATGATTGGTTATGCGATTGGCATTTTTGGTAATTAAATGATGGAATCACTGAGCGTTCGGTTTGGATTCAGATGATCGGAATTCCATTACACCTATGGCACAAATGCTTTTTCCAGTGGCTGCTTAGTGATTTCGGCACTATTGTTGAAGTGGATCCAATCACCATTAGTCGGAAAAGACTTGATTTTGCAAGGGTGAGAATTAGATACTTTTGGTTTGGGCATATCTGCAGAAATTTTTGTTTCTCTTCCAATAACCAGGTCTTTTTAATTCATTTTAAAGAAGAATCTTCAAATCCTGAAGAGTGGTGTTTGGAGAGTGACTTTCGAAAAGTTCAAGTGTGCCCCAAAGTTGACAGTGAAAACGACTCATCTGTATTTCCTTCAGGTTCGTCATTGGATGATGTGGATTTCTCGGATGGATTCTTCATAGCAGAATCTATTCTTCGTCACAATTCAAAAATAATATCGCAGTTAATGTTTTCGGAAAGAGCGAAAGCGGAGTGTTGGTTAATGTAGAGGCGATCGGGGTTGTCGGTAATTTTAATGATTCTAATCTCGAACCAGCCAATATCATGGAATGTTCCGTTGACATGCTCAAGAAGGACGACCCAACCAAACAACAGGAGAACCCCAAGGGCCCCAACAATTTAAGTGTTGGACAAATTGTATTATTTAAAGAGCCCAACCTTTCGTCTGGTAAGATCTTGGAGAAAGAAAATCAGTTAGGCCCCCATCAGAAGTTGGGCCGGGAACTCATCCATGGTAATTCTGAGTCTTCGCCCATCAAAGATTTCACAGCTGACTTAGACCTTTGCAAGGCCCAACCACGTGTAGTTGGCGCAAATATTGCTTATTCGCCAGTTGAAATTTTGCTTAAGGAAAAAGAGGATGGTCTGTCTAGTGCTATGAGGGTTTCTCTTCAACCTTGTCTTCCAATTGTTCATTCAAAAACCTTGGCAGTCAATCTCTCCAATTTCTCTGATAACAATATAGAATGGCAAACAATCGTTATAGAGGTCTCGCAAAAAAATCCAAGGACGAGTTCTTCTAATCATCGTTTATGTGACGAAGATCAGATTGTTGAAATTGGAATGGATATTGATATTCAAACTCCGACGGATGAGGCATGAAAGACCAAGAAGTGTAGTATTGCAAGAAAGAAAAGGATGTTCAAGTTAAAAATGAAAAAAGAGAAGCGTGAGAGAGAACGTCAATGGTCAGCTTCCATTTTTGGGATGAAGGGATCAGCGGATAACTCAATCTCGAAGAGAAGAAAAGTTGGATCCAAAATTAGCAGGAGAAAGATAGATTTAAATACTTCTTCTGCTAGAGATGCGAAGGGATTGGACGTACCAGATGCCAACACAGTCCGAATTGTGATGCAGCCCAAAGAAATTTGGAATTTGGGAAAGAAATTGGGAGTTACCACAATGGAGAATGAATCTCAGATCCTCTCAAAGATTCAATCTATGCACATCGATGACACAATGGGGAAGGGTGGAAACCACTCTCTTAGTGCCAAATGAAGATAATCTCTTACAACATTAGGGGGCTGGGTGGAAAAGTAAAAAAGTCAGAGATTAGAGAGTTGATCAACAAGTTCAATCCTGACGTTGTCTGCCTTCAGGAAACTAAATTCACAGATCATATGAATCTTCGTGCTAGAGCTCTGTGGGGTAACATTGATGTGGAGTGGAAGGCAAAAGATGTGTTGGGCCGCTCTGGAGGAATATGGATATCCTGGAGAATTGATAAATTCAAATTACTAGATTCTTAGGTTTTCGAGGGTGTGGTGAGAGTGGAAGGAGAATGGCTTTCTAATGGTAAAAAATATGTTCGACAATATTTATAGGCCGTGCGAGTCGCGTGGAAAATCAAAATTATGGAACTTCTTATCGTCAAAACTTTTGTGCTCTAATATTGACGATTGGTGTCTGATTGGAGATTATAATGAAGTAAAAGATACTCCCCCCGTCCATTTTTTAAAGTCTCATTTGCTCATAAAGAAGTATCCATTTTTTAAAGTCCCACTCTCCTTTTTATACTCCCTTACCCTCCCTTCTTTTCTTTATTTACTACCCTTTGCCACTGCACAATACTAAACCCAACTTAGTTAAACCCTTAATTATATTTCTAATTAAAACCCAATTTAATTACCCCAACCTAATTTAATTAAATCTAATTTAAAATCCAACCCAATAAACACATCATATTCATAATAATTAACCTTTTGAATTATTTTCATCATTTAACTTCTAATCTTGTCATACATTCTTACAATTGCCCTAAAATTAGAATCCCACGTCGACCAATGAATGGACTCAGAAATTTAGTAACTCGTCACGCATTCACCTTAAGCTTTCACAAACCAATAACAAAATTGTAGAGTGCTTAAGGATAAATGATCTTAATAAAATAACAAAGTAGAAATGCATATATTTTTGTAAGAATTCTAGGCACATGTTAATAAGAGCTCTGTTAATAAGACTGTACATGGTAAAAGTTTTAAATATTTTTCCGTCCATCATCAAGTGCACCAATAGAAATATACGTGTGCGTGTTGTTTAAACATGTTCATATCCAATTGGATTCAACAAATTTAATTTCTTAATTAATTCATTTAACATGATTTATTTACTTAAGAGATTTAATTCATTCAACAATTTAATGAAAACTGTTGGGATAGTTAATTTCATGAAACAGTGTTGGCATATTAATTTACTTACTCACGATAAAAAAAATCTGAAAATACATTATGAAAAATAAACGAAGCCATGAATGAACCTCTATTTATTTACATGTAAATGTATTTTTCTAATGCAATAATTAACAAAAGTAATCCAATGTCATTAGCACTACCCTTTTCTCCCACCCACTTCACTTTTACCAGCTTTCTTAATCTTTGTGCAGAACAGTAAATGGGACTTTAAAAAATAGACGGAGAGAGTATATCAGAAAGAAAGGGTCGACTATTCAATGAATCGTCCGCAAGCACCAGAAAGTTCAATGAGTTCATTAGTGATTCAGGTCTTCATGACTTACCTCTTGTAGGAAGAAAGTTCTCTTGGTCTTAATGGAAAATGTTGTAGCAGAATCGATCGGGCTCTATTATTGGACACTTGGATTTCGGATTGGGAGGGTTGCAGTCTTCTTGGCCTTCCAAAAGGTTGTTCGGATCACTGCCCTTTGTTCCTTAATGCTGGTCTTCAGAATTGGGGCGTTAAACCATTTAAATTCTTCAATGGTTGGCTGAAAAGTCCAGAATTAAAGGCGTTTGTGAAAGAAAGATGGAATAGCTACAACATTCAGGGGTAGCGTGGTTTTGTGTTGAAAGAAAAATTGAAACTTCTGAAAAGTTATATAAAACAGTGGAGCAAGGCAAAGTTCGGGAACCTGGATTCTAGTTGAGGAGGCCTTAAGTGGACTCAATAGGTCGGATAAAATTCAAGAGGAAAGAAACCTAACCGACGATGAGGTCAGTGCTATCAAGAAGGCAAATTCTGAGATGTGGCATTTGAAGAAAACAAAGAAGAGCTATGTTTATCAAAAATCCAGAGTTAAGTGACTCCGGGAAGGGGATGTGAACTCATCATTCTTTCACAGAAGCATTAATAGCCGCATTAAATCAAATCGGATCGAGGGCCTCATTTTAAATGACTCCTGGACCGACGACGTAAAAACAGTGAAGGATGCAATTCATTCTCATTTTAAGAATCATTTTTCGAATCCCAATTTCAGTCGTTTTTCATTGAAAATTTTGATCTCAAGAAAGCTCGTTGATAGCGACAATCTCGTGTTGACAATTCCATTTTCTGAAGAGGAAATTAAACAAGCAAATTGGGATTGTGGAAGTAATAAAAGCCCTGGGCCCGACGGGTTCGCTTTTGATTTTATAAGGAGCATGTGGGATATTCTCAAAGATGATATAGTTGGTTTTTTGTCTGAGTTTCATGAGCACAACAGGATTGTAAAAGAAGGGAACTCGACCTTCGCCACATTAATCTCGAAAAAGGTAATTCTCTCCTTTTAAGTGATTACAGACCCATTTCTCTTATTGGTTGTTCTTACAAAATCTTGGCCAAACTGTTGGCTAAGAGATTAGCCATGGTGGTGGGAAAAGTCGTTTCGGATAATCAGCATGCCTTTGTTCGAGATAAACATATTCTTGATAGTATCCTAATATTAAATGACTCTATTGATTTTCTAAACAGAGAAGGTAATCAAGGAATTGTCTTTAAAGTGGATTTTGAAAAGGCTTATGACTCAGTTCTTTGGGAATATTTGGATGAGATCCTTGAAGATGAACTTCTGTGGGAAATGGAGATCATGGATAAAGGAGTGCATTTCTTCGGCTACCATGTCTGTTTTGGTAAATGGGAGTCCCTCGGGAGAATTCTGAATCCAAAGAGGTTTTAGGCAAGGAGATCCGCTGTCTCCTTTTCTTTTCCTGATTGCAGCGGAAGGCCTTAATTGTTTGTTTCAAGGTGCAACGAATTTGAACTTATTTGAAGGTATTGAAGTCGGCAGAGACAAAGTCAAGGTTAGCCTTCTCCAATTTGCTAATGATACAGTTATTTTGGGCAAGGCTTCCCTTGAGAATGTCAAAGTTATCAAAGGGTTACTCCGTTTGTTTAAGATTGCTTCGGGTTTGAAAATTAATTTTTCGAAAAGCTCTATCCATGGGATTAATCTGAATGATCAGTTGCTGGTTTCTTGTGCTGAAATCATTGGCTGCAAGATTGGAAAATTTCCTTTTTTCTATTTGGGATTACCTATCGGAGCTAACCACAGTCAAAAAAAGTGTTAGAAGCCTATTTTTGAAAGATTTAGGAAAAAACTTCTGGGATGGGAAAGAAGAAACATTTCTCTTGGTGGGAGGATTACAATCCTTAATTCGGCTTTCTCTGTTTTACCGCTCTACTTTCTATCTTTCTTCAAAGCCCCTGTGAGTGTTTTAATTTCCATCAGCAAGCTTCAAAGATTTTTTTTTGGGGGGAGGGGGTGGAGGCGGGGGGTAAAGAAAGTTGTAGTAAAATTGCATGGGTTAAGTGGGATAGAGTGTGTAAGCCGAAGAATGAAGGGGGTTTGAGAGTGAGGGATGTGAGATTGTTCAATTTTGCTCTCCTTTTTAAGGAGCTAGAGGCTTTTTCAGGACACTTAAATAGGGGGTAGTGCACATTCAGGACACCTCATTGCGGGCCTTCGATTTGAGGACAGTAAACATTTAGTAAGCCCTTCGTAGGACAATTTTTGGCCCGAATTGGCCCGAATGCCACATGTCTGCCACCTCACCCTTTAGTCACCCTCCACTAACCCCTCTCTCTCACACGCATTTTGTCAAACACCTCCTATGCATTTTGCACATGAAGCACCACCAGAAGCCAGAGGCTTACGCCACCCATGTCGACTGGTACTCCGATCATATGCAGACCCTCACCTCTGCCGCCGCCGAGGACTCCATCCTCTACACCTACGACTCTGCCTACCACGGCTTCGCCGCCGCCCTCTCTCTGGAGAAGGTCGAGTCCCTCCGCCAGTCCGACTCTGTGCTCGGAGTGTAAGAAGACACCGTGTACACGCTCCACACCACCCATACCCCCGAGTTTCTCAGCTTCGATGCGGTGGCCGAAAAGTGAGCCGGCCATAGCCTCAAGGAACTCAACCAGGCCTCTCAGGACATCATCGTCGGAGTTCTCGATACTGGCGTCTGGCCTGAATTGAAATTGTTCAGCGACGCCGGCATGCCGGCCGTGCCCCCGCGATGGCGCGGCGAGTGCGAGGCGGCGGCGTTTTGATCCGAAGATCCACTGCAACAAGAAGTTAATCGTCCCCAGATTCTTCTCCCGAGCAAGCATGAAGATGAACCAATCATTTGATGGACACGTACGCAAATTGCAACGAGCAGCAAAATGTGCACTACGTGTTTGACAAAATGCGGTAGAGAGAGAGAGAGGGGTGAGATAGGGGTTAGTGGAGGGTGACTGGAGGGTGAGGTGGCAGACATGTGGCATTCGGGCCAATTCGGGCCAAAAATTGTCCTACGGAGGGCTTACTAATTGTTTACTGTCCTCAAATCGAAGGCCCACAATGAGGTATCCTGAATGTGCACTGCCCCCTATTTAAATGTCCTGAAAAAACCTCTAGCTCCCTTTTTAAGTGGTGTTGGAGATGGGTTAATGAAAAAGATTCACTTTAGGATAAAAATTCTTAAATCAAGATATGGTTCATTAAGTCCTAGAGTTTTGGGTGGTTTGAATAGGAATAAGATGTCTTTGTGGTGGAGAGATCTTCAAAGTCTGTTAGAAACAGATGAGAGTTCAGTTTTTTGCAATAATGTTAGGTTTGGTCTTGGAAATGGTTGTTCCGTTTCTTTTTTGGAGGATCCTTAGTTGAGTGATGGCATTTGTCTTAGGATAAAATTTCCTTTGTTATATTGTATCTCTTCCCAAAAGAATTGGTTAGTCAAAGATTGTGGTGTTTTTGAGGGAGTGTGTTGGTCGTGGATTCTAGAATGTGATAGGTCTTTTGATGCTAACGAATTTGTTATATTCTTGGAGTTATGGAGTGTCATTTGCAGGTTTACTGTAGACCCGCTTCGTTTGGATTCCTTCAAATGGAGTGGATAAAATTGATATGGGATTATTCAGCATGGGTCGGATATCGACCCAAATAGCAAAAAGAAGATAGGCCCACGGCTCAAAACACATTACCAAAGAAGTCAATGTGTAGACTAAAGTAAATACAGAGGACAATGTCACAAACCAGATACTCTCAGCCTTGACATTTCGTATCAGAGGTGACACTCAAGCCTTGGCCCTTTAGAGCTTATATTTGAGCCTCAGAGCTGACACTCGAGCCTTGACGGTTCAGAGGTGACGTTTTAGCCTTGACGCTCAGACCTGACGTTTGAACCTTGACGCAGAGCTGACGTTCGAGCCTTGAGATCGGGCATGCTTCAGAGCTAACACTGTGGACTTGACAGAGCTCAAATACTAAAGTTAGTATTATTCGACCTCTTACAGCTGAAGAGACGAAAATACCCTTCACTATGGTAAGCCTTTAAATACCCATTTCTCCCTAAATTAAGGTATCATTATCTTCTTCTTCTTCACTACTACTTACTTTTATGTTTTAATTCTCAATACTCAAAGACTAACTTAAGCATCGGAGGGCCGACGCCGGAGGAAATCTCCGGAGTTTCAGGCTTTATGCAGGATCCTTGGCGAGGAGAAGGCAGGTCAAGTTCGAGCGAGGCTTTCTTCCTCCCGATTTCGAATGATTTTTTCCTTTGTTGATAGATTAACCTTCTTCACATAAGGATCGTTTTATCCGATTTTATACCGTTTTATTCACTTTCCTTCGTTGATAAGGCCTTAACCCAGTCTTATCACAAATGATGGTGCGTTCTCAACTTGATTGATGTACAACTCTCTCACTCAAGCACATGTGCATTTTCAATCCAATCCAGCTGTTTTCTCAAGGATTTGGTGGAGACCTATTCCACTCAAAGTCTCATCGTTCTATTGGAAACTATTATTGGATAGAATTGCAACAAAGGAAAACTTATTAAAGAGGGGAGTTGCTTTCGATAATCTCAATGGTGCGTATGTGCTTTGTCAAAATTCTTTTGAAACATCTCAACACTTATTCTTGGACTGCCCTTACTCAATCATTGTGTGGAGTAGCATTCTTCTTTGGTTGGAGGGCTCTCATTTTCTTTACAATTCCCTCTCCGATCATCTGCTTAATTTTATTCAAGAAGGAAAAGGTAAAGTGACAAAAAAGATGTTTTATTTGATTTGGCAATGTGTGGTTTGGAAGATTTGGAAGGCTCGGAATAGTTGGATTTTCAGGAATTCTCTGTCGGATGTGGTGAAAGTCATTGAAGAAATTAAAATAAGCTCTTGGAAATGGATTCGTGCTTATTTTCCTCTTTCCTTTTGTTATGCTCTAAATGACTGGTGTTTTCAACACTTAGATTGCATTCCGTTCAAGTTGTAAGGTGCTTAGTTTTTCGGGTTTTTTTCTTATGTTGTACGTTCTTTGGATTTTGAGTACCCCTTGTACTCTTTTGCTATTAATCTTATTTGACCTTTCAAAAAAAAGGGTTAATTGTCAAAAAATTCCCCACCTTTTTCAAAATTCTTGTTTAAATTCTCACTTTCTAAATCTGCCTCTAAATTCTCAACCTTTTAATTTTGTCTGATTTTTCCCACGGTAACATGTTCTGGTAAGGCTATTGCTGACATGTTAATATTATTTGCAGACGTGGCTTAATATATTACGTGTGGCACTTGTTACGTGGCCAGAACAAAATGACGACGATAACGACGTATGGCATAAACCCACGGTGGAGAATTTGGAGGCAGATTAAAAATGTTGGATTAAAATTGAAATTTATAAAAAGGTCGGGAATTATTTGACAGTTAACCCAAATCTTTATTTACCATTAAACGACGGTGTATGATGTTTATTAAACGATGTCGTTGCATGTGTTCTGACGATTTACCACATTGGCATTTCTGACTTCCAGCTCATCATTAATTTGGAGGGAAATTATCGTTATGGGAAAAATCAGATAGAATTAAAAGGTTGAGAATTTAGAGGCAGATTTAAAAATTGGGGACTAAAACCATAATTTTGAAAAATGTGGGATTTATTTTAGACAATTAACCGAAGGAAAAATGAAGTAAATCGAGATTGAGTGGCAGCATTAATTAATAATGATATCGAAAGATGACGAAGGAATGATCTTCCTACTTCTTCTTTACAGTCCTCATTTCCCATTGTCCATATCACATTGCCACGCCTGTGCTAACCATTAAATCATAACGTGGCCACTCTACCACAATGCAAAAAGGCAACCAGATGCAGACCCCTCTCTCTCTCTCTCGCTCTTTCTCTCTTCCCCTCCTAAGTCCTACCTTCCTCTCTACCATTAGCAATCGAATGGTGCTACAATAGATTTAAACACCGACAAAATTCTTGCATAAAAAACCTCAAACTCCAAGATTAATGCACCAGCTTTTCTTTTCTTGTCTCTTTCTTGTGTCCCTATTACCCATATGCCCTTGTTCACTTTGAGTTCCAATAATCTCTTATGTATTTGTTGTCCATCAAAACGTAAGCCACCTCACACAAAACTGTAGCTCATCATTTTCCTTTCAAGAAATAACATATGTTTCCCTTTATAGTGAGAGTGCATATTGATAAGACTGGGTTAACGCCTTATCAACAGAAGAAAATATACAAAATGGTACGAAATTAATAAAAATGTTCTCCTCTTCAAAGATGAACGAACTACCTCGTTTTTCCCTCCTCGTCTTCAAAGAATGAGTTCTCGAATCTGCAAAAGAGAAAAGTCGCACACCGGGGTTTTTGTCTGGTGAGGACCCTCAGACGCTCAAGTCAGAAAACTTGGACGAGAAGAAAGAAGAGAAGAGAAGAAAAGTGTGTGGAATGTGAGATATGGATGAGATACTTTTAGCTAAGAGAAAATTCTGTTTTTATAATAGGCTAACCTAGGGATAATTTAGTCATTTGACTTTAAGGGTGAATATTTGGGTTCAGGACTCCAGCCCATGCTCATTTGGTGAAGTTTATTAGATTTGAGCCTGCTGCTTATTGGGCCGTGGGCCAGAAATAAACCATCCCATATTATAAATATTAAATTGAAAACAATTTTTTCCCGGCGAAAAGCAACAATTAAAAAGCGAAAAAAGGAAGAAAAAATATTTATGGAGTTGGGAATAAAATGAGATGAAGTTGGGTGGGGATTGGATGAGGGAGGGTATGATGTTGCATTCTTGAAGTTAGCCGGATGGATGGGGTTGATGGTTGTACCTACATCATACACACATAATACCCATGTGTTTCTGAAAAGACCACTATACCCTCAAGAGCGGGAATGGGGGAAGAGAGTTTTTTGTACGACCAGAAGCATAAAAAGAAAGAAAAAGAAAAGTTTCATGGTCATGGCTTCCTGTTGCAGGCTAATATTGGCAAGTTGGGAATCTTGACTGGTTCAAGAAATAATTTGGGCAGTAATTTTAAGTGGGGAAGATGCCAACAGGGGCATAATCGTAGTTCAGTTACTGGGTCCATAAATGCAATTAAAAAAAGAGGAAAGAGGAGAGAGGAGAGAGAGGCATCACCATCAAAGCGGCCATCACAGAGAGCTGAGGTCCAAGGCCTTTAACAAGGAGGTACTACCAACAACTGCAAAGCACATCAGGGAACAGCATCACCTCTCTCTCTCTCTCTCTCTCTCTCTCTCTATACCCATTTCTTGCTTTTTCATCATCAATCTCATGCCACATCCCACTCTCTCTCTAGAATTTAAAACTGATGAGGACTCTCTCTCCTCCCATCATGCTTCTATATCCTATTCCCTCTATTCCGCAGAAAGAGAGAGAGAACATAGAACTCCACGCACCTTCCCACAATCAAAAAACAAAGCAAGAGTCCACGCCATCCAATTCTTTCCATGGCCCAGCTGGACCTAAATTTATCAAGAAAAAAAAAGGAAAAATAGGAAAGAAAGGAAGAAAGACAGGAGGAGGTGTTCTAGAGAGAGAAACTGAGAGATGGGAGAGAGAGAGAGAGAGAGATGGATAGATGTCTTCAATTGTCCTCCAAATTAACCAAACCCACCTCACACACACAACACCAAAAAAGCAGATAATTGCTTGCCACAAATGCCCTTCTGCAACACCCCAAAAAAATCCCAATCTTCATCATCAACTTCACTGTCTTTCCAAACAACTATGTTTTTATTTTTGCGCGAATTATGTGGGCTTTTTCGGCCTTTGCCTCGGTCAGAATTTTTTCACAGAGAAAACAGGAAAGCAAAGAAAGAACCTTCCCAATCCCACCCCTTCTCTCTCTCCCCCCACCTCTATTTTCTCTCTCATTTGCTGTCCTATCTATCTCTACTATATCCTTTTTTTTTTCTTTCTCTAGATACAAACCCCCTTTCTTTATTGCCTGTTTACCTATCTTTCGTATTCATCTCTATCACCGCATACCCATTTTCTTGTTTCCCCTCTCTCTGCACCAAATACTTTTCACACACACCCACACAAATTTATATTAATCCTCCGATCTTCTCCAAGATCGCAACTTTTTGGCGGAGGTGCTGCTTTTATTGTGTGATCTAATGTCCAAGAAGAGTAAAGGGGCGGTTTTGGATTCGAAGACGCCGTATGGAATTGGTGTGTATGAGGATGCCAAGGCTAGGCTCAAATATCAGACTCTTACGCAAGACTATGAGGAGCTGCAAAAGGTGCCATCTTTGTTTTCTTATTAAGGAGATCTGATGTTTTATTGCGTTATTTAATTGCTCAGATTTTTAGCCTCTGAATGTTTTATTTGTGGGTTTCCAGTGTTTTCTTTGATGGAATTGATCTGTTTGTTTTAACTGCTTTCGGGATCTTACTCTTTGATATTTTTTGCTCTGTTTTTCTCTTTGGTGATATGTTCTTGGTTTTGTTTTTTGCTAGTCCGAGGTATTATAAAGCTGCTGGAAAATATTTGATTTTGGTGTTGTTGTTGTTGTTGTTGTCAATTTGTTTTGATAAGCCCTTAATTCATCTCACTTATTGATGTCTTGTTAACAAGATCTCTTCCTTAAGGAAGCTTTTTAATCTTTGATGCAAATTCTGAGACTCCCATCTCGTAGTTTCAGTACTAAAAAAGTTATTATTATTCACATAGAATTAGGAATTTCTGCTTTGTTGATATTTGATAAATTAGATATAATGGATTTAAAAGATGAATTATTTAAGTCAAGGGATTTCTGTTGCTTGAGTTGCTAAATGATTGTCAGGAGATTAATTCCATGGTTTTATGATGTTGCAGGAGGCTGAGGTTATGAGAAGCAAATTGGAAGCGTCTAAAGAGAGAAAGCTGATACTTGCTGCTGAAGTTCGGTATGTGATCTGTTTAGATACTGATTACGTTTAATCTAATTAGCAAGATCTTCTAATGGTATAAGATCATTAATTTTCTTACAAAATGTTGGTCTTGGCTGTTCTATACTTTGGTGGCGTGTGACTTACAAATTAAGGACTTCACTGTCGTCTTGTCCTTCACAATCGTTTTGTTGCTCTTCAGAAGGTGGTTTCTTTCTTAGAGTAAAATTTTTGTAGTAATTTTACTGCTTTTAAATGTTGGACTATTATTATCTTGGTTGTCGTCTTGTCCTTCCAAATTACTATTGTATATGATACGTTGGACTGCTTTTATCTTGGTCATCGTCGTCCTTCACAATTACTGTGATAATTCATAGTAGTATCTTACTTCTGAATTCCTGATTCTTGCTCTACTAACTTATCAATCACACTGTAATAATCAGGTTTCTACGAAAAAGACTTAATTACCTTGTGAAGACAAAGAATACCAATTCACCCGAAGAGCAAATTCTTGTACAGGCGCCTAAGTCATTAAAGCGTGCTAAAATAAGGAAGGAACAGCCTTCTATCAGAAAAGAAGCAAGTCAGCATAGATTGCCTTTAGCTCCAGAACCAATCTCCAAGAAGAAACATGTTGCTTTGCCCATTGTGTATTCAGTTATTAGCGATCAGCCTTGCAAGAAAAAATCATACAGCAGGAAAGTAGCTAAGGGACACGGTTTGTCCATGATTTCACCTCCAGTTTCTGATTTGAACCACAAAGGTGTAATGCATTTAAGGAAAGAAGTTGTGTCAGCAATCACGACCCCGATTCTTGACAGAAACCCAAAGGAGAGAATGTTTGGTGCAAATGATGCAACATTAAGGAATCCAGCTGCTACTTTTGATTTAAACCTAGAGACTAGTCCTAGTGAGAAAGAAGCTTCGATGCCAACTCGAGCTCCAATATTTGACTTGAATGAAATATCGGTAGGCAATTGTTTTCTCTCGTGTTATGAAAACTTCGATGTTCTGCAATCTAATTGTTGTCGTTGTTTACAGACAGGGGATGAGGATTTCGAGGGTAATGTTGAAGCAAACAAGTTAGATGACAGCAGGAAAAGTTTAATGAGAGGCATAAATGAAGAGCAGCAAAATGATCTGAAACTGTCCATCTGTCGAAACGCTGGGGAAAGCTCGTCCCGTGCTGGGAAGCGAAAGATATCATGGCAGGATCCCGTTGCATTGCGAGTTTGAAGGGCGATGAAGAGTGTGGGGTTATGCATCACTCGTTATTGTAGCTAGTTTAATGTGTTACTACTATACATAACGGTATATTAGAAGCAGCTAACGGCAACTAGTAAAGAATCAACCCTCGTCTCGTCATCAACTGGGCTTGCTTGTTGCATAGGATTTTGATGAATACCGCTTCTAACATATGCTTCCTATTCAAATCCCAGTCTTATATGTTCCTTCACATCCCTCATGTCTCTCACTAGATTTTAGACTACATTGCCCTTCATATTAATGATATAAATGTAAATTTATATAAAATCATAAGATCTGAACTGTCGAATGTGCACCAAAAGAAAAGCTAAGAAAAAGATAATTACAAGTTTCAAAATTTGGAGGTAGAACTAGAATTTAAAAATTTGGTTTTTGCACTGGCCGGATATAAGTAAGAGAGAACTAGAATTAAAAAATGTGGTTTTTGCACTGGCACGGTATGTGATTTGACAAAACTCGAGATGAGAAGGCAGCATCTCCCACAATTTCCTCCATGATTTGCAGCCCCGTCATCTTCCTCTAGCAGCACCCCCTACCTATTGATTGGATGGGCCAACGGTACTAACGCCATTGCTAAGTTTAAGGCGAAGTTTATGTTTTTTCCCCTGTAAATGGTCATCCATGATTCTCTTAGAGCTCACACCAATCTGGCATATCTCGCACCAAAAGTTTATCTTCTTAGGTTGGTTCTTGTTTGGCACTTCTTGAGGTACCACAGGTTTGTCCTTCTTCAAGTTGTCTGAGTTTAGGTTTCCGTGCAGAGACGGGGAACCATCTGTCCCTGAGCCGTGCAAACATTCTGATGCAAGTTTCACTTCACTGTCTGTGACTGGATCGGAAGTTGCTGAACCTTTGATAGACTTGGCAACTTTATTTGTACCAACTCTTTGGCTGGAGTTTTTCCCAGCTTTTGGAGCTCTCAGTGCAGCCTCATTCTTCTTGTGCCTCTTTCCCCCGAGGTGCCCGTTAAGCATTTGCTCGTTGGTCGTACTAACTTGGCAAAGGGCACAGCTCCACTCCTCTTTCGCTTTCTTCTTCAACTTGCCATCTGATTCAGATTTGTCCAGTCCAGATCTAGCCCTCTTAGCTCCAGTTATATTTTCGATTGGTTTAACCTACAATACTCCACAAAACAAAATTAATGATATAACATGGTGAAAGGACTTGTGCACTATACGTCCAGGCGTCATGTTTCCCATTTCGATCATGATATTATTAGGGAACATGAACGTAGAAGCAAGCATATAATATAACATATAACATAAAGTGGAAATTGGATATAGGAAGAAACAATCATACAAATTGGTAACATAAAGTGGAAATTGGATATAGGAAGAAACAATCATACAAATTGGTGCGAGGTTGCAGAATACTTTCCTTAAAGGAATAAAAAGAAAGAACATTCAACCACTATAGGACTTGAACCTCCAATATCAGAATTCTCGCAATTCTGCCCTTTTCCCAAATTTTATTCAACACAGAGAATATTCTATTCTTACACATGCTTGCTTTGCCTTCACTCAGATGCATAGAAAAATGAAAACATATGCTCTTCCTCTAAGATTAGCGTCATCCCACCCTCATCGTCTACCCCATTTGACCATTTGCCCCTTTCATCACTGCCCCTTCCTTATTTTCTCCTATTTATAACCTTAAGTTGGAGCTGGAAATGTGACCCTTCTTTTTGGGCCCCAAATGGTTGTGGTCTGGTGAAGGCAAGACTACAGCTGGTGTTGCAAATATCAGCTGTGGAGTGAATGAACACATAAAGAAGAAGAGAGAAAGCATGAAGAAAGGAAAGAACATAGGAGAAAGAGGAAACAAAACAGTGAAACATGATTATAAGGGAAATAGGAAATGTGAAATGAATGGAAGTCGAGAGACATGAAAAGGAATAAAAAGATAAATTAGAGATTTTGGAGCAGTTTTATGGAAACTCAATAAGAACAATCTACGTCCACCAATGTAGTGCATATATTTCAAGCTTTAAATATGAATGCATGAATATATATCATCTGAAATTACAACAAATTAAACAAACTAAAAGGCCCAACAACCAACTTAGTACCTTTTGCAAAGAATTGGTCTGAAGTGAGATAATGCTCTGAAAAATGCATTTATTGCAGGCTTATAACAAATACATGAAAAGACTGATGACATGTTTTGACAACAAAATCTAGAATTACTACTCTACTACAAGGCCTTCATCATATTGCATTGCATATCAAAATTTCCATTTTTACTCCAGGGTAAAGATTTCTGATCCTAACTTTTCCATAAAAGTTCAAGGCTCTATATACACAAAAACCCAAAATATAAACAGAGAGACATCAACTAAACTCAGACACACAGGGGAAAAGACTTACTGACCTGTAAAATAATTTTCTTTTTTTTGTTGCTGCCCTCCAAGACAGGTTTGTCCTCTGAAATTCTCGCCGTTTTCACATCATTTGATGCTCTCTGAAACGGCAAGGATTCGGATCCTCCACCCTCGTGCGTATTGGTCAATTTGTCATTCTGGGTGAGCAGCAACATAATTCTATTCTCAAGAGACCCATTGGTTCCTCCCTGTAGAGCCATTTCCCTGTCCATCATTAGCTCCCTCCTAACCTCAGCCTCCAGCCCACGCCTTCTAATGATCTCAGACACAATTATCTCCTGTCTGATCCTTTCCTTCTCAATTTCTGTCACTATCGCTTGATGTAAATCATGAGACTCAGCTGAATACAAATGATGATGAGGTGGATGAAGAGGTAATTGCACATGAGGGTAAGGGTGCGGTTGAGGGTGAGGGTGAGAGTGCGGGTGCAGGTGAGAGTATAGGTGAGGATGAGAGCTTAGCCCATGTTGATCACCTAGTAAGAGCTGATGTTGCATCCTTACAAAGTCTTGTCCTGAAACAATTTGAACACGACAAAATTCACAAAAAAAATAGCAGATCAGGAAATTGTAGACCAACCAAGTAATAAGATCTCTGCTTTACAAAAGAACAAGAAATGATAGATATTAAATACAACGTAAAACGTAACGGGACTCTAAGACTCTAGGTGGGATTTATCAAGAGAATATGAAACGCAAATATTAACTATGAATTACAGACGAGATATTAGAAGTTATATATATATATATATATACGGGGAGATGTTAATGACATGAAGATTTCAATATTTCACATCCAACAGCCACACTCTCTGTTAGCTTCAAGATTTCAATTGAAGACTCCCAAAATGTGTGATTGGATTCATTAAGGACAAGCTCGTTACTTTTTCATGATGTGCACGGGCAATCCTCTCACATACATACAAAACACAGCATTTCAAAAGGACAAACAAAAAGTAAAAAGAAAAAAAAAAAAAAAAAAAATTGACTTCAAGAAAGAAGAATCAGAAGACACCTCTAAGGGAAATTGATAATCCAATAATCTCAGATATACAAACAGTTGAAGCATGCTCTTGATCACCAATGCTGCTCAATTCCTTTAAAGACTAACCCATAAAACACGGGGAAAAAAATCCACATTCCTCACGCACACAACATATAACGGCGGAAACATGAACAAAACCGTACCATCTTTATTTTATTTTTTTTATGAGAAGGAAATTGAAATAGAGTTAGAACACTGACCAAAACGGAGTGGTTCTGATATTCCGGCGGAGTGCAGAATGTGAGTCGAATTAAGTCGATAAGGCCCTCCATAATCGGACCCCATTCCCGATTATTCGCCTTTCTTAGAAATCAATAGCAAAACTTTTCATGCATTCAGAAGAAAAAGGGACGAATTTGGAAATTTTTGAGTTGTTTAGGGTTTTTGGAGAGCAGCAGAAGTATCAAACGCGAAAAGAAAGGTCAGCAACACTGGCTAAACTCAATCGCTCCTATGAAGCGTGGCGGCCCGTTGAGATTCTTTTACAAAACTTTTTTCTTTTTTTAAGAGTAGATTCTGTTACTCTTCTCAAAAAAAAAAAAAATAAATAAATAAAAGATTCTGTTACAAAATTTATGATTTCGTATTCGCTTCTTGGGTATTTATATGACTCACAATCTTAATTCCGTTTTCCTAAATGATATAAGTGCATCTGTTATTAGACTTTCTTCCATCGTAACAAAAATAATACTTACCGAAAAAGTAATACCGAAGATAGCAACTGCGGGTCTCATAATATAAAATAATAATAATAATAATAATAATACTTACGGATAATTTTATTCAACTCACAATAATATGTTAAATTTATATTTTAATTAAGTATAATTTAACATTATTCTATTCTATCATGTGTTAGTCAAATATAAGCAACTATTTTATGAACAGAGCAAGTATAAATTTATACGTGATTTAATTGATTACATCTCATTAAAATTGATGCAGACAAATCATCCCTAATAACAGATGAAATAATATATTTATATCATTACGTATTTCATCCTACAGCGTACAGATTTGAATATTGTTGTATTCAAGATATTGGAGTAAGAACACATTCCTAATTGTTGAAGATGAAATAATTATGACGCTTAACTAGACAATAAAAAAGTTAAGATTTGTGAATAATTTTTTTTTTTTTGAAACAGATTTGTGAATAATTTGTTGAACAAATGTATTCATGTTTGTCTTCATTAGTACAGAACAATCGAATTGTCCATATGAATCTTTATGCATTACACTCGAAGTAATTTTCCATTTGATAACTCAAACCACGATCAAAACAACGTTGTCCAACATCTAAAAAATACATCAATTTTGGTGAAAGTCGACCCCATCCTTAGTGCAATAAATTAGGTCTCAAATTTTGATGCGTAATTGGTACACGTGAATATGAATGTAAATATAAAATGTTACATTTACTTGTCTAATACGCTACTATATACTATATGCTATAAAATATATTATTCACGCGCCTAAATGCTTTGACACGTATCGAGATTCAATCACAGGTGCTAGTAACTCTCAAAGTAACTCAAATTTCAGTAATATAATTAGTATGAATTTATGACCTGCCTAACTAATAGTTAAAATAAATTGTAATTATAAATTGATAAAAAAGCCCATCTGGAGCTAAAGAGCAATGACATGATCCTAAAATTAAGATTTAAGAGTAGTCTCACCAAATGTTGTAATTCATCGCCTAAAGACTAGCATTTCCAAAGCTGCCATTTCCACATAAATTAACTAAACATCTTAGAATCTAACTACTTATTATTCATAACCCTCTTCAAAATTGGTGATTAGTTCTCAAAATGGCATCAAGATGTTCAACCTTTGTAGAGATTATTCTTGCAATACTTCTTCCACCTTTGGGAGTCTTCTTCAGAAATGGCTGCTGCAGTGTACGTTTTTTTTTTTTTTTTTTTTTTTTTTTTTTTTTTTTTTTATTTTTTATTTTATTTTGTGCGTCTCTACGTGCATATTTGTAATGAATGATAATCCCCTATATTGATTATAGGCATAGACAGACGTAATTTTTTTTTCTCTTAGGGCCTACAATTTCGTGTGATGAAACTACTTCAAATTTTACTTTTTGTTGTATGGTGAAGAAGAATAGTTAGTACAAAAGTTGTGGCAAGTCGACCATATATCAGAAATATTTGATGCATATTATGGAAGAGTGATGCTATTTAGCTATAATGTGGCTAGCCATAATCGATCAATTATGAGAAAATAGATTGATTTAATTAAATTTTTAATTTATTTTAAAAAGTACAAACATATATTTTATGTTATTATCATATTCTTGACTTAAATTTTGTCATCATTAGCGTAAATATATAACTCCCTAATTCTTTCGACAAAAAACTTTATATTCACTCTATTATCTATATCGAGATTTTTGTTGCCTCCAAATGCAAATATATCACTATAAATTTGTATAAACTAAATTTTTTAACTATTAAAAGTCATTTAAAATTTAAAATTATAAATAAATCAAATTTTTTTTTCTATTTGAACTAAATTATGGCTAATCATAGATTTATTGATTATGGAATGTGCGTCTTTCTAAAATATAATTTTAGATCAATAGTTAATGTGAGTTGCATAATTTTTTGTGATTGCAGTGTGAGTTCTTGATATGTGTGGTGCTGACACTACTAGGCTATATTCCTGGGATTATTTATGCTGTTTATGCCATCGTGGTACGAGGAAGCCCATGGGATGATGAAGATTATTTGCAGCCCATTAATCCTTAATTCCTCTTTTATTTTTTAGTATTTTTTATAGTAGTTAATATAATAATCTCGAGAATTATGTAACTGATGCTTTTTTTTTTCCTCGTCTTTTTTATGAAACAAATTATACTACTCAATAAATAACATAATTTCGAACGCTTTAATTAGTCAAACTTAATCACAAAAATTGTCCGTTTAGATTAATTTTAGTACTCTAATTTCCAGTAGACAAGTTAAAACTCAATTACGTAAATCATATTACCACAGATTAGTACTCTATTTGAACTTGAGACATTCTTATTTACAGAAGATTTATTAATACTTGAATTTCCCCAATATATTTTTGTTTGGTTTTTATATACATACCGTTAAATGAGAGGTGGGGTTTGAACACTGCGGTTTAGCCACTGAAGCCTATAAATTAGTTAACAGATAGTATTTCCCAAAAATTACATTGCGTTGCACTTGCACACGTATTTCATCTGAAAAAATCAGACCTATCAATCAATTACTACAAACAGATCTCCTCCTCTCTTCACCTCGAAAAAAAAAAAGAAAAAAAAAAGAAAAAAAGAAAGAAACAGATCTCTCTCTCTCTCTCTCCAAACTGAAAAACTTTTGAGGGAGGGACAGATAGAGAAACAGAAAGAAAATGTCTTGTTGTATAATCTTCTGCGAGATCTTACTTGCAATCTTGCTCCCGCCTCTCGGCGTTTGCCTCCGCCATGGCTGCTGCACGGTAACTTGATTTTACCGCTCACAATCGACCAACACTCACTTTTCGTTATCTCTGATGATTGATTGGATTTTTTGACAATCGGTGGGCGCAGGTGGAGGTCGGTATTTGCGTGGTGTTGACTATTCTGGGCTATGTTCCTGGGATCATCTACGCTCTCTACGCGATTGCGTGCCTCGATCCCGAAAGAGTTCGTGGAGATTACTACGAGCTTGCCTAATTTGCCCTTCCCTTTCGTTAATCTCTGTTTGCTACGCCATCAATCATATACTATATTACTTTGATTATCTATTGCGTAATTTATCTGTCAGAAATTATTAGTGAAGATCGAATTGTGTTGGTTATTCCTAGTCTGACTCGTCAATTGTGGTGCCTTTTGAATTCATGGTTGTGATTTTGTTCGATTTTTGGCACTGCAGTTCTGGTGTATATATGTGATGGCTTTGGTCATTTTTTTACCCTGTATTTGTACAATATCATTGTTCTTGGCTCCTTTCTGGTTGCTGCTATTTCTGTTAGGGATTAGGGTTTTGGTTATGATGCATGTAGAAGAGAAAAGGAAGCATTGGTAGGTTTCTTCTATTAGGATATCTAAAATCCGTTTTCCAATTGATAAAGAAAATTAGGAGTCACGAGTCGATCACATCTGCTTTGCAACATCTAATTGATAGAGATAATTTGATCACATAAAAATGTTAAGATTTCTGAGGTGATTGTGTTAACAATTTGGGGTATGCAGTAAGATTTTTGAGGTAATTATGTTAACAATTTGTAGGTGATCAAGTAAACATCAGGTGTAGGTCGAATATTATACTCCCATTGTTCATTTCTAATTCGTGTGGCTCAGTTTGTTATAGACTTTGTGGTTGTGAGGGCGTAACTTAGACAATATAGCCGCTACTTCTTGAGCTGATTTCCCCAGCTACTGCTCTTGCAGCACTTGTTTTGGTTTTTATGTTAACATATTTGAACTTGGTACTCATGTTGTCTTCCATTCAAACTCTTGTCTATAAACCTTATCTTTGCACATGTCTTATGTTTGATTATGCCCTGCATTTTTGAATGTTTTCAAGACTAGTTGGCATGGTTTGAATGTAGTATATCTTGCATATTAAGTTAGAAACTAGTTTAACTCTGACCTGATTACGTATAGCTATATAATTACTAGAACAAAGTTTGCAGCACTGCATATTTATTATTATTGATACTGGTTCTGTGTCATGGTAATTCATCGTGTTGTGGCTCGTACCTCTGTGCTTATTTGACATTGTTACTTTAAAAAATGCTTGCCTCCTTTTATGATCTCTATTTGAGGGGTACTTCAGTTATAATTTGGGTCATCTTTTTCACACGTGAACTGGGAAAAATTAGTACTACTTCTAACCAAATTATGTTGTGGACTAAAGTTTTGTCATGAATGTATTTACATGTTAAATTATCTATTTCTGTTTGGATCATCAATAGATTCAACAGGATCGTGTAATGTCTAAATTTGTGATGTCAAGTTCTTGTGTGAGGTGGGGCAGATCCAACTTCTTATGATGAGATGAATCGTTATTACATTTTGTGGGATTTTTTCGTTGAGATGTGCTGACGTTGATAACTATTGTGATGAGGCTTAAGAAATCATATTTGGGCGTCAACGCAATAAACCAACTAGATTGTTTTAGTAATTAATTAATTAAACGTAAGTTAAAAAACACTATGAAATTTTTGACAGATTATCAAGTAATTTCAAAATTACATTTTTGATGATGATGATGATGATGATGATGATGATGATGATGATGATGATGATGATGATGATGATGATGATGATGATGATTATTATTATTATTATTATTATTATTATTATTATTATTATTATTATTATTATTATTATTATTATTATTATTATTATTATTATTATTATTATTTATGTCTATAGTTAGTTTGTCTATCTATATGTTATATAAACGAAAACGACTTTCAAACAATCCTATGTGGCACCCCTTAAATCTATCCATTCTCATTTATCTAAATTCTCAAATTTTTAAATTTAAAATCAATAGTTATCATATTTTATTATATTAAACATATATTCTCTCTGTCCCGCGAAAAATGAGGCACTTTCCTTTTTGGGTTGTCCTACAAAATATGGGACTTTTCTGTTTTGGGAAATATTTAATTGCATTCACACTGCTTTTATATTCTTTATTATTTATTCATACTACTTTTACATTTTTTATCAATAAAATACTCCATTAAATACACTCACTATTATTTTTTCTTAGTCTTCGTGCCCAAACCAAAGGGCTCATCTTTGGTGGGAGTGAGCATATGGTATAAATTAACAAGATCAAATCTTTATTCCTCCATTCTATATTTCTAAGTTCCCTAATTTTTTGAATTAATAATATGTTTCCTTAATATAAATATGCAACATTCAATATTTAATTTATTGGGATTTGCCATTTTCATATTAACGTGTGGATGGCATGCATGCATATGTTATCCGTTTTTATTCTTTACTTAAAAAGTTTATGAATATTTAAAATTAATATATGTTTTCCTCATCCTATACAACATGCATAAATTTAATTTGACATATTTATTGATTGGTCGAAAAAATAATTTAGTAAATTTAGTTAATTTATCTATCTATCATTATATTACTAAAAGGAAAACGATTCTTACTTTGAAAAAATCCTACGTAGCACCCCTTATATTCCTCCATTCATATTTATCTAAATTCTCAAATTTTTGAATTTTTAAATGTAAAATAATAGATTTTAAATATCTATACTAAAATCATGTGTCCCACATCGGTTTCTCAATGAAACTTCACCTATTGAAAAGCCTATAAATACCTAAAATCAATGTGTATTTTTTCATATTTTGCTCCACCAGTTTTATTTGCCCAATTTATTTATTAATCGGTCGAATAAATAACTATATTTTATAGTTCAATTTAATTTAATTTGATCAATTTATTAATTGGCCGAATAGATAATTAATTTTTGTAGGAGTTTTATTTGGCCAATTTATTTATTAATCGGCCAAATAAATAACTGCTATATTTTTATAGTTTAATTTAATTTAATTTGGTCAATTTATTAATTGGCCGAATATATAATTATTTTTATTATGGAACCAATTTATTAGTTGACAGAATAAATGATTTCAAAATAGTTTGGATAATTTATTGGTTGACCGAATTAAATTTGAAAATAGTTTAATATTTTTTTATTTAATTTGATAAAAAAAATAAGTAATTTCTAACTTGTCAATTAATTAGGTAGACAGACTAATTCCCAACTGACGGATACCTCAACTCGGGATCCCACGTGACATATTTTCATTCTTTATTCTTATTAATTTTAAAATTTTTATTTTATTCATTTTTTCTATGTATTTTTTAAAATCTAGAATCGTCATAAATTGTGCATTTATAAATCAAAATCGTGGTCAATGGATCAATTCTGACCCGAAACCGTAGCTGTAGAAGAGCCAATTTCCAACCGACATTCGAGAAATTTTTCATTTTATGTTTTTTCTCCCATATATTTTCTAAAATCTATAATCGTTATCCATGAAATAATTTTTACGTTATTTGTAGTTGGGTTTCCAGTTTTGCATAATTTATAATTTTAATTAACGAATATTACTATACGATTAAGGACGATAACCAATAGTACAATCATTATTTTTATTAAATTTTTTTATCTATATAAATTCTAAATAAATTTTATAAATTACGCACTTATAAATCAGAGTCGTGGTCAACGGGCCAGTTCTGACGCAGAATTGTAGCGGTAGACTAATATACGGATTTTTTTCAGAAAGGAACACAAATGACTAATTTTTTAATCGAATTTTTTACAAGTACGAGTATATAAATTTCAAACAAGTTTGAATAATCCTAAACACATCATCTCAAATTTTTTGATTAATCGTCTCCGTTGGAAAACGTAGAATATGTAGGAAAATTGGCAGAAAAATTACTAATGATATATCAACGAGTCAATTCCGACCAATAATCGTACGCGTAGATGGGCCAATTCAGTACATGTAGGATAATTTTTTTTAAATATATTATATAATTTTGAATTCATAAAATTAAGAATATTTATGGTCAACTTTTATCTTATGTCATTGACTAAATAATTTTATGAATCACAATCATTCCACATAAAATATTGTAAAAAGGAAAAACTACCAAGTACATAGTGAAACAATTCTTGAAGTTCTATTCTGAGTTAAAAAAGTTATTCTCGAAGCTGGTAAAAACGAATGTCATCATTTATTTTTCTATGAATATATTTGGAAGATGATTATTTATATAATACTATAATTTATAATTAAATTTTTATTTATTAAATATTGTGTGAATATTTTTGAAATATAGTTATGTATATAATTAAATATTAATTTTAGGTAAAAAGAAAACAAATGTCATCATTAATTGTTTTGTGAATATATTTGAAAGATAATTATTTATATAATTTAAAACCAGTATTATAGTCAATAGGTCGGTTCCAGGTCGGAACCGTCGGGGTAGACGGGATGATTGTGAAGCGGTGGTTTAACTTTTTCTTTCTTTAATCTTGTGTTGAATTTATAATGTGAGGTATTTATGGTCACTTTCATCTTATAAACAATCTTAACATCTATAGTATTATTCGCTATCTATATATCTCTTCTCTCTCTCTCTCACCACCCGCTCCTTCTCTTACCTCTTTTTCTTCATAACAAGCTAAAAAATTCAGTTTAAGAGTCGTTTTTCTTTGAGAGAGAAATATATTTTTGCCCACATCGGTTTTGTAGAAGAACAAAGCTTTAACAATTATCGAAAGTAATGAGAATATATTATTTATAATTTTTAACAAACATAACTATATGGGGTTGAGACGTAAATATGTGGTAAAATTACTTTTTAATTGAATTTGAGATGTGTTCAAAAGATATAAATTCTAAGCGAGTTTAGTAGATTGCATAATCGAATTATTTAACGCTAAAATAATTAACAAATAATATTTTTTTAATCTATCACATATATATTAGTACTATTTAATAATTTTATTAATTTGTATAATTTCCTGTCGATTTTCGACAAAAATGACTCTACGTAAAAAAAAATCTATGTGGCACCTCTCATATTCCTCCATTCTTATTTATCTAAATTCTCAAATTTTTTTATTTTTTAAACACTAATTTCCTTAATAACATAATAATACTATAATAAAGATTTTCAAATGTCAATTATTTTCCATATATGTAAAGATAAGTACAAGTAAATAATCTTAGGTGATATCTCTAAATCTTCCGATCATTGAATATTGCCAAACTAAACTTGCAAATGCAATCATGTACTATTAATTAATTATTTTATCTAATCTATAGAATTTTTTTAAATATATTAGGTGCCCATTGAAATGGTCAATGACGGGCCAATTCTTATCCGAAACTTTGGGATAGACGGGTCGATTCCGAACTGGCAGTTTAACTATTTTTTTTTATGTTAATTTCATAATGTAGGATATTTAGTGTCACCTCATCTTATGAACAACATTAATAAAAAAGCATCTTCTCTAAATCAATATGAGATAAAGAGATATTGAAGTGAAAAGAATCTACAACAATTTTCATACGAAATCGATGTGGGACAATTTAGTAGATAAACCAATTCCGATGAAAACCGTGGTGACTTATACTTGAAATTTATTTATTTTATGTTTTATATTATGGAGTGGTTCTGACTTAGAACCGTCGGGTAGACGCCCCAACTCCGATCAAAATCGTGGGGTAAACAGGCCGATTCCGATGAAAACCATGGTGAAAGGGTGTCAGTTCTGACACAGAACTGTGGGGTTAGACGGGACAATTCCTAACCGATAGTTCAAGTGATTTTTTTTAATTTTATATTGAATTCATAATGTAGGATTTGAGTCACCTTGGCATTCTTCAAAACTACTTTTCTTCTCTAAATCAATGTGAGATAGAGGATATTTTCTACCAGAACAATCTACCTCATTATCCTACATCGATTTTGAGAAGGATTTATGGAATAGTGGTTTCCCGTCGATTTTCGACGAGTTATACGCTAGTTATTATATAAATGAAAACGACTCTTATTTACAAAAATTCTATGTGGCACTCCTCTTAATTCTCCATTCCTATTTATCTAAATTCTCAAATTTTTGGACTTTTTAACATAAAATAATAGATTTTAAATATTTATTAAAATCTGGTGTCCCAGATCGGTTATTCAATGAAACATCACCTATTGAAAAGCCTATAAGTACTTAGAATAAATATGTATTTTCTCATCTTTTGCACCAAAAGTTTTATTTGGCCCATTATTTATTAGTCGGCCGAATAAATAACTATATTTTTATAGTTTAAATTAATTTAATTTGATCAATTTATTAGTTGGCCAAATAAATAATTATTTTTTGTAGGGAACCAATTTATTAGTTGGCTGAATACATAGTTCTAAATTCGGATTTGTAATATTATTCGCATATTCAAATCAGTAATCGAATCGACGACGTCATAAACTTGAATCTTTATCATCCCTTTTTAAAAATAATGCATCACTTTTTGACATTATTTGTTATTTCGATACAATTTTTACATCGTTTTAATTAAAATTTCACCCTTATATTTATTGTAAGGTGAACATTCTAATTTTTTTTATTCACCTAAATTTTACATGGTGCATGGCTGCATGGCAAGCAATATGTCCACATATTTTAATGGAGATTGCTACATCAGTTTCGATGGCCGAGTAAATTGAGGGTGTTTAATTTGCAATAAATATAAAACTGAAGTTCTAATTGCAACGATATAAAAATCATGTCAAAATTACGAATGAAGTTAAAGTAAATATTCTGCAGTGCGTACGAGAGAGAGAGAGAGTTTGAATTGACTATTCGGTTCGATTTTTAAATTTATTATAAATATACTATTCGAATATTTGATTCAAAATTTTAAAATAATAAATTTTAAATATCTATTAAAATTTTGTGTCTCTCACATCGGTTATTCAATGAAATATAACGACTTTTCTTTTAAAAAATCCTATGTGCCACCCCTCTTAATCCTCCATTCCTATTTATCTAAACTCTCAAATTCAATTACGACAGTTCAACATAACGGGAGGATTCCAACTTGGAACTGTGAGGGTAGACGGACCGATTCCAAACCGATGGTTCAATTTATAATATGATTTTTTATTTATTACATATTGTGTGACATGTGTTTGATTTTTTATTGCGACAAATTTTATTAATACTCCATTCCTATTTATCTAAACTCTCAGATTTAGTTACGGCAGTTCAACATAACGGGATGATTCTAACTTGGAACCGTGAGGGTAGACAGACCGATTCCAAATCGACGGTTCAATTTATAATATGATTTTATTTATTTATTACATATTGTGTGACATGTGTTTGATTTTTTATTGTGACAAATTTTATCATAATATTTGAATATTTACTTAATTTATAAATTCAAACGAGTTCAAATAATTAGCGAATATTATTTTATATACAAATTAAGGATGGAAACGAATATTATAGTCACTTTTAAATTAATTTTGGGTTTATATAAATTCTAAATGGGTTTAATAAATTATACAATTTCAAATTTATAGTTGAAATTTAACTTTTTATCTTTTACTATTATTTTCTACAAATCAATATTGTAGTTAACGGGCCGATTCCGGGTCTGAACCGTGGGTTAGACGGGATGATTGCGAAGTGGTGGTTCAACTTTTTTATTTTTTTTTGAGAAGTAAGATAGTTTTAAAAATTATCTATAAAAATGGAGCCCAATTAATCGGTTGGTAAAATAAATAGTTTAATTTTTATTAAAAATTTAATATGTTATTAAGTCCTATTATATAATCTACTATTTATTTTCAACATGTTGATCATTTATTTTATTTTATTGTGCACAAAAATTAAGATCATATTCAACGGGTTGATTCTGATAGGAACTCTGGGGGTAAGCGGACCGATTCAGTTATGATAGTTCAACATAACGAGGCTGATTCAGTCACGGGAGTTCAACATAACGGGAGAATTTCGACTTGAAACCGTGAGGATAAACGGACCGATTCCAAACCGACGGTTCAATTTATAATATGATTTTTTATTTATTACATATTGTGTGACATGTGTTTATTTTTTGTTGCGACAAATTTTATCATAATATTTGAATCTTTACTTAATTTATAAATTCAAACGAGTTCAAATAATTAGCGAATATTATTCTATACAGAAATTAAGGACGAGAACGAAGACGAATTTGAGTTAGTTCAGTGTATGCTGATTCAGTTGGGGATTCAGACCAATTGAGAAGATCCAAATATCTTATTCGTCCCTTAACAATTAAGGCAGGAGCTTTGAAATTAACTCAAACATCATTTGACGAATAATTATCCATGGAGCTAAGCCCTGCAGTCGCATTCAATGCAAAGTAAACCCTATTTAATGGGTTGTTCTTTTTAACTGCGAGTGGGCTGACTTGAACACTCTTCCACGCCTCACGTAGGACCTAAATTGAAGAGGAAGCCTCGAATCCGTATTGGTATTAATAATATATAGATTTGGGTCTATATAATTCTAAACGAGTTTAATAAATTATGCAATTTCAAATTTATAGTTGAAATTTCATTTTTTATCTTTTACTATTATTTTCTACAAAATTAATATTGTAGTTAACGGGTCAGTTCCGGGTTGGAACCGTGGGGTAGACGAAATGATTGCAAAGTGCTTCAAAATTATTTTCTTTTCTAAATCAATGTGGGACAGAGAGTATTTTCAATGAAAACGATTCATCTCAATTTTCATACAAAGTCAATGTGGAACAATCTCTTTGAGAGTCAAATATGTTTTTTGTCCACGTCGATTTTGGAGAAGAATAGAGTTAGAAAATTATCAAAGAAATAAGGGTAGATTAGGTTAGAATTTTTAATAGACATTACTACATGAGTTTGAGACGTAAACATGTGAAAAAATTATTTTTTTAACTGAATTGAGATATGTTTAAGTACATATAAATTCTAAACGAATTTAGTATACTAAACTATCAAGTGATTGAACGCAATTTAATTTACCACATATTTATCTTATAATTTTTCGTCGATTTTCGACGGGTTATTCTCTAGTATATTATATAAATGAAAATGACTCTTCATAAAAAAGTGTAATGCCCCGGAAATTCCTTACGATCTCAAAATTTTAAAGTTAATATTAATAATGGCTTTGCACGCCTAAGTTTACGATTTTGAATTCTAAGACTAACGGTCGAATCCGTTTCCGAAAATAAATTACGGAAGTAAGCTAGACGACTACTGTATTTAGGGTTAGCGCGTACGAAAAGTTTTTAGTTCGTAAACTCAGAACGGAAAACCGTCTTATTTTTACATTCACGAAATCGCGATACGAACTCGCCCGAGAAAGTTCATTTTTATGATTTTCCGGACAAAACTCAGATTGTGTCGTCCCGAGTTTTTGTCAAAATTAATTTTATAAATTTTATTTTCCGATTAAGTTTTATACGTTAGAATTTTTTGGACGAATCGGATCGTGACGATTTTGTGCCGAGCTACGTTTTTCGTCGTACGATTTCCGTAACGTCGTATCGCGTCGGAAAAGCGCGTATTTCCCCTCCCTTCCCTCTCATAACCGATCTCTCTCTCTTTTTAGCAAGATAGTTCATTTCTTTTATATAGTATTACTTTTACCTACTACTATTCTAACACTATTCAAACCTATACACCTATTTAACTTAAAGTAATATGTAATATCAAAAAAAAAATCACACATCTCCCTCCCTCCCCAAAACTCACGGCAGCTCCCTTCTCTCTCTCTCCAATCCTTCTTCTTCCTCCATTGTTGAAGAAAGCTCCAAATTCTTGAAGAAGAAATCACACAAGTCTTCATCCTTCCATCAAACTTCATTCCTTCTTTCTTTAATTATCAAGGTAATCCTCTCCTCTATGTTTCTATCCATCCAAAATCCTTTCCTTTTTATTTTCTTTGGATCGAAAATTTTGAGGATGATGAATTAGATGTTTGATCTTGGATTAGTGAAATTAGATGTGTTAGGTGTGATAATTAGGGATTAAAATTGATGGAAATCAAGAACCCTAACCTCTAGATGAATACCGAAATTTTGAGGCTTTTTAGTGGGATGTTTGAATCTTTCAATTGATGTTAAAATCATGCTTAGGAAGTGTTTAATTAGTGATTAGAACCAAGAGAAATCGAAAGCCCTTTTTTGATTGAAACCAATTTAGGGTTTAGGGTTTGAAATTGGGGGTTTTTGCTTTTAATGTGTAATTGGACTTGAATTGATTAATTGATGTTATAATAGTATGATTAAGAGTTAAATGGTATTGATTAATGAAGAAAATCACTCTCTTAAACCATGTATTAAAACCGAAATTAAGGATGAAATTAGGGGTTTTCTTGTAGTTGTTTTAGTCGTTGATTTGTTGATGAAATAATGTTTATAATGATAATAGTTGATGTTATGAATTTAATTGGAATTTTCTAAAAATATTAATGAAAGCATAAGAGACTAAAAACTCGATCTAAGTTGAAGATGGTTAATGATATGGAGTGATGAGATGAATAAAAATGATCTACGTTAGATGTTGATTGATGTCATAGAAAATGAACGAATTCCGATAACTTTTGGAATTTTGTAAGAGACGAACGAGTGGACATAAGTAATAATCGAGAAGTCGAGTAAGGATTCTAACTTTATAATATTGTTTATGATGGACTAAGGTATAATTTTGTAGTTGACATCATGAGCTTTCGAGCTATTATAGTATGAGTTAAAGTGATAGTCGAGAACTAGAACGAGAAATTGATAACTTGTTTTGGTTTAGTACTTGATAGTTGGAAGCCGACGTTTAGAACGTCGTGCTATTGGACGAGTTTTGAGAAGGAGTTCATCACGTACTCCCGTACGTGATGACTGCCTTAAGAGTAAAGTTTCATGAGAAATCGAATACGAGAACTTAGAACGAACCTAAGAAGTTTAACGTTGAAATCTATCGAGCAACTAGGGTTATTCGCGGCAGTTTTGCGACCCTTGCCGGAAACTGAAATATCTCCTAGCTCATTTATCGGATTTGCGATCCGTAAATTGGAGCGTAAACTAGACATCCCAAGCTTTCCAACGATACAGAGCTCATTCCCTGTTTCCAGATCCCCTTCTCTGGGCAGTCCCCAGAGTTACTGCCTTGCGCAGTGAATTTTCAGATTTCATTCTTCTAAGTTGTTTTGTTCGCGACTTAGTTTCTTTCGATCGTTTAAGCCGTAATAACTAACGACTATCTTCCTACTAACCCTAGAGTCAAGAAAGGAGCCTTGAGTGCTAAATGAGACGAGACCTCATCTCGTATCCGTTAAAGTAAAGAAGTTTAGTTAAGCGAGAAATTGCTTAAGCCGTATAATGAATTAAAACTTATTTTCCTAAGTTGATTTCTTTTCCAACTTAGTTCCTTTGATCTTTTAACTCGTATTAAGCTATCGACTACCCTCTCTACTGACCTAAGAGTCGAGTATGAGACCTTTCGAGTTCTAAACGGGATTTGTTCGAGTCTCGTTCCCATTTAAGTAAAATGAATCTAGTAAGCGTGCAATTGCCTAAAGAAATGAAACGACTAAAAACCTATTCAAATTTCTATGAACGATTATCTTTTACGAATCGATTTTAAGTGTTATTATTTTACGATGAAGGAGGAAGCCAGCACTAAGGAAAGGACAGAAGAACTAAAGAACGGAAACCCGTTTAGTTGTTCTGTATCATTAAGGTGGGCTTTTATATATATGAAATAAAACGAGCAATGCTCTAAAACCTTTCTTTATCGCTTTGATATCTGTGTTTTCAAGTGATAATCATGGCATAAACTGTTTAAATATTTTATGTGAGTTCTCTTGTACCTATCTGAGTTAACCTTCGGGTTTTCCAGATTTATTAGTTAACGATCGGCTCTGAGTTAGCTGCTAAGTGCTTTCCAGAGTTAGTGCACTTTGTAACCTGTGGTGTATGTGATACCCTGTTGAGGGGTACCAGCCACGGTGAATGAGAATTGGTCAAGATTTGAACGTAACATACCAGAAAAATGCTTGTACAAGCTACTTTATACAAATGAGTCAGAAAATGTTTAGTAGACACGGGTCTTTTTCAACAAAACCCCGATGTGCTACGATTATGAGATGCCTGATTATTTATACTTATGAATATGTTTTCGGCTATGTGCCCACTAAGTACTTTTGTACTTAGCCCTGCATATGTTTTCTAAATGTGCAGGTTGAAGCGATGGAAGCGGCGAAGGTTGAATAAAGTTGTCTTAGGAAGACTTTAGTTAGTATGAATCACATTTCCGCTGCAAAACTCTAGTATTTTGATGAACATATATGTACTCACTGTAGACTAAGATCTGTCTTATAACTTAGTTTTCTTTCCGTGTACTTCTGTCGAGTAATCATCTGAGATTAACTCTTCTTTTGTAAATATAGCCTTGTTCATAGTATGTATGATGTCTCTTACGTATGTATGTTTAGTCAGTCCCCTTCTTCCCCGCTTCTTTAATCCAATCTCAGTCGCACCCCGGCTTCTGCCGTCCCTCGGGATTTGGGGCTGTGACAGAGTGGTATTAGAGCAATCGTTTCTGCTCTGCATACAAGTCTTCCTTCGAGTAGTAAAGCATAGAGTATTCGTTCGTACTCTATGTCGAGTCTTCTTTCGAGTCGTAAGATAGAATATTTGCTTATACTTTAGATCAGAGTTTTCTCTTAAGTAAAGATAAGAGTTAAATTATGGCATTAAGAATCAGAATGTAGACGACAACTCAACCTCCCGCTACGTCGACTCAACGAGGAAAGAAAGGAAATAATTTTTTTTTATAATGCAATTTCTTTTAACAAGAAATTTTATAAACGAGTATTCAATGAGAATGAGAATAAGTTGTGTGCCAAAATAAGAATCTTATGAAAGTATAATTTAATTTATACTTTGTTTGTTATGTGGCTATGTGATAGTACGAGTACTATCTTACGTGAAATTATTTGCGCGATAATTTCTATTATTTTACCATGGCATGAGAACCTAGAAGGAATCTAGGGATTTTCCCGGGTTATTGAGAACGTAGACGAAAAACCTAAGATCTTTCCGATTCTTCGAGAACTTAGACGTTTTTAAGAGACGTTATTTCAAATGATTTCGAAAGGAGATCCACAACATGAGAAGGACTTCTATTGATAAATGTCACATGCGTATAGAGACATGAATAAAGACTCGGCAAGGTCGATCTTTGTTTTAAAACCCGATAAGAATTTCCTCCGAGGGAAATGAAATAAATAGTGATAAAATAAAGTAAATATGTACGAAAGGAATGAAAGAAACAAATAGACGTGTGAGAAAAATGTGACTCCAAACTATTCGATAAAAGGTTGAAACAAGGAGGATAGATTGAAATAAACGGAAGAGCCGAATGTTACCTTAGTGGTAAGGGCATGAACAAAGTCTCTTGGAGATGACTTTGTTTTACTTATTAGGAGCCGTTCAAGTATTCGATTAGTTTAAAATTTGTATCTTCCTCGAGAAGATTGAGTATTCCGAGCCAAATTGGAAAGTTTCCAAATTTTTTTTTAAGAAGTAGTTGTGTGTGCAATTCGAGAAATTGCTACTCGATTTAGGAAAGTAAATTCTGTATGATGTGAACGATAGAGTGAGACAGAAGTTCCATGTGATTGAGGGACTGTTATGTGGACTTGATCAACCCACATAATAAAAAACTCAGTAATATGGGTCTTATGCCCTGCTAGCAAAACCTTTTTAGTATGGTATAAGTGGTTTAAAGAGACGAATGTTACTAACGTTTAAGTAACTCGTAACGACGTCGTTCCTTTTTTTTTCGTTTCATTTTTGTAGTGTTCGCCTTGTTCGAACTTTGCGAAGAGAATTGTTTTACTATTAGGATGTCAAGCGCGAAGCTTGATTAAATTTCTAACGACCGCTCGATTTTAGCGACGCCGACTAGAACTTATGTTCTAAAAAAAAAGTTATTCTTAGGATATATTCCATTTTTCTCCTTTGGAATTTATATTTTTATACTTCGTCCTTGAACGAAGAATACGACACATATGAGTATTATGAGTAGTAAACGACAAAGTCTTTTGTAAATGAATGTTACTTTTGCATAAGTAACATGAACAAAGTGGACGTGCCTTGTTTTAATAAGTGAGAATCGATAAGAAATTTTTCCTTGAGAAGGAGATAAGGATTAATGAAAGAAAATAATAATGAATTAAAGTAAGAAATTAAAAGAATAGGATAAGAAATGGGAATAAAATCTTGAAATTTTATTTCTATATATTGTGGGTACGAGAGCAATTTTCTGTGAAATTGCTAGATGTTTAAGATAAGTTTGTTAGATTAAGTGTGGTGATATTACAATTGAATAAGGAATATTCATTTTGTAATTTAAGATTTTCCGTAAGATAAGATATCATCTTACCGTTACTGATCCGTATTTCTTAAAAACTTTGTAGGATGACTTCCAGTAGTGACACGGCTTCGGAGAGTCAGTCCCCGCCACAGCGTACTTGGGCAGATCAGTTATTGGATAGGTATAGAGATTATGAGGCAAACCCGAAACACGACGTAGGACAGAGGATTAGTTACTTTTCGTCAGTTTATTATCCAGTCCGGCATACTATTCCAGAGAGTCAGGCTATACTTGACTTGGTTAGACGTCTACCAGAGGAATGGCGTGGTTGGGCACACGATACGGCGTGGTACTACCTTGGGATGTTTGACGACGATATAGAGCCGACATGTGATTACAATGGATTCGCTTTGGAGGTACATAGGCGTTTCTTCGAGAGCAGACACATAACAGCATATCCTGTTCAGGCGCATCCTCCCTACACTCACTTTCCGGCAGATTCAGAGTCAGAGCATGATGAGATAGGTCCAGAGATGATTGCACAGTTGGAGATCCCTTCAGTGATGGTACCCAGTGAGGGCACAAGGGAATTAGCTGCAGAGATAGTTGATGGATTAGAGTTACCTGCTCCTATCCTACCCGAGCCTCCTGAGAGAGTTCAGGGACCATTCTAGACAGGATCAGAGTACTTAGACACGGACACAGAGCTTACCGCCCTGTTACAATTACCATCCTCATACAGACCCCTTGATGAGATTTGCGCGGAGTTGGCCAGAGTTCGGGCTGAGTTTGAGGCAGGACCGTCCAGGGTCCATTCCAGAGAGGAGTACGAGTCCGGTTCACTTCCCGACCACCTGCTGCCTCCAAAGAAGCGGGCATCAGCGACCTGCTGGGACTACTTGGTTTCAGATTCAGGGATGACAGTTTCAGATGTGCCTGCACCACCATCATTTACACTTGCAGATGGCACTACTTTGAGGGTCGACGAGGCACTCCAGTTTACTTTCGGTTCAGAGTCAGACGATGAGGACCCGGATGAGGATCCGGAGGAGGATACTGATGAGGATCTGGATGAGGATCCAGACTAGGACCCCGAGGAGGATCAGGCCGCAGAGGGTAGTGCAGACTAGACCACAGTTAGACGAGCAGAGCGTCAGGAACGCGTGGTAGTATGGTAGCCTTTTGTTGTACATAGTCGGATCAGTAACTAGATAGTTTTGTAGTACTCCATCGGATACGAATATTATGAATCGTTTCCGTTCTAGTACTTCCAGTAGTACGGTAATGCAAGATGTTAATGCATCATGTACGCGCAGGCAGTTAGCCTAGCTTAGACTCGTTGTAGTCTAATTTTGTATAAGTCCTTGTTAAAGGCAAAACTAACACATCCTTTTGATGTATATATGTAATATACATGACCCATGAGAGGGTTTTAGTCACAAGAAGTTTCTTATGAATCGTATAACTAAACCAGAATATCAAATGAAACTCGTGTAACGAGAGTTTAATTTAACCTTGAAGGTTAAGAGTTAAAAGAAATAGAGTCAAAGCTAATTTGTTATTCTCGTTTATGTGAAGGTATTAAGTGGGAAAAGAAAAGGGTTAGTGAGAAAATGAAGGCTTAAAAACAAGTACTAATAAGAAAAATTTTGTATCTTATAGTTCCAAAAATATCGCTGAGAGCTGTTAACAATCGAAGAGGACCTGATAGTCCTAGAGAGTCTGATAGAGGTCAAGAACAACGTATAAGAGAGGAAAGGCAAAAACACCTAGCAACCTTTTCACTTCCCCTATCTCCGCAACGTCATAGCATTGAGGATTTATTTTTCGAAAGTAAACCACTATATTTCGATGGATCTGGTAATCCGAGTGAGGCCGAGCAATGGATACGTTCGATGGAGAAAATATTTGAGACGATTAGACTTAGTGATGAGAAGCGTCTAGCATGTGCTGGGTATCGGCTAACTGGACCAGCTAAATATTGGTGGAAGACTAGACAGAGGATTATGTCAGTAGAACAAGCGGCTCTAACCACTTGGAATGATTTTAAGGTGGCATATTATGATAGGTATGTATACAACCAAGTGGAAACTGAAGAAGAAATAGCAAGGAAACTTCAGGGAGAACTCAAGTATGAACTGGGAAAAGCAGTAGCCAGACAGGAGGGACTAAGTTATGCAGAACTACTAGAACGAGTCCGTGAAATAGAGGCATTAGTACATAATAAAGGAAAGATGGTAAAATCCACACCAGCACCAAACCAGACTCCAACCCAAAACCGTCCCAACAATAATATGAGCTATAAAGGAAAAAGGAAATGGGAAGGGAGTAGTAGTAATTGTTACCAGTGCCGCAACAAGCAAGGGAAACAGAATAGGGCTCGACAGGGTTTCCACCAGCCAAGAAAAGGAAGTAACTATGGAAAGAAAGCAGGACGAAAGAATAAGCCGTAGAGAAATGAACAATCTGGTCAAGGCAAGAGAAACCATCTACTAGGACAGCTGCAAGGGCAGCCAAGGAACGGTAACCAAGGAAAAATCATTAATCCAGATTACCCTAAGTGTAATAAGGAACACCCCGGTGTTTGTTTAGCAAAAACTAGTGTTTGCTTCAACTGTGGACGTAAAGGGCATGTTAAGAGGGATTGTCCTGAGCCGTGGCAAGCAGTAGAACATAAACGAGAATTTTCTACTTGTTTTAGATGTGGTAAGAAGCATGAGGGTGTGTGTCTAGCAAACACGGATAAATGTTTTAATTGTGGGCAGACGGGGCATATAAGGAGGAGTTGTCCGACGCTGCTTCGGACGGCAAAACCAAATCAGTACGGCCAGCTTCAACCATCAAATACCACTCAAGTCCAGTCACAGCCACAACTGATGCAATCACCACAAAATGCAGGAGCATACATGATTAGGCAGGAGAAGCATAATGAAGGAAAGGGAGAATTGACAGGTATTGGACGAACCTTATAAAATTACCCTATCAAAATTGTTGACCCGTACTAGAACTTTATACTAGTTTTCTAGTACCTATTGACCATACTAGAGCCTTATATTCATTTGGCTAGTACCCTCTGACACTATAGGACTAAGACTAGAACGCTCTAATCTTGAAATAAGAACCACTACGCTTTAGGGAGTGTTGATGACCTCAGAGAATTATTCCCTTAGTTACGTTGAGCATAGAATCTAGATAGAGCTCGCAGTCTGTCAATCCTTAGTTTCTTTGGGCATAGAATTTAATTTAGGGTCTTTCTGTTAGAACATAGCAATCGATTGGGAAGAAATAAAATGTACGATATATATATATATATATATATAATTTCAGAAATGGACTAGTTGTTTGAGAATTACCTTGATTCTCGACAACGAGAGAAAAATCTCTTTCAAAACCTCGAGTAGATAACCTAAAGAATTATGTGAAATTTCAATGGGCAGGAAGATACCGATAATGTCCGCCCTATAAGTCAAGATGTTGATAAAGAAGAAAGATATGACAGCTTATTTCATATACCTAGTTGGAGATCTAGGAGCCAGGAAGACCATCCAAACGCGAGCGTTGTGAAAGAATATGAAAATGACTTTTCAGAAATATTATCTGATTTATCACCAGATTGTCGTGTAGGTCTCACGATCGACTTAGAACTACGAGCAGCTCCCAAATCAAAGGCCTTATGTAGAGTGGTATTGAAGAAGTTAGAGGAGCTTAAGATCCAACTGCAAGAGTAGTTAAATGACGATTTCTTTAGACAAACGTTTTCATCATGGAAAACATTTTAGATGTTCATCATCGAAGAAGGATGATTCTGCGAGAATGTATATAGGCTGTCAAAAGTTAAATAAAGATAACCCTTAAGAATAAGTATCCTTTAACGAGAATAGAAGATCCTTGATAAGCTTAAAAAGAAACAAGTACAATTGTAAGGATAGACTTAAGGTCTAAGCATCACTAGTTAGAGGATAAACTGGTGATATACCCAAAATTTTCTTTCGAACCAGATAAAACCATTACGAATGCTTAGTTATGCCGTTAGTTGGCTAGTGCTCCGTAGTATTCATGAACCACATAAATAGAATTTTTCCACCTAGACTTAGAAAAGAATTCATTTTAGTATTTATCGACGACAATTTCAGTTACCCTAAGAATGAGGATGAACACGAAGAACACTTGCGAATGGTACTAGAAATGCCTAGAGTCGAGAAACTAGATGTCAAGTTCAGAAGAGCAAGTTCGAATGATGAAGAAATGATTCTTGGATATATAGTGTTGACAGAAGATGTTAAGACAGATTCATGCCAAGGTAGAAGCAGTACTCAAATGATAAATCGCCTACCAGTCTGAATGAAATAAGAAGTTTCCCAGGTTGGACAGTTATTATAGAGGTTTTCATTGAAGAATTGTCAATGATTACTAAGACTTATGGCGCAACTACATAGAAGGAAAAAGAATAAATGTACAGACGATTGTGGAATAGGAACGCAGACGTTCTAGGAAAAGTTGATCATTACCCCAGGTTCAGCCCTCCCAGAAACGACAAGGAATACGAGGTAGATACCAATGCTACAAAGAATAGGTTAGGATGGTATAAACGCAAAATGAGAAAGTGATAGCTTACGCTTCGCGACACGTTAACCCCAGGAAATTGAATATCCAACCTACGACTTAGAACTTGCAGCTGTAGAGCTTGCATTGAAAATTTGGATACACCATCTATATGGTGCAAGGGATGAGATCTTCACAGATCATAAGAATTTGGAGCGTGTATTCGAGCAAAGGAATTAACATAAGACAAAGGAGATGGCTCGAACTAGTAAGATATTACGTTTGTGAAAATAATTACCATCTAGGTAAAGCTAAGAGTAAGAATAGACACGCTGAGTCGTAAGACTCCAATTAAGTTTAGATATCTCTACGTCGGAGAAGAAACGCTTATATGAGGATTCGAGAAGATGGATATGGAAATGCATGATGCATCAGCATCGATCGCAGGGCAAATAACGGCACGAGTAGCTATGCCAAATTGCAAGAAAGATTATAAGTATCTAGAGATAGGACGAGTCGATGGATAAGCCTCGACTAAGGAAAAGAATGGATAAACCAGACAGCGAGTATTATGATAGAAATTAAAGGGTAGACTTAGTATTTCCGATGACGATGAATTTAAGATTTAAGAAAGGATTTCTAGTGGAATAGAGTGAAATGAGATGTTGCCTAGTTTGGTAGAAAGATGTTTAGCTTATAAGAAAGTGAAAGCTTTTCACTAACATCTATACGAGTTGTTACAACCATTAGGTATTCCAGAATGGAAATAGAAGGATATAGTTACGGTTTTATGACAACGGGATTTTTTGAAAGACACGAGGCAGAAAAGTTAGATACCAAACTTAACTTTAGTACCGCTTCTCACCTCCAGTTGAATGGACAGTCCGAGAAAACGATTCAGATGCTCGTTGATGTGCTAAGAACGATAATATTAGCCGCAGAGCGAATTGAAGAACACATAGCCAACAACCGAATTGTTATAACAATAATTAGTAAACTACGATAGGTATTACGCCTTACGAGACTTTGAAGAAAAAGAAGTTTAGATAGCTGCCTTATTGTTATAAGGTAGGTGAAAGAAAGAACTTAAGACCAGATACGGTCAGTGAAATGATCGAGATCATACGATAGATTCGAGTCAGAATAAACGAGTTTAAAGAAGGCAAAAGTCTTAAGTATATACGATAATTCGAACTTAATAATCGAGAAGAAAAATAAAAGCTCCTTAAGATTTCTCCGTTAACGAGAAACCTTAGTTTCGTGTCAAGTTCAGACTTCGATAAAGATCTATATAATTAGCAAATGACTTGGAAAAGATAGTTTCCAATATGAATAGTTATGGCTTTATCGCCAAGTTTATGGAATGCTTATTTTTAAGTGTATCTCATTTTGAGAAAGTATCTACGTTCGATTTTATAACACGAAGTTCTATCAGCAAGACGTCATTCTTGAAATCAACTTAAGTTATTAGGAGAGGACGGAAACGATCTTGGATCGAAAAGCACAAAAGTTAAGGAGCAAGTCGAGACGATTAGTAATAGCGTTATAAGATTATCACGGGCAAGAGGAAGCCATGTGAGAATTCGGAAAAGAATTGAGTATGAAATACTCCAAGCTGCTTATAGAGGATAAGCAAATTTCGGGACGAAATTTTTCGCAAGGGGGGTAGGATGTAATGCCCCGGAAATTCCTTACGATCTCAAAATTTTAAAGTTAATATTAATAATGGCTTTGCACGCCTAAGTTTACGATTTTGAATTCTAAGACTAATGGTCGAATCCGTTTCCGAAAATAAATTACGGAAGTCAGCTAGACGACTACTGTATTTAGGGTTAGCGCGTACGGAAAGTTTTTAGTTTGTGAACTCAGAACGGAAAACCGTCTGATTTTTACATTCACGAAATCGCGATACGAACTCGCCCGAGAAAGTTCATTTTTATGATTTTCCGGACAAAACTCAGACTGTGTCGTCCCGAGTTTTTGTCGGAATTAATTTTATAAATTTTATTTTCCGATTAAGTTTTATACGTTAGAATTTTTTGGACGAATCGGATCGTGACGATTTTGTGCCGAGCTACGTTTTTCGTCGTCCGATTTCTGTAATGTCGTATCGCGTCGGAAAAGCGCGTATTTCCCCTCCCTTCCCTCTCATAACCGATCTCTCTCTCTTTTTAGCAAGATAGTTCATTTCTTTTATATAGTATTACTTTTACCTACTACTATTCTAACACTATTCAAACCTATACACCTATTTAACCTAAAGTAATATGTAATATCAAAAAAAAAAAAATCACACATCTCCCTCCCTCCCCAAAACTCACGGCAGCTCCCTTCTCTCTCTCTCTCCCATCCTTCTTCTTCCTCCATTGTTGAAGAAAGCTCCAAGTTCTTGAAGAAGAAATCACACAAGTCTTCATCCTTCCATCAAACTTCATTCCTTCTTTCTTTAATTATCAAGGTAATCCTCTCCTCTATGTTTCTATCCATCCAAAATCCTTTCCTTTTTATTTTCTTTGGATCGAAAATTTTGAGGATGATGAATTAGATGTTTGATCTTGGATTAGTGAAATTAGATGTGTTAGATGTGATAATTAGGGATTAAAATTGATGGAAATCAAGAACCCTAACCTCTAGATGAATACCGAAATTTTAGGGCTTTTTAGTGGGATGTTTGAATCTTTCAATTGATGTTAAAATCATGCTTAGGAAGTATTTAATTAGTGATTAGAACCAAGAGAAATCGAAAGCCCTTTGTTTGATTTAAACCAATTTAGGGTTTAGGGTTTGAAATTGGGGGTTTTTGCTTTTAATGTGTAATTGGACTTGAATTGATTAATTGATGTTATAATAGTATGATTAAGAGTTAAATGGTGTTGATTAATGAAGAAAATCACTCTCTTAAACCATGTATTAAAACCGAAATTAAGGATGAAATTATGGGTTTTCTTGTAGTTGTTTTAGTCGTTGATTTATTGATGAAATAATGTTTATAATGATAATAGTTGATGTTATGAATTTAATTGGAATTTTCTAAAAATATTAATGAAAGCATAAGAGACTAAAAACTCGATCTAAGTTGAAGATGGTTAATGATATGGAGTGATGAGATGAATAAAAATGATCTACGTTAGATGTTGATTGATGTCATAGAAAATGAACGAATTCCGATAACTTTTGGAATTTCGTAAGAGACGAACGAGTGGACATAAGTAATAATCGAGAAGTCGAGTAAGGATTCTAACTTTATAATATTGTTTATGATGGACTAAGGTATAATTTTGTAGTTGACGTCATGAGCTTTCGAGCTATTATAGTATGAGTTAAAGTGATAGTCAAGAACTAGAACGAGAAATTGATAACTTGTTTTGGTTTAGTACTTGATAGTTGGAAGCCGACGTTTAGAACGTCGTGCTATTGGACGAGTTTTAAGAAGGAGTTAATCACGTACGGGAGTACGTGATGACTGCCTTAAGAGTAAAGTTTCATGAGAAATCGAATACGAGAACTTAGAACAAACCTAAGAAGTTTAACGTTGAAATCTATCGAGCAACTAGGGTTATTCGCGGCAGTTTTGCGACCCTTTCCGGAAACTGAAATATCTCCTAACTCGTTTATCAGATTTGCGATCCGTAAATTGGAGCGTAAACTAAACATCCCAAGCTTTCCAACGGTACAGGGCTCATTCCCTGTTTCCAGATCCCCTGCTCTGGGCAGTCCCCAGAGTTACTGCCTTGCGCAGTGAATTTTCAGATTTCATTCTTCTAAGTTGTTTTGTTCGCGACTTAGTTTCTTTCGATCGTTTAAGCCGTAATAACTAACGACTATCTTCCTACTGACCCTAGAGTCAAGAAAGGAGCCTTGAGTGCTAAATGAGATTAGACCTCATCTCGTATCCGTTAAAGTAAAGAAGTTTAGTTAAGCGAGAAATTGCTTAAGCCGTATAATGAATTAAAACTTATTTTCCTAAGTTGATTTCTTTTCCAACTTAGTTCCTTTGATCTTTTAACTCGTATTAAGCTATCGACTACCCTCTCTACTGACCTAAGAGTCGAGTATGAGACCTTTCGAGTTCTAAACGGGATTTGTTCGAGTCTCGTTCCCGTTTAAGTAAAATGAATCTAGTAAGCGTGCAATTGCCTAAAGAAATGAAACGACTAGAAACCTATTCAAATTTCTATGAACGATTATCTTTTACGAATCAATTTTAAGTGTTATTATTTTACGATGAAGGAGGAAGCCAGCACTAAGGAAAGGACGGAAGAACCAAAGAACGGAAACCTGTTTAGTTGTTCTGTATCATCAAGGTGGGCTTTTATATATATGAAATAAAACGAGCAATGCTCTAAAACCTTTCTTTATTGCTTTGATATATGTGTTTTCAAGTGATAATCATGGCATAAACTGTTTAAATATTTTATGTGAGTTCTCTTGTACCTATCTGAGTTAACCTTCGGGTTTTCCAGATTTATTAGTTAACGATCGGCTCTGAGTTAGCTGCTAAGTGCTTTCCAGAGTTAGTGCACTTTGTAACCTGTGGTGTATGTGATACCCTGTTGAGGGGTACCAGCCACGGTGAATGAGAATTGGTCAAGATTTGAGCGTAACATACCAGAAAAATACTTGTACAAGCTACTTTATACAAATGAGTCAGAAAATGTTTAGTAGACACGGGTCTTTTTCAACAAAACCCCGATGTGCTACGATTATGAGATGTCTGATTATTTATACTTATGAATATTTTTTCGGCTACGTGCCCACTAAGTACTTTTGTACTTAGCCCTGCATATGGAAGCGGCGAAGGTTGAATAAAGTTATCTTAGGAAGACTTTAGTTAGTATGAATCACATTTCCGCTGCAAAACTCTAGTATTTTGATGAACATATATGTACTCACTGTAGACTAAGATCTGTCTTATAACTTAGTTTTCTTTCCGTGTACTTCTGTCGAGTAATCATCTGAGGTTAACTCTTCTTTTGTAAATATAGCCTTGTTCATAGTATGTATGATGTCTCTTACGTATGTATGTTTAGTCAGTCCCCTTTTTCCCCGCTTTTTTAATCCAATCCCAGTCGCACCCCGGCTTCTGCCGTCCCTCGGGATTTGGGGCTGTGACAAAAAGCCTATATGACACCCCTCATATTACTTCCATTCTTATTTATCTAAATTCTCAAATTTTCTGAATTTAAAATATTTATTTATCATATTTATATTCAAAATTATCTACAACATGGAAACAAAATCTTAACAAGATCAAATATTAAAAATAAACAAGACAAAATCTTCAAATTAATTCTTAGATATTTGAATAAATGTTATGAGACGAATGAACAATATTAAACATATTTGTATCCATAGTTAGCTTATATATTTCAATTCAAATTTCTAAGCATGATGGTATTTGATGCCTTGAAGGATTTTACCGTATTTCAAGGTATCACAACTCACAAGACACGAAAATTTCATATTATTATTATTATTATATATTATTATTATTATTATTATTATTATTATTATTATTATTATTATTATTATTATGCCAAATGAAAATATATTTGAATTTGTTATCTCTCAACATTCTAATAAAGTTGCACATGTTCTATCTCACTCGTGTCCGAGTGTTTCGATTGTTTTCCCATCTTGAATTTATGATGCATTTGATCAATTGTTTTATACATTTACTTCCACTTAAATGAAGATGTATGTATTTTGAGAATATATATGGTGAGAATGAATTTTATATAAGAACGTGAGAATGACACATTTTAATGCATTTTTATTATATTGGTAATGCATATACTGCAGAAATGTAATGCATACACATTCTAATGCATAAACTGCAGAAACCTCATGCATAAACATTGTAATGCATAAATTACTACAACAAAATACATCGTTAAATCTGAGTCGTTGATCAATGAAAATTAAGGGTCTAGATTTATACTCATTTCTCACATAAGAATAAAAAAGTAGATTTCAAACAATTTTTTAGGCTAATTTATTAGTTGCCCGAATAATAATTTTATTTTATTATAAAATTTTAATTTGGATTCCCAAACAATTTTATTTTACCAATAGTTGACCGAACAAATAATTTTATTGGAGTAAATATTATCCTACATCATGATCGACGGGCCAGTTCCGGCCTGAAACCGTGGTAGGTACCCTGAAAATCGGCAAGGGTAGACGGGCCGATTCCAGAACCGTGAGGATAAATACTTTTTAGCAGATTTAGCGTCACCTTCAGTTTTAAAGAAATTTTTTATATGAAATCGACGTAGTACAATCCATTTGAGAGCATAATATATTTTTATTCAACATCGATTTTAAGAAGTAAAAGACCTTTAAAATTATCTGTAAAAATGGAGGAAATAAATAAAAACAATATCTAACTCATACTATTACATATTACATTTAATAATTTATTCGTTTCATCAAACAAAATTTTCTGTCGATTTTCGACGAGCTATACACTAGTTACTTTAAATAAATTATTCATTTTTCTTCAAATAAATAATTTATAATAATCAACGGGTTATACATTATTATATTACTATAAGGAAAACGATTCTTACTTTGAAAAAATCCTACGTGGCACCCCTTATATTCTTTCATTCATATTTATCTAAATTCTCAAGTTTTTGAATTTTTAAATGTAAAATAATAGATTTTAAATCATTATATTCGATGGTCCCGATACGAGTTCTGGTGTAGGGGGAGAATACATCAGATGCAACTTTTTAAAACAACCCCCTAAAAAATAACTCAACTGAGTAAAGCAGCTCAGTTGGAATCACAACCGAGTAGGAAGCACTCGGTTGGAAGTGATGTGCTGTGCGGAATGTGGTGGAAATAAACTCGTAAAAATTAAATCACGCTTTTATGCACGGTTGGTCAAGAATAAGACAGTTGAGAAAGAGTGCAGTTTGTATGCAGGTTAGATAGTCAGTTGAATATGCAATAAGATAACTGAAAATAAACACAACACACAAAGAATTAACGTGGTTCGGAGAGAACTCCTACGTCCACGGGGAGTTGTGAGTCCACACAACTCAGACCAAGTTCTTCTGGACAAACCACACATCTTACGCGGGCTGTGCAACCGTTAAGGATAAGTTTGCGGGTACTTATCAACCTTACGGTTTAGTTTTCGGGTACTAAACAACCTATCTACTCAATTCCGGGAAGAGTAGGGTCCTAACACTCCTTTGAGAGGAAGTGTGAAAAAGGTTGGTTCCAACTAAAAGCTCGAACACGAAGTGAGCTATGATCTAACACTCTACGAACTCTCACTAAGTGATGTTCTCAAGGTTCGATCTAAAGACACAGAAACTAACTCTAGAACTCTCAACAAGTGATGTTTTAAGAGATTGAATGCAGTTCAGCTTGTGAAGGATTTAGTTCTTTCTTTCGCTCTTTCGTTTCTTCTCGCGTATGTATCTTGTATGTGTCTTTGAATGAAGGCCTCTATTTATAGGCGGAGAGAATCAACTAGCCGTTGGAGGAGCTGTTGATCTCTGTCTTTGAAAGCGATGGCTTGTCTCTCATCTCTGCAGACTTTCCGGATATGGCAACTGAGTTCTTCTGCTTTCCATCTGAGACAGCCTTGTGTTGAGCCAAATAAGGTAATGACAGAGAGTTAAACCTTCACGTGACTTCCTTGTTTGAAATTCAAATCTCAACACCAGACTTCCAACACAGAGTGGATGGTTAAGATCTTCGATCTTCAACAACTTGATCTTCAGCTGATGTTCTGTCTAAATGCTGACAGTTGAACTCTCAGCTGACTTCAACTTCATGTTGTTGATCTTCTGGGATGAGTTCTACAACTGATGTTCTGAAACTGAACACTCAGTTGTCTTCCTTGTATCTGATCAGTTGGGTTCGAACGCTTAGATGATTTCCTTTCATCTGATGTTCTCTTCCCCCATACTGCTTCTCATCTGATGAACGCTCAGTTGTTTTCCTTACAACTGATGATCTATCTCTTGAAACTTCTTCCTTTGAATACTTAGTCGATTTTTGCATCTTCTTTCTTTGTATGCTCAACTATCGAACTGACACTTGAACTTAACTTCCCCCTTTGTAATATAATGAACGCTCAGTTGTGTTCCTCACAACTGATGTTCTATCCCTGAGTGAAGCCTTGTTGCCGTCTTCAGCTGGAGACCTGTAAAGATAAAATCTTAACAATGCTCAAACAGCGAGCCTAACTACTATCATTTGGATCTGGCAACATCTACTCGGTTGGGGTCAGTTGGTTTTGGAATCAATCAAAACTTTTACTTAAATTTCCCAATAATTTCCCCCTTTTTGATGATGCCAAAACCATTACTCTCTTACATATCAAGACTCTAAAACTTTAAAACCCTTATACAATTCTTACATATCCAAAATCTCAGCTGAAATTCTAAACAGTCTATAAGATTGAAACATCAAAGGGTTAGCACAATTATAACATGGTATTGAAATAACTTTGCGATTCAGTGCTTGGACAATGAGGGATTGAATCGTATAACTGAGTAGTTTTCATTACAACTGAAGATTAAAGAGATAAGCACAAAAGCCAAAAAAAATTACAACAGTTTTTCAAAAACTAACTGAGCTAAAATTGTAGCCCATACTTACTAAAAATCCTAACAAAAATTTCCCTCTTCGCAGCTGACTCCTTGGAAATGTCCACCCCATGCTCCTTGCAAACTTGCCTTGCCTCGGCTGCAATCTTCGTGCGGTTCGGGTTGCGAGAGTCTGGGAGGAAGAGAGGCCGATAAGTAACTTTCTGGGGAACCGGGACAGTGTTCAGATCCAGTTTGGCTTCAATCATAGCCCGCCTGAATTGGCCGAACATGCCCGGGTCTCCTGAGTGCAACTCGGTCAGCGCTTCCTTGAACGCTTTCCTCGGGTCATCAGTTGCGTAAACCTTCCTATAGTAGAAGTCGTTTACGAACTCCTGCTTGAACAGCTCCTATTCTTCATTCCATTCGGTAGGCATCCACTTATCAACATGCCTGAACCGACTCTCGACCTTGGACTTCGCTGGCAACCTTTGTTGCTTCAACCGAGCTTCCGCCTTTGTTTGATATTTGTTGATTCGGCGTCGGCTGCGGGAGGCAACGTTGTGGTCCAAGTTCTGGGACATATTCTTCAACTCCTCTTCGGACTGGTTCACCCTCCTCGCCTGGCTGGCGGCGAACTTCTTTATCCAGCTCGGGTTCATATAATCTTTCTCTTCAACCTCCATAGCCTTAGCAGCTGCAATGCACTCTTCGGTCGTAATACCGTCGAGTTCAGAATCCAGCTCGGCTGCGATCTCGGCTATGGAGTTGTAAGAAACTCCGAACTTCTCTGCCTGCTCCAAGTCTTTAGACATTTGAGCTCCACCGACTTCGGTTGACTTGGGAGCAGCAGACTTCCTCTAAGCAGACCTCCTTTTCAGTTGAGATTTTGCCTGAGCTGGCGTCTCTACTTCGGCTTGGGTCTCTTCTTCTTCCTGTACCACAACATCCGCCTCCTTCTCTTCTCCCTTTTTGGCATCAGCAACAAGGCTTGCTACTGAACCATCCAGAGAGGTGAGTTGTTGCTCGACAAGTTGAAGGCGGTTGAAGAGTTCATCGACCGCGCACTCGAGCTCCACCTTCTTCGCCAGATCTGAGTCCTGGCGCTCTTGTTTGGCTTTCTTCAAGGCAGAGAGGTTCTCGATGACCTCAGTTTGAAAAGCCACGAACTCAGCCCATCGCGACTCGAAGTGAGACTCCCATTCAGCATCTTGTGTTTGCTGGGACTTGGCGAGATTAGAGTCGGCCAAGGATTTGAAGACGTTGAGCTCAGACTTCAGCTCCGACATTTCTTGACTGGTGGAGGAGGAGAATTCTTCCAGCTTGGTCTTCATTGCAACATTCTCCTCCACCAGTTGCTGGTTCTTCATTTCTTGTGCTGCCAACACCTTCAACTGATCTTCTTTATGTTGTTGGAGGTTAGCAAGCAGCTCGGTTCTCAACTGGTTGACCCTCTCAGCTACCAGCTCGCATATTTCTTCCGATGTGGGAGCATGCTGATCAGTTGGAGGGGCATCTTCAATCAAAGCTAGTGGGACAACTGTGACCATGGCTTGTCGGTTTGCCAAGTACAGTTGCAGCTTTTCTTCTTCCTCCTTTGCTGCGGCGGTGGCTGCATCCAGATCCTCAAGGAAGTCAGCTGACTTGATCAGAATGCTGTCGAGAAAGTCAATGCACTCCTGTCCAGCTGCCTCCCTGGTGTCTGTCTCTTCAGCTCTGCTCTGGTCCAGCCGACGAGTGAGCAGCGCAATCCTGTTGTTGTAAGCCACCTCCAAGTTGGAGTAATTTAAGTAGGCTCGGATGCGGGACTCGTCTAACTTCAGCCTGTCCCAGCTCTGCACCCTGATCGTATCCTCCTTCACGTACCAATGACTGAAGATCAGGTGGAACTGGTACAATAGTTCGGTTCCTAGAGTGACGAAGACTGGCATGTCGCGAGCTTCAGGGAACATGCCCAACAGCTTCTGGAAGCAGTAGGCCACCCTGCCCTCGTGCTCCAGCGCAACTGCCTGAAGATCATCTTCTTCATTTATTAGGGATGGGGAAAGATCATATGACAAAGGTTCAAAAGGTTCATCGATATTGGCCAAAGAGTCGGTCGCAACATCGTCATCGAGCTGGGAGCTCGGAATATTGGATTTGGTTGGGAGGGGGGTTTCAATTGTTTCCTCAACATTGGCCGAAGGAGCGGTTACAATGTTGGCATCGAGCAGGGTGCTCGGAACATTTGGTTGTGAAAGGGTTGAAAGAGCAAGAGGCTCTGGAGGCGGTACGGCATCAGCTCCTGCCGTGAAGGAGGTTGGCGCGTCTTCAATTTTCTCAGATGACGAGGATGCATCCGACGTCAGATCCGTCTCCATCCCTTCAGCCTCGTCAGCTCCGGTGGCTCGAGGGACGATCTCGAATGTGGCGGCCTCAGCTGAGCGGCTGGACTCGGATGGCTCTTCAGCATGTGCCGACTCAACTAGTGCCTCCTCCTCAGCTGGAGCTTGCTCTTCAGCTGGTACCTCAACTGGCTCCTCAACTGACTCATCAGCTGGCACCTCAGTTAGCTCATCAGCTGGCACATCAGCTGGCTTCTTAACCGACTTCTTGAACCGTACCCTCAGCTTTTTCTGGGCCAGCTCTTCAGCTGTTTCCTTCTCCGACTCAGCTCTTCGGTGTGCAGCTTTGGACTTGGCGGGGCGAGCGACAACTGGTTCCCCCTCAGCTAGGGACTCAGCAGACTTTCCAGTCTCCTTCTTCTCCTTCGGAGTGTACACACTCCTGAGCACCTCCTGTGCCTTCTTAGCTGTTGGGAACAGCAACAACTTCTTGACCGGCGTCTCCTCACAGTCATTCCAGACCATGTTGCGATCCTTGGTCGCGAGCAAGATCAGGGCTGAGATCTTGCAGCCGAAGTTGAGCATCCCTTTCACACTCAACAGCTTCTCTCCAAACTCGGTTGTTGTCTCGGAGATCTTCGATTTCTCCACCATCAACTGGTTCATGAAGTATTGAAACCAGTTGATCTGGTGTTGGTGCTCCAAAGCCACCAACTGCTTCAACTTGGGTCGGCTGATGTCGCCGAATGCACCACTGTAACCGAACACCACCTTTGAAACAACATTGAACAGCAGGCGATGTTCTGGCTTCAGCTTCGTCCTCTGCATATTGCTCCTTAACCTTTCCGGGGTGATTAGAGCACTCTTCAAAAATTCATCGACGTGCTCGTCGGTTATGCTTTCCAGAAGCTCTGTGGCTGTGTGGTTGACGGGGATGATGTATCAGAGGGCATCGGAAACGTCGATGGGGAATGTGACACGGCGAATGGTCCTAGCCGAAACGTCTCGTTGCTGACATGAGACCTCTGTAGTCACTCCTTCCCTGTTGTCGATGGATGTTTGCAGGTTGATGTAGAATTCGCCGACTTGTCGTCTGAGCAAGTGGGAGGGGCAAAGCTTGGCCCATTCGAGGAGGCCATTCTCTCTGAGTATATTGGCGAGGAGGGCCAACACCGGCGACTCCAATTCCTCGTCGGAGAGGATCTGTTCGAAATGGATCTTCGATACCAGCAAGTCGAAAGATTCTTCGTAAGAAGTGGGGACTAGGGATGGTCCGGAAGACGCCATTTTCTTGCTTTTGGGCGCCATTTATGATCACTGCAAAAGGAATATATATAGGAAAGGAAGGGAAAGACTTTTGCAGAAAATAGTTAGACAATCTCTGAGAAGACGATGAACAGTTATAGAAGATAGACACAAATGAGGAAGGTAAGAGATCACTTCCTAATTTTCCGCTATTTATAGGTTTTTAACTCGGTAGAGATCGACGGCTGGGGTTAAATAGCTTGAATCCATCAATGGTTGAGATCACGCGATTGTTGACTATCTTTGACTTGACGTCATGCACCGAGTTCCAACCCGCGCGTGAGAAGGTGTACAGTTTTCGTGTCAGCCCAGTCACACTATAAAGTAGGCTATGGATGTTCAGTCGTACTTTACATTTAATGCGACATGATGGCTATTTTTAAGTAATTGATATGTTCAGGAATGTTTGAATTTATTTCAAACATTCTCATTTAAGATCATAATACCTTTAGCCATAAATGATACCTGCCAGCTGATGTCGGAATCAGCTGTGTTCCCATGTTGCGGCATACCATCAGCTGACTCGAGTTCGTCTGTTCAGCTGACGTCTGATCCAATGTTGCAGCATACCATCAGCTGACTCGAGTTCGTCTGTTCAGCTGACGTCTGATGTCTTCGGTTGGCGATCCGCATCCGAGATTCCCCCTTTATCTGAGCTTCCCCCTCAGATGGATATCTGTCTCTTCACCTCAGCTGGTTCCTCATCAGATGGATCCAACAATCCAAGTAGATCACATAGCATCTTGAACCGCGCTTCGGCTAGAGATTTGGTGAAGATATCTGCTCTCTGAATCTCAATTGGAATCTTCTCCATGGATACTTCCTTCTTCTCAATATGGTCTCGGATGAAATGATGTCGGATGTCGATGTGCTTTGTCCGAGAATGATGAACAGGATTCAAAGAGATAGCAATGGCACTTGAGCTATCGCAATGAATGGAAACCTGTCCAGTTGCAACTTCATAGTCTCTCAGCTGTTGCTTGAGCCACAACAGTTGCATGCAATAGCTACCGGCAGCTATATACTCTGACTCGGTTGTAGAAGTGGCAACACATGCTTGTTTCTTGGAGAACCACGAAACTAACTTGCTTCCCATGAACTGACAATGTCCAGATGTGGACTTCCTGTCCAACCGATCTCCTGCTAGATCTGCATCTGAGTATCCGGTCAGTTGAATATTGTCGTCGGTTGGATACCACAACCCAACATTAACTGTGCCCTTGAGATACTTGATGATGTTCTTTGCTGCCAACATGTGTGCTTCCCTGGATTGAACTTGGAACCGAGCACACACTCCAACTGCATATGATATGTCTGGCCGGCTGGCAGTTAGATATAGCAAAGAACCAATGATCCCTCTATACTTACTGGCATCCACAAGCTTTCCTTCAGTTCCAGGTTCAATCTTCCAGTTAGTATTCATTGGGATTCTTGTGATCTTACTTGTCTGCAATCCGAATTTGGTAATGAGCTCCTTTGTATACTTGGACTGATTGATGGAAATCCCTTCTGGCGACTGCTTCACTTGCAATCCAAGGAAATAATTCATCTCGCCCATCATTGACATCTCGAACTTCTTACATAGCTCCTCTGACTTGGAGCCGAATATGATGTCATCAACGTAGATTTGCACCACAAGTATATCATCTCCAACTTTGATGGTGAACAGGGTTTTGTCAACTGACCCTCGTTTGAATCCCGAGTTCAGAAGAAAACCACAAAGAGTGTCATACCAAGCCATTGGTGCTTGTTTCAGTCCATAGATTGCTTTCTTCAACTTGTACACTCTTCCATCTCCAGTTTCAAAACCAGGAGGCTGTTCAACATATACATCTTCCTTGATATCTCCGTTGAGGAAGGCACACTTCACATCCATCTGATAGACCTTGAACTTGTGAAATGCAGCATAGGCTAGAAAGATTCGGATGGCTTCCAGCCTTGCAACCGGCGCGAAGGAGTCTTCAAAGTCGATTCCTTCTTGTTGGCAGTATCCCTGAGCTACCAACCTTGCCTTATTCCTAACGATGAATCCAATGGCGTCTCTCTTGTTCTTGAAAATCCATTTTAATCCAATAACTTTGACACCATTTGGTCTTTCTACCAATTCCCATACACAGTTGCGTAGAAATTCATTCAGTTCCTCTTGCATGGCTGTTGTCCAGTGAACACAGTTGAGAGCTTCCACAACATTCTTCGGTTCTGGCACATCAGCTACAAAGCAAGAAATCATGGCAACATCTCCAGCTTGCTCGAACTCCTTAAGAACTGCCAACTCCTCAGCATATTGGGCATAAGTGTTGGAATCTTCCTCGGTTGAATCTTGAGTCGCAACTCTGCTTCTTGTACGTACACCTTCGGTTGGATCTCCGATGATGTTGTCAGTGGAATGAACTTCATACCATCTTCGGTTGCGTCTTCCTTCTTCTTCCAACTGTGGCTGTTCCGTGATCTGAGTTGGAGTCTTCAGAGCTGGTGATTGATCAGCTGTTGAGTCTGGATCCTCAACATTGATAACATTTTGAACCGGGCTTGGTTGGGCTTCGGATGCTGATGCAGTTGGAGAGGCATCAGCTGGAGTTCCCCCTTGAGATGAGCTGGGGTCTTCACATTCATCTTCAGAGGAATATGGATCATCATCCTCAATTGCCCATACCAATGGTTCAGCTAGATTCTTTTACCTTAATGCTTGCGATCTAGTGAGGACAGGTGGAACCTGTGGGTCAGCTTGTCGTCCTTTAACCTGTTCCCTGCACTCAAAAGTAGATTCATCAAAACTAACATGAGGTGTTATCTCCACAATACGAGAGCTATTGTTGAAAACTCTATAAGCCTTGATCCGAGCAGCATATCCAAGAAATATGTCTTTCGAAGCCTTGGCATCAAAAGTTTTCAACTGAGTCTTCCCATTGTTGTGAATATATCACTTAGAACAAAAAATGCGAAAATAAGAAATATCTGGCTTCCTGCGTCTCCATAGCTCGTATGGTGTCTTTCCCAACCGCTTGGTTAGAAGAGACCGGTTCTGAGTGTAGCATGTTGTTTTGATGGTCTCAGCCCAAAATCTTTTTGGTAGAGCTGAGCTTGTCAACATGGATGTAGCTGCATCTTTCAGTGTTCGGTTTCTTCGCTCAGCTACTCCATTCTGTTGCGGAGTACGCGCAGCTGATGTTTGATGTGTAATTCCATGCTTCTAGCAGTACTCGATGATGGTTTCATTTAGAAACTCGGTTCCACGATCTGATCGGATGGAAATGATTTTCATCTCTTGTTGGTTTGATATCCGATCCATCAACTTGGGTAGCTCATCTCGGGTTTCACTCTTGTGTCGCATGAAAATGGTCCACGTGTATCTGGAATAATCATCAGTTACAACAAGTGTATACTCGTTACCATTCATGCTTTTTGGTGTGACTGGCCTAAAGAGATCCATGTGGATCAGGTGTAAAACTCGGTCGGTTGAGGGAGTTGTCTTCAACCGGAAGGAGGATCTAGCGAGCTTTCCCAACTGGCATGCACTGCAGATATATGTTGTTGAAAACACTCGGTTTGGTATGCCTCTTGCATGTTCTTGTCTGGCAAGTCGGTTCATTGTCTTGAAGTTCAGATGGTTGAGCCTTTTGTGCCACAGCCAGCTCACATCTGAACTGCTCTTTCATAACAGGCAGGTGTAAGGAAGACTACTGTTCCAGTCAGCATAGTAGACATTTCCGGTTGGTGATCGATTTTCCAACAATATGACCTGCTTTGATCCGACATTTTTAACCCTGCAACCTTGTGCATCAAACTTGACAGAGAAACCATTATCACAGAATTGGCTGATGGAGAGCAAGTTATGCTTCAATCCATCAACATATGAAACATTAGAAATCGAAACGTGATTGGTTTCAAGGGTACCGTAACCTCTGGTGTAACCTTTAGAGTTGTCACCAAAAGTAACTGATGGACCTTATCTCTCCACGAAACTTCCAAGCAAATCCTTCAGATATGTCATGTGTTTCGAGCATCCACTATCCATCACCCACATTGTTGTCGACGCTTTATTCTTCTTCAGTTGTTTCTCCTGTTCCCGCACAAAGAAACTCGCTTAGGTCCCCAATTTTAGTTGGGTCCTGAAGGGTTAGAACCAGTTCCCTCTGGAACTGTTGATCGCTTTTCCCTGTATACTCGGATGGATTTATCATTCCAGATCACTTTTCCTTCATCATCAACTATAACAACGCCTCGGTTATCCTTAGGCTTGTTGTTAGCTGTGATGTTCTGTTTCTTGGGAAGAGTTAGATTTCTCCCATTCTGAGCTTTCGGAGGAGAGGCTTTCCCCATGTTTTGATGGCGGTTTTTATCCTGTTGGATTCGACGTTGAGGTCGGACGCCATGTTTGAATCTTTGTGGCTGATAATGATTCCAACTCCCTGAATGTGGTCTATAGCTGTTCATGCCCTGTTGGTGATTCATGTTGTGGCATGAATATCTCCAGCTGTTCGACCTGTTCTTTATCGGTTGACTTGGTTGGAACCTCTGGTTGAACTGATGATGGAACCGCTGTTGATTCAGATGGTTGGATTCTTGTCGGTTCGGCGGCTGGTTCAATTTTCTCTGATGTTGACTCTGAGGTGGATGCAGAGGTCGGTTCTGATTCTGAGTTTGGTTACGATTGTGTCTCCGACGCCTCTGATTCCTCTTCTGACTTTTGGAACATTCCCCCTCGGTTGACATCCCAACCGATGGAATGTTCTGTTCTCCATCTACTGCTCCTTTTCCCTTCTCAGTTGTGGTTGCCTTGGTCGGTTGAGCTTGCTGAGAAGTGGAGGTTGGATTACTTTGGGGAGATTCAGACTCAGCTGTGTTAGGTTCGACAACCTTGATCTCCACAGCTTTGATGAATGTTGCTGGAGGAATTCCAGTATCTTTGATTACATCATAACCGAGTCCTGACACGTCATCCATCTATCGGTTGTAACTGATGAGATTCTCGATGATCTTGGATGACTGATATAGCTTTATTAAATTGTCCTTCTCAGTTTGCAACTCCTTGAGGAGGACAGTTATCTGCTCGGTTTGTCCATCTGACTTCTTTATCAGCTGGTCGATCTGAGCCTCTTGATTTTTCAACTGATTTTGTTGCTCCTTGATCTGCTTCGTCAACTCCTCATCAGTTGGAGCCTTAGCCTCATTCAGTTGACTCTTGAGATTCTCAATCTCCTTGGTTTGGCTCTTGATCAGATCGTCCTTTTCGGTTAAGGAATCTTCAAGTTTGGCGAACTGAGCTTGAAGACTCTTAAACTCAACCGATTGCTGATTCAGTTCCTCACTGAGTTCTTGAAAATCACTCCAGGAGGGTTCCAACTCTTCATCCAGTGATTCCTGCATCTCTTCATCCAGTGATTCCTGCATGTTAGAAATATTGGAAGAATTTAAATTAGCAGGATTAGAGTGTACCTCATTATCATCCTGGTCGGTTCCATGTGCCATGAGGCATTGATCCTGACTGATAGCGTTGTTGGTGGAAGTCAGCTCATCCTCATCTTCAGTGTCAGTAAAGATGTCCATGTCATCAGCTGTTTCTTCTGCAACCATGGCCTTGTTCTTTCCAGCTTGCTTGGCCCTCAACGCTTCTCTCTCTTTCTTTGAGAGGTCTGGACAATCTGCTTTGAAATGTCCTTCCTTGCCGCATTCAAAGCAACCGTTGGTCACAGGCTTTGAACTGTCTCGAGTTCGGTTTGATTTGTAGAATCGTTTGTATTTCCCGAACCGAGTGTCCATGTCAGCTAGCTTCTTTGACAGGGCGGCTATGCTCTGTTGGAGCTCCTCTCTGCTTGGCTCCTTTGCAGCTGTGTCCGCAGATCTTGTTGGCCTTGATATCCTTGACTTGGAGTAGTCAGCTCGAAGTGCAACTGACTTTGTGGCTGAACCAACATCTTCATGTCGACTCGTCTAAACCGAGGACTGAGATCTTCGTCGGTTCACCTTATACTCATTTCCCTTTAGAATTGAGAACAATCTTTCAGTTCCCATCTCACCAAGGTCAGCTCGGCTCTAGTGGATATTGGTGAAGGTATCCCACTTGGCTGGAAGAGCTTGCAGTACTTTGAGGTTGATTTCTCTCAAAGTGTACTTTCCTCTTCGGATGGACTGGATTCTTCTAATGATGTCCATGAAACGAAGCTCTAGTTGATCAATGGTTTCATCAGGTCTCAGACAGAAGTTGTCGAAGTCTTGGCAGGCATGTGAGAACTTGTTCTCCTTTGTCTCGTCGCTTCCTTCACTCAGCGATGCCAAGATAACCCACATTTCTTTGGCGGTTTCACACTCTTCAACCCAAGGGAGATAATCTTGTCCAACAGTGGACATAATCGTGCTTTGAGCCCAGATATCCAACTGGCTCACCTTGGCATCCTCTGGAGTGTAATCTTCTGGATTCTTCTCCACTAACTCCACAGTCGCATCCCCATCGTTGGGATTTGTAGGAGTCCAAGTGATTCTTTCTCTGATGACGATCGGTCCGGATGTCAGTACTTGTTGCATCCGATGATGCTTTGACAGTAAGATCTTCTTCATCCGAGTTCTCCAGGATGTATAGTTCACAACCCAGAACATGACCACGATCTTATCCTTGACGTCCATCTGCACACAATCAGCAAAAAAAATATGCAAGCAAATATGCACTAGCGTGATAAAAAGATCTGTTCAGTTGACCACTGAAGAAAACACCTCGAATTCAACCTTGTGAAACAGAGTCAGCAGTCTTTTGAACCACTGCTCTGATACCACTTGATGGTTCCGATACGAGTTCTGGTGTAGGGGGGGGAATACACCAGATGCAACTTTTTAAAACAACCCCCTAAAAAATAACTCAACTGAGTAAAGCAGCTTAGTTGGAATCACAACCGAGTAGGAAGCACTCGGTTGGAAGTGATGTGCTGTGCGGAATGTGGTGGAAATAAACTCCTAAAAATTAAATCACGCTTTTATGCACGGTTGGTCAAGAATCAAGACAGTTGAGAAAGAGTGCAGTTTGTATGCAGGTTAGATAGTCAGTTGAATATGCAATAAGATAACTGAAAATAAACACAACACACAAAGAATTAACGTGGTTCGGAGAGAACTCCTACGTCCACGGGGAGTTGTGAGTCCACACAACTCAGTCCAAGTCCTTCTGGACAAACCACACAGCTTACGCGGGCTGTGTAACCGTTAAGGATAAGTTTGCGGGTACTTATCAACCTTACGGTTTAGTTTTCGGGTACTAAACAACCTATCTACTCAATTCCGGGAAGAGTAGGGTCCTAACACTCCTTTGAGAGGAAGTGTGAAAAGGGTTGGTTCCAACTAAAAGCTCGAACACGAAGTGAGCTATGATCTAACACTCTACGAACTCTCACTAAGTGATGTTCTCAAGGTTCGATCTAAAGACACAGAAACTAACTCTAGAACTCTCAACAAGTGATGTTCTAAGAGATTGAATGCAGTTCAACTTGTGAAGGATTTAGTTCTTTCTTTCGCTCTTTCGTTTCTTCTCGCGTGTGTATCTTGTATGTGTCTTTGAATGAAGGCCTCTATTTATAGGCGGAGAGAATCAACTAGCCGTTGGAGGAGCTGTTGATCTCTGTTCTTTGAAAGCGATGGCTTGTCTCTCATCTCTGCAGACTTTCCGGATATGGCAACTGAGTTCTTCTGCTTTCCATCTGAGACAGCCTTGTGTTGGGCCAAATGAGGTAATGACAGAGAGTTAAACCTTCACGTGACTTCCTTGTTTGAAATTCAAATCTCAACAGCAGACTTCCAACACAGAGTGGATGGTTAAGATCTTCGATCTTCAACAACTTGATCTTCAGCTGATGTTCTGTCTAAATGCTGACAGTTGAACTCTCAGCTGACTTCAACTTCATGTTGTTGATCTTCTGGGTTGAGTTCTACAACTGATGTTCTGAAACTGAACACTCAGTTGTCTTCCTTGTATCTGATCAATTGGGTTCGAACGCCTAGATGATTTCCTTTCATCTGATGTTCTCTTCCCCCATACTGTTTCTCATCTGATGAACGCTCAATTGTTTTCCTTACAACTGATGATCTATCTCTTGAAACTTCTTCCTTTGAATACTTAGTCGATTTTTGCATCTTCTTTCTTTGTATGCTCAACTATCGAACTGACACTTGAACTTAACTTCCCCCTTTGTAATATAATGAAAGCTCAGTTGTGTTCCTCACAACTGATGTTCTATCCCTGAGTGAAGCCTTGTTGCCGTCTTCAGCTGGAGACCTGTAAAGATAAAATCTTAACAATGCTCAAACAGCGAGCCTAACTACTATCATTTAGATCTGGCAACATCTACTCGGTTGGGGTCAGTTGGTTTTGGAATCAATCAAAACTTTTACTTAAATTTCCCAACAATATTACTAAAAGGAAAACGATTCTTACTTTGAAAAAATCCTACGTGGCACCCCTTATATTCCTCCATTCATATTTATCTAAATTCTCAAATTTTTGAATTTTTAAATGTAAAATAATAGATTTTAAATATCTATACTAAAATATTGTGTCCCACATCGGTTTCTCAATGGAACTTCACCTATTGAAAAGTCTATAAATACCTAAAATCAATGTGTATTTTCTCATCTTTTGCTCCACCAGTTTTATTTGGCCAATTTATTTATTAATCGGCCGAATAAATAACTACTATTTTATAGTTTAATTTAATTTAATTTGATCAATTTATTAATTGACCGAATAGATAATTATTTTTTGTAGGAGTTTAATTTGGCCAATTTATTTATTAATCGGCCGAATAAATAATTGTTATATTTTATAGTTTAATTTAATTTAATTTTGTCAATTTATTAATTGGCCGAATAAATAATTATTTTTATTAGGGAACCAATTTATTAGTTGACAGAATAAATGGTTCCAAAATAGTTTGGATAATTTATTGGTTGACCGAATTAAATTGGAAATAGTCTAATATTCTTTTTATTTAATTTGATAAAAAATAAGTAATTTCTAAATTCTCAATTAATTAGGTAGACGTGCCAATTCCCAACTGACGGGTACCTCAACTCGGAATCCCACGTGACACATTTTCATTCTTTATTCTTATTAATTTTAAAATTTTCATTCTATTCATTTCTTTTCATGTATTTTATAAAATCTAGAATCGTCATAAATTGTGCATTTATAAATCAAAATCGTGGTCAACGGGTCAATTTTAACCCGGAACCGTGGCGGTAGACGAGCCAATTCCCAACCGACACTCGAGAAATTTTTCATTTTATGCTTTTTTTTTCCATATATTTTCTAAAATCTATAATCGTCATCCATGAAATAATTTTTACGTTATTTGTAGTTGGGTTTCCAGCTTTGCATAATTTATAATTTTAATTAATGAATATTACTATACGATTAAGGACGATTAACGAATAGTACAGTCATTATTTTTATTAAATTTTTGGATCTATATAAATTCTAAATAAATTTTATAAATTACGCACTTATAAATCAAAGTCGTGGTCAACGGGGCAGTTCCGATGTAGAATTGTGGCGGTAGACTAATATATGAATTTTTTTCAGAAAGGAACACAAATGACTAATTTTTTAATCGGATTTTAAACAAGTACGAGTATATAAATTTCAAACAAGTTTAAATAATCATAAACACATCATCTCAAATTGTTTGATTAATCGTCTCCGTTGGAAAACGTAGAATATGTAGAAAAATTAGCAAAAAAATTACTAACGATTTATCAACGAGTCAATTCCGACCAATAATCGTGCGTATAGATGGACCAATTCTGTACTTGCGGGACAACTTTTTTTTTAATATATTATATAATTTTGAATTCATAAAATTAAGAATATTTATGGCCAACTTTTATCTTATATCATTAACTAAATAATTTTATGAATCACAATCATTCTACATAAAGTTTTGTGAAAAGGAAAAACTACCAAGTACATAGTGAAACAATTCTTGAAGTTTTATTCTCAGTTAAAAAAGTTATTCTCGAAGCTGGTAAAAAAGAAAACGAACATCATCATTTATTTTTCTATGAATATATTTGGAAGATGATTATTTATATAATACTATAATTTATAAATAAATTTTTATTTATTAAATATTGTGTGAATATTTTTAAAATATAGTTATTTATATAATTAAATATTAATTTCAGGTAAAAAGAAAACAAATGTCATCATTAATTTTTTTGTTCATATATTTGGAAGATGATTATTTATATAATTTAAAATCAGTATTGTAGTCAATAGGTCGGTTCCAGGTCGGAACCATCGGGATAGACGGGATGATTGTGAAGCGGTGGTTTAACTTTTTTTTTTCTTAATCTTGTGTTGAATTCATAATGTGGGGTATTTAGGGTCACTTTCATGTTATAGACAATCTTAACATCTGTAGAATTATTCGCTATCTATATATCTCTTCTCTCTCTCTCTCTCTCTCTCTCTCTCTCTCTCTCACTACTCGCTCCTTCCCTTGCCTCTTTTTCTTCATAAAAAGCTAAAAAATTCAGCTTAAGAGTCGTTTTCCTTTGAGAGAAATATATTTTTGCCCACATCGATTTTGTTGAAGAACAGAACTTTAACAATTATCGAAAGTAATGAGAATATATTAGTTATAGTTTTTAACAAACATAACTATATGGGTTTGAGACGTAAACATATGGTAAAATTAATTTCTAATTGAATTTGAGATGTGTTTAAGGGATATAAATTCTAAGCGAGTTTAGTAGATTGCATAATCGAATTATTTAATGCTAAAATAATTAACAAATAATATTTTTTTAAGCTATCATATATTAGTACTATTTAATAATTTTATTAATTTTTATAATTTCCCGTCGATTTTCGACGGGTTATATGCTAGTTAATTTATAATTGAGTGCGTGGTGGGACCGTGGGAAATATCCTAGTAACAGAAATCACAGAATGTTGCAATTTGAGGTGATCTAGTTCTCAACTTAAATATAAATTATGTCAAATACTTGATGGAGTATTTAATTGACTTTATCAAAGAAAAAAAATGTAAATTTAATAGGAAAAATTGCATATTAGATCATGAACAATGAGCCATGTTGCAATTTTCCCTACTTTCACAAATTGACAATTAAATATTCAATTGTTCAAATTAAACTCATCAAATATTTGAGCGATCCAAACTTTCAATTTTTTATTGTATGAGTCGTTGATTAGAAAATTATTATAAAGTTGAGCAGCGACAAACTCGACGAGAAAAATATTTGTGTCGAATACTACTTATTGATGACAATAAATCTTGCTTAATATTTTCCAACAACTATTTTTACATTAGACATTAATTTTATGCTTGTAATAAAAAGTATTGGATGATATCCATACATCTTTTGAAAAGCTCAGCTTTTATTTGTTCAAAATCAATTATTTGAACGATAAAAATTTAAAACTTTGAATTATCGGATAATATAGAGGAATTTTAACAGGAAAAAGAATAAAAATTTGAATATTTTAATTATTTATGAGAGGTAAAGTAGTAATGTTTGTTAAAACTTAAAATTGCAAAATGCAGCCTACTCCCATGTTACTGTTCGACACGAAAATTAAGAATAAGAGTAAAAATTAGAAATAGAGTATGTACCATTATTTTTGAAAGATTTTAAAGAGTTAAAAATTTCCTTAGAGCATCCACTACGGTGGGCGAGCGGAGGCGTCGAAGCCTGTGTCGAGCGCCGCTCAACGCACCCCCGCTCGACCCACCCTGTGTCGATGCCATAGTGGGTGGTTCGACCCAGCCTAGGTCGAAGGGTGTGTCGAAGGCTGGGTCGATTTATCGACTCAGCCTTCGACACGACGAGGCAGCAAGATGGGGACACGTGGCGTGTCCTCATTGGTCTGATGTAATTTTTTTTTATATTTTCTGATTGAAAAAAAATTAAAAATACACAATGGCTATACAACGACTACCCCTCATTTTTCACATATATACTCCTTCATCCATACCACACCACCACACCAATTCATCCAATTCGTTCATCATACAAATTCACTCTTTTTTTCGAAAAAAATAAATAATGAGTTGGCCGGGTGGGAGTTACAATGATGAAGAGGCGGAGGAGCGCCGTCGCCGACGTATGTAGTTGGCTCAGCGAGCCATGGAGCTTTACCAAATAGCAGTCGGAACTGATTCGTCGGACGACGAATCTGAAGACGTACATGCACCGTAATCGTGAGGAGGCCGAACAACGCCTCCGACTAGATTATTTTGTCGACTACTCTATATGGGGTGGTGTTGTCTTCCGCCGGCGGTTTCGAATGAACAAGGGCCTGTTCTGGAGAATTGCTCAAACTCTTGAGGCTCGGGAGCATTTTTTTTCAACAACACCTGGATGCCACTGGAAGATTGGGGTTTCACGTGTGGATGAAGTGCACCGTTGCTCTGAGGCAACTCGCCAATGGTGGAGCAGCCGATCAATACGACGAATATCTGCACTCTGAAGATACAACGGGCAATAACATCCTCAAGAATTTCTTGGGCCATCAGATCTGCTTTCGGCGACTACTATTTGAGGCGGTCAAACGAGGCTGACATCGCTAGGATCACTACATTGTACGAGAAGACGCAACCCTTGTCCTTGAAGTTGTCGCCTCCCAAGATTTGTGGATTTGACATGCTTTTTTCGGTGTCACCGGCTCTCTGAACGACATCAATGTGCTCAATCAGTCCCAACTCTTCAGTGACGTCCTCAATGGTAGAGCGCCGTCAACTGCTTTCACTGCAAACGGCCGCCTGCACCACATGGGATATTATCTCGCCGACGGCATCTATCCGAAGTGGGCCTCTTTCGTGAAGAAGCTTTATGCGCCAACAGATCCGAAGAGAGCCCGATTCGCTCGGATGCAAGAAGTTGCGCGTAAAGACGTTGAAAGGGCTTTCGGCGTCCTCCAAGCTCGTTGGGCAATCATAAAGGGCCCTGCTCGCATGTGGTTTCGAGAACATTTATGCGACGTCATGTATGCATGCATCATTTTGCATAACATGATTATTGAAGATGAAGGATCTAGAGCAACTGAATTCAATGTTGAATCGAACGCAAGGGGTGAAAGAAACGTGAGCAGGGCACCAGTCCATCAAGGTATGCCAATGTCACTCTAACAATATATTGAGAGACAAGCTCGGATTCAGGATACACGTGCCCACGACCGCCTTATGGAGGATATGATTGAAAAGATTTGGACACGTTTCGGTCCACTCCGCGAGTAGTTGATATGTTTTTTTTCTTAATTATTATATTTTTTTTAGTTATTGTATTTTTTAAAAATTCAATAAAATTGTCATTTATTAATTTTTGAATTTAATTAAGTAATTTTTAATAATAATTATTACAAATAAAAAAATAATAATAAAATAAAATATATTCAATCATTAAAATTACGCTTGTCAACATAGTGGAAAAATCAACCTATATCTTACTCAACATAACCAATCATTAAAATTATACTTCCCAATAGAGAAGAGCTTTTTTTTAGGACGGTAACTTTAACCATTTTTCAATTATAGGCCAAAATTTTGCGGGCTTTCAATTTTAAGACAATATTTAAAATATTAATCAATTTTAGGACAATATCTAAAATATTGATCAATTTTAGGACAAAATTGAGCCCGATCGGGCTAAGTCGCACTTCACTCTCACGTGAACTCAAATTTTTGGCCTGATTCCCACTTCGCTGCCAGTTAGGCGGTTCATTCATCAATTGTATATATTATTATTACAAACAAAAATCAATTATTCACCCTACAAAGTAAACTCGTCCAGAAAAAGAAAACAAAAACACACAACAACCACCCCAAAGCTGAAGAACCCTAGTCACAATCGATTGCAAATCAGAATTTTTACTGCCCGAACTAAATGTAATTGACATAATCGACTCTTGGGGCGGCTGCAGTGTGGTTTTGTTTTCTTTTTCTGGACGAGTTTACTTTGTAGGGTGAATAATTGAATTTTGTTTGTAATAATAATATATACAATTGATGAATGGACCGCCTAGTTGGCAACCAAGTAGGAATCAGGCCAAAGATTTGAGTTCACGTGAGAGTGAAGTGCAACTCAGCCCGATCGGGCTCAATTTTGTCATAAAATTGATCAATATTTTAGATATTGTCCTAAAATTGAAAGCCCGCAAAATTTTGGCCTATAATTGAAAAACACTAAAAATTACCGTCCTAAAAAAACGTTCTTCTCATTCCCAATATTTCAACCTAAGTCTTGCTAAACCACCGCAGTGGATGCTCTTAGTTTAGAATATGAGTGATGGTCGGATGTAGTATAATTTATAATTCTCCATTTATGAGATATATGATCCAATAGGTGAGGTCGTTACCACAGTAGTTGCAATTGCAAGTATATTCATTCATTCCAACAGAATTCCATCCGCTCTCTCGGATTTGGAAATGGATGACGAAAAGGAAACTAACACTACAACCACCGAGTCCGCCGCCGCCGACTGGGCCGAGTTGACTCACGAATGTCTCATCAACATCCTCTCCCGCCTCTCCTCCGAGCACCGATGGCGGGGAGCTATGCGCGTCTGCAAGGCCTGGCATCAAGCCTGCAAGGATCCCTGCCTCAATTCGGTGCTTGATATCGAATCTCATTTCGGCTCTGCCGTTGAGTTGCCTCGCTTCTGGACTCCCGAATTCGAGCGGAGGGTCGATAATATGCTCCGATCCGTCGTCGTATGGAGCGCAGGCGGCCTCACTCAGATCCGCGTTAGGCATTGCTCTGATCGCTCGCTCGCCTTGGTTGCCAAAAGGTATTCCTTTTCCCTTTTTTCGGTTGAATTTAATAACTTGGTGTATGATTGCGTGCGGATGATTGAATTGAATATTCCTGTTCTTCGTTTTTATCTGGATATTCTGATTATTTTACTTGTTTCGATTTTCTTCATTGAGATTGAATTTTTTATCTTTTGAGCTCGTGCTTGAATTTTTCTTTTTCCGGGAAATGATTAATTTTAGCGTTTTCATATTTTCAAGGTTTCTACTTGGTTATTTGAACTCGACTTGCAGATAATTAAATTTATTCCTGATTACTAATACCCAGTTTTGCTTGAGAGATTGAACAGTATAGTTATTGCTTGACTGTGATGTAGTTCAGGAATTTTCTAAATCGGAAGCTTTTTTCTGTTGGTAGTTGAATATTTTATCATAGTTGATTGAGCTAACTTGAAAAATTGGAAATGGCCTCTTCAATTTAGAGGTGTCATATTGTTTTGGTGATTCATGAAAGTTCCAACTTTTAACTGCTTGAGAGAGTGTTCAACCTGTGGGTGGTATCTGGGTAAGCTTACCTTACTTATTCATAATCAAATTTGATGTAGGTAATTGTCATTCCTTCTCAAAATTTGTAGATATGAGGTGTGGTATGGATAAAAATCATGGATGGTATTCTGAAGATTGAAACTGGCACTGCATTATGCTATGCAACCTATGTTATTGATTGCTGCATACTTATTCCAAATATCCAAGTTCTTTACTGTAACCTAATGTCACTTTCCTCAAGTTTGTCTAATATCTTTTAATTTGTAAAATAGCAGTTTTGCTTCAGCTTTCTTGTAAATGGCTCAAAAGGTAAATAAATAACCTCAAGCATTTCCTGTACAATCGAAGCTGCAAGCTTATTAAGTTTTATAGAACTCTTTATACCACAATCGTAGCTTCTATCTTAACAGATTGGGCACTACTCATTTCGTTCTGCCAGCATTGTTTTTTTATTTCAAACCATATATTTAGTGCATTTCTATTCTGGTTATCAATTATCACCCGTAGTTTTCACGATCATATTTAGCATAAGAGAGATGCGAATCAGTTCCTGGCTAAGCTTGCTATAGTTTTGCTAGTTATGTTGATGGCATGCTGTTGACAAATATAGTTTACCTTGCTTTAACTTTTTTAACTCTGTATCATGGTAATAACGCCTTCTTTAATCTTTTATGAAGTATGATATCTGAGAATATTAATTGTTGTATGCTTGCATAAGGTCTGCCTTGTTTTCAGATTATTTGTTTGTTGGTCTATTGTTTTTGATGATTGCATATTTTACTCGGTTGCTTCACTGACACACTGGTTAGGTCCATAAGCATATGCCAGGAACTGTTTTTTCGTGCAATTATGGCCGTTCCTTTTCAGGTGCCCGAATCTTCAAGTTCTTTCTATCAAGAGCTCTCCTCATGTTACTGATGCAATTATGTCTGAAATAGCATCCGGTTGCCCCAAGATCAAGGAGCTTGATATCAGCTACTGCTATGAAATATCAGACAAATCTTTGGCAGCCATAGGCTCTCATTGTCCAAATATGTGTATGCTTAAGCGAAACTTAATGAATTGGTTGGATCCTTCCCAGCATGTTGGAATTGTTCCCTCAGAATATCTCAACGCCTGTCCTCAGGATGGGGATTCAGAAGCTGCCGCCATCTCAAAATTTATGCCTCGTCTTCTCCATCTTGAAATTCGATTCCTAAAGCTGACAGCCAAAGGGCTCTCTCTAATCTCTCAAGGGTGTGAGGACCTGGAGTATGTTGACTTATCTGGTTGTGCAAATGTGACCAGTCGAGATATCGCTAATGCATCTTCCAATCTGAAGAAGTTGAAAACTATCAAGAAGCCCAACTTTTATATCCCAAGGTCAGTTTTCCATACGGAGAGATACGGGCATTGGAGGTTGTACGAGGAGCGGTTTCAAACAGATGTATTCAGAATTTGATCAGATTAGAAAGATGGAGATATTACTTGTGAAGTTGTCTAGTCTGGTGATGTGTCTCCATCATCAAGGTACAACGTCACACTGATATTCTATACGTTATATTTCTCTATTTGATGTGTATATTTGGTATGTCATTCTGTGTTGTTTGTATCAGAAACTTGTAACAAAGTAACTCATGATGTTATTTATTTTATGTTTATTATTATTTTTTTCTTTTTCTTCTGAATTTTGCTTCAGAGCTTGATATCATCTTGGTCATGTTGAATAGGTCTGATTCTTAACTTTAGATCTTCTGAAATAGATGGATGTATTCTTACATCGGGTGATAAATAGTTTGACAATACATATGATTGAGTATTTGAAGGATTAAAGGAAAAATTTATTCAGTTCACCAAAGCGTGATGGATTAGCATCTAGAAGTAGAAACATCAACAAAAGCCTCAAATTTGATTTAGATCGCAAAGGAGGTCCAGATTCTAGAAGTAGATAGCCTGCATGCAGAAAGCAGATATTCCAACAGAGAGAAACTCAAATAAGTAGGAAGAAGGAAGTGAAAACCATAGAATCCCAGAAACTGAATAGCTTATCATTAGCTCCATTCTTAGTCTGTGCTGACTTCCCATTTAGATCTGAGCTTCCAGAAGCCCCTCTGCGATCATGAACAACGCCTTCCATCGCGTCTCTTGCATTCGTCTGCAGCTGATGATCGTGTTGTTTCAGATCCGTATCTGTTGAAAGCTGTGAAATGAAATAGTGCACTTATAACTCATAAGCATAGAAGACGCAAAGGAAATGGTTCCCGTACCTGTTTTTGTGGAATGGCACGCAACGAAAGCAATCAAAATTAACAAGAGCAACGAAAGTGATTGCATCCTCATGGTGGAGTGGAATAGAGAGTCTTTGTTGTGCTTGCAGGGAAGGGATAGAGGGGTGATGGTATTTTAATATTGAATAATTGTTGCTATATATAAATTTTGTGAGAATTAAGAAGTGAAAAAAGGATGAAGAATAAAGGAAGATGATTCACGTGGGAATGGACAGGACGAGTATATATGCATATGCATTCAATCGTAACATTTACATGGATGCTTTCTTGCGTTTGATTCCTTATTATCTTTTGTGCTCTCTGCCTCGTTGTTAATGGGTTTGGACAGTTTGAACAGTCAAGTTTTTAAGCTCTTCAAAAAAACAAAAAATCTTATACAAAGAGGGCGAAAAACTTATGCTCAAAAAAAAAAAGGTTGAAGAACTCTAGAATACAAGACCAAACAAATCAAACTCAATCTTTCAAATATTCAACTAGACATTTGCATTACAGCCGTACCACACCAAGGTCTAGATAATCAATTGGATTTCGTGAAAATCAACGACCTCGAAGCAGACAAGAAAAGTTGGAGAATATAATCTTAAGACCAATATTCCGAACAAATATAGACATATCTTGACTATCAAGCATTTTTGTTTATACAATGAAGCTATTTAGTGTTAATAGTTGGTTTGATTAGGTTAGTCGACATGAATATATTCGTTTTCACAATAACTTGTATGCGACCCGTCGCATGCTATGCTGCGGGTGCGTGGCGCGTGTAATACACACGCCAGCCGCCCACGCGCGGCGGGTGTATTACATGCGCCTGTATATATATATATATTTTCGATTTTTTTTTCCTTTTTCCTGTTTCTGCCTTTACCCTTTTTCTATTTTTTTTTTCAGTTTTTATTTTAATTTTTTTTTTGAAAAAAATCTTCTTTTTTTTCCACCTTTTTTTTGTTTGCCGCTTCGTTTTTTTGTTTGCCGCTTCTTCTTTGGTCAAGATTCGAGAAAGGGGAGCCGAAAGCCTCAGAGCAAGCCGAAAAAGTCCAAAATATTGCCCGCAGATTATCCTTATATTTGTAATCGGAGCGAAGGCGGAGCCGTAAAATCAGAGCCGAAGACGGAGCCGTAAAATCGGAGCCGAAGACGAAGCCAAAAAAAAGAAAAATTGAAATAAAAAAAAAAAAAACAAAAAGTTAACCGGGTCAACGGGTCAAATCCGAATTGACCGGATCGACCTGACCCGAACCCGATCGCATGCACAGCAGCGGGTCGCATGGGAGACATCCTCATTCGTTTTTGTTTCAGACAATAAAAAAGGAGGGAGAATAAAATTGGAGGAAGGAAAACTATGTATTTAGACCTCAAGACTGAAAGAAATAATATCTGCTCGTAATAGTGCGTGCTGATGGTTGCAACTACTAGTTCCAACTACATAAAAGATATCTATCATCTTGTATGCTCAGGGCATTGCATGTGATTTTAGATATATAGTAGACCTCTGTAAATTAATAGTTTTGGAATCATGAAATTTCATTATTTTAGAGAGATATTAATTAATTAATTAATTAATATTTTATTAATGAAAAGAGACTTCACAATATATAAAAGAAATGTCAATCACATATTGGATTATCCAGGTAAAAATGAAGCTTATTTAGAGATTCAAAGCTTAGTGAAAATTGTCGACACAATAACTGAAAATTCAATTGAAGATAAAACGAAAGAAATCAATAATAGCGTAAAAACACTTCATAATTTTTTATTGTTGTTCGAGAATGCTACACCGGAACTTTTGAATATTGTGAGAAAAGTCAGAGATGAAATTCATTTTGATATAACTTTTAATCTATAGAAGTAAACAATAGCTAATTCAAATTTCCTAAGTTATCCTAACTATCTTTGCCATATTTAAGAAATTATTAATTTATGATTTTGGTAGGGGATCATATATTTATATAAGGGACTTCAAAAAAATTATTATCTTACTAATTTATCGAAATTATTAATTTACACTTAAAGCCCAATTCAAGAACCGAAAAAATTATCTTAGAGAGTTTATTAATTAATCGAGTATTAAGAAGGTTCTACAGTAATTTAAGATGTGTTTGCTATAGTCTTAAATTTATCATGAAAAAACAAGGGAAAAAATATTCTCTTCAATTAAATCCCTCATTCCTAATCACGCATTTTCTAATTCAACTCTTTCTTATTCATTCTTTTCACTTGAGGGAAAATGTTATCATATGAGATATTTGATTTGACAATATTTTTCTTCCTTGAAATGAAAAAATGGAATAAAAATGAGAAATTCTAATCTAAAAAGAAGCTGGATAACAAATGAAAGATTTAAAAGATTTTCTTTTTCTTTCTTCTTTTTTATAATAGATTTACAACTACGATAAACAAATTCTTTTATAGTATTCGATGTCGACAATAATTGAACCAGAAATGTAACACAGAGTTGAACATAGAACCCAAAATGGAATAGCACACTAGTACAACATGCAAGGCCAAAATTGACACGTCAACCAAACAATTAATTAATAACCACATACTACACGACGATTGCACCTCATAGGAACCACTCAAAATTACAGGCAAAATATTCAACAAATTCATCTAACAAAATATTCAAGAAAATTCACAATTTACCATTACATCATACCTCGCACCATAGTTGCCCCAAAAAAAAAAAACAAAAAGAGAGGAGAGAGAGAGAGAGCTCGTGCCAAACAAAGCCTAGAAAGAGAAGAAGGCAAAGAAAATGGAGAATACGAGAAGAGAATAAACTTGAATTAGAGAGGTGTTGTCGCGAAACGCCGAAGATTTGGAACTCGAACTTCCACGGCCGCCACGTGGGATGACGGCGCCGCGAACCCTCCTCTTATTTAGGACAACGATCTTCCTAGACCTCAGCGGTTTGCTGTCGAAAATTTCTGCTTCCTGTTGCAAAGATGGAACATGATCAATTCCAACGGAAGAAGATTTCGAGATGCTTTTAGTTTTATGAGCAGTCGTCGTTGGAAAAGGGAAATGAGACGACAGCAGGATTAGTGCTACTAGAGAGATTGCAAATTTCATCCTCATTATACTGATTGCTGATGATGTAAATAAGATAAAAAAGATTCAAGCTTTTTGGAAGATGTTGTGTATTATATGCAGGTGGTGGGGTGGGTGGGGGTTGTTAAGAGTGCAAGAAATGCTGAAAATGATATCATGAGAATTGGACCTAAACTATAATGACACCAATATTGCTAAAGTTAAAGTTAACTTGTCAATAATGGTGATATGAAAATAGTTAAAAATGATATCACGAGAGATGGATATGATAATACTATAATATATTAGGGGGATAGTTATCCTAATTAAGTAGCCAAAATTGTCCGAGGAAATGGAATGCAGTTTCTAAGGCATCTTGGCGTGCGGCAAAGTGATCCACCTGGTTATTACGGCGAGAAACCGTGTTGAGTCAGAAAATTAAACTAGGTTTAAGCAAATATTGAGTCGGTGATTACTATGGCCCATTATTAGACATTATAAAAGAAGAACATATTCATAAATTATTCGATGCACCCAATTTTGGGATTTACCATTTTGCAAGTTAATGACATGTTATAATTATGAAAGTAATGAAACCAATTACTATAGCAGCCAGATTCTAGTAGTAATCTAATGCAATATGTATGATCTAGCAAAATGAATGAGCAAATTCCCACACATCAATGGTACTAACATAACATTGAGTATCCACATACTGAAAATGCAATTTTTAATGCTGACTTACGTAGCAATAAATGCAAGAGTCAGCCAAACAATTTATCAAGGGTGTCTGGTTTCAGCATCTGAGGAAAGGGATCTCGACCAAAAAGTCTAGTCAGCTCTCCAACCACACGATCCATGTATAGTATGTATAGTGCATTCCTACTCTCCAAGAGCTCCAAAGCTTTTCGAGCTTGGAAAACAGATATCACCCAATCTTCAAGAAGCTCTGTACAATCATCATAACAAAATTTTTGCCTTCGTTACATATGTAGCTAGTATATATGTCGATAAAACAACGAATAGCAGCATGCTCCAAATGACGTATTAACTTAATGCCACATTCAGATTTTCATCGACCTACTCAAAATCGATTGCATTAACTAAGATTTTTACATTTGAGAAATCTTAACAGGTACTGAAATAAAAATGAAAGTACATACTTGCATCAAAGTCTTGCCTAGTTGCCCAAGAAAGTAAGTAGTCTGAAATCAGAAACTCGATTAGCTGAATCCTGTCAGCAACATTAATATTTCAACACATTGTAAAAATTATCCAAGAATGAATGTTCTAACGAAAAAGTGTTGTGGTAGAAATGAGAATGTGGAGCAGAGCAAGAAAGCAGTCAATTAGTTTTATCTTCTTGGATACTAACTATTATGGCCTGCACGAAATATTCTTGGATACTCAAGGACATTAAAATTGCTAAGCCGATAAATAATGTAAGACATAATTTAGACTCACACTATGTATATGAAACTATGCATTTTCGGAAAGGCATTATCAAATGGATCCATGAATAGTAAACTTTCCGCAGCTACAGAAATCCTCTGAGAAACTGCAAGAACAACACGCTGACCGATATAGGGGTCGCTTCCAAGCTTGCGCATCAAATGCTGAACATAAAACTGGAAATTATTGCGAACCAATTCTGGAAAGGGAAGGTAAAAAATTCAAGAAGATGGTAAGAATTTATTCGATAAATTGAAATGATGCTAATGATATTTTTAGGATAAACTGAACTACAAGCAGGCTCTAGAGGCACAGCATATATGCTTGCATTGCCAAAACTAGATGAAAGGTCTCGTCTGTAACATAAAAAGATATCAAATAAATATCTGAAATGATCTCCATTAAGCAAACAAAACTCTTCTCGGATTTTAGCTTCAGAATTTGGCCTTAAAATCCTCATGAGGAACAGGTCATATGGGGATGGATAGGTTTAGTAATTGTAACTGTAATTGTAATTGTAACATTCTTATATTGAATTAGCTCTCTCCTACAGGCATGAAATATGTTTGAAGAACTTTTCAGCTCCCTGGCCCCTAGTATTTTGTATCTAATTATGAATTAAACTATTCAGGCTAAGAGGAAACTATTTATCATAGCCCTCAGCAATATAGGGTATAGCAAAATAAAGTTTAACGCACCTAAAACTGATCTAATAAGATAGCAGATCAATGGATTTCAGGATCAAAAGAACTAGAGGCACTATGCATAAAGACCCAAAAATAGGTACAGTTCAAATTTACCATGATCAAGGAACTCACAATATGTAAACGGTATATCCAAAGGCTTACCATCTCTTTGTGATCCATTACACATTATTTGCATCAACCGCATGATCAAGCAACTGACAATGCTTTCAGTGGTTTCATCTATTTTTCCACCCAGTGACAGATCCTTTAACGCAGCTTCAAGAAATCATATAGTAAGTAAGGGTATACTTATATTATAGAAAATCAAAATTTCAACCAGAATCTAGAGAGGGCAACCACAATCATATCACATATCTTCACTCAGAAAGGATCCATACCATGAGACTAGAACTTATTTATTGCTTAACAATTACTTAAGGATTTTTTTGAGTTGATATTACTAAAGACGTTAAAAGAATATGACAAGCATTATCATTCAAATGACTCAGAATGAACAGAAGCTTTTTTCAATGCAAAATTGAATGCTCCATTTTCCTTCGCAGTGTTTATCAAGCATCAGTTCACATGCCAAATATGATCCTCAATGATGTTTCCGACGCATTGAGACTAGAACTAATATTCGATGAGTTTTCAACCGTGATCAATCGAATTAAAGGCATTAAAAGGACATAGAGCAATTTATAATCCAAGATTTGAGCAGCGGAATTGAGAGATTCATCTTGATTTGGCATACCAAGAATAAAGTCAGCTGCCTGGTGCGACCGGTTTTTGAAATCAGCTTCTTCTGCCTGCAAAACATACGAGCTCAAGAACTTAAGTTAATAAATACTGATCAAGGCCAAATCATTAGATTTCTGGAAGCAGTCAAGATTGTGCCACGCACTCCGGTGGAAGAGGAAGTCTCACAAAGCTCCACGAGAAAATCAACTGAAGCTTTCAACTGCTCCAATTCATTTTCAACAGCACTATCTGTGACAATAAAAGTTAGTAATACTTTAACAACAACAGCTACTGTTCAGGCATTAACAATAAAGAGGCAGTAAGAAGCGTAAAACATCCGAATTAGAAAATAATCATGACAGAAATGGCCTCTCATTGGTTTAATCTCCTCCAATATTAATCAAACGCACATACTTGTCTGATATGAGATAGTTTGCTTTCTAAAGGGACACACTTTCTAGCTTGATTTTTCTCAAAGCAAAATTTTGAACGCAACCTGGCAATAAACAGCATACACAAAATCACCAATAACTATGTGATCTTCACATCCTTTACAAAATCTTGTTAATTATTATACATTTTTATAACTTCATGTACATATGTTCCTCTTGTTAAAGTTCATTCAACAAGTCAAGCAGGAAGACTTTCATGCAACCGTCATCGGAAAAGTTGGCAATGGAAAAGTCATTTTATCTTACATATAAAAGTACAAAATCTCATTCTTTCAAGACTTTTTCAGTCGCAATCATGTTTTCTCCAGCATACTACAGGGCATATAACAAGTAATGCAAATTAACCTGAAATATAAGATTGCATTAACGAGCCATTAGGTCTTCTCTTCTTTCTCGCGGCTAATCTCACTGTAATGAATCCAATGTCACTGAAGGTTAAGATAAAAGGAAACTGACTACGAAAGAAGCAACCACATAAAAACACAGTCTATGTGCAAGTGATTATCTTGATTTATATAGTCAAACTAAACGTAAATATTTAAGTGTGATAGAGTACCTTGTCGGAGAAATCTACGGCGAAGCATACCATTAATTCTGTCATGATAGGATCCTTGCTTAGGACTTAGCTTCCCCAAGTTATCATAGAAATTGCATTTGCACGAAATATTTCGCGGAAATAGAAGATCATGTTGCATCTCTCCTGAAGTGAAAAATCAGCCAAGAACATAAGTAAAATCACCAACTACAGTCAACTCTAAGCACATAAATCCTGTTTTATGACTTCTAACACTGCAAAATAGAGAGATTCACATAAATACGTACGTAAAAACCAACTACTAAGTGTCGCAGCAGAGTACTAATGTCTAATTTTACATTTCTAAAACTAATACTGCAGAAATAACGAAAATCAACAGATACGAGAACTCGCCTTCAGCAATTTTCAGATCTTCTTTCAGTTTAAGAATTTCTTCTTTCCTTTGTCTGGCCTAAAATTCTCAAACTCAAAAATTAACTACAAACAAATTCAGCTGACGCACGCGAGATCGCAACTCAGTACGATACAGAAGGTAGAGATATGTGAGAGTGCGAAACCTTTCTTTTCCATTTGATAGCATCTGGCTCATAATTGTCACCGGAATTCGATCGAGAATCGCGAGCAGAGGTCGTAGTGGTGGACGGAGGAGGAAGCTTCTGGCGTCGCCTGGACTGAGCGACGGCCATTGCTATGGCGAATTTGAGAGATGGATCCAAATTGCTGTCTGCTTGCATTGCCGGATTTTCCATCTGTTAGACTGAATTTGATTGAACGCAGGATTTGCCGCTGAGATTTGAATATGATTCTTTATTGATTTATATATAGAGAGGGGAAGAAATTATTAAAAAGGCTACAACATTTGGGCCAATGGGCCTGGATACATCAATAAACAGTATACAACTTTTTCTTTTTCTAGTGCTTTGATTTAATAGAAAATTTTCAATTGAAAAATATTAAATAAGAAAAGATGAGAAAATATTAATATTTTTTTTTTTTTTTAGAAAAAATTTTAATCTGTTCAGAAAAAAAATTTCATTACAATAAATATGTGAAAAGGATAAAAAAGAGATAAAATTTTTCTTTTTTCACTCTTTTTCATCAAAGTACCCTATAAAAAAATCAAAACAGAAAAATAAAAAAAAATAATAAACTAGAAGTAGTATTGTAGTTGTAGAAATGCACCGATTACTTTCATTAAATTTAATTGATTTTCTTTTCAGGAGATGAATTTTTTGTATGAACGCTACATATTTTTTTCATCTATTAAATAGTAATGCACAAAATACAAAATAGACTGAAGACATGATTCAATGTGCGTCGACGAATAAACTTAATCAAATTCAAATAAACTTTACATATATATTTAAAATTTAAATATTACTAGTTATTTTACATGAAATGAATAATAATATTATGCAAGAAAAACGTATTACAGAATCTGTGTTTTACAACTTAAGATAAAAGTATAACAGAACCAAATTACAAAGGCTCAAGATAAAACGACAGTAAACTAAACAAAATTTACAGCCACATATTCCCTTATTATTTTTTAAATAGTAACAATGACTCACAAATTCAAACATAATTTAATAGGCCAAGAGAATCAATAAAACTAAAAACTAATCAAATACAAAAAACAACTAGAAGGCATCATCCATTCAGCCGCTCAAGAAACAAAAACCTTGCTTTTCTATTTTTTATGTTTTTCTGTTTTCTACTTTCATCAATATCTTCTCTTAATGAACACAACCTCATGTAGAATACACAACCCACAATCACCACCTGCTCCTCGCAGCTCCACCATCTTAAAGTTTTACCAGTCACAGCTCAGCCTCGAAGGCACGCTTACAAGCCAACATCGAAGGTCAGAGAGAGAGAGAGAGAGAGAGAGAGAGAGAACACATTTTATCTATGAGGTTAACAGACAACTCTTACAACAAGGAGTGAGCTCTAAAATAGGCTCTCGCACGCTGTAATATCTGATGCCTGAGAATCAAGCAACTCCTTTCCGGCAGGGCTAGAGCTCACAATCTTAATAGCAGCAGTAAATATGGCCTTTTGGTAATAGTCATCACCCACCTTTTTCAAAATGTCTCTTACTACTTTGAAGTCGAAGCATCTGGCCAGAGCTAATACACCGATGATCTCGCCAAAATTGGCAGGTGCTTTTGGCAAATCAATGGCAAGATCATCCAGTGACGCAGCATATAAGAGGCATCCAGTAATGATATCGTTTGAATCAAGAACCTTCTTCGCACACAAGTATTGCAAAAGTTTCCCAATAGGTTCGACGCAAGGCGGGCTTTTCTCCAACCCAAGTGAGATGGCCTCTTTAACAAGCTCAGGATGATAGGCAGGGGACTTCAATTCTTCAACACACTGCAATGCCTCGTCTAAAAGTCTGACACTGAAGTATTCTTCCAGAAGCGACACTGTCTTCCTCTTGAGCACATCAGGATTCGATTTTGGAGCTGGAGCTGATGGTTTTTCTGTAACTGGAGTAACAGAGGCAACTACAGGCTGTCTGGATGGAGTAGAAACTTGAGGCTTAGGTTCGGCTGGAGATGCAACGCTCCCCTGCAAGAGGGCACTAGTCTTGCCACTCATGAAACCCCCACTACCTTGAGGTAGAAGTCTCTGGATCACGGAAGGCGACTTCGCTATAAGCGGAGACTGACCACGCCCAGTATGTACATTTGAAGCATCACCTCTTGGCATGTTTCGAGATCTAGGAACTACTTCCCAATTGTCATTATCCATTCCAGGCATCCCAGGCATCTTCCTTCCTGGCATCCCAGGCATCATACCACCTGTGCCAGGCCGATTCACCGGGAAACCACCAGGACTAATACTTCCTTGAGCCCCAGAACCAACTGATCGACTATTCCTCATGCCAGCAGTAGCACCTGGACGTAACCCCATATTCTTCTCTGCTTCCGAATGGATCTCAGTGATGGTTTTAGCTTTCACCTGGCAAATCATAACAGAAAATTACATAATTCACTTAAGAAATAAGTATATATCAAAAGACGGCCATAAGCTACAAATTTACCTCTTCCCTTCTTGGAACCCAATTATTGGCTCGCAGATCAAGAACGTCGCGGACCATGAATCTGAGTCTTACAGCCAGTTGAGGGTTTGTCGACAAATCTTTTAAGCGATTAAAGTACATATCATTAATACGCTTTGACTTTTGGTTCTCATCAAGCTGTTTGCCAATAGTGTTGAAGAACTGACATATGGCCTCAACATTCTCCTCCTCTGGAATGCTGTTGGTATCTTGCCCCAATAGCTCCTGGTAAGAATCAAAAACATCCCGTAAATGATAAAAGGACACATGAGTACCAACATAAGAAAACATAATGTCGCGGAAGATAACAAAACCGATTAGATAGATCTGCAGCTAGTCAAATAATAAACGAGTATTAACCTGAACAATGTGATGAACAATCTTCTCTGGAACCATCTTCTGCTTCAAAAGTTCTCCAATGAGGCGGATGTTTCCAAGTGTCCGGATCTTAATAAGTCGTTCCTTGTCTCTTCTGTCTGCTTCTTGCTCTGGAGCAGTCATCTGCCTAACTTCTTCCCTCAATTTATCAGCACCTTCAAAAGCCTCCTGGCAGTTATTCAAGAGAACACGCTTGAACGTGATCTCTTTCCCCCCAGGCTCATCAGATGGGAAAGGAGGAAGCTTTGCATTCAAATCTGAGCATAGCAATGCATACATGTGGCAAAATGTTGGCTCCAGTACAGCCTTGTCAAATATCAAAGAAATAACATCCTACAAAGCATAGAAAGACCACATCAGATCTAGGCAAAGGGACATAACATAAACTAGCAAAAAGACCAATTAACGGAAGAAGTAATAACAAAAAAGTGGGAGGAAACACAAATACTATCTAAGCATGTGAATACCTTCAAAATATCAGCCGTTGTGATTCCAGAGTCAATCAATTGGCCCTTTAAAATATCAAATTTCTCAGGTGTCAGCTTATTGAGTATGCTGCAAGAAACATATATAGCTCAGCACAAAATCAATACAAACAAGAGCAATGCCAACTAAATAATATTTTTGGGCCAGAAATAATCAACCCAGTAGATATACTCAAAAATTCTACAAGCACAGAGGTTGTATGGGCAAGAGGTGAGGCACATGAAAACAAACGTACATAAGAAATCAGCAACACTTACCCCTTGATAGTTTTCAAAACACGATCTTTGTCAGAAAGACTTCCCCTCCGAGCAGACCATGGCACATCAGCCTTAATTAGAGCAGGTGCAACCTATTACGATACAGTGAATAGTAAGTAGTACTCTAGGGATGCAACCTAATTCAAATATAGAAAATATAAACACAAGGACAGAAACAATAGACAGAAATAAATTACCCCTTGGTTGGAATTACTTTGTGATCTTGAAAACTGTGAGTTTGGATGCTCTTGCTTACTGTATTGATTTACATCCTGCTGCCTAGAATCAAATCGCCCACCAGATTCTCTGTCTCTTATTGCCTCCCAGGACCTCTCCTCTGCTGCTGGGGGGAATTGAGCAGACCGATTGCGCCAGTCGCGGTTGTCCGGTTCAGAATAACGACTCTGAGTCGGAGTTGGAGGCTACAGAGAGAGAGTGAGAGAAGGAACAGAATACTCTAAATGTCAACAAAACAAATCCATTAAGAGTAGTAATCATCTAAAAGACGTCATAAACAAATTATAAAACTAAGACATACAAACAGATTATATCAATAGAAAAAGGTGTGCAGATGAAGAATTGAACCAACAAAGAAAGTTAGGCTTGTTAATCATTTTGGTAAAACAATCACAAAACACATTATAAAGATAAGAAGAAACTAGAACGTACATTGGTTTCTACTCGACCCCAGGTAGGATCTGCACCAAAAAATTCAGCTTCAACTTCTTGTCTAACGTTTAGAATGTCATCGGGGATGCTGACCACCTAAAAAGATAACCAAATGCAAAAGAAAGCAATTAAGATATACCCAAAAAAATAGAAAACAACAACAATATTCAGAAAGACATTCAACTGTAATCAGTTATAAATTGAAAATAGAACCATCAGCTAAAAGCCAGTGGAGCTAAAGTACAGTGTGACTCTCCATTCGTTGGTAGAAACAACCTAATGAACTATTAAGGCTTGTTTAAAGGTAACAAGTAAACTGAAATTAAATAAATTCTGGAAACACTATGATGCTATTGGAGAGATTAAAGTTGCTTGAGCAACATTTACGATGCCAAGACCCAGTGATGTTAAAAACAATCCATTGAGAAAAGGACAATGTTTCAAATAGACCATTGAATGACCTCTATACACGCATGCAACAGATAAGCATTACCTCCCTTAACTGCAGAAGCTGGTCTCTGGTATACCGTATCCGTTCATGGCCCTCAAATCGAGACTCCCCAGTCTGTTATGTAAAATACAGTAGTGAGCAAGCATATCGGAAAAAAATATAAAATGAGTAATAGGAGTAGGTTACATGTTATGAGCATCATATTGTCCATATAGGCATATACTATGAATTTAACAAGATAATAGTTTACAAACATTAGGACAGAAGGTTAAGTTCAATTACAAGGTTCCAAGGGATGAACAAAGAGAGAGAACATGTATTTTGCAGTTATAAAAGAAGGCCTGGCATATTAAAGGATGCCGAAAAGCTCTAATAGGTGACCAAATAAGAATTTCAAGAATCAGAAACTGAAACACTAGAATACAGGTGACTAAATATGGGTGTATGGTAAACTGTCCAGATTAAGTGCAACACAAACACCATCAACTGAGTAAAAATTAAAGACAGCAGTAATTATTCTAAATCACCAGATGTATATAGATATAATATAGCTCATAAAGTAAAACAAGATACATGTTGACTCTAAGCATATTATGTCAAGCGCAGCATTACATGAAGCCAAACATAATATCCACAGGTTTCTTTATGGGCATGCACTTCTTTTTGCAGACCCACCTAAAGCCTGTGTATTGCTTTATGTCCATATTTTACAGCAAATACACTCCTTAAGTGCACTGCCAAGAATTAGGACGATAATTTCAAGCTTAGTCCCAAATAAATTATCCGCAGATGTCTTTATGGACATGCAGTACTTCTTGCACACCCACCTAAAGCCTGTGTACTGCTTTACGTCCATAATTACAGCAAATACACTGCTTAAGTGCACTGCAAAGAATTAGGACGAGAATATAAAGCTAAATTCAAAATAAATATCTGCAGGTGTCTTTATGAACATGCAATTCTTGTTGCACGCCCACCTAAAGCCTACATATTGCTTTACGTCCATATTTACAGCAAATACACTCCTTAAGTGCACTGCCAAGAATTAGGACAAGAATATTAAGCTAAACACCAAGTATCATATCGCAGGTTTCTTTATGGACATGCAGTTCTTCTTGCACACCCACCTAAAGCCTACATATCGCTTTACGTCCATATTTACAGCAAATACACTCCTTACGTGCACTGCCAAGAATTAGGACAACAATTTCAACAGACTTACAATCATGTAAACAGGACTTATAGTGCAGAACTAATCGTGAAGGCGTTAACTCAACTTAATTATAAAAGTATAATTATCTCTTTTATCAAATCAATGGGAGTTCAAAAAGGTGCAACTTTCAACAATAATGTGATCAAACACCGAAATATTTAAGAGTTCCAATGTAGCATTGCAACCTCACTCATGACTCTTTAAGTAGATATTTTTGACAAGCGTCAGCTGCATGCACTCTATCCTCATATTCAAAAACATCACTAGACAATCTTGAAGACCAACGATAAGAGGGATATATAACATAAATTCTTGACAGACTGGCACAATAAACCACTGTAGAGAGTTCACGAAATACAGCAGTTCAGCAACAGATTGATCAAAAATTGGCAGTGCAAGCTGAGGAACTTAGACGATACAGAAATATACCAGAATCATCTGAATAATTAATATCCACTAAATCCTAAGAAGCATAACGGAAAAACATTTTTTTTGAAAAATACATTAACTACAAAAAAAGAAGACCTAGATCTGATAACGACTTGCCAAAAAAATTCGACCTTGAGAGAAGTGAGCGAAGATGCAGCGATACCACCATGCGGACGCAGCAGGGGAAGATCAGAACTCGCCGCCGCCGCCGAGGAATCAAAGCGCGGGCCGAATACTCTGCTTCCGCCGCGAGTGCCGCCACCTGGTCTCAAGCTCAATACCGTCTGATCAGCCTGCATAACTCGCAAATCGAAAACTCTGTGCGGTCCGATCACCACAAGAATTTCTTACAGGTATAAAAGTATAATGATCTATATAAATTACAAATATACATAGATTGGTACTAGTTTATGTTTCGTATATATAGACAGACGTAGAAATAGATAGGGAAAGATAGAAGTTAGAGAGATAAAGAAACTTGTTTCCTCTCCCTACTGTGAGAATGAGAGGAGGTTTGAAGGCAGGAGGAGGGTATCACAGGCGTTAAAGAGAGAGAAAAACCCTTATTTAGGAGGGCCTGGGCTGACGGTGGCGGAAAATATCAGGGCTCTTTTTAGAAATATGAAAAGATAATTTTTTGGGTTAATGGCTTTTATATTTCCAAACTTTTTGAGTTATCTCGTTTTACACCTCAGAAAAAAAATCTGCCTCATAATTTCCAAATTTTTAATTTTGTCTGTTTTTGCTACTGGTCTCATTTTCCGGTGATTCTAAACTGACGTAGCGGTCGGAAAAATGATGTGGATATCTTTAATTAAAAAAAAAGGTTTATGGACTGTAAATTTCCAAACTTTTTGAGTTGTCTCGTTTTGCACCCCAGAAAAAAAAATTGTTTTACAATTTTCAAACTTTTAGTTGCGTCTGATTTTGCTACTTGAATCAATTTAATTGAAACAACGTCATTTATTCAAGCTCGTAACTTGAATTAGAGAAATACACATTGCTTATTTCTTATAAATTTATCTTGATATTTAGATCAGTAAGAGTATTGTTCCGATAGATAACTCTTCCATAGAGTTCATTAATATCTGAGCTCATTAATTTACCCCATCTATCTTAATGATAGGTCTTAACTCAAGAGGAAGAACTGGTGATAGACATAAAATCATTCATTCTGGTTCTATATTTGTTCGAAGAAAATGCTTAGCCAATTCCATGCATTTAGCTAAAAAATCCATTCTTCTTCCAACCTTTCGATCTTCCCATTCATTCCCTGTGGACCCGTCTTCCCCCAACTCTTTCCATTCTACAAATAAATTTTCTAGAATAATGTTTAAATCTAGACCGACTAATTGTTCTTGAATAGCACCTGCACTGGTAGAGATTTCTCGATGGGAGCGGTCCAGACGAGCTTACTTCGATGGAGTTGCAGGCCCAAGGCCAATTCCTTCCTTGGGTCCTATATTTATTCGCTCTACATTACAGTCAGACGAAAGTAGACCATCCAGGATCTACAACACCCGCTTACCCACCCTTACTTTTGTCATAAACTTGATTTTGAGATTGCAAATATCAAGATAAATTTTATATAAGAAATAAGCAATGTATGTTTCTCTAATTCAAGTTACGGGATTGATTAAATGACGTCGTTTCAATTAAATCGATTCAAGTAGCAAAATCAGACGAAACTAAAAGTTTGGAAATTGTGAGGCAATCTTTTTTTTTCTGGGGTGCAAAACGAGACAACTCAAAAAGTTTGGAAATTTACAGGTCATAAACCTTTTTTTAAAATTAAAGATATCCACGTCATTTTGCCGACCGCCACGTAAGCTCAGAATCGCCAAAAAATGAGTCGGGTAGCAAAAACAGACAAAATAAAAAGTTTGGAAATTGTGAGGCAGATTTTTTTTCTGAGATGCAAAACGAGACAACTCAAAAAGTTTGGAAATTTACAGGCCATTAACCCTAATTTTTTCCTCTTTTGGGTATGAAATCGCAATTTTACAGATTCTGGCACGTCTTCGATTTACGCTTACATAATTTGTCCTTCGCCTTACCTTAACCACACACACCCTAAGAAATTTATGTAAAGAATTTTATTTTATTTTTAAGGAAAAAAGAAAATTTTATTGAAATAAAATTTCACCCTCTTTGTAATCTAATATTTCAATATTTTTCAACAACACAACGAAACACACTGGTATAAACAATTAATGTGACACACCTAATTTGATGTGGAAATACAAATATAATATAGATTGTGTATACTTTAAAGATACATGTTTCTCCAATGCCCATATTGACAATGTAGACGACTCATACCGTCGATTTGCTCTAAACACAACACACGCTAAACGTATGCTCGTCGAGCACTTTACAATCAAGTTTACGTAGAATGATATTAAAGGGATGTCGGGGTTGGAGGATATGGGTGTTTGATTTTTGGATTGTTGGATGTCAAAATTATGTGTTTTATTATAAGTACTAGAATAATTTGTCCACCTTGTTTAGTTATGTTATGTTAAAATTATATATAGGATTCTGACCAGACATGTACATCATGCCACATTTCTTATTGTTCTATAACTATGACAGTGTACAAAGTTCATTTACTAAAAAAGATGAAAACAATTGATCTAAAAAAACGTGTGGAGATTCACTGAAAAGTCGATTTAGTGTATATGGACCTAAACATCAAATTCAATAAATTAATGAGTATTCACACTAGTATTATATACCACTGCCATTGATTTGAGTTAACAATTGACTAATTAAATAGATTGATGATCCCGATAACGAGTGAACTTGTGTATACGGAGGAATACATTAGTAGTGATTTTTATAAAACTTTTTCTAATTATTTGAACTTGCTCAGTTCGTGTGGCTCGACGACTGAGAAAGTCAATCAGAGCTGTCACACAATTCGGTGCATAGTTGACTTCTTAGACTGAAGATCAACTGTGTAATCCGAACTGAAGTTTAGAAAGAGTTGCAGTGGAAGTGGTGGTTGATTTTAACTCGTTACTTAAATGAAAATATTTTATTGCGAATGTCAAGTTCTCAAACACTTAATGCAGATTTTTGTAAAGGTAATTTTATGTTTGGTCAGTTGGTTAGGAAACTGAAATATAAATACTAAAATAAAAGATACAGTATTTTATCCACTAGATAAGTTTACGCGTACTTATCAAACGTTGGGTTTGGTTTGCGGGCACCAAACAGTCTAATCAGTTCGATTACGGGTTCGAACAAAACCTTAAAACTCTTTTGCGGGCAAGAGTAAAACCTATCTTAGATTGCGGGTTCTATCGGACCTAAATTCTTTGATTACGGTTCAAAGAAAATCTAGAAAGCGGGTTGGGGTTTTTCCAATTATGAAGCCTTCAATAATTAGAAAAGTGGAGGTCTCTTCTAAGGCTTAGAGATTCAATCTATTACGAAGAATCTGCTTAGATATTATGCAAAACACTAAGATTCTAGACTTAATCAAGAAAGAAGATTTCGAGAGGCTAGAAAGAAGAAAAAGAGGAGGTATGGACACTCTACTACTACTTGTTCGACTGAAACTTGTTCTTGCTTTGCGAGAGAGATTGCTTGAATGCTTGTTCGCTTGAGGTGTTTCAGCAGTCTTCTCGCAATGATGAAAACATCTACCTATAGAGAGAGAGGTTATAAAGTCGTTGGAAAAAGCTGTTTGACCTCTGCCAAAAAACATGACACTTCACCTACTCTTCTGCAAACTTTCCCAAAATGGCACCTGCGAGCCTTACTTTTGGCATGTCTCTGCGGTTGGTCCATTTAAGAAAATTTTCAGCCTACCTTGTACTTGTGAGCAGATTTGAATTTCAAATTCAAGCTCTTCTTCTTCCTTCGTCTTCCTTCGTCTTCTTTCTTCAACTTTTAGACGTCTGACTTCGACAGATGTGCTCAACAATGCATGAACTGCATGGTTCAGTCCCAGAGTCAGCTGAGTTGCGACCCGACTGTCCAACTCGAATTTGAACTGCCTTTTCAGTCTTGAGTTGTCTTCTTCCGTTTGATCCTGTAAAGATAAAATCCCTACACTCAAACAGTGAGCTCTAGCTACTATCTGATAACTTATCTACTCAGTTGGGATCAGTTGAGTTTGAAATAAATAAAAATCTTTATTAATTTTTCCAACATAGATTAATTAAGTGGTATATACTTTTCACAACATCGTCACATAAATGTCTCATCAATATAGTTAATGAATATGATGATGTAATGTAAGAGTGGCTAATTTCTAAAACAATTACTAATTTTTATTTATTTATTTTTGTTGCTTTCTGAAAATCTCTTTTTCCATTTGTTCGGGCAGCATGTATAGCGAAATTGTTGGCAAATCATCCTAGCTGCAATTGTTTGCCGGCAAATCTAGAGGAGAACTTAGCGGTTTGCATAATAGGGCTTTTTTGCCCAGCAAAGTTAAGGTTGATGAAGGTGAGGCGTAGGTCTTTTAATTAAGAGTTTATTGACCTTTCTAGACACATTTAGACTAAAAGTTATACTTTTAGCTACACTTTTAATTTACAATAAAAAAAACCATTCTTTTAATCTTTGGACAAAAATACCCTTCCTTCTCACCTACTTTTCCTCTCTCTCTCTCCTACTTTTCTTCTCTCTCTCCTCTTTTCTTCCAGCTCATTTTTTTCTTTCCTTCTTCTTCTTCTTCTTCTTCTTCTTCTTCTTCTTCTTCTTCTTCTCTTCACTCTCTTAGTGTATTTCTTTTTTTCGCCTGAAATTTTGCTTTTTATATACCGTTTTTATCCTATTTAGCCGGCGGTGGTGGTAAGAGAAAAAGTTTATCTTTGTTGTCGGGATTCCCACCAGTAATCGGCGGCTCCCTTTAGCGGATACGCCATACACTCGAGACGCTCACGATCATTACATCTAAAGAATTTGAAAATTTGTTCGAGAAAATGAACCCAGTCCTCGGCTTCTGCGGGACTGCCGTTACCGTCGAAAGTTGGAGGGTTTTGTCAAAGAAAAAGTTCCTCGACTCTCCTATCATTTTGAGGAGGTGGAATTGGTTTCCTACGTTCTTCCTCTTCGTCATTTCTAACATTTCTTCTTCTTCCTCTTCTCGGAGGCATTCTATAAGAAATGCTAAAATTAGGATACTCAGATAGTTCGATTAAAATGTTTTCTCAACTCTCGAAATTTCCCCTTTTGCAAGGAATCGTTCTTAAGCGATACTTATAAAATATAAAGCATACTTCATGCATTTAATCACATAAGAACACTTAACATCATTACTTTCTCACTTCATCGTAACAACATCATGCTTTCCTCAATTCTCATTAACTTTAAACTTTATGCTCATTTAACTTAAACATTTAATCTCACTTTTCGGATATAAAATATCTCGGACTTTTGAAAAATTTTCAATCTTTAGAAATACTTTGAAATTTCTCGTACCTGTCAGCTGGATGAGGTGGGGTGCTTGGCTCAGTGCAGACTCAATAATACTCAAGGAATGCTCAAACAATTTCAAAGAATATTCAAATAAGTCTAGAGAATGCAAATCTAGACTCAATTCTTAAGGAAGTTTAAGCTTCAGAGCAGACAAACAAACATACCTGCTCTGATACCACTTTGTCACAGCCAGAAATCCGGTCTTTAAGAACAACCAGACTCCATTAGAGTGTGAAGGTGAAACCATCAAATAAACTTAACTCAACAAGGAATCATGCTCGAGAATGAGGGTAGTCGACAATAAACATTATCGAATATCAACATGCTTTCAAGGGATTTTCAAAATAAAGGAGCACAAATAATTCACATCTGCTTCAAAATATAATAAGCATTTTGGGAATTCAAGTCATGTAGAATTGAAAGACAAACAGGGAATTGTTTCGAGCACACAACTCATAGTAACGAAAATTCGGACATGCAGTCAAAGACAACAAAATGACAGTGTTGCAGCGGAACATAAACAACTACTCAAGTTCAAAGGCTATATGTATGAAGACACATAACCTCGAGCCAAACTTCCAAAATAGATTTATATTAACAATGAGCCACCCAAGCACACCACGTCTTTCTCACCCAAGCTAACCTGCACGTTTTAGAAATAACATGCAGGGCGTGAGTACTTCGTACTCAGTGAACACATGCCAAAAACATTTGAAACTCTGCTCATTAGAGCTATATGATTAGACTTGCCTCTTTTGCTGCATCACAAGGGTTAGCTATAATTGTTTAAAAACAGTTTACCACTTGTGACAACCATAAAAATATTTTCATATTTTTCTGAAATCGTCTGCAGACATTTATACTTAGGTATGAATCAATCCACAACTTAACTTTACTGTGGTGTCGAGAAGTAGGCCTTCTTCTCGAATACCGTGACCAGCCCATCAAGGCTTACAGTCACTTAATGCATGCATTGTCCAGGACCCATACCCTGTGCGTCCACAGGACCTTTGTCCCATGCGTCCATAGGACCTTAATAACTTTAACACGTAGATGATTCCATACCAAAACATTTAAAACATTTAGGCAAGTCAATCAATTTGAAAAGCGCACGTAATACATAAATAGTAAGCGCATTCATCATTTGGTTTTAGTTTAGAAAGCCCACCTGACTTCTGGTATATTGGGTCGAGGTTGCTTACTTTGTGCTTCTCGACTATTTCTCTGTCCCGCTCGACCCTTCATTAATAACATCAAATAAGAACGAGATTACGATCTCGTAAAACGTAAAATAGACTTAGGGCTCGGCTGAAGGGCTTCTGTGTCCTATGAATAATGGGATGATGATATCCTCTCGAGGAACTTAATAAGTTTATCGTATTAAACCCTGCAGGTAGAATTAGTTCCGATACGATAATAAGTTTAAGTGGTAGCACTCAAGATAATTATTTATTAGTAAATAATTAATTTATTAATTAATTGTTGTCTGAAGTATTTAATTAATTAATGGATATTCGATAATCTTAAACACGAAGATTAATTAAGTCTAATACTAGCCCCGACTCAACTAAAAAATAAGAGGGTAAGTCAGCATTAATTCTTTAGTGGAATGAATTAATATTTATATCTGATTTATATTTTTGGCTGAATAGATTAAATCAGATATTATCGGGCCAATCTTATTTAAGCTAGTAGATTCCTGAACTGGCCCAATGGCCTGTGTCTCTAGTTGGCTTAGACGTCTACTCTTCTACGGCCCGTAAGGGTCGTCTAGGTTTAATGAATGACATATGCTATATATTTTGATCAAATTTATCACCCATTTCTATATTATCAAGATATTAAGAAGGTGGAGCATCAACGTTGATAATTTCATCGACAATTATTCAGTAATCGAGACTTCATGAGTTTGATCTATATACAATTGAATATTCAATGCGGCATCCTTCTTCTCTTTCTATCTCTCTCTAAAGAAACGATGTATCATCTTGATGCACCTTCATACATCCCCAGAAAATGTGATCAATCGAGTCCAAATCATTAAAGTACATATGGCATACCAAAGGGCCATGAATTCCAATAGTATATATCATATCCATCGTAATTGGCAACCTTCCATGCAAAACGCGCCAACAGTGCATTAAACGCTGCTCCGGGAATGAAAGGAGCCCAAATCCATTTTGCCAAGGAGGCGCCGTAAGCCTATTACGAAGATGAATAGATACTAATTGTGATGTTAGCTCACCAAGTAAACACCAAGACCACACCCTCATATCACATTCACCCGTAAACCTCACTCGCAGAATATCAACAATAATATCTGGACAAGAAGATACAAACTTCTATTAACTTTTTTGTGGGCTGAACTAATTAACAGCAAGAAAAAATATACTCGAAGGGCGTTCACTCCTGTGGACTTTTTTCCCCCAAGAAAAAGAATGAGAAAATGGCTGAGAAAAATATTCACATAACAATTGATGTTGGGCTTCATAAAATCAAATAGACAAAAGCAAATCATGTATGAAGAAATTGTGCCTAAAGCCTCTTACCAATTTCAAATAAATGTTGCAGTCTTCACTTTTTTTTTATCTTTTTTTTATGTCGTGGGAATCTGCATCCGCTACCTTCGATGTGTACTGGTAAACCCACATTCCTTGTACAGAGTAGCCTGCAAACCACATAGAGCAGGCAAACCACACTTTTCAAGTACAGATATGACAAGTTCTATTTAGGCGTGACATGTCATTACTCATTATTGATCATCAACATGTGACAAATTTAAAATCGATTTCTCGAAATGAGCTCCAATTTTAGCAACGTGATATGTTCTTTTAAGGCACAATACATAGCTAAGGGAATACAATTGATGGTCCCGATACGAGTTACTGGTGTATGGGGGGGGGAATACACCAGTTAGGATTTTAAAACTAAACTCCTGAAAATTACTTCAACCGAGTAAAAAGACTCAGTTGGAATCTCACAGCTGAGTAAGCAACCTCAGCTGGAAGAGTGGTGCTGTGCGGAATGTGGTGGAAATTAACAACTCGTAAAACAACACACGCTTTTGTGCAAGGTCGGTCAAAAACCAAGACAGTTGATAATGCTAAGATCAGTTTGTATGCTGGTTAGAACGTCAGTTGAATATGCAAGAAATAAACAAAGTAAACACTAGCACATAGAAATTTACGTGGTTCGGAGAAACCTCCTACGTCCACGGGGAGTTGTGAGTCCACACAACTCTGTCCAAGTTCTTCTGGATAAACCACTCAGCTTACGCGGGTTGAGCAACCGTTAAGGATAAGTTTGCGGGTACTTATCAACCTTACAGTTTAGTTTTCGGGTACTAAACAACCTATCTACTCAGTTGCAGGAAGAGTAGGATCCTAAAAGCTTTTCAGGTGAAAGAAAATGGGGTTCCAACTAACATCTCGAACACGAAGTGAGCTATGATCTAACACTCTACGAACTCTCACTAAGTGATGTTCTCAAGGTTTGATCTAAAGACACAAAAACTAACTAACTCTAGAACTCTCAACAAGTGATGTTCTAAGAGATTGAATGCAGTTCAGCTCGTGAAGAATATTTCTCTTTCTTTCGCTCTCTAGTTTCTTCTCGCGTGTGTGTCGTGTGTCCTCTGAATGAATGAAGGCCTCTATTTATAGGCGGAGAGTATCAACTAGCCGTTGGAGGAGCTGTTGATCTCTGTACTTTGAAAGCGATGACTTGTCTCTCATCTCTGCAGACTTTCCTGATATGGCATCTGTGCGCTTTTGCTTTCCATCTGAGACAACCTTGTGTTGGGCCAAATGGGGTAATGACTGAACGGTCAAACCCTCACGTGACTTCCTTTTTGAAATTCAAATCTTAACAACAGACTTCCAACAAGGAGTGGTCGGTTAAGACTTTCGATCTTCAACTAACTTGTTCTTCACCCGAGGTTATATCTGACTACTAACAGTTGAACTCTCAGCTGACTTCAACTTCAAGCTGTTGGTCTTCTTGGTTGAGTTCTACAACTGATGTTCTGAAATTGAACACTCAGTTGTCTTCCTTGTATCTGATCAGTTACGTTTGAAAGCTCAGATGGCTTCCTTTCATCTGATGTTCTCTTCCCCCATACTGCTTTTCATCCGATGAACACTCAGTTGTTTTTCTTACAACTGATGTTCTATCTCTTGAATGTGACTTCCCCTTTTTGGATACTTGACTAATGATCTGAGACAAGAACGTAACTTCCTCTTTTTCAATATACTGAACGCTCAGTTGTCTTCCTCACAACTGATGTTCTATCCGAGTGAAGCCTTGTTGCCATCTTCAGCTGGAGACCTGTAAAGATAAAATCTTGACAATGCTCAAACAACGAGCCTAACTACTAATATTAGATTCTGGCAACATCTACTCGGTTGGGATCAGTTGGTTTTGGAATTCATCAAAACTCTTACTAAACAAATTTCCCAACAATTTTCCCCTTTTTGATGATGCCAAAACCCCTTACAAACTTACAGATCAAGACTCTAAAACTTTAAAACCCTTATACAATTCTCACATATCCAAAATCTCAGCTGAAATTCTAGACAGTCTATAAGATTGAAACATCAAAGGGTTAGCACAGTTATAACATGGTATTGAAATAACTTTGCGATCCAGAGCTTGGACAATGAGGGATTGTACATCAAGTTGAATCTTATAACTGAGTAGTTTTCATTACAACTGAGTGTTACAAGGATAAGCGCAAAAACCAAAAATTACAACAGTTGCTTGAAAACTAACTGAGCTAAAATTGTAGCCCATACTTACTAAAAATCCTAACAAAAATCTCTCTCTTGGCAGGTGACTCCTTAGAAATGTCCACTCCATGCTCATTGCAAACCTGCCTCGCCTCAGCTGCGATCTTCGTGCGGTTCGGGTTGCTAGAGTCTGGGAGAAGAGGAGGCCGATAAGTAACCCTCTTGGGAACTAGAACTGTGTTCAAGTCCAGGTTGGCGTCAATCATAGCCCGCCTGAATTGGCTGAACATGCCCGGGTCTCCTGAGTGCAACTCGGTCAGCGCTTCCTTGAACGCTTTCCTCAGGTCATCAGTTGCGTAAACCTTCCTATAGTAGAAGTCGTTCACGAACTCCTGCTTGAACAACTCCCACTTTTCATTCCACTCAGTCGGCATCCACTTGTCAACATGCCTAAACCGACTCTCGACCTTGGACTTTGCTGGCAACCTTTGTTGCTTCAACCGAGCTTCCGCCTTTGATTGAAGTTTGTTGATGCGGCGTCGGCTGCGGGAGGCAACGTTGCGGTCCAGGTTCTGGGACATTTTCTTCAGCTCTTCCTCCAACTGGTTCACCCTCCTCGCCTGGCTGGCGGCAAACTTTCTGATCCAGCTCGGGTTCATGTAATCCTTCTCCTCTACATCCATAGCCTTGGCCGCTGCAATGCACTCTTCGGTTGTTATCCCGTCGAGTTCAGAATCTAGCTCGGCTGCGATCTCGGCTATGGAGTTGTAGGAAACTCCGAACTTCTCTGCCTGCTCCAAGTCTTTTTCCATTCCAGCTCCACCGACTTCGGTTGGCTTGGGAGCAGCACACTTCCTTTGAGCAGACCTCCTTCTCTTCAGCTGAAATTTCCCTTGAGATGGCGTCTCTCCTTCGGCTTGGGTCTCTTCTTCTTCCTGCACTTCAACCTCCGTCTCCTTCTCTTCCCCCTTTTTGACATCAGCAACAAGGCTTGCTACTGAACCGTCCATGGAGGTGAGTTGTTGTTCGGCAAGTTTGATGCGGTTGAAGAGTTCATCGACCGCGCACTCAAGCTCTATCTTCTTCGCCAGATCCGAGTCCTGGAGCTCTTGTTCGGCTTTCTTCAAGACAGAGAGGTTCTCAATGACCTCTGTCTGAAAAGCAGAGAACTCAGCCCATCGCGACTCGAAATGAGACTCCCATTCAGCATCTTGTGTCTGTTGGGACTTGGCAAGATTAGAGTCGGCCAAGGATTTGAAGACGTTCAGATCCGACTTCAGTCCCAACAGAGTGGACTTCAACTCCGACACTTCTTGACTGGTGGAGGAGGAGAATTCATTCAGCTTGGTCTTTAGTTCAACATTCTCCTCCACCAGTTGGTGGTTCTTGACTTCTTGTGCTTCCAACGCCCTCAGCTGGTCATCTTTTTTATGCTGGAGGTTGGCAAGCAGCTCGGTTCTTAGTTGGTTCACCCTCTCAGCCACCAGCTCACATATATCTTCAGTTGTGGGAGCATGCTGATCAGCTGGAGGGGCTTGAGCAATCAGAGCTAGAGGCTCAACTGTGACTGTGGCTTGTCGATTGGCCAGGTACAGCTTCAGCTCTTCTTCTTCTTCCTTCGCTGCTGCGGCGGCTGCATCCACATCCTCAAGGAAGTCAGCTGACTTGACCAACATGCTATCGAGGAAGTCGATGCACTCATGTCCAGCTGTCTCCCTTGTGTCTGTCCTTTCAGCTCAACTCTGGTCCAGCCGACGAGTGAGCAGCGCAATCCGGTTGTTGTAAGCCACTTCGAGGTTGGAGAAGTTGAAGTAGGCTCGGATGCGGGACTCATCAGACTTCAGCCTGTCCCAGCTCTGCACCCTGATCGTATCTTCTTTGACGTACCAATGGCTGAAGATCAGGTGGAACTGGTACAAGGGCTCAGTTCCCAGAGTGGCGAAGACTGGCATGTTGCGAGCTTCAGGGAACATGCCCACCAGCTTCTGGAAGCAGTAGGCCACCCTGCCCTCGTGCTCCAGCGCAACTGCCTGAAGGTCGTCTTCGTCATTGATTGGGGAGGGAGAAATATCATAAGGTAGTGGTTCAACAGGTTCATCGATGTTGGCCAAAGAGTCGGTCACAACATCGGCATCGAGCTGGGAGCTCGGAATATTGGATTTGGTTGGGAGGGGGGTTTCAATTGTTTCCTCAACATTGGCCGAAGGAGTGGTCACAATGTTGGCATCGAGCAGAGTGCTCGGAATATTTAGTTGAGAAAGGGTAGAAAGAGCAAGAGGCTCTGGGGGCGGTACGGCATTATCTCCTGCCGTGGGGGAGATTGGGGCATCTTCAATGTCCTCAGATGAGGAAGAGGCATCTGAAGTGACATCAGTCTCCACGCCTTCAGCCTCGTCAGCTCCGGTTGCTAGAGGAACGAACTCGAAAGAGGCAACATCAGCGGAGCGGCTGGACTCGGATGGTTCTTCAGCTGGTATCCCCTCCTCAGCTGGTGCAGGCTCAACCGGTGTCTCCTTCTCTGCTGGAGCTTGCTCCTCAGCTGGCACATCAACTGGCTCCTCAGCTGTGTCAACAGCTGGCACCTCAGTTGATTCATCAGCTGTCTTCTTAGTCGACTTCTTGAACCGTACCCTTAGCTTTTTCTGGGCAGGTTCCTCAGCTGACTCCTTCTCCGACTCAGCTAGTCGGCGTGCAGCTTTGGACTTGGCGGGGTGAGCGACAGCTGGTTCCCTCTCAGCTGTTGGCTCAGAAGACTTTCCAACCTCCTTTTTCTCCTTTGGAGTGTACACACTCCTAAGCACCTCCTGTGCTTTCTTGGCTATCGGGAACAACAACAACTTCTTAACCGGCGTCTCCTCACAGTCTGCCCAGACCATGTTGCGGTCCTTGGTCGCGAGCAAGATGAGGGTAGAGATCTTGCAGCCGAAGTTGAGTATCCCCTTGACACTGAGCAGCTTCTCTCACGAGTCGGTTGTCGTCTCGGTGATCTTCGACTTCTCCACCATCAACTGGTTCGAGAAGTATTGAAACCAGTTGATCTGGTGTTGGTGCTCCAAGGCCACCAACTGCCTCAATTTGGGTCGGCTGATATCGCCAAATGCGCCACTGTATCCAAACACCACCTTTGAAATAACATCGAACAACATGCGATGTTCTGGCTTCAGCTTCGTCCTCTGCATATTACTCCTTAACTTCTCCGGAGTGATCAGAGCTTTCTCCAAAAATTCATCGACGTGCTCGTCGGATATATTCTCCAGAAGTTCAGTGGCGGTGTGGTTGATGGGGATGATGGAAACGTTGATGTAACGGAGAACATCTCTTTGCCGGCAGGAGACTTTCGTAGAAATTCCTTCTGTAGATTCAAGGGGGCCTTCAAGTTTACGTAAAACTCCCCCACTTGTCGCCTGAGAAGATGGGATGGGCAGAGCTTGGCCCATTCCAGGAGGCCATTCTCTCGGAGAATGTTGGCGAGAGGAGCCAACACCGGTGACTCCAGTTCCTCATCGGAGAGGATTTGCTCAAAGTGGATCTTCAACACCAACATATCGAAGGATTCTTCATACGAAGTGGAACGAGAGAAGATCCTGATGAGGCCATTTTCTTACTTTTCGGTGCCATTTATGATCACTGCAAAAGGAATATATAGAGAAAAGGAAAGAAGATCTTTTGCAGAAAAGGGTTAGGCAAAATCTGTGAAGACGATGAACAGTTAAATCAGATATACACGAATGAGGAAAGTAGGAGATTTCTTCCTGATTTACCGCCTTATATAGGTTTTTGACTCAGTAGAGATTAACGGCTGGGGTTAAATGGCGCGAATCCATCTACGGCTGAGATTACGCGACTGTTGACTTCCTTTGACTTGACGTCATGCACCGAGTTCCAACCCACGGGTGAGAAGGTGTACAGTTTTCATGTCAGCCCAGTCGCACTTTAAAGTAGGCTATGGATGTTCAGCCGTACTTTACATTTAATGCGACATGATGGCTATTTTTAATGTAACTGACTAGTTCAGGAATGTTTGAATTTATTTCAAACATTCTCATTTAAGAACATAACACCTTCAGTCATAAATGTTACCTGTCAGCTGATGTTGGAATCAGCTGAGTTCCCATGTTGCGGCATACCATCAGCTAACTCGAATTCGTCTGTTCAGCTGACGTCTGATTCCTTCGGTTGGCAATCTGCATTTGATCGGCATACCATCAACTGACTCAAGTTCGTCTGTTCAGTTGACGTCTGATGTCTTCAGATGGCGATCCGCATCTGAGATTCCCTCTTCATCTGAGCTTTCCCGTCAGATGGATATCTATCTCTTTACCTCAGTTGACTCCTCATCTAATGGATCCAACAGTCCAAGGAGGTCACATAGTATCTTGAACCGTGCTTCAGCTAGAGGTTTGGTGAAGATATCAGCTTTCTGAATCTCAGTTGGAATCTTCTCCATGGATACATCCTTCTTCTCAATATGATCTCGGATAAAATGATGACGGATGTCGATATGCTTTGTCCGAGAGTGGTGAACAGGATTCAGAGAGATAGCAATGGCACTTGAGCTAGCACAATGAATGGGAACCTGTCCAGTTGAAACTTCATAATCTCTCAGTTGTTGCTTGAGCCATAACACTTGCATGCAACAGCTTCCGGTAGCCATATACTCTGACTCGGTTGTAGAAGTGACAACACATGCTTGTTTCTTGGAGAACCATGAAACCAGCTTGCTTCCCATGAACTGATAGTGTCCAGAAGTAGACTTTCTGTCCAACCGATCTCCGGCTAGATCTGCATCTGAGTATCCGGTCAGCTGAATATTGTCATCAGTTGAATACCACAGTCCAACATTGACTGTACCCTTCAGATACTTGATGATGTTCTTTGCTGCTAACATGTGTGCTTCCCTTGGTTGAACTTGGAACCGAGCACACACTCCAACCGCATAAGATATGTCTGGCCGACTGGCGGTTAGATAGAGCAAAGATCCGATGATCCCTCTATACTTACTGGCATCCACGAGCTTTCCCTCAGTTCCAGGTTCAATCTTCTAGTTAGTATTCATCGGGATCCTTGTTGTCTTACTTGTCTGCAATCCGATTTGGTGATGAGCTCTTTTGTATATTTAGACTGATTGATGAAGATGCCCTTTTCTGACTGCTTCACTTGTAGCCCAAGAAAATAATTCATCTCGCCCATCATCGACATCTCGAACTTCTCCTTCATGTGATTTGAAAATTTTTCACACAGTTCCTCCGACTTAGAACCGAATATGATGTCGTCAACATAGATTTGCACAACAAGAATGTCATCTCCAACTTTGATGGTGAACAGGATTTTGTCAACTGACCCTCGTTTGAAACCCAAGTTCAGAAGAAAACCACAAAGAGTGTCATACCAAGCCCTTGGTGCTTGCTTTAGTCCATAGATAGCTTTCTTCAATTTGTACACTCTTCCATCTCCAGTTTCAAAACCGGGAGGCTGTTCAACATATACATCTTCCTTGATATCTCCGTTGAGGAATGCACACTTCACATCCATCTGATATACCTTGAACTTGTGATGTGCGGCATAGGCTAGAAAGATTCGGATGGCTTTCAGCCTTGCAACCGGCGCAAAGGAGTCCTCGAAATCGATTCCTTCTTGTTGGCAATATCCTTGAGTTACCAATCTTGCCTTATTCCTCACTATGAATCCAATGGCGTCTCTCTTGTTTTTGAAAATCCACTTCAATCCAATAACCTTGACACCATTTGGTCTTTCTACCAACTCCCATACACAGTTGCGTAGAAACTCATTCAGTTCTTCTTGCATGGCTGTTGTCCAGTGAACACAGTTGAGAGCTTCCACAACGTTCTTCGGTTCTGGCACATCAGCTACAAAGCAAGAAATCATGGCAACATCTCCAGCTTGCTCGAACTCCTCTAGAACTGCCAACTCCTCAGCATATTGGGCATAAGTGTTGGAATCTTCCTCGGTTGAATCCTGAGTCGCAACTCTGCTTCTTGTATGCACACCTTCGGTTGGATCTCCGATGATGTTGTCAGTGGAATGAACTTCATACCATCTTCGGTTGCGTCTTCCTTCTTCTTCCAACTGTGGCTGTTCCGTGATCTGAGTTGGAGTCTTCAGAGCTGGTGATTGATCAGCCATTGAGTCTGGATCCTCAACATTGACATTAGTTTGAACCGGACTAGGTTGGGCTTCGGATGCCGATGCAGTTGGAGAAGCATCAGCTGAAGTTCCCCCTTGAGATGAGTTGTGGTCTTCGCATTCATCTTCAGAGGAGTATGGATCCTCATCCTCGGTTGCCCATACCAGTGGTTCAGCTAGATTCTTTTCCCTTAGAGCTTGTGATCTGGTGAGAACAGGTGGAACTTGTGGATCACCCTGTTGTCCTTTAGCCTGTTCCCTGCACTCAAAAGTAGATTCATCAAAACTAACATGAGGTGTTATCTCCACAACACGAGAGCCATTGTTGAAAACTCTATAAGCCTTGATCCGAGCGGCATATCCGAGAAATATGCCTTTCGAAGCTTTGGCATCAAAAGTTTTCAACTGAGTCTTCCCATTGTTGTGAATATAACACTTAGAACCAAAAATGCGAAAATAAGAAATATCTGGCTTCCTGCGTCTCCATAGCTCGTATGGTGTCTTTCCTAACCGCTTGGTCAGAAGAGACCGGTTCTGAGTGTAGCATGCAGTATTGATGGCCTCAGCCCAAAATCTCTTTGGCAACGCTGAGCTTGTCAGCATGGATGTAGCTGCATCTTTCAGTGTTCGGTTTCTTCGCTCAGCTACTCCATTTTGTTGCGGAGTACGCGCTGCTGATGTTTGATGTGTAATTCAATGCTTCTCGCAGTACTCAATGATGGTTTCATTTAGAAACTCAGTTCCACGATCTGATCGGATAGAAATGATCTTCATCTCTTGTTGGTTCGATATCCGATCCATCAGCTTGGGTAGCTCATCTCGGGTTTCACTCTTATGGCGCATGAAGATTGTCCACGTATATCTTGAGTAGTCATCAGTTACAACCAGGGTGCACTCGTTGTCATTTATGCTCTTTGGTGTAACTGGTCCGAAGAGATCCATGTGGATCAGCTGTAACACTCGGTCGGTTGAGGAAGTCGACTTCAACCAGAATGAGGATCTAGCGAGCTTTCCCAACTGGCATGCACAGCAGATGTGTTTTTGAAAACACTCGGTTTGGAATGCCCTTTGCATGTTCTTGTCTGGCAAGTCGGTTCATAGTCTTGAAGTTCATATGGTTGAGCCTTTTGTGCCACAGCCAGCTCACATCTGAACTGCTCTTTGATAACAGGCAGGTGTCAGGAAGGCTTCTGTTCCAGTCAGCGTAGTAGACATTCCCGGTTGGTGATCGATTTCCCAACAATATCACCTGCTTTGATCCGACATTTTTAACCCTGCAACCCTGTGCATCAAACTTAACAGAAAAACCATTATCACAGAATTGGCTGATGGAGAGCAAGTTATGCTTCAATCCATCAACATAAGAAACATTAGAAATTGAAACATGATTGGTTTCAAGTGTACCGTAACCTCTGGTGTAACCTTTTGAGTTGTCACCAAAAGTAACTGATGGACCTTCTTTCTCCACGAAACTTCCAAGCAAATCCTTCAGATTCGTCATGTGTTTCGAGCATCCACTGTCCATCACCCACATTGTTGCAGATGCTTTATTCTTCCTCAGCTGTTTCTCCTGTACCTGCAAAGAGAAACTCGCTTAGGTCCCCAATTTCAGTTGGGTCCTGGAGGGTTAGAACCAGTTCCCCCTGGAACTGTGCGTCGCTTTTTCCTGTATACTCGGATGGATTTATCATTCCAGATCACTTTCTTCATCATTCACTATAACAACACCTCGGTTATCCTTAGGCTTGTTGTTAGTAATGATGTTCTGTTTTTTGGGAGGAGTTGGATTTCTCCCATTCTGAGATTTCGGAGGAGAGGCTTTCCCCCTGTTTTGATGGCGATTCTTATCCTGTTGAATTTGTCTGTGAGGTCGGACACCATGTTGGAATCTTTGTGGCTGATTCTGATTCCAACTCCCTGAGTGTTGTCTGTAGCTGTTCATGCCCTGTTGGTGATTCATATTGTGGCATGAATATCTCTAGTTGTTCGACCTGTTCCTCATTGGTTGACTCGGTTGGAACCTTTGGTTGAACTGATGTTGGAACCGCTGTTGATTCAGATGATTGAATCCTTGTCGGTTCTACGGTCGGTTCCATTCTTTCTGAAGTTGACTCTGAGGTTGATGCAGAGGTCGGTTCTGATTTTGAGTTCAGTTACGATTATGCCTTCGACGCCTCTGATTCCTCTTCTGACTTTTGGAACATTCCCCCTCGGTTGATATCCCAACCGATGGAACATTCTGTCCTCCATCTACTACTTCTTTTCCCTTCTCAGTTCTAGTTGCCTTGGTCGGTTGAGCTTGAAGTGGAGGTTGAATTACTTTGTGGTGACTCAAGTTCCACTGTGTTAGGTTCGACAACCTTGACCTCAACAACTTTGATGAAGGTTGCTGGAGGAATTCCACTATCTTTAATCACATCATAACCGAGTCCTGACACGTCATCCATCTGTCTACTGTAACTGATAAGATTCTCGATGATCTTGGATGACTGATACAGCTTGATTAGATTGTCCTTCTCAGTTTGCAACTCCTTGAGGAGGAAAGTTATCTGCTCGGTTTGTCCATCTGACTTCTTTATCAGCTGGTCGATCTGAGTCTCTTGATTTTTCAACTGTCCTTCCTGCTCCTTGATCTTCTTTGTCAACTCCTCGTTGGTTGGAGCATTAGTTTGGTTGACCGCATTCAGTTGACTCTTGAGATTCTCAATCTCCTCTGTTTGACTCTTGATCAGATCGTCCTTCACGGTTAAGGATTCTTCAAGTTTTGAGAACTGTTCTTGAAGACTCTTAAACTCAACCGATTGCTGATGAAGTTCCTCACTGAGTTCTTGAAAGTCACTCCAGGAGGGTTCCAACTCTTCATCCAGTGATTCCTGCATGTTAGAAATATTGGAGGAATTTAACTTATCAGGATTAGAGTGTACCTCAGTATCATCTTGGTCGGTTCCAAGTGCCATGAGGCATTGATCCTGACTGATGGCGTTGTCTGTAGAAGTCAGCTCATACTCATCTTCAGTGTCAGTGAAGATGTCCATGTCGTCAGCTGCTTCTTCTGCTACCATGGCCTTGTTCTTTCCAGCTTGTTTGGCCCTCAATGCTTCTCTCTCTTTCTTTGAGAGGTCTGGACAGTCAGCTTTGAAATGTCCCTCCTTGCCGCATTCAAAGCAACCGTTGGTCACAGGCTTTGAACTGTCTCGAGTTCGGTTGGACTTATAGAATCTCTTGTATTTTCCGAACCGAGTATCCATGTCGGCTAGTTTCTTTGACAGGGCGGCAATGTTCTGTTGCAGTTCCTCTCTGCTTGGCTCCTTTGCAGCTGTGTCTGCAGATCTTGTTGGCCTCGATGTTCTCGATTTGGAGTAGTCAGCTCGAAGAGCAACTGACTTTGAGGCTGAACCAACATCTTCAAGTCGACTCGTCTGAACCGAGGACTGAGATCTTCTTCGGTTCACCTTATACTCATTTCCCTTTAAAATTGAGAACAATCTTTCAGTTCCCATTTCACCAAGGTCAGCTCGGCTCTCGTGGATATTAGTGAAGGTATCCCACTCAGCCGGTAGAGCTTGCAACACTTTGAGATTGATTTCTCTTAGTGTGTATTTTCCTCTTCGGATGGACTGGATTCTTCTGAGGATGTCCATAAACCGGAGCTCTAGCTGATCAATTGTTTCATCTGTCTTCAGAAAAAAGTTGTCGAAGTCTTGGCATGCATGTGAGAACTTGTTCTCCTTCGTCTCATCGCTTCCTTCACTCAGCGATGCCAGGATGTCCCACATTTCTTTGGCAGTCTCACACTCTTCAATCCAAGGGAGATAATCTTGTCCAACAGTGGACATAATCGTGCTTTGAGCCCAGATATCCAACTGGCTCACCTTGGCTTCCTCTGGAGTGTAGTCTTCCGGCTGTTTCTCCACAAACTCCACAACTGTATCCCCATCGTTGGGATTTGTAGGAGTGCGAGCGATTCTTTCTTTGATGATGATCGGTCCGGACGAGAATACTTGTTGCATCCTATGATGCTTCGACAGTAAGATCTTCTTCATCCGTGTCCTCCAGGATGTATAATTTACTACCGAGAACATGACCACGATCTTGTCCATGACGTCCATCTGCACACAACAACAGAACAAATATGCAAGCAAATATGCACTAGCGTGAAAAAAAGATCTGTTCAGTTGACCACTGAAGAAACTTTCTCGAATTCACACCTTGTGAAATAGAGTCAGTAGTCTTTTGAACCACTGCTCTGATACCACTTGATGGTCCCGATACGAGTTACTGGTGTATGGGGGGGGGGAATACACCAGTTAGGATTTTAAAACTAAACTCCTGAAAATTACTTCAACCGAGTAAAAAGATTCAGTTGGAATCTCACAGCTGAGTAAGCAACCTCAGCTGGAAGAGTGGTGCTGTGCGGAATGTGGTGGAAATTAACAACTCGTAAAACAACACACGCTTTTGTGCAAGGTCGGTCAAAAACCAAGACAGTTGATAATGCTAAGATTAGTTTGTATGCTGGTTAGAACGTCAGTTGAATATGCAAGAAATAAACAAAGTAAACACTAGCACACAGAAATTTACGTGGTTCGGAGAAACCTCCTACGTCCACGGGGAGTTGTGAGTCCACACAACTCTGTCCAAGTTCTTCTGGACAAACCACTCAGCTTGCGCGGGCTGAGCAACCGTTAAGGATAAATTTGCGGGTACTAATCAACCTTATAGTTTAGTTTTTGGGTACTAAACAACCTATCTACTCAGTTGCAGGAAGAGTAGGATCCTAAAACCTTTTCAGGTGAAAGAAAATGGGGTTCCAACTAAAACCTTTGCAGGAAGGCCTCTATTTATAGGTGGAGAGTATCAACTAGCCGTTGGAGGAGCTGTTGATCTCTGTGCTTTGAAAGCGATGACTTGTCTCTCATCTCTGCAGACTTTCCCGATATGGCATCTGTGCGCTTTTGCTTTCCATCTGAGACAACCTTGTGTTGGACCAAATGGGGTAATGACTGAACGGTCAAACCCTCACGTGACTTCCTTTTTGAAATTCAAATCTTAACAACAGACTTCCAACAAGGAGTGGTCGGTTAAGACTTTCGATCTTCAACTAACTTGTTCTTCAGCCGAGGTTCTATCTGACTACTAACAGTTGAACTCTCAGCTGACTTCAACTTCAAGCTGTTGGTCTTCTTGGTTGAGTTCTACAACTGATGTTCTGAAACTGAACACTCAGTTGTCTTCCTTGTATCTGATCAGTTAGGTTCGAACGCTCAGATGGCTTCCTTTCATCTGATGTTCTCTTCCCCCATACTGCTTTTCATCCGATGAACACTCAGTTGTTTTTCTTACAACTGATGTTCTATCTCTTGAATGTGACTTCCCCTTTTTGGATACTTGACTAATGATCTGAGACAAGAACGTAACTTCCTCCTTTTCAATATACTGAACGCTCAGTTGTCTTCCTCACAACAGATGTTCTATCCGAGTGAAGCCTTGTTGCCATCTTCAGCTGGAGACCTGTAAAGATAAAATCTTGACAATGCTCAAACAGCGAGCCTAACTACTAATATTAGGTTCTGGCAACATCTACTCGGTTGGGGTCAGTTGGTTTTGGAATTCATCAAAACTCTTACTAAACAAATTTCCCAACAACAATTACTAAAAGGGTTAATTTAGTATAAAATCATAAAGAATTTTCAAATTTCGGTTTTACATGAACTTTTTATTTTGCGTCTAAAACCATAAACTTTTATTGTTTTCGGAATTTCCCCAAAAATTGAATTCCGACTAAATTGACAATGATGTGGCGCCGGAAATTGGTGACATGTATTTTTCATTTAAGAGTTAATTTGGTATAAATCCATAAAGAATTTCAAACTTCTGATTTTTCCCATAAGCTTTTTAATTTTAATTCTAAATTCATAAACTGTAATTTTTTCATTAATTTTATATTAAATTTATTTTACCTTGTTAATTACTAAACCAATGTGTATTTATTTTTCCCATGTTAATTTGTATCTTATAATACACTTACAATAATTGTATGAATAATTCTTTTTGTTAACATGAAAAAATAAATACACCTTAGTTTAGTAATTAACAAGACAAAATAAATTTATTTTAAAATTCTGAAGAAAAAAAAAATGAAAGCTTATGGATTTAGAAACAAGATTAAAAAGTTTATGGGAAAATACGAAAGTTTGGAATTCTTTATGGATTTATACTAAATTAACTCTTAAATGAAAAGTACATGCCACCAATTTTCGGCGCCACATCATTGTCAATTTGGCCGGAATTTGATTTCGGGGAAATTCCGAAAATAATAAAAATTTATAATTTTAAACGCAAAATAAAAAATTTATGGAGAAAACTGAAATTTAAGAATTCTTTATGATTTTATACCAAATTAACCCTTACTAAAACTATAGAAGTTCTGTGTCTTTTTTGTCATTCAATCATGTGATGTCCTGATCTATTTATCTAGAGAGAGAGACCTTGAAATCCCTTGTTTTTTTTAATTTTTATACTATTGTTCGAGATTGACACATTTAACTTGATGAGATTTTAACAAAAAAAGAAAATCCTTTAAATCTTCAGAAGAAGCTAAAAAAATAATGAATCGTGCACCAATTTGAATTTTCAAGTTTATATGTAAAAATTATATGAAAAAACTAGAGAAATTCCAAAATTAGAATGGGGGAAGCATTGTATGTTAAGGCTCAAGTGGGAAATGTGCAATTAAGGTAAAATCAACTTTGTATTTTAATAAACGTAATGTTTACATCATTTTTATTTTTCAAATTGGAAAAGACACATATTTTTCTTTGCCTTGTATAGGAATATAAGGGGGGAAAAAAGAAAGACACACCAAATCAGTTTGAAGGCTTATTCTTTACTTCATTATTGTACTCACATATTAATTACTTTTTTTTCTTTTCTTGTTTGTATCCTCTAGCTACTTTTGTCTAGGATGAAATATATTTTAATTAAAATATTACATTTAGTGGACCCAATTGTTTTGTTTTGAGTTGATTGTTTCAATAAAATTTTAAAAGTAATCTCAATCACAGCTAGGGAGGTCAATTCAGCCCGAACCCGGCGGATCGATCCGAGTGATCCGAAAAAAAGTAAAGGGTTAGGGTTGTATATTTACAATCCGAATACATAAATGAGTTATTAGGGTTGGTCCGATAGGGTTGCAACCCCATCAGGGTTAACCTAAAAAGGGTTAGGGTTAATCCGACTAACCCGAATAATTAATATCTCTCTTGTTTATTTAACCCTACGCCTAGATATATAAATTATACTCATGTAAGTCGTTTTATATATTATGTATATTTGATCAACCAAATTTATATATAAATCATACTCCCCCTTTTATTCTTCTTAAATAGATGGGGAAGATAATGAAATTGAAGTCAATGATCAAGTTGAAGCCACTCCAAAAGTTATTCAAGTAGAAGACGAGTGTCATTCAATTATTTAATTTTATTTGAGAGATAACAAAATAATGTTGAATTATTGTAACTTTTTGTGTGCTATAACTATTAGACTTATTTTGTTGGAACGTCTTTTTTTTATTTAATTATATTTTTTATTTTTGATATTGTGACTCGACGGGCTAACCCGCAACCCGAAGGGGTAGGATTAGGATTGCGATTTTTCAACCCGAAAAAAATTCAACCCGACTTAACCCAGACCGAATAGCTCGACAACCCTATAGTGTTGACCCGAACCCGAAAGAACTGGGCCGATTGACATCCCCATCACATATTCAATTACAGATGCCTTAATATGTTCGGCATATGGAATTCTCCATCTTTAAATGCGTTTATCATCTTCCTCTGTCTTTGTGAAACCTCCTCCTTTCAAGGTATTGACATATACAGTATATATGTAACAATGTAATAATGTACGAGTTATCAGAATTGAAAATGATACGAGAAACTTCAAATAATTTATAAAGAAGCACTCCTTGCAATCAAATCGAACTAATTTATTGTCTCTACCAAAGAAAAGAGGAGACAGCATAAAAAAAAAATCATGTAAGAAAATTGCCGCTAAAATGTACACCGTCGTTCCCTTAAGTGTCTCTCGGTTGTCAAAATTCGCATATTTAAGGAAGCTAGTGAGCAATTTTATTTCTTACCCCTATTACATGGAATACCTAACTGGGAAATTCAAGGAATATGTCACTTTAAAAATTAGAAATATTAATTATACCACTAATTTTAAAATATATAAAAACTACGACTTTCTGACCTTTTCCACCTAAATCTTTTACTTATTAAAATGCACATATTATAATCATTTTCACATTTGCAAAATTATAAATTCACAAATTATTATATATGTGATTTTCACATAATTTGTGATTTCAGATATTATTTGACGTGATTAACATACTTTAGTGTGTGATTTCATATATAATAAAGATATTAAAATTCAGGTAGAAGGGGAAAAAAGTCAAAAAATGATACTCCCCCCGTCCCACTCAATACGACCTATTTTTCAATTTGGGACGTCCTACTATACTTGACATGTTTCTTTTAAAGAAAATAATTAGTATATAATGGTCCACCATCTCATCTAAATCTCATTAACCTACTCCAACTACACACTCAACGATCTCATCTATAACTTTATTAGCATTATAAAATATTGCATTCACACTGCACTAAACACTTTCTTTATATCCAATACTCTTTTTCTTAATCTCCGTGCCCATATAAATTAAACCGTATTCGACGAGACGGAAAAAGTAATTTTTATATATTTTAAAATTAATAATATAATTAGTATTTTTATCTCTTAAAATGATATTATGCCATTTGTCCTAACCTAAAAAGTAAAAGTGTAGTTGTGATAAGGGTAAAGTTATAATACTTTACAATTTTATAAAAAAACACTTATTCCGCAAACAAGATAAGTTCCAAAATTGAACATTTATTCGGAAGGAGTATCTAGATTTTGACAATAATGACGTTGAGTAATTAATGTCCAAAGCATGGTCAAGTAACAAGTTACTTTTGTACTTCTTCCTAACCATCATTTCCTAAGCGGGGGTATGAAAAATTAAGTTGATCATTGATAATTAATACTCAACAAAAAGTCGGTCAAACAATTAATTGTTCAAAAAAACTGCATAAAGAATCAACAATCCACCAAAAAATAAAATAAATAAACAATCATATATACACATGCAATGCTGTATATAGTTAGGTGCGGGAGAGTATTTGATGAAAGAGAAAGGTGGTTGAAACAGAAGAAGCTTAGCTTGTAGGCAATGGAGACTCTGCAACCAACCCCCATCCTCCACATTAGGTGCCAATACACACACACTTAGAAAGTGATACAAATTGTCCCCAACAATTCCTTCAAAAGAAACCCTTCACCATATATTCTCCCCATTACTTCACATCTACACATTCACACACACTACACGCACCTCCTCCACCACCACCGCCGCTGCCAATGGAAGCTAGCGCAGGGCTCGTCGCCGGTTCCCATAACCGGAACGAGCTCGTCGTCATCCACGGCCACGAAGAGGTACGTACCAATGATTACCATGCATGCAATGATGCACCAATTAATTAAGTAATCTGCATGCCAAAATTCTCATCTTGTCCGAATCTTGCAGCCTAAGCCTTTGAAGAACTTGAGCGGCCAAGTCTGCGAGATTTGCGGCGACGAGATCGGGCTGACGGTCGACGGCGAACTCTTCGTGGCGTGTAATGAATGTGGTTTTCCGGTGTGCCGGCCTTGCTACGAGTATGAGAGGAGAGAGGGAAGCCAGAACTGCCCTCAGTGTAAAACCAGATACAAGCGCCTTAAAGGTACATTAATGGCTCATTTCTTGCATGCACACTATTTGCAACTTTTTTTCCCCTTTGTTATATATGTATAACTTAAATTGATACATGGATAAAATTTGAAGGGAGTCCGAGGGTTGAGGGAGATGATGATGAGGAGGATACGGATGATATCGAGCATGAATTCAACATTGATGATGAGCAGAAAAAGAACACTGATATTGCTGAAATGATGCTCCATGGAAAGATGAGTTATGGAAGAGGACCGGAAGATGAAGACAATGCACAGTACCCACCGGTTATAGCCGGAGGCCGCTCCCGTCCTGTAAGAACATCCATCCACTTCAACATACATACTTTTTTCCGATTTATGTTTATTTTGAAATTAATATTTAAGAATTTTGGTTGAATTAATTCAGGTTAGTGGAGAGTTCCCGATCTCAAGCCATGCTTATGGAGATCAAATGATGGGTGCCACTTTGCATAAGCGGGTGCATCCTGTCACTGATCATGATCATGGTAATTAATACATATATATGTGTGTGTGTGTGCATGTGTGTGTGAATTAGAAAAAATAGTTCTGAAAAAATATTGATGATATGCAGGAAGTGGAAGGTGGGATGATAGGAAAGAATTGGGATGGAAAGAGAGAATGGATGACTGGAAAATGCATCAAGGAAATCTGGGGTCTGAATATGATGAGCTAGCTGATCCTGACATGGGCATGTGAGTCATATAAATTCAATTTTATAAATATCTAAAAAAAATTAAAAAATTCCGATTTCGAATAGAAGATGAAACACTATCTTAACACTCGTCTCAAACTAGTCAAAGTAGCTAAGCGACTCCACATATGCTTGAAACTGCAGCGTAGACGAGGCACGCCAGCCATTATCAAGGAAAGTACCAATTGCGTCGAGCAAAATCAATCCCTACCGGATGGTGATCGTGACACGGTTGGTGGTGCTGGCCTTCTTCCTCCGCTACCGGATCTTGAACCCGGTTCACGACGCCCTCGGCCTCTGGCTCACCTCCATTGTCTGCGAGATCTGGTTCGCCTTCTCATGGATCCTTGATCAGTTCCCTAAATGGTTCCCCATCGATCGAGAGACTTACCTCGATCGCCTCTCTCTCAGGTAACAAAAAAAACAAAAATTTGATCATGCATCATAGAGTAGTACTTAATATTCATGAAAGAGAAAGTAACACATAGTATGCATGCAGGTATGAGAGAGAAGGAGAACCGAACATGCTGGCACCGGTTGATATATTTGTGAGTACGGTGGATCCATTGAAGGAGCCGCCTCTGGTGACAGCAAACACAGTGCTGTCGATTTTAGCGGTGGATTATCCTGTTGACAAAATATCTTGCTACATATCCGATGATGGTGCTTCCATGTGTACCTTCGAAGCTCTGTCTGAAACTGCAGAGTTTGCTCGGAAATGGGTGCCTTTCTGCAAGAAGTTCGCCATCGAGCCACGCGCACCGGAGTGGTACTTCTCCGAGAAGGTGGACTATCTCAAGGACAAAGTGCAGCCAACTTTTGTCAAGGAGAGAAGAGCTATGAAGGTATATATATTCAACTTGAAGATGTTCTGTTTTTAAACTCAAACTTGATTTTTTTTTTGTGTGTATGTGTGTGTGTGTGGCAGAGAGAGTATGAGGAGTTTAAGGTGAGGATAAATGCAATGGTGGCGAAGGCGACGAAAGTCCCTCCGGGAGGATGGATCATGCAGGATGGGACGCCATGGCCGGGAAACAACACTAAGGATCATCCTGGTATGATTCAAGTGTTTCTAGGACAGAATGGAGGACTTGATGTGGAAGGGCACGAGCTTCCTCGCCTCGTTTATGTGTCGCGTGAGAAGAGGCCGGGCTTCCAGCATCATAAGAAGGCTGGTGCCATGAATGCTCTGGTAGAGATATTCATCAAACTCTGATGTGTTTACATAGAGACAATGCAGTTATAGTTTGGAGCTTAGTTTTGTGTTTAAAATGTGCAGATTCGAGTAGCTGGTGTTCTCACGAATGCTCCGTTCATGCTGAACTTGGATTGTGATCACTACATCAACAACAGTAAGGCAGTGAGAGAGGCAATGTGTTTCTTGATGGATGCACAAGTTGGGAAGAAGGTTTGCTATGTGCAGTTCCCTCAGAGGTTTGATGGTATTGATAGACACGACAGATATGCTAATAGAAACACAGTCTTCTTTGATGTGAGTGCCACTGCCACTGCCACACAACATTTTATGTTTATGAAGCACAAATTATGTGATAATTATTTCATGTGTCTTGCCATTTTTGCAGATCAACATGAAAGGTCTAGATGGGATTCAAGGTCCAGCCTATGTGGGAACAGGATGTGTTTTCAGAAGACAAGCCTTGTACGGGTACGAGCCTCCAAAGGGGCGTAAGCGTCCGAAGATGGTGAGCTGCGACTGCTGCCCTTGCTTCGGGCGCCGCAAGAAGCTTCCAGAATACTCCATGAATGGTGGCAATGGAGCACCAGATGTTCAAGGTTGATGAAATCATCATGATTCATTTTGCTAATTGTTCCTGTTTCTGTCCAAACTAACCAAAGTTAAACTATTTGCAGGATTTGAAGATGACAAGGAGCTTCTCAAGTCACAGATGAACTTTGAGAAGAAATTTGGACAATCACCTATATTTGTGACCTCAACTTTGATGGTGGAAGGCGGCGTCCCGCCTTCCTCCAGCCCTGCAGCTCTGCTCAAGGAAGCCATTCATGTCATTAGCTGTGGATACGAAGATAAAACAGAATGGGGTCTAGAGGTATATATATACATATATCTCTCTTATAATCATCACCATCATCTTCCCAACAAACCATTCTTAATAATCTTGCATTTTGTGATGACAGTTGGGGTGGATCTACGGTTCCATTACAGAAGATATCTTGACAGGATTCAAGATGCACTGCCGTGGATGGAGGTCTATCTACTGCATGCCTAAGAGGCCAGCTTTCAAAGGCTCAGCTCCGATCAATCTGTCGGATCGTCTCAACCAAGTTCTCCGGTGGGCTCTTGGATCAGTAGAAATCTTCTTCAGCCATCACAGCCCTCTCTGGTATGGCTACAAGGAAGGCAAACTCAAATGGCTCGAGCGCTTCGCCTACATCAACACCACTGTCTATCCCTTCACTTCTCTACCCCTCCTCGCCTACTGCACTCTCCCTGCCATCTGCTTGCTCACTGGCAAATTCATCATGCCAGAGGTACATAACCATAACCATAACCATAACTATAATCTCCATCCATTTAAGGCCAATTAACTAGTAATTCGTTTTGATAATGTTGTAATGATGTGATGCAGATAAGTACATTTGCGAGTCTCTTCTTCATAGCACTCTTTCTGTCAATCTTCATAACCGGCATCCTTGAGCTGAGATGGAGTGGAGTGAGCATCGAAGAATGGTGGAGGAACGAGCAGTTCTGGGTGATCGGTGGCATATCAGCTCACCTCTTTGCAGTGATCCAAGGGTTGCTCAAGGTACTAGCAGGAATAGACACAAACTTCACAGTGACATCCAAGGCAACAGACGACGAGGATTTCGGAGAGCTCTACGCCTTCAAGTGGACGACGCTCTTGATCCCTCCCACCACCATTTTGATCATAAACTTGGTGGGAGTAGTGGCCGGAATATCCGATGCAATCAACAACGGGTACCAGTCGTGGGGGCCGTTGTTCGGGAAGCTGTTCTTCGCCTTCTGGGTGATAGTGCATCTCTATCCATTCCTTAAAGGTCTGATGGGGAAGCAGAACAGGACGCCTACGATTGTTGTGATATGGTCAGTGCTTCTTGCGTCCATATTTTCGTTGCTGTGGGTGAGGATTGATCCCTTCATACTCAAGACGAGGGGGCCTGATACCAAGAAATGTGGGATCAACTGCTGATGCAACTTTGAGGCTGCACAAGAAAAGAAGAATAAACAAGATTTAGTCAAATTTTGTGTGTAAGTTTTGTAAGTGGAACAGAGTAAAATTCAGCAATTCCATCTTTTTTTTGTTGTGCCGGCTGATTGTTGGAAGCAGTATCTAATGGTGTTTTGAAACCAATCCGGTTAGTTTGGTTTGCTTGATAATGCATGATATGGCATGATTCATAAATAATCCAACCTAATCATATTTTTAGTTTGAATGATTTGGTGCGTGATGAAAAACATAATCCATGCGTCATCACATAATCCATGCTCCTCCTATCCACTAATTGAGTGAGTAATTATCATTCCAAATTTGATTAAATATTAATCACTCATAATAAATCTATCAACACTATCTATTCTATCCTACAACTCAAACGCCATCAAAATGTATAGTACTATATGTGTTCATTATATTTCAGCCACAATGCAGAGAGAGAGAGGGGGAGGAATGTCAACAACAATTCAATATGCAAGGCAACGTGCATGCAACACAGCTCTTCCTATGTTTTTTCACATTGCAACAGTCAATTCTTAACCAGCTTATAAGTTCACAGATAGTTCACACACATAGTATATGTACTAGTAGTGATATACATATTTTGCAAGTACAGTCCCTTGTTTATTATAATTAATTTTCTTATACCTAATAGTATATTATTACTAATATACTACTTAGAATAGTTTTGTTAGGAGAAGAATTCTTATACATGAAGAGTTTATGTTTAAGACTAACTAGCGTATAACCCATCGAAAATCGACGGAAAATTATAAAAATTAATAAAACTATTAAATAGTACTAATATGTGATAGATTAAAATAAATATTATTTGTTAATTATTTTAGCGTTAAATAATTCGATTATGCAATCTACTAAACTCGCTTATAATTTATATCCCTTGAACACATCTCAAATTCAATTAAAAAGTAATTTTACCACATGTTTACGTCTCAAACCCATATAGTTATGTTTGTTAAAAATTATAACTAATATATTCACATTACTTTCGATAATTGTTAAAGCTCTATTCTTCTACAAAACTTATGTGGGCAAAAATATATTTCTCTCTCAAAGGAAAGCGACTTTTAAGCTGATTTTTTTAGTTTTTTATTAAGAAAAAAAGGCAAGAGAAAGAGCGGGTAGTGAGAAAGAGAGAAAAGATATATAGATAGCGAATAATACTATAGATGTTAGGATTGTCTATAAGAAGAAAGTGACCCTAAATACCCCACATTATGAATTCAACACAAGATTAAATAAAAAATAAGTTAAATCACCGCTTCACAATCATATAAATAGGGGTGTACACGAGCCGAGCCGAGCCGAACACTGGCAGGCTCGAGCTCGGCTCGTTAGAAAAATTTAAGGCTCGAGCACGGCTTGAGCTCGATTCGAGCTCGAGCTCGGCTCGACAAATATCAACCAAACTCGAGCTCGGTTCGAGCTCGGCTCGTTATATATTCGTTTGGCCGAGCTCGAGCTCGAACGTTCGAGCTCGGCTCGATAATCTAAAAATTATAAATTTATTAATTTATATTGATATTGAAAAAGTAATAAAATAAAAAATATTTATTAAAAGTATTAAAAAATTCGTGAACATGTTCGGGAACATGTTCGTTTAGGTGATTCGCGAACATGTTCGCGAGCTAGCTCGTTTACTATCGAACTCGAACGTGTTCGCGAGCATTTCGAGCCGAACATAGGTATGCTCGAGCTCGGCTCGAAAAATTTGTCGAGCTCTATTTGAGGCTCGAGCTCGGCTCGTTTAGTAAACGAACGAATTTCAAACGAGCTTTTTTCGAGCCGAGCTCCGAATAGCTCGCGAACCGTTTGGCTCGTTTACATTAGGAGTGAAAGTATGGAAAGCGGGTTTTCGGGTTACCCATACCCTACCCGTACCCGGCCGGGTATTGGGTACCCAATACCCGTAATTTACGGGTATTGGATGGTATGGGTATGAAATTTTTAAAAAATACCCTAACGGGTATACCCGTTAGGATATTGGGTATCCGGTCAAACACCTGGTCAACATTATACAATTATTTATTATATATAATTACTAATTTTATACTATAAATTATAAATATATTCATTTTTAAGCTAAAACCTAAACTTAAACATAACTCTAAACATAACCTATGAATAATATATATTTTCATAGTAGTATTTTATTTGTTGAACTTACATGTTTAAACTACGTTTAATATTGATTTGTTGTTGCCATCTAGTTGTTGCTACATAGTTGTTTATTAATTTGTCGTTGAAAATTATCGAAAAATCGAGCGGGTGAAAAATTACCATATTTTTGTCTTTTTTTTTAATTTTCCAAACGGGTACAACGGGTACCCTATACCCGGGTCAGGTATACCCGGCCGGGTATTGGGTACCCGTTCGGCTAAAATGGAAAGGGTATGGGTATTCATTTTTTGCTTATTTGGGTACGGGTACCCGCAAATGCGGGTATGGGTATCCACGGGTACCTGTTTATTCACCCCTAGTTTACATCCCTACATATAAATAATCATCTTCCAAATATATTCACAAAAAAATTAATGATGACATTTGTTTTCTTTTTACCTGAAATTAATATTTAATTATATACATAACTATATTTCAAAAATATTCACGCAATATTTAATAAATAAAAATTTAATTATAAATTGTAGTATTATATAAATAATCATCTTCCAAATATATTCATAGAAAAATAAATGATCACATTCATTTTCTTTTTTACCAACTTCGAGAATAACTTTTTAACTGAGTTTAGAACTTCATGAATTGTTTCACTATGTACTTGGTAGTTTTTCCTTTTTACAAAACTTTATGTGGAATGATTGTGATTCATAAAATTATTTAGTCAATGATATAAGATAAAAGTTGACCATGAATATGCTTAATTTTATGAGTTCAAAATTATATATATTTAAAAAAAAAAGTTGTCCCGCAAGTACTGAATTGGCCCATCTACGCGCACGATTCTTGATTCTTGGTCGGAATTGACTCGTTGATAAATCGTTAGTAATTTTTCTGCCAATTTTCCTACATATTCTACGTTTTCCAATGGAGACGATTAATAAAACAATTTGAGATGATGTGTTTAGAATTATTCAAACTTGTTTGTAATTTATATACTCGTATTTGTTTAAAATCCGATTAAAAAATTAGTCATTTGTGTTCCTTTCTGAAAAAAAATCCGTATAGCAGTCTACCGCTATAATTCTGCATACTGGCCCATTGACTACGACTGTGATTTATAAGTGCGTAATTTTTAAAATTTATTTAGAATTTATATAGATTCAAAAATTTAATAAAAATAATGATTGTCTAATTCGTTAATCGTCCTTAATCGTATAGTAATATTCGTTAATTAAAATTATAAATTATGCAAAGTTGGAAACCCAACTACAAATAACGTAAAAATTATTTCATGAATGACGATTATAGATTTTAAAAAATACATAGGAAAAAAGCATAAAATGAAAAATTTCTCGAGTGTCGGTTAGAAATTGGCTCGTCTACCGCCACGGTTCCAGATCAGAATTGACCTGTTGACTACGATTTTGATTTATAAATGCACAATTTATGACGATTCTAGATTTTAGAAAATACATGAAAAAAATGAATAAAATGAAAATTTCAATATTAATAAAAATAAAGAATGAAAATGTGTCACGTAAGATCCCGAGTTGAGGTACCCGTCAGTTGAGAATTGGCTTGTCTACCTAATTAATTGATAAATTAGAAATTACTTATTTTTTTATCAAATTAAATAAAAAAATATTAGACTATTTCCAAATTTAATTCGGTCAACCAATAAATTATCCAAACTATTTTGGAACAATTTATTCTGTCAACTAATAAATTGGTTCCCTAATAAAAATAATTATCTACTCGGCCAATTAATAAATTGATCAAAATAAAATAACTTAAACTATAAAAATATAGCAGTTATTTATCCGGCCGATTAATAAATAAATTGGCCAAATAAAACTCCTACAAAAATAATTTTCTATTCGGTCAATTAATAAATTGACCAAATTAAATTAAATTAAACTATAAAATATAATTATTTATTCGGCTGATTAATAAATAAATTGGCCAAATAAAACTGGTGGAGCAAAATATGAGAAAATACACATTGATTCTAGGTATTTATAGGCTTTTCAATAGGTAAAGTTTCATTGATTAACCGATGTGGGACACAAGATTTTAGTATAGATATTTAAAATTTATTATTTTACATTTAAAAATTCAAAATTTGAGAATTTAGATAAATATGAATGGAGGAATATAAGGGTTCCACGTAGGATTTTTTCAAAGTAAGAATCGTTTTCCTTTTAGTATTATAGTGATGATTTATAAGTGCGTAATTTATAAAATTTATTTAGAATTTATATAGATCCAAAAATTTAATAAAAATAATGATTGTACTATTCATTATCGTCCTTAATCGTATAGTAATATTTAATTAAAATTATAAATTATGCAAAATTGGAAACCCAACTACAAATAACGTAAAAATTATTTCATGAATGATGATTATAGATTTTATAAAATACATGGGAAAAAAAGTAAAAAATGAAAAATTTCTCGAGTGTCGGTTGGAAATTGACTCGTCTACCGCCACGGTTCCAGGTCAGAATTGTCACATCCCCAAATTTCGAGGGACGGCAAAGCCGGGGTGCGACTAGGGGTTGGATTAAAGAAGCGGGGAAGAAGGGGGAATAACTGAATAAATGCATTAACCAATACTAATAAAACAAGATGATATTTATGAACTGATTCCATTAACATAAGAGAGTCAATCTCGAAGGATCGCTCGACAAAGTTGTTTTTAGAGTAGACTAGGTTTAAAGTACAAAACTTAAACCGAAAAGTTATACAACAAAAAGTGAAGTAGTTTGCAGCGGAAGAAAAAAAAACGTAGAATTGATTACACTATTCTTCTTTCCTATATACAACCTCTACTCAACCTCTGCCGCCTTCGTCACTCAACCTGCACATTTATAAATACATACATGGCTAAGTATAATCATACTTAGTGGGCACATTGCCGAAAACATATCATAAGCTTATAGATTAATCAGGCATCTTAAAAGTAATGCAACAGGGTTTTTCACAAAAAGGCCCGTGCTCACTAAACATTTTCTTTTCATAAACATAGCTTGATCAAGCATTTTTCTGTTGTTACGTTCAAATTGCCCAACTTCTGTTTCAACGCCGGGGAAGACTTAACTTCTCCCGCGCACGTTCCTCACCGTGGGTGGCTACCCTCAATAGAGTACCACACACAACGGCTACCGTGTACACTAACCCTGGAAAACCCTTCCAGTTAACTCAGAATCCGATCGATTAGTTGGCGAACCAACTCAGAATGGTACAAAAGAATTCACAAAACAATTCTTTTATGCACTGATAATCACTTTAAAACATACTTTCAAAGCGATAAAGAAAATAGAGCATAACTCACTTTATTTGATATATGGAAAAATCCACGTTATTTTGATAGATAGAAAGCCCACCTTAAACGGTATACAAAACTACAAAAGCTTTCGTCTTCGGTCTTCCGTCCTATCTTCAACTCCGACTTCCTCCTTTTATCGCAATTAATCAAACTTTAGTAATTGGTTATGACGATTAAAGAAAAAGAAATCGAATTCGGTTAAGTCTTTTAGGCGTTTGCACTTTAACTAATCCCTTTTGGTTAAAAAAAAAAAAGAAACGAGACTCGGACACATCTCGTTTAGAACTAACTCGGTTCTTTACTCGACATTTAGATTAGTTAAAAACGGAAGTCGATAACTCCTAATGACTTAAAAGTTCTTAAAGAATTAAGTTGAAAAGAATTCAACTTAAGAAAAAAGAGTTTAGAATTTTTACTGCACAAGTCAGTAGGTTTGGAGCCTTTACAGAACAGAGCATTTCGAAACAGGGGATATGCCTTATGTCAAAAGAAAGACACGGAAGTCTACTTTACTGTCCAATTTACAGATTTTGATTTCGTTAAACGAGTAAAGAGTTATGGCAGTTTCCGTGAAGGGTGGCAGAACTGGCCGAAAACCCTAGACATATTTAAAACTCGACGCATGTTTCCCTAGGTTCGATCAATGCTATACCACCTTTATGTGCACGTAATTTCCATCAATTTAACAGTCAAGTCACACAATCATTTAACGTGAACACTTTCACATTCCTCGATTAAAATACGACGAGCATTTATCGTCTTTTCAATTAACGAAAACACTTAGCAAATTTCATTTCAATTTCAAATCACAACCAACTTCTAACTTTTGTTTCATAACTTATATGAAATCATCATCAACTACACTCATGCTTATTAATCATCAACCAACTCAAATCAATCAACACATACTCATAATCATTTAACACCTCGTTTTTATTGAGCAACGAACATCGTTGTCAATTCTTCCAAATATTTTTTTAAAATCTAAGAAATTCATAATAAGTACATATAATCATGCTTATCATCAATACATCAACCATATCATCAATCGGAAACATACAAACCCTCATTTTCTCGTTTCTTTGTTTCTACACTTACTTACTTTCTTTAATTTTTGAAGTTCTACTAATCCAATTCAAACCAAATTGGTTTCTATCATCTTTATACTTAACAAAGATCATATTAACACACTAACATCATTATAACTAACACTTAATCAATTCACGTCATTTTTATCGGTTCAAGAACTCGATTTTTCAAAGTTGTTAGTTAATTCTCAATTAACTCAACAACAAACCTAACATATCAACAATCACTAATATTCGATTAGTTTTCTCATTCTATTTTTTTTTCTATCGACGATTATGCTCGACTCTTCGTCTCCTATAAAAAAAAATTCAACATTCTTAGAATTCATTCAAACTTTCAAATTATTAAGTACTTAGATTAACTAATATGCAATCCAAAAGCTTATATCATAATCAAATCTAATTCTATCGACGATTCTTCGCCTCCAACGATTTCGTTTTTATTTTTAGAAAAATCTAACTAAATATATGTTGAACCTCATGCTTACTACTTCTATTATATCACGACACATCATCAATATGACAACTATTTCTTAATCAAAATCCTACTTCTTTCTCTCTTACAAAATTGTTCTTATTTTTAGAAAATCCTCAAACAATTCATGCAATCATCATTCATTGCATGCAAACATAATCTACAAACAATACATCTAAATTCAATCTCAATCTTCATCAAATAATTAATGAAATTTTCGAAAATTCTAATTAAATTCTAACATGATTTATACTTGATTCAAACCATAGAAATTTAATCCTAAGCATCAAATAATCATGAAATAAACTTAGAACATCATCTTCTACACCTCACAATTTTCGGCCATTTCAAGAATTTAAGGAATTGAGTTTTTGTTTGGTTTGCACTATAGAGGAAGCTCTTACCTTATCAAATATGCAATCGGAATTGACTTTAATCGATAATCAAACAAGTTATGAGCTTAAAAGGCTTGAAGAAATGAAGAATAAATTTGAAGATTGTGAAGAACACTAAGAACAAGAGAGAGAAGAGAGAAACTAAAGGGGGGAGGCGGTTTATGTGAGAGGGAAAAGAGAGATATGTGATATTTTGGAGATAAAGGTAGATAAGTAGAAGAAAAATAGGATATTATCCAATAGAGAGAGAGATAGGCGGTTACTATATATATTTTTTTACAAAAATATCTCTTTTACGGGCCTAATACCGCATACTAAAATCGATTAATTAATTTTTTAAACGGTTATATTTTCGGCGAAAACTAATTCGACCAATAGATTGGAAATAATTTACTTAGTTGGAAAGGACGATTAAATTTCTGAAATCCATCGAAAGGTCGAGACGTCGCAGTCCAAATTTCGCCCTGAAAAATAAATAAAACTGACTTTTACCATTAGACTCGAATCGCAAAATAAGTGAATGTAAAGTCAGATGCTTTTTCGATCTGAGTTCTCGAACGAAAATTTTAACGGGCGTGAAATCCCTAATACAGTAGTCGGTTGAATGACTTCTGGATTTTATTTTCAGAAACGGATTTCACCGTTAGTCTTAAAACTGAAATTCCTTAACTTAGGCGTGCAAAGCCTTAATTAATTATCAAATTTTTATTTTAGTGACGGAAGAAAGAAAAAGGTCTGGATATTACAAGAATTGACCCGTTGATTACGATTTTGATTTATAAATGCACAATTTATGATTATTCTAGATTTTAGAAAATACATGGAAAAAATGAATAAAATGAAAATTTTAAAATTAATAAGAATAAAGAATGAAAATGTGTCACGTGGGATCCCGAGTTGAGATACCGTCAGTTAGGAATTGGCTCGTCTACCTAATTAATTGACAAATTAGAAATTACTTATTTTTTTGTTAAATTAAATAAAAAAATATTAGACTATTTCCTAATTTAATTCGGTCAACCAATAAATTATCCAAACTATTTTGGAACCATTTATTCTGTCAAATAATAAATTAGTTCAATAATAAAAATAATTATCTATTCGACCAATTAATAAATTGATCAAATTAAATTAAATTAAACTATAAAAATATACTCCCTCCGTTCACAAAATGATGCCCTGTTTCATCTATTATTTGTGTTCACCAAATAATGCCCTGTTTCGTTATTTTTACCAACATACCCTTGTTACTTTATTAAAATCACTACCCATTGTCATTGATGACTCATCCTCATATCAACTTTATCTCTACTTTTTTGTTATCCCAACAATTTTATTCCTACTTTTTGTTCAATACCATCTCTTTTTTGTCTTTACCAATATTTTTTTGTCATTATCTTACTACCCCCTACTTTCTAACTTTTACCCACTCAAAATAATTTTATTAACTTTCTTAATCTTCGTGCCGAACACGAAATGGGGCATCATTTCGTGAACGGAGGGAGTAGCAGTTATTTATTTGGCCGATTAATAAATAAATTGGCCAAATAAAACTCCTACAAAAAGTAATTATCTATTTGGCCAATTAATAAAGTGATCAAATTAAATTAAATTAAACTATAAAATATAGTTATTTATTCGACCGATTAATAAATAAATTGGCCAAATAAAACTGGTGGAGTAAAAGATGAGAAAATACCCATTGATTCTAGGTATTTATAGGTTTTTCAATAGGTGAAGTTTAATTGAGAAACCGATGTGGGACACAAGATTTTAGTATAGATATTTAAAATCTATTATTTTACATTTAAAAATTCAAAATTTTGAGAATTTAGATAAATATGAATGGACGAATATAAGGAATGCCACGCAAGATTTTTTCAAAGCAAGAATCGTTTTCCTTTTAGTAATATAATGATGATTAGAAAATAAATTTAGATTTACAATATTGTCCTTTAAATAAATATAATAAAGAGTAATGAATCAGGTAAATCTATTGCAAGAATCCGCCTTTTAGGATAGATATGAAAAATTAGAAATTCTAATTAATGCAGAAATTTAAATAATTTTCAAATTATTTTAACTATTAAATTGACCATTAATTAATGAGAGAAAAGCATCACAAACACAACCCGCTTTGAGAGAGATTCATATCTAATTCACCCATATAAATGCAAATTATATGCAATCTCTCTATGTTATCTATCAGATTAATAAGGTACTCAAAATCAATTCATATAAAATCTGTATGTGAAAAAGAATTTATGTTTGTTAAATATGGTATCATAATATTTTCATTTTATATTTAATAATACTTTTTGAAAATATAATATTAAATATTTTTATTATATATGAATAAAAATGAATAAAATGAAGATTTAAGATAAATAATAATAACGGGTTGAGATTGCGCCACGTGAGATCTAAAATTAAGGGATGTCTCGAATTCGTAATAATTTTAATATTTGATTCTTTATATAAGTACTCCCATTAATAAAAACAACTAAAAACTTGATGTAGGATCATTATTGGCAACTTAATAATTGATCAAACAACTTCCAATAAAAATAAATAAATAATTTATGCAATTATTTAATTTGACAAGTTAATATCGACGAACTTAAAAATTTATCAACTAATTTAAAAAAAATTATTTTTTGACCAATTATGTAATTGATCAAATTAAATTGATTGTGCAAACTAATTGTAGAAGAAAAAAAGAATATTGATCTAGAGTATATATAAAGGTTCTCAAATAGTAGAGTCTCTTATTAAAAAGCGATGTGGGATAAAAGTATTTATAGTAAATATAATATGAAGATACAAGTTTATAAATTATATACATGACTAATTCAAATTAATGATTTTAGAAATATGTAAATATGATATTACTATAGATTATATGCATGTATATAAATTATTCACATGATATATTTTAGAAAAATCTATATGGAAGAAGATTTTCATTCCATATGTATTATGGAGGTTTTGATCATATCAAATATATAATTAAAAATTATTTAAAATGACAATTTAAGATAAATAACAATAGTGAATGGAGAGAGAGCCACGTGGGACCTAAAATTAAGGGGAATGCTTGAATTTTTAATAATATATAGATTTTCAAAAATTCAATATATTACTTTATATTTAAAAATTCAAAAATTTAATAATTTAGATAAATAGGAATGAAGGAATTTATAAGGTGCCACATAGAATTTTTGCAAAGCTAGAATCGTTTTCCTTTTAACAATATAATGATTAATGATGATTAGTGAGATGCTTAATTAAATTTATTTTAAGATATTATTATATTATTAATTACAAAGGTGCTTAGTTATATTTGTTTTGTTGCCTTTTTCTAATTTTTTATTTACTTATTTCCAATTTAAATGCTTATTGTATAAATTAATGTTAACTACAATTATTAGTATTTGAATTCCAGAATTCTTACGAAGTTTAAATTTTTTAGTAAAATACAGATATCTAAAATTGAGGTACATTAGCACGAAATTTTTTCTAATTATAGTATTTCTTATTTAGCGTGTAAAAGCAAGGAACGGCTTATAGTATTATAATATAGTACAATTTACATAGCAATTTGTAATACTCCCTCTGTAACACCCCGCAATATCGGTTTACGAAAAATTCGAGTAAATTAAAGCTTTTCAAGATAGGTCTTTATTTCCGAAGTTTTTAAAGAAAATAATATTTCCTTATCAATTTCAAATAAATTCATTCCTCATATTTACAAACAAGCACGAGCATGAACATGACACGACATATGTTTAAATGTGAATTTCATATCATACGTTGCATTGATTGTTCGAGCATGAGTATTTTATTTCTAATTACTTTCTTGGCCCAATAATTAAAATACGAGTCGATCAAGAGGGCTCGTAACCGGATAAATAATACGAGATGAATAAAATGTGTGTGCCTATGCATGTGAGTGTGCACATAGAGAGAAAGAGAGAACGAGACGACGCAGATGGAGAGAAGCTGAAATATTATTATTACTCTCAGGTGTCCGAACAAAGTAGGGATAATGGGATATATAATAACATTATATTATGGAATAGAAAATTCTAACCAATCCTACAAGTAATGTCCATATATAAATATATTATTCATAACACTCCCCTTGGACATTACGACATGTAATACCCCAGATATTTCTTCCGTCGTCAAAATAAAAATTTAATTATTAATTAAGGCTTTGCACGCCTAAGTTAAGGATTTTCGATTCTAAGACTAACGGTGAAATCCGTTTCTGAAAATAAATTCCAGAAGTCGGTTGAACGACTACTGTATTAGGGTTTTCGCGTCCGATAAAATTTTCGTCCGAAAACTCGGATCGAAAAACCGTCAGATTTTACGTTCACTTTTTCTTCAATACGAGTTCACCGGAGAAAGTCAGTTTTTATTATTTTTTCGGGCGAATTTTGGACTGTCTTATCCCGACTTTTTATCGGATTTTGAAAAATGAATTATGTTTTCCGAGTATGTGATTTATTTCTAATCAAATGGTCGAATTATATTTCGTCGAAAACGTAACCGTCTAAGGTTTTAATTTATCGATTTTATAACGTCGTATTAGACCCGTAAACGAGATATTTCCGGCAAATAAAACCCCCCTTAAACTGCCTATGTGTGTGTGCGAGTCATCCTCTTAGATATTTTCTACTTTATTCAAGTTTTATCTTAAACACTTAGTCATCACCTCTCTCCCTCCCTCTCTTCTCTCTCACTTTCTTCCATTGTTAAGAGTTCTTCAAGCTTTCTCAAGCTCCACAAGTCATCCATCTACCGATCAATCTTAGTTCCGATTCCATAATCGACAAGGTAAGGCTTCCTCTACGTATTAAACAGAACAAAAATCCTTTTCCATCAACCTTGTCATTTTCGAAATTTTCTTGAGAAGTAGGATGATGATTCTATATTAATTCATGTTATAGTATGCTTAGAATTAGATTTCTATGGTTGAAATTTCATGAAAATCATCCCCCCTTAATATTTGTAATTACCGAAATTTTTATAGGAATTAGGGGTTTTTGTTAGTTCGATTTTCTTGATGATTGATTAGTGGAATTGTATTCTATATGATGATAGATGATCACATGAATTGTTTAGAATTTTCTAAAAATAAAAATAGAAATGTAAGAAATGAAGAAGTGAGGATTTGAATGAGTAAATGTTATGTTTTGGTTAAAATGATGATAGAAATGAGATGTAGTATGTTTGAGGATGATTATATAATTTATTGGAATTTTTCTAAAAATAAAATAAAAATCGTAAGGGACGAGGAATCATCGATAAGTTGAGATTGAATAATGATTTAGGGTTGTGATTTGAACATATGTTAATCTTGTTAGTTAATGATCGTAACCGGAAAATTTGAACGAATTATAAGAAGATTGGAATTTTGATAAGAGACGAAGAAACGAGTCTAAATATCGATAGAAAAGTCGAATAAGAAAAACCAATTTGATATTAATGATTGTTGTCGTTTGATGAACGATATTGTAGTTGACGATATTTCCATCCGAGATACGAGATGATATAAGTTGTAGTTTATAAACGAGAAGTTGAAATAGAAATTGAATTTGAAATTAAATTGGTTTAGTAATTGGATTAGTTGAAAGACGAGAAAATATACGTCGGGTTTCTAATCGAGAAATGAGAAGGAGTTCGTCATAAAAGATTATACATGTTGACTGCCTTGAGATGGAAATCTCGTAAGAATAAAAGTGGAATAACATTAGTCGAACCTAGGAAGTCGTGCGTCGAGTTAACGAGCACCTAGGGTTTTCGCGGACTGTTTTGCGACCTTGCACGGAAACTGTCATAACTTTTAGATCGCTTAACGAAATCGAGATCCGTAAATTGGAGAGTAAACTAGACATCCGTAGATTTCTTATGGTACAGGGCACATCCCCTGTTTCGAAGTGCTCCGTTCTGTGCGAACTCCAGAACTACTGTCTTGTGCAGGAAGTTTCCAAAAACCTAATTTCTTAAGTTGAATCCATTTTAACTTCGTTCCTTGTGAACTTTTAAGTCGTTATAAGCTATCGACTTCCATTTATTTACTGACCTAAGTGTCGAGTAATGAGCCGAGTCAGTTTATAAACAAAAATTGATCAAGTCTCGTTTATTCGTTAATCAAAAGAGAGTAGTAAAGTGCAAAGGCCTAAAAGACTAAAACCGATTTCGATTTCCTGTTTCTTTTATCGTTGTGATCGAGTTTTAAAGTTTGTTTATTTACGATAAAAGGAGGAAGTCAGCGCCAAGGATAGGATGAAAGATCAAGGACGGAAGCTCGTATTATAGTTCTGTAATCATTAAGGTGGGCTTTTCTATATACGTATAAGTGACATGAATGAAGTCGTTTTCAATTGAAGTTCGCCTCGTTAGAACTTCAAAAAGAGATTTGATGTAATTATTAAGAATCAAGTAATAATTTTAGCTAATTTCCAATGTTTGTTCGATTCCAACGATGACTAGAACTTGTGTTCTAAAGTTATTCTCCAAATTATATTCCGTTTTCTTGGAATTTATTTCACAATTAGTAAATAAACGAAGAATACGATAAATACGAGATTCAAGTATCGAGAGGAGTTTATATCCACTTTAATGTGGCATTAAGAATATTTCTTTCTAATGATGAGAACAATATGTGTTTATCGGTTAGGAGTTTTCTTAAGGGAAACTAATAAGTCTAAGTTAAAGATTGGAAGGAAAATCCCGGATTTTTTTTTTTAAATGTTTGAGTGCAATTTCCTGAAATTACTAGATGCCTAAGGTAAGTTAATTCCTTATTAAGCGAATGATTGAACGGGACAGAGGTTCCATGTGATTGAGGGACTGTTATGTGGACTTGATCAACCACATAATTAGAAACTCAGTAATATGGGTCTTATGCCCCGTGAGCAAAACCTCTTTCAGTACGGTGTATTTTGGGAATGAACTGAGATACACCCGAAGGAGAGGGATTCTGAGAATATGTCAGTATGGGACGACATATTCAAGGAGAGTCTCTGAGATCAATTCTTTATGTGTTATGTATAAGTTTTTAGTGATACCACATAATGGTATATTTGGGATCTTCTTGTTTTAAGAGGGCATTCCATCGTAGAGCAGATTATACATAAGTACCATATTTACGTAAACGACCTAGATCATGACAGAGGACAGTTTGTTAATGACTTCGTTTCACACCATTACCCGGCTAGATATTTTGTTGATAAACGGAAGGCTATGGAGGACCTTATCGGTCGACTGCCGATGAACGGCAAGGATAGGCAAACAACACCGCCTGATACTATATCACTTAAATAGGAAATGCTGTAGAACCCACAGGAGACTCTGTAGGATTCGGGTTAGTAATCCATGCACGATATCTACGGAATCGACGTATTGTATCTGTTCCTATACTACCCCATTACCCTTACCACTACATTCCGGTTGTTCCAGAACCTAGGTCATTTTTCGAAATGGACCTAGTGCTTGCCAAGTTACTAGAATTACCACTTGTACTTGCTCCACTTGACGAATTTCTCCCAGAGTCAACCTCGCTTGTTGAGGAGGTGGGATCGACGTCAGACTTAGCTTGGTACGTCTTGGACCGGAGTTAGGGGACAGTTTGAGGCAGGACCATCAGGAAGTCCCTTCCCCAGAGGCATATGTGCCTAGTACGCACAGTAAGCACCCGTTTTCTCCTAAAAAGCGGACTACAGTGACTAGATTGCCGATTTTGTTCTACGCTTAGAGAGAACCGTTCCCGAAATACCACCACCACCTCCAGTGCCAATGGACAGCACTGCGACTAAGATTAGTAAGATACTTGCGTTAGTCTTTGAAGTGAACTTAGAGGAGAATTCTATGGAGAATCTTGAGAAGGTCGTGGTTTTAAAAAAGGCAGCGAAGACTCGACTGCAGCTTCATGAGTAGTCAATCATAAAAGTGTTAGTAGTTTTAGAATGTTTTTTTTTTTTTATATATAGATTGGATCAGTGGACTTCTTTTTGTAGTACTTCCACGAATATGATATTTTACGAACCGTTTCCATTTTTTAAGTACCTTGTATAGGTACAAGAATGCACCCGGTTAGAGCATTCTGTACGTAGACAGGCAGTTGGCCTAACTCAGACTAATCGTAGTCTAATTTTTGTATAAGTCCTCGTTGGAGGCAAAACAGTACTCATTCGACGAGTATATATATTTATGACCCCGTGGGTGGGCTTAGATCTCATAAAAGTTTCTTCGGATTGTGTTTAGTTGAATAATCTTGTTTAACTTGGGAAGTTAAAAAGTTTAAAGAGCTAGTATCAGAGTTATTATCTGTTTCTCTTCCGTGAACTTGTTTAAGTTAGAAAAAGGGTTTAGTGAGTGAGCGAAAGCTTAAAAGCAAAAGTGCTAATGAGAATTCTTGTTTCCTATAGTTTCAAAAATGTCGTCGAAGGTAGTTAACACCAGAAGAGGACCTGGTAGTCTTAGAAGACCTGGTAGAGGTCAAGGACAACGTGAAAGCAAAAAAGAGCAAAAACACCAAGCAACCCCTTCACTCCCGCTACCCCCACAACATCGTAACATTGAGGATTTATTCTTCAAAAGAAATCCACCTATTTTTAATGGATCCAGTAACCCAAGCGATGCTGAGCTTTGGGTACGATCTATAGAAAAAATCTTTAAGCTTCTAGGATATACTGATAAGGAGCGCCTTTCATGTGTTGCTTTTCAACTAGCCGGACCAGTTGATTATTGGTGGAAGACTAGGCAAAAAGTTATGCTGGCGGAGCAAATGGCTCCAATTACTTGGGAAGAATTTAAAGAGGCATTTTATGATAAGTATGCATCCGATCAAGTAGATACCGAAGAGGAAATAGCAAATAAGTTTTGTGGAGAACTTAAACATAAATTAGGAGTAACATTAGCCAGTCACGAGGGACTGAGCTATACGGAAATACTAGGACGAGTCCTAGAAATAGAGGCAGTTGTGCCGGATAAAAGAAAGAGTATAGCATCCATACCAACACCAACTCAGGCTCCAATTCAAAACCTTTCCAACAACAATAACAACTATAAAAAAAAAGGAAATGGGAAGGAGGAAATAACAGTGGCTGCTAAGAGAACCAGAGAAGAAATCAGCAAGGCTTTCAGCAGCCTAACCAGAATTACAACTACGGTAAGAAGCCGTGGCAAGGGAATAAACCACAAGGAAATAATCAAACGGGATCATGGGAAGGAAATAATCAGCAAGGTCAGCCACAAGGGCAACAAAGGAATAACCAAGGAGGAAACAACCAAGGAAGAGCTACCATTCCTGCCTGTCCCAAGTGTAATAGGGTACACTTCGGGATCTGTCAAGCAAACTCGGGAAGCTGCTTCAACTGTGGGCAGAAGGGGCACTTTAGGAGGGAATGCCCGAAACCGTCTCAAACGGTGAAACCAAACCAGTATGGTCAGCCCCAACCCTTAAAGGCAATTCAGGCTCAGACGCAACAGCAGTATCAACAGCAACAGAGTGCAAGGGCATTCATGATCAGACAAGAGGCGCACAATAGGAGCAAGGGAAATTTGGCAGGTATTGGACGAACCTCCTAATTACCCTATCATAAATTGCTTCATACCAGAGCTTTATATTCGTTTATTTTTTTTTAGTGCCTGTTGACACTATAGAAGTAAAACCAGAGCGCGCTAATTATGAAATGAGAATAACCATGCCTTAGGAGAAATTATCATTATTCCCTTAAGTTTTGCTCAAACATAAAATTGGACTTAGGATCTTTTCAAAGATCATAGCAAATGATCTGAATGTAACAAAAAAAAATGTTCGACGTAGATATAATCCATGGGATGGATCGATTATCTATTAACTACGCCATTCTATATGGAGCATAGACCAAAAGAGTTAAAAGAGCTTAAGATCCAACTGCAAGAGTTGTTAGATGTTGGTTTCATTAGACCGAGCGTTTCACCATTGGGAGCATCTGTTTTGTTCATTAGGAAAAAAGATGGTTCTATGAGGATGTGCATAGACTATCGAGAGTTAAATAAGATCACCCATAAGAATAAGTATCCTTTGCCAAGGATAGAAGACCTCTTTGATCAGCTTAAGGGTGCAGGTGTCTTTTCAAAAATAGATTTAAGATCTGGGTATTATCAATTAAAAATCAAACCCGAGGATATACCTAAGACTACATTCCGAACCAGATATGGCCATTACGAATTCCTAGTTATGCCATTCGGTTTGACTAACACTCCCGCAGTATTCATGGATCACATGAATCGAGTTTTTCACCCGTACTTAGACAAATTCGTCTTAGTTTTCACCGAGGACATTCTCATTTACTCCAAGAATGAGAAAGAGCACGAAGAACACTTGTGAATAGTGTTAGAAACGCTTAGAACTGAAAAAAAAACTTTATACCAAATTCCGTAAGTGCGAGTTTTGGCTGAAAGAAGAAATATTTCTTGAATACATAGTATCAGCAGAAGGCATCAAGGTAGATCATGCCAAGTTAAAGGCAGTACGTAATTGGAAATCGCCAACAAGTCCGAACGAAATTAGGAGTTTCTTAGGTTTAGCCGACTATTATAGGAGATTCATCGAGAGATTTTCTACGATTGCTAGACCTATGATGCAACTATTAAGGAAGGAAAATAAGTTCAGATGGACGGACGAATGCGAGAAGAGTTTTCAGACACTCAAGGAAAAGTTAACCACAACACCAGTGTTAGCTCTGCCAGAAGCGAATAAGGAATACGTGGTCTATACAGATGCTTCGAAGAACGGATTAGGTTGTGTATTGATGCAAGATGGAAAGGTGATAGCTTATGTTTCACGATAACTTCGACCTCATGAAATTGAGTATTCAACCCATGACTTAGAACTAGCAGCCGTTGTGCATGCGCTGAAGATTTGGAGACACCGTCTCTATGGTGTTAGGGTTGAGATTTTTACGGACCACAAGAGTTTGAAGTACTTCTTCGAGCAAAAGGAATTGAACATGAGGCAAAGGAGATGGCTCGAATTAGTCAAGGATTATGATTGCGGAATCTACTATCATCCATAAAAAGCAAACGTGGTAGCTGACGCGCTGAGTCGCAAGACTCCAACCAAGTTGGAATGTCACTTTGTTGAGGAAGAAGCTCTTGTACGAGAATTTGAGGAAATGGACTTAGAAGTGCTGGATACACCTGAAACGATAACAAACCATATAGCAGCACTCGTAGCTACACCAGGCTTATGAAAGAAGTATAAGTGTCCAGAGAAAGAACGAGTCGATCGAGAAGCTACGCCTAAGAATAAGAACGGATAACCTGGACGGTTATTCCGAAGAATCAGATAATGCGATCGTATTTAAAGATAGACTTTATATCCCTGACAACGACGAATTGAAAACGATATCATGAGTGAGGATCATGATACACCAAATACTGCGTACCTAGGGAATACGAAGATATATTAAGATTTACGAAAGAATTTCCGGTAGAACGAATTGAAACAAGATGTTGACTCGTTTATAAAACGATGTTTGGCTTATCAACAAGTGAAAGCTTTACACCAACAACCACGATGGATGTTGCAACCATTAAGTATTCCAACGTAGAAGTGGGAAGATATAGCATGGATTTTTGTGACGGGTTTGCCCAAAGCCAAAAAAAGGAAATACTGCCATCTGGGTGGTTATTGATAGGTTCACAAAATCAATTCACTTCCTACCAATTCCAATTACCTTTGGATCAGAAAGTTAGCTCAGTTGTATGTTCGTGAGATTGTACATCTGCACAGAATACAAAAGTCTATGAGGTTTGATAGAGATGCTAAGTTTACTTCAAGGTTTTGGACTACTATACAGAAGAAGCTAAGTACCAACCTTAATTTTAGTACCGCCTTTCACCCTCTAAACGGATGGACAATCCGAGAGGACGATTCAAATACACGTAGATATGTTGAGAACAATAGTATTAGATTGAAGTGCAAAATGGAAGAATGTTTTGCCGTTGGTCCATTTCGCTCATAATAATGGTTATCAGGCTACGATAAGTATTGTACCTTACGAGGCCTTGTATAGGAAGAAGTTTAGATAACTGCCTTATTGTAATAAGGTAGGTGAAAGAAAGAACCTAGGACCAGATACGATCAGTGAAATGATCGAGATCATTCGATAGATTCGAGTCTGAATGAAAGAAGTTTAGAGAAGACGAAAGACTTATGTGATTTACGCCGATCAGAACTTAAATTCGAAAAGGGAGATAAAGTTTTCTTAAGATTTCTCCGTTGAAGAGAATCCATTAGATTCGTGTCAAGTATAAGCTTAGACAAAGATTTTTATGATTTCTAGATATCTTGAAAAAGATAGTTTTAATGTTTATAGATTGGTCGTGTCGCCAAGTCCATGGAATGTTTATTATATTTGCGTATCTCGTTTAAGAAAGTACATGTTCGTTTTTAAACGCGTGATACACCAGCAAGACGTTGTTCTTGATTATGATTAAGTTATGAAGAAAGACCGCAATCGATCTTGGATTGAAAAGTGCGAGGGTTAAGAAGCAAGTCAGTACGAGTAGTAAAGTGTTATGGAATCACCACAGGCAACAAGGAGTCACGTGAGAACTCGAAGAAAGGATAAGGAAGAAATACCCCGAACAGTTTAAAGAAGATAAGAAAATTTCGGGACGAAATTTTTTTGTTAGAGGGGTAGGATGTAATACTCCAGATATTTCTTCCGTCGTCAAAATAAAAATTTAATTATTAATTAAGGCTTTGCACGCTTAAGTTAAAGATTTTCGATTCTAAGACTAACGGTGAAATTCGTTTCTGAAAATAAATTCCAGAAGTCGGTTGAACGACTACTGTATTAGGGTTTTCGCGTCCGATAAAATTTTCGTCCGAAAACTCAGATCGAAAAACCGTCAGATTTTACATTCATTTTTTCTTCGAAACGAGTTCACTGGAGAAAGTCAGTTTTTATTATTTTTCCGGGCGAATTTTGGACTGTCTTATCCCGACTTTTTATCGGATTTTGAAAAATGAATTATGTTTTCCGAGTATGTGATTTATTTCTAATCTAACGGTCGAATTAGATTTCGTCGAAAATGTAACCGTCTAAGGTTTTAATTTCTCGATTTTTTAATGTCGTATTAGACCCGTAAATGAGATATTTCCGGCAAATAAACCCCCCCCCCCTAAACCGCCTATGTGTGTGTGTGAGTCATCCTCTTAGATATTTTCTACTTTATTCAAGTGCTATCTTAAACACTTAGTCATCACCTCTCTCCTTTTGTCCCTCCTTTTACCGCCACCCTCCCTCCCTCTATTCTCTCTCACTTTCTTCCATTGTTAAGAGTTCTTCAAGCTTTCTCAAGCTCCACAAGTCATCCATCTACCGATCAATCTTAATTCTGATTCCATAATCGACAAGGTAAGGACTTCCTCTACGTATTGAACCGAACAAAAATCCTTTTCCATCAACCTTGTCATTTTCGAAATTTTCTTGAGAAGTAGGATGATGATTCTATGATTAATTCATGTTATAGTATGCTTAGAATTAGATTTCTATGGTTGAAATTTCATGAAAATCATCCCCCCTTAATTGTAATTACCGAAATTTTTATAGGAATTAGGGGTTTTTGTTAGTTCTATTTTCTTGATGATTGATTAGTGGAATTGTATTCTATATGATGATAGATGATCACATGAATTGTTTTAGAATTTTCTAAAAATAAAAATAGAAATGTAAGAGATGAAGAAGTGAGGATTTGAATGAGTAAATGTTATGTTTTGGTTAATATGATGATAGAAATGAGATGTAGTATGTTTGAGGATGATTATATAATTTATTGAAATTTTTCTAAAATAAAATAAAAATCGTAAGAGACGAGAAATCGTCGATAAGTTGAGATTGAATAATGATTTAGGGTTGTGATTTGAACATATGTTAATCTTGTTAGTTAATGATCGTAACCGGAAAATTTGAACGAATTCTAAGAAGATTGGAATTTTGATAAGAGACGAAGAAACGAGTCTAAATGTCGATAAAAAAGTCGAATAAGGAAAACCAATTTGATATTAATGATTGTTGTCGTTTGATGAACGATATTGTAGTTGACGATATTTCCATCCAAGATACGAGATGATATAAGTTGTAGTTTATAAACGAGAAGTTGAAATAGAAATTGAATTTGAAATTAAATTGGTTTAGTAATTGGATTAGTTGAAAGACGAGGAAATATACGTCGAGTTTCTAATCGAGAAATGAGAAGGAGTTCGTCAAAAAAGATTATACATGTTGACTGCCTTGAGATGGAAATCTCGTAAGAATAAAAGTGGAATAACATTAGTCGAACCTAGGAAGTCGTGCGTCGAGTTAACGAGCACCTAGGGTTTTCGCGGACTGTTTTGCGACCTTGCACGGAAACTGTCATAACTTTTAGCTCGCTTAACTAAATCGAGATCCGTAAATTGGAGAGTAAACTAGACATCCGTGGCTTTCTTATGTTACAAGGAACACCCCCTGTTTCGAAGTTCTCTGTTCTGTGCGAACTCCAGAACTACTGTCTTGTGCAGGAAGTTTCCAAAAACCTAATATTTCTTAAGTTGAATCCGTTTCAACTTCGTTCCTTGTGAACTTTTAAGTCGTTATAAGCTATCGACTTCCATTTATCTACTGACCTAAGTGTCGAGTAATGAGCCGAGTCAGTTTATAAACAAGAATTGATCAAGTCTCGTTTATTCGTTAATCAAAAGAGAGTAGTAAAGTGCAAAGGCCTAAAAGACTAAAACCGATTTCGATTTCCTATTTCCTTTATCGTTGCGATCGAGTTTTAAAGTTTGTTTATTTACGATAAAAGGAGGAAGTTAGCGCCAAGAATAGGACGGAAGATCAAGGACGGAAGCTCGTATTATAGTTCTGTAATCATTAAGGTGGGCTTTTCTATATACGAAATAAAATGAGCGATGCTCAAAAATCTTTATTTACAGCTTTGATAATTGTGTTTTCAAAGTGATAATCAGGGCATGAAATATTTGTTTTATGTGAGTTCTCTTGTACCCTTCTGAGTTAGCCGACTGCTATCCAAAATTATTAGTTAGCCGACCTGTTAAATAAAACGATCGGACTTTGAGTTAGCCGACTGCTATCCAAAGTTAGTGTACATAGTAGCCGTTGTGTGTGGAACCCTGTTGAGGGGTAGCCAGCCACGGTGATAATTATTGGGCAAGATTGAACGTAACATCTGAGAAAAATACTTGCGCAAGCTATATTGTGAAAATGAGAAAGAAAATGTTTAGTAGACACGGTTATTTATTGAAAAACCCCGATGTGCTACGGAAATGAGATGCCTGATTTATCTATACTTATGATATGTTTTCGACAATGTGCCCACTAAGTACTTTTGTACTTAGCCCTGCATATGTTTTATAAATGTGCAGGTTGAGTGACGTAAGCGGCAGGAGGTTGAGTAAGGATTGAGTAAAGAGTCGCAGTTAGGAAGAAGAACTTGTGTCAAGCTTTACGCTTTCCGCTGCCAATCTTTTTGAGTTAATGTATCTATCTTTTGGGTCTAAGCCCCGTACAATGAACTTAGTTAACTTTTGAACAACTTGTCGAGCGATCCGTCGACTCTCTTTCTTTCAATAAAATCTGTTCATAGATATCAGTTGTCGTTTAATTAATGTCTGTTTATTTATTTATCCCCCTTCTTCCCCGCTTCTTTAATCCAATCCCTAATCGCACCCCGACTTTACCGTCCCTCGGGATTTGGGGCTGTGACACGACATGATGTTCATGTCTCATTAAAGGTCTCGCTGAAAAATCCTGTGGGAAAAATAACAGTCGAGAAAAGCACATGACATACGTTCATATATGTTGCATTTGTTGCCTCGCTAAAAAACTTTAACTAAGAAAATCCAATGGCAAAAACTTAGTAAAAGGAAAAAGAGAGCACAACAAATTTAGCCTTCGGGGCTTGATGTTAACCTTCAAGGTCTAATTTTCAAAAATTACTTTGAAATATTCACTCCCCCTAAAGATAATAATCTTTCAAGCCTACGCATTCCAATATTATAAATATATTTTCAAAAATTACTTCGAAATATTCGCTCTCCCTGAAGATAATAATCTTCCAAGCCTACGAATTCCAATATTATAAACATATTTTTCAAATGTTGATGTTGGAAGAGATTTTGTGAATAAAGCTGCAAGATTTTCACAAGAGCGAATTTCTGTACTATAATTTCACTGCTCTTCTAGAGCTCATGTGAGTAAAAAAAAAATTAGGTAATATATGCTTTGTTAAATTTCCTTTAACATACCCACTACTCATTTGTGCAACAAAAGCCGCATTGTTCTCATATAGGACAGTGAGAGAGTTCTCATTTATCGTAGTACCACAAGATCCGCGAATATGTTGTATTAATGACCTTAACTACACACATTCTTTAGTGGTTTCATGTTAAGCGATAATCTCCGAGTGGTTTGAGGATGTAGTGACTAGAGTCTGTTAAACGGACTTCCAAGAAATAGCATCACCACCACAAATAAAAATATAATCAGTCTGAGATTTAGAAACGTGAGGATCAGATTAATAGCCAGCATCTGCATAGCCTACCAATGTCATGTCTTGAATTCTTTGATAAAATAAACCAAGATCTTTTGTACCTTGAAGATAACGAAGAATATGTTTAACATTATTCCAATGTCACCATATAGGAGAAAGTTTTGAACCTTCCTAGCAAGTTAACTGCAAATGCAATATCGAGTCTCGTTTGCGAGATAAAGTAGTGCTCCAATTGCACAAAGAACTTCAGGTCATAGAATATCTTCATCATTTTCTTTAGGTCTAAATGGGTCCTTGTTCACTTCTAATGATCGGACAAATATTGGTGTGCTAAGTGGATGTGACTTATCCGTATAAAATTTTTCTAATAGTTTATTCACATAGTTTGACAGGTGTACAAAAATTCCTTCAAGGAGATGCTCGATCTGCAGGCCGAGACAAAATTTAGATTTACCTAAATTTATTTCAAACTCCGTCTTGAAGCATAAGCTACCTTCCTCAATCTCTTTGCGTGTTCCAATTATATTTATATCATCAACATACACAGAATGATACAAAAACCATTTTGTGATCTTTTGATAAATATGCAAGGATTTATATCATTGTTCACATATTCCTTCTTCAAGAGGAATTCACTTAGTCGGTTATACCACATCTTTTCGACTGTTTTAAGATGTACAACGACCTTTGTAATTTAACACTATACATATTGTGAGTTTCATTTTCCTTCATTTGAGGAATTTTAAGCCCATTAGGTACTTTCATATAAATATCAGTGATATGTGCATGTATATGTGTATGCAATTATTTGGGCACTATTTCTCTTACTATCCAATGAAACACTAGAAGTCAAGTGGGAATAAAGTAAATAAAGGGGGATGAGAAGATAAAAGAGAAGGAAAATAGAGAGGGAGTTGTCATCTTTTAGTTGATACTCCATCCATCCACGAAATGGTTGCCACATTATGGACGACACGAGTTTTAATAAAATGATAGGTAGAAGTGGATAATAGTGAGTATTGTTGTGAGTGGAGTAAGAGTTCCACAATAAATGTAAGTGAAGTAGTGAGAAATATAAGGTTAAATATAATGTATTTTGTGGACCCTACTACTATAAATGGAAGTGACAACTATTTCGTGGACGGATTTAAATGGCAAAAGTGGCACTCATTTTGTGGACAGATGGAGTATAAATTTTCCAACTCCTCACATGTGCAAAGAAAGACTAATAATTACCTACACCCATTTGGTCTCTCCCTTTTGAATTGGCCAATACATGGCTCCCACCTTACTACACTCACACTCACCCACACAAGCAAGCCATCATTTTCACCCCCTTTTAAACCCTCAAAACCAGCAACCACTCCTCACCACTCTCACCCCAATAACTCATCTTCTTCATCATTCATTCTCTCTCAAAACAAGGTCACATTACCACCACCAATGCCTCCATCACTTTTCTACCACCACCATCATCATCTCTTCAACATATAAACGAGTTTAAGGATAAGCATGGCTAAGGATCTAGAGATGCATGAAAGAGAAGGAACCGAAAATGAGAGTGAAAATGGGGGAGAGCTAGGTATCACACTTAATCTTCAATTTTATGCATTCTTCTTCGAATTTCTCCTAGGAAAAACATGTTAGATGGTGTAGAAGTGTTTGCATGTTGGCTTTGAAGCATGATTAAGGTCGAAAGAGAGGCTTAGCTCTAAATTTTCCATGGGATTTGATTATTCTTTCTTGATTTCTTGATATATATGCATTTCTATGCTCTAGGTGTGCTCTAGACAACTTGCATGTTAAGATTTACTTTTGATTTGAAGATTTTATGTTATAATCATGATCTATGTGTAGATATAGGGTTTATATGTGTAGGTCCTTATTCCCGAAGATTTCTAAAGGAAAATAAATTCTTTAATTTAGAGAAGATGAAGACTTTATTTGTAAAGTCAAAAAGGGATTTTATTGAAAAATAAAATCTAAATTCGTTTCCGAATAATTCCAGTTATCATATTTTCAAATCGACCACGACCATGAATTTCTGCATCCACTGCATCGCATCCTACGTGTTGCATTCTAGATGATAATAAATTACTGATGTGATTTATCTGCGAATTTACTGTCGCGTAATTGTGGAGCCGACCAGTTAAGCTTGACTGTACGAAGTAAATTATACGGTGTCGCATTTAGTATTTAGACGAGCTTAAAGAAAATAAATAACTTATAATTATTTATATGATTTATAATTAAAGCAAATTATTAGAAGTGATTCGACAAATTTTATCGGGCTACTTTGCGTACGAGCCAGACCGTTAATATATCGCGATAAAAATAAAGGGAAATAAAAGGGAGCAGAATTAAGAAAAGATAAAAAAAAGAAAAAGAAAAAGAAAAAGAAAAAAAAGGCGTGAGAGAGAGAAGGAAAACCGCGTGGGAGAGAGGGGGAGAGAATCATAACAAAATCTGCCAACCCTCTTCCCCCAATGAAATCACGCAGAGAAATAATCATTCCCTCTGCAATTCTCTTCTTCCCACACACTCAACCCTTCCTCTCCCCCATATTTCACGCCACCACCACCAGCCACACTCTCCATCCTCCTTCTTCATCTCCTACCATCCAAGAAACTAGGTTTTTCTCAATCCCTAACCCCCAAAACCGCCTCTCCACCGTCTACCGCTTTCACCACCGTCTGCCGCCGCTAGCCCGCCGTCGGCCACCATCAACCACCACCATTGAATGCCACCAAGGAGGCGTAGCAGCCACACAAGGGAGAAGGCAGTCGAGAGAGGAGAGAAAGAGGGAGGAAAGCAAGGGTTTTCCCCAACCCTAGCCATTCGCAGCCCTTCCTTCCGCCGCCGCCGCCGTTCGCGCCACCGCCGGAGCCGTCCCGATGGTGCAGCCACCTCGCAGGAGAAGGGCAGAAGTTGTTCGAGCGGTTCGAGAGAGAGAGAGCAGTCACAAGAAAAGGGAGGAATCGAGGGAGAAACGAAGAAGGAAGCTAGGTATACGATTTCACCCTTTATGTTCATGTTTCTTCTTTCCTTCCTTCAAAAGTATAGCACGAATTGGGGTTGTGAACGATGGAAACCTCTGCATTTTTGTGAAGAGACGATGTATAGATGAATTTCTTGATATACGTGTTAGCCACGTTCGAGTTTGTGTGTTTTTGTTGCTTGTCTTAACCGTATGCTCGTTTTTGGCGTTCTTGGATGGATTCGTGATCAATGATGTAGATGTATGTGGCTATATGAGTGATATAATTGATGTATGAGTATAGGCCTGTATGTGAGTGAGTATGTCGTTTGAGTTGAATTTAGTTCGAATAATTGAACCTTGTGTGAATTACGTGCAAAAGACGTAAATCTGCCCACGTACTAATCTGTTCTGCTTTTAGAGTTGTATGATGAATTTGAATCTCATCTTTTAGTATGTTGAATATTAAGGTTTTAGCTATAACATATCCAAAAATCAAGTTAATCCGACGAGTGTAGCTCCCTCGGTGAAGTTGTTTCGAATCTGACCTGTGGTAGAACCAAAATTCTGTGCAGAATTATGTTTTGGGGCAGTAGCCTTCTTTTATTTCAAAATCGTTGAAGTCCGCCTTTTGAATATGAAACTAGACATCTTGAAGTTTCTATATTGTTATTAAACTCGATTTTTGGATAAATGAGTGATTTTAAAATGAATTTACGAGTGGACTGACTTGCAGCGAAAACTTGTTTTTGACAGATTCACTGTTCTGTAAACCGAGCCCCGTTTGGGCTAGTAAAATCTAATATTTTTGGATTATGAAAATTTATGGAACAAGATGAACATGTTAGGAGTCTCCAGTAAAAATTTCAAGTTGATTTGAAATCGTTTGCTATTTATTGTTGATTTTACGGTGCTAGACATCCCACTGAAAATTTCCAGAAAAATATCTAATACTATTTTGGTGCCTAAATTCGAATTTTGTTAAAAATTATGCGTATGTGTGCCCTCAAAATCGTGCTAAGGAATTTCCTAAGATGTTATGACGACGTGTGTTTTAATCGGAAATTTTGTAAATTTATTCCTTGTTAAATTGCTTATTTAATAAATTTGGGCTCAATTACTAAGTTTTGGGCCAAATTAATTATTTTCAATTTGAACTTAAGTTATTGGGTCGAATTTTCCAGATTTTACTAATATGTCTTTGTTGGGCCAAATTAGTTAATTGAACATGTGAACTATGTGATTTGGGCTATAGCTAGATTTATTTAATCAACATGAATTTGGGCTATATTTTTTCTTATTAAATAATTTCTTCCTTAAGAGGCCCAACCTATTTAATTATTTGCTATGGGCCAAGACTAAAATGTTTATGTGATTAATGGACCATGCATAATTCTATTTAATAAAGTTCAATATGATTTTTATGTGCTAGCCAATCTAGAAACCTATGTGATATATATGTTTATGATTAATAAGACCAATAATATTAATATTTATTTCTTGGACCTATGTGTTTGGGCTTTGGGCCACTTTTGTCTAACCGATTTATTTGATTAATTATTAAATAGTCAAAGACCCGTCATTTATGACTTAATGTCTTAAAGGTTAATTAAATTATTTAATTAACTTATGTTTCAATAATTAGCATGTCCTTATGTGGTGACTTAAATAATCTGGATTAATAATTAATTGTTAATTAATTATTTCTATGTCATTAATTAATTAATTTTCTTTTAATTAATTATTTATGTGTTAGTTAATCACGAGTGGATTAATTACCTAAGTATGTGTTAATTAATTGAGATTAATTAACTTAGTATATGATGAAAAATATGTGCTATGAAGCTTAAGTATACTTGTCAAATCATGCTAATTAATTTATTATGTGACACGATTAAATGATATGACACGTATGCATGAGTTTAATTATATAAGTAAGGTATGATATCATACATGGTTAATTATGTGGCATGCATACTTACAAGAATCATGACAAATCATGACATGACATTTCATACACGACATGTTTTCAAAATCAAGTTTTGATTTACTTCTAAGATGCATGTCTTGAAAAATAATTTATGATACGGTTTCTATAAAAACATCAAGGCAATGCCTTAAATAATTTCCAATTTCAAATGCTAAAGACCGGGAATAGGTTGACCTTTAGAATTATCGATAGACTAATTGACCCCTAGAGTCAAATGTTTAAGAATCTAGATTGTCTTGTAGGAGACACCAAGAGCTAGGGACGCAAGAGAAAATCCACACGTCAAGGACAAGAAGTGAGTTCTATTTTCAAACTGTGGGTTATAAGCCCCACGGAGGTAACTTTCGGGTTATTAAGCCCTAACTGCTTTCATGAAAAAATGATAATGCATGCTAAATATTTTTGCTCACTACTCGTATTTACCACATATGATGTTATTGTCTTCGATCGGCCTTGGGACCAGTACACCCCAAGGTAGTGTGCACACAAGTACTTATGACGGTTCAGAGAGTAGGAGTGGCTCCCCACTCGAAGAATCGGGGAAGGTAACACGATAGGCGAGCTATGATGCGCGCAAGGTTAAGTTAAAATATTTTTACGTATGCATGGGTTAAATGTTTTTCTTTTAAAGTTATTGCCCTTGTATACAAAATGAGCATGTTTTATCTTTCAAATGTTTCTGTAAAACGTTTTTCAAAAAGGGGCACGAACGTCACTGAGTACCAAAAGTACTCAGCCCAAAATGTTTTTCTTTTTCAAAACAAGTTGAGTGAACGACCGAGACGGAGGTGTGTTGGCATTAAAGAATGTTCCAGATGACGATCACTTGGATCGCCATCCCCCTTTCCATTGAACGTATGTTAAAGCTTAACGTTTCTTCAAACTCGACTAATCCGACTATGGTTAGTCTTAATCGATGCTTCCGCAGTGCGGGGTCAAAGTCCTCATACTTTGACCCCAAGACGACCAAGCTAGGGTAATGTCAAGTTGGCGAAGTCTCCTAAGTTCCTTTCGAAGCTAAGCTTGTTTGAAATCTCCATTTCTTGTAAAGTTAAGTTATGTAAGTCAACGGTTTATTATACGGTTTCAAGTGACAGTCCGGTTATCCGTATAGGCCGGGTAACGGGCCGTTACAGGTGGTATCAGAGCCTCGGTTTCATTCGTTTTGTACGCTAGAAAACCATTCCTTGGAATTCCTAAAATACCCTTTCTTAAAAAATCTGACTTTGTCCCTCAAATCACAGCAACTCTTCTTCGAAACTCAAACCTATTTTCTTCCGAGTCCTCAGACTCCTAGAACCCTCGAACTTTCAAGACGTTCTAAGTGATCATAATTTCCAACTCAAGTATTCTATTTCTCGTATACAAGCAAATATCTGATTCTATTCTGAGTCTTCTCGACTCTTAGTGATCCAACCCTTAGGACCTTTCGAGTGGTCATAAGTTTCATTTAAGTACCTAATATCTCGTTCGAGATCTGACAAAAGATTTCTCACCAAAAGTAATACTAGTGCACACGTCTTAGACGTTTCAAACTCCAAAAGCACAAATCTTGAACGTTTTCCAATAATCAAACTTACAACAATTCAAATTCTTCTGTTCAAAAGAACAAATCCTCTCGAACCAATATTTCGATAAAAAAAAACCCAATGACTAGCTATAATGAAACTCTGGAACCAAGTTCACAAACTCAGTTCGATCCAAAGGTTGAATGCCCAACACACCCGTCCGCGTCATCTCAAATGAAGTTTGGTTTCTTAAAAAACTTATGTGCTCGTATGTGTTTACTATGTGAATGAATGTTTATTTTATGCAATTTAAATTTATGTTCAAAACATCGCGTGTTCGATCAAGAGAGGATGAAAAACCTCGACTCGTTAACAGTCACTGGTGGACTGACGTGTGTGCGTGTGGGACTAGACTCCTAGAAAGACCTTTGTAGGTTAGGAGAAGCGATCTAATCTGAGACCGTTAGGGTCGGAACCCTCTTAGTTGAAAACCGAGAGGACATAAACCGAACCTTGAACTTAGTCCCCAAAACATAGATGCTTTGTTACTGCTTTAAGATTTCCCTTTTAAGATCACTGTACTGATAAGAACCTTTTTTCTTTTATGTAGATGGCTGATAGGTACGCACCTAGAGACGAGGGAGTGATGAGATTCCTAACCATGACGATGAGGACAAACGAGTCTGTAGGTCAATCCGTTGCTCCTTACCTAGCTTCTTGGAGAGATATTGATGGAGGATTGATGTCTGACTACGAGACCTGCTGGAGACTGATCACCCGACTTCCGATCGAGTGGAGCGCCTAGGTTTGGACGAGACACAAAGAGGTCACCTATGTGAGAGACGACTTTTACCCAACTGCGAACTTTTCCAAACTCGTTGCGATAACCTTATCTCACTGGGCCCGAGACCCGACGACTCTTCTGTATCCCCAGCCGCACCAAGGAGAACGCTAGGATAGGGTTTCATCCCCTGACCGAGCCTTTAAGAAGAAAGTTAGAGAACTAGTTTGCGAGGCGGCAATTGGCTTAGCTGTTGCCACAGACGAGGAGAGTGACCCAGAAGAGCCTAGTGAGGACAAGGATGAGGGCCGCCACTACTAGTTGCTTGGACTGATGATATTTTGACTATGCTTTTCTCGTACGAGACATGTTTTATGATGACTGTGATGCCTGTTTCGGCACAATATGGTGGATTTGATGTCGTTTATGTTTGTCTTTGTGACTTTGACTATATTTTCATGAACCTTTTTGACTATCATGATTACGATATGATTATGACTATGATTATGAACATGATGTAATGATGCACCTTATGATATATATGATGATGATGTCATGATGATGATTATGATGATGCATGTCTAAGGCCCTATGATCAAGAAAGTGAGATGATGATGATGTTATATAGCATGCCTTGACCCATAAGAAAGTCACCTAAGTAAAGTAAGAATGGCCTTAGAAATAATTCGATAGTGTGGACTTCTTTCCGGCCTCACGCCACAAAATATTACCTTCTAGACTGATACATTTCACATAAACGCACCCTTACTTTGGAAAGCTCAAGGAGAAAGAATAGGAGCCTCTGTAAGAATCAAGTTATGAAAGCATCTCTGAAGTAGCATCATCCCATGTGACACTCTCTCTAGTGTCCGTACGACTAAGCCTAAGCAAAATAAAGCCTTTAGTACTTCTGATAAGTAAACCTTCCTAATGTGAAGTAATAGGATAACGAATTCAATTAAGATATGAAAACAGTTAAGATTCGATAGAGATCGAAAATTAAGACTAGGAAAAGCCTAGAACGAAGCTTGTAAGATACGTTAGAGAGGCATAAATAAACGACGAATACGAATAAGGGCATTGTCTGAGTGAGGAAAACACTAACATGACGCCTTCCTAGGATGTCGCAGTTCGTGAAACCGTGCCGTTACTAAAGAACCCCGAAGTTATTTAAGACTGGGTATAGGCAACGCCGCCTGAAGATGTCAAAAGCCGTCACAAATTGCATTCAAGAACGATCAACTAAGACGTAACAAAACGAAGGTGTCTTGTAAAATGTTAGAATAGTAAGACAGATTGGATAAACGTGAAATTAGGACGGATATACCTCCTTCTATGCCCAAAAGGGTACGAAAAACAAGCATTATTCTTTTTGCAGCGACCATATGATCGGTTCTGCTTAGAAATCTTCTCAAGATTCATACTTCTTTGTTCTAAAGTATCTAGTACAATATAAGAATAAGATATTTCTATGCATCATCTTCATGTTCTACCCACGATTTTGTTGTTTAGATTCTCTTTTCGGAGGTACTTCATGATCTCACGCTCCCCTCGCCATTTTGGCCTAGTAAGAAATGATCTCTTCACGCATTTCACAAAATTCTTTTAAAGTATGCCATGCCATTTTCCTCTAATGTTGCTCTAACTAACATCTACCTCACATCAATAGATCCTCAATAATAATGGAACTTTCATCCGACTTAACTTCTTTATTCTTCTAAATTCCAAATTTCTCAAATATAACTCCCGCCCAACCCTCCCCTATCTGAATTCTCAATTCATTATTCTCCAACCCACGACCATAGAAATTCTTCCAGTTCACCTATGAATTGATGAGCGTATTCAAGCATTTTTCCTATAACACACCTAATATTGGGTAAGGACACTTCTTTGAGTAGTCTCGTGGTTAGAAAAACAAGTTGAGTAACAAGCAATTTCCTTGAAAACTTCAAATCCTCGTTATACTGAAATTGTGCAGAGATCTTGAAAACAATAATCAAGGGATGTCAGAGTCCATGATCAAATTGTTTTGTATCACTTTAAGTTTCTTCCTTCTATGAAACATCCACCCTTAAAAGAAGGCCCAATAGTGAGCAATGTTTGCCTTGACAATGTATGAGCTTTTTCTAGAAGTGTCAACTTTTCTGGCATTTTCATTTGGCCAAGTGTCGCCCCGATCTCTCGATCAAGGACCCTGAAATGTCTTAACATTCTCAATTTATTGTCTTAAGGTCATGATACGTGAATAAATCTTCTTCAAGGGTATGCAAATACACTGTGAAATTTTCAGAAATCCTCAGAACTTCTCAACAGTATGAAGGCACCATTTTTCACACATCTAGTAAGATGAAAGCTTGTGTTCCATGTCATATCCATTTGGAAAGTCCTCGCTTGAGGCAAGTCATCTTTCTATGGTACTATTTCTTCCTAGACAAAGCAATTTCTATCCGATTTTCCCTACGACTAAGTTTCTAACTTAGGGTGCTTAGTTTCCAATGGAAGTAGGAGCATGCTTTGATAATTTCTTACAGTAATCTAGGTCGAACTACGAAAATTATCACGATAACGGTTTTCGTTAAAATATTGATCAAATCAGCACACTTTTTAATGCATAAATGACATAGAAGTTATATTAACTTGCGACACTATGCGTTCAGGAGATAGTAATTGCACGACATTTTTACTATGACATTGTCTGACATGTACATAGAATTCACTCAACATTAGGGATGCATGTACTAGATGATCTAGTAACCCGTTAACAGTTCACATATCACCCTCCAACTGATGGACTATTCAAGCAGATGATTCAAATTGTATAAGATATATTGAGAGCAAAAACTACACATAAATGGAGAAGTTTCTACCGTTAGTAAGATGGCTTACAATAAGAAGTTATCTCGACAATTAGAATGATATCATATGAAGCTTTCCACGAGCTTTAGATTGCAGCTATATTTGAATTAAGTATACAAACTTTAGGAAACATGTTTCCCAATAACACGCCCTAAAACCTACTTTGACTCATAACCCTCAAAAGAACCTTCGGAGAAGTCATTGAGAATGAGAAAGGCAAATGACTAAATAAAGTTTTAAGTGGTAAAGGTCAATAGGTGTTGAACGTTAGGTCAATCTGAGTCTCTATTTGAGAGACATATTTTCTCAAGATTTCACTCTCCAAGAGTGTAGTACGTTGAGCAATGAAGAAATATTGTGCTAAGAATTAATAGGAACTTTGTGATCGTATAATAATGATAAATGATTCCTTTATAAATATGTAAAATATTCTCATGATTGGCTATCGTGAAGGTATATATGCAAGATGACTCACTTGACCCGTCTACGAAGAATTACGCAATTTCAGACAACGAATAAGTTAAACTTTACGTGCATGATGACTTCCTTAACTCTGAGAATGTTATTCTCTTTTAAACACCTTTTTAGAAGGACTAAGACTAGCTCTGAAGGAAATATTCGATTGTTGTTAATGCTCGATAAAGTCCCATCACGATGAAAGAAAATATAGGCAAGTCTTTCTGCCACCGTGTGTATGCATATCCGTGAATCCACTTCAAAGATAGATCATCTACGACCAACAAAAGACACTTACGACTAGTATATGAATGATATGCTAAGTCCTTTAATGGGAAATGATGATGGTCTATGACGCTATAGATAAAGGACGACTGACGAAGATGCTAGTTAAGTTTAGGCGACTAAGGTCGCAACTATGTTTAAGAAGACAAAAATTTTCCAACATTTAGGGTCAGTTTAAGTAAGAGCTAATGAGCCAGAATCATGCAATAAGGTTAGATAGTCATAGTATCCCGATTTCCTTGTGAAGCTATTAGGTACCTATCCGATAGATTATTAGGACGCTAGTAGATTTAGGACTCGAGACCGCGCCAACATCAGTAATGCTATACGAGACCGACGACTTTCACGATATGACTGTAGAATTATCGAATTAGGATCCGTTAACCCCGCGTATTACCCTTTCAAGCAAACGTTTCCGACGAAAAGACCCGCCCTAGGATACACCAACTACGATCGCCACGCCCCACAATCAGGAGCCGACAACATCCTATCATGTATCAACGATGACAACTAGTAAAGAATCATCCTTTAAGAAGAACGACTTACGATACGAAACCGCATCGTGAAGCCATGAAAGTGCTAATCTACGTAAAGGTGATAATGCGAAAGCTATGAAACGAGACATGAATACGAGATCCCAAAATCAGTGATCATGCTTATGAAAGGAAATGAAGAGTACGAAGCTAGCACCAATAGGTAGAATTAGGATTAGAATGCTTTTCAAGTAGAATGACGAGGTGCCATAAACCAGTTAAAGAAGACAACAAAAATCAAGAGTTCGCCGCCGCCACGAAAAAAAAAATTGACAAAATTGTTTTGATCATAGATGCGTTAATTAGGTCCGCTCTAGGACGATTGACACCAGCGAATGCCGATGACGAATGAGTCCACTCATGATACCAATAGGCACACTATTACTAGTACTGCGCTGTCGAGATTTGTTTTTCATGACCCAGATGCAACGATCGATAAATAATAATAGAGCTAGCAAAATAAATAATAGTTACCACAACGATGCCAAAAAGTGACAGTATTATGAAGCTAGATCGACAATAAGCGCAAATAAATAAATATAAAAATAGCTCTAAGTCAAGTAAACTATTCCGGGTCTAGACCATGATAAAATCTTTTGAACCAAGCGTTAAGATATATGATCGTCTGGAATCCTTCTTAAGGAGGATAGACCCCTCTTGTATAAGTAAGTTACCTCCAAGTCTTAGCAAATACCCATTAGTGGTACATTGCCTCATGGAATGATTAGTCTTTATCAAAGACATAGATTAGAAAGTGTATATGATGGTCAGTGTGGGCATAAGAATTTTATAGGCCCATATAACCCTTAAACAAAATAATGATGATGATGATGATGAGCCAATGAAGAGCCACGAGTAAGATTGGACCAAAGGATTCTAGAGAAAGAAAATACCTTCTACTCATAGAAGTACCAAATTTCGAGGACGAAATTTATTTTAAGGAGGGTAGAATATAACACCCCGCTAAAACCGGTCTATGAAAAATCCGAATAAATTAAAACTTTTTAAGATAAGTCCTTATTCCCGGAGATTTCTAAAGGAAAATAAATTCTTTAATTTAGAAAAGATGAAGACTTTATTTGTAAAGTCAAAAAGGGATTTTATTGAAAAATAAAATCTAAATTCGTTTCCGAATAATTCCAGTTATCATATTTTCAAATCGACCACGACCATGAATTTCTGCATCCACTGCATCGCATCCTACGTGTTGCATTCTAGATGATAACAAATTACTGATGTGATTTATCTGCAAATTAACTGTCGCGTAATTGTGGAGCCGACCAGTTAAGCTTGACTGCACGAAGTAAATTATATGGTGTTGCATTTAGTATTTAGACGAGCTTAAAGAAAATAAATAACTTATAATTATTTATATGATTTATAATTAAAGCAAATTATTAGAAGTGATTCGATAAATTTTATCGGGCTACTTTGCGTACGAGCCAGACCGTTAATATATCGCGATAAAAATAAAGGGAGCAGAATTAAGAAAAGATAAAAAAAAAAGGCATGGAGAGAGAAGGAAAACCGCGTGGGAGAGAGGGGGAGAGAATCATAACAAAATCTGCCAACCCTCTTCCCCAATGAAATCACGCAGAGAAATAATCATTCCCTCTGCAATTCTCTTCTTCCCACACACTCAACCCTTCCTCTCCCCCATATTTCACGCCACCACCACCAGCCACACTCTCCATTCTCCTTCTTCATCTCCTACCATCCAAGAAACTAGGTTTTTCTCAATCCCTAACCTCCAAAACCGCCTCCCCACCGTCTGCCGCTTTCACCACCGTCTGCCGCCGCTAGCCCGCCGTCGGCCGCCATCAACCACCACCATTGAATGCCACCAAGGAGGCGTAGCAGCCACACAAGGGAGAAAACAGTCGAGAGAGGAGAGAAAGAGGGAGGAAAGCAAGGGTTTTTCCCAACCCTAGCCATCCGCAGCCTGCTGCAGCCCTTCCTTCCGCCGCCGCCGCCGTTCGCGCCACCGCCGGAGCCGTCCAATGGTGCAGCCACCTCGCAGGAGAAGGGCAGAAGTTGTTCGAGCGGTTCGAGAGAGAGAGAGAGAGCAGTCACAAGAAAAGGGAGGAATCGAGGAAGAAACGAAGAAGGAAGCTAGGTATACGATTCCACCCCTTATGTTCATGTTTCTTCTTTCCTTCCTTCAAAAGTTTAGCACGAATTGGGGTTGTGAACGATGGAAACCTCTGCATTTTTGTGAAGAGACGATGTTTAGATGTATTTCGTGATATACGTGTTAGCCACGTTCGAGTTTGTGTGTTTTTGTTGCTTGTCTTAACCGTATGCTCATTTTTGGCGTTCTTGGATGGATTCGTGATCAATGATGTAGATGTATGTGGCTATATGAGTGATATAATTGATGTATGAGTATGTTTAGGCCTGTATGTGAGTGAGTATGTCATTTGAGTTGAATTTAGTTCGAATAATTGAACCTTGTGTGAATTACGTGCAAAAGACGTAAATCTGCCCACGTACTAATCTGCTTTGTTTTTAGTGTTAGAGGATAAATTTGAATCTCATCTCTTAGTATGTTAAATATTAAGGTGTTAGCTATAACATATCCAAAAATCAAGTTAATCCGACGAGTGTAGCTCCCTCGGTGAAGTTGTTTCGAATCTGACCTGTGGTAGAACAAAAAATCTGCGCAGAATTATGTTTTGGGGCAGTAGCCTCCTTTTATTTCAAAATCGTTGAAATCCGTCTTTTGAATATGAAACTAGACATCTTGAAGTTTCTATATTGTTATTAAACTCGATTTTTGGATAAATGAGTAATTTTAAAATGAATTTACGAGTGGACTGACTTGCAGCGAAAACTCGTTTTTGACAGATTCACTGTTCTGTAAGACCACCCACAGCGGGTGTCTCGTCGGCGGTCTCGAGACACCGCCGTCGACGAGACACCCCGATGCAGCAGGTGGAGGCTCGAGATCGTCTCGCCGCGATGAGACAGTCTCGAGATGGCGCGTGGCCTTCACGCGCTTCCGATTTTGAATTTTTTTTTCAAAGGCGCGTGCATTGCACGAGCCAAAAATAAAAAAAAAATCAAAAATCTGGACAACGGCTTAGACTCCAACGGCTAGTAAATTCAAACGGCTACACAGCCGATTTTTTTTTTTGGTAATTCATCCCTATAAATACCAACCTCCATACCCCAAATTATTACACACCAAATTCATCTTCCTCCTCTTTTTCTCTCTAGTTTTCTCTCAAATTTCTTGCAAAAAAAAATGTCTTCGTCGTCCGACTCCTCAACCGGCTACTCTTCCCATGGCACCGACGACGAGATTATGTCGATGGTGACCAACCTCCAAGCTGTTGCGGCTCGACTCCTCGCCAAAAAGAAAAAAAAGAAAGCGAAGAGGACGGTCGTACACCGCGATCGGGAGGCGGCCCTACAGCAGTTGATGGCCGACTACTTCAACGAAAACCCGACGTATGGCCCAACATTTTTCCGCCGGTGTTTTCGGATGCACAAGCACCTGTTATTGAGGATTTGCACCGTGTTGGAGCAGAATGTGCGATACTTCCAGCAGAAGCAAGATGCAACCGACAAATGGGGCCTCACGTCGGTGCAAAAGTGCACAATGGCCATTCGCCAACTAGCCACCGGTGGAGCTCCGGATACATTCGACGAATACTTGAAGATCGGCGATAGCACCGGCCGTCTTAGCCTCCGGAAGTTCTGCGAAGGTGTCATCCAGCTATTTGGTGACGTGTATTTGAGGAGGCCAAATGCACAAGACACCGCTCGGCTGCTGCGGATGCATGAGGAGAGGCACGACTTTCCAGGTGTGCTCGGTAGCTTGGACTGCATGCATTGGGCGTGGAAGAATTGCCCGAAGGCGTGGTCGGCTGCCTACACTCGAGGAGATATGGGTGTGCCTTCCCTGATTCTTGAGGTCGTGGCGTCTCAAGACTTATGGATCTGGCACGCCTTTTTTGGAGTAGCCGGCTCCAACAACGACATCAACGTCCTCAATCAGTCACCCCTATTTGAGGACGTGCTTGAAGAACGTGCTCCGCCGTGCCAGTACGTGGTGAACGGAAAGCCCTACGACGGCGGTTACTACTTAACCGATGGGATCTACCCGGATTGGGCTGCTCTGATCAAGGCTCCTCCGCTTGCAACGGACCAGAAGGTGGCGCGGTTTAAGAAGATGCAGAAAGCGGCGCGGAAGGATATCGAACGGGCATTCGGTGTTCTTCAGGCCCGATGGGGAATTATCCGGAACCCGGCGCGGAGCTGGTACACAAAGCACCTCCGCAACATCATGTTTACGTGCATTATTTTGCACAACATGATCATTGAAGACGAGAGGGAGGACGTCGAGAACTGGAGAGAGGACACAGAAACGACGTCGAGCAGTAATGTCTCTCATGTCCCCGTTCCGCAATCATGGAAGAATTTTCTCAAACGGGACGCCGCATTGAAAGATGTGAGGAAGCACCATCGGCTCACAAATGATTTGATAGAGCATCTTTGGAGTTGATTTGGAGCAGTTGACGAGTAGGATGTTTTTTATTTTATTAATTTCAATTAATGTAATGTTTTTTATTTGTTTTATTTCAATTAATGTAATGTTTTTTATTTGTTTTATTTCAATTAATGTATTGTACTAGTTATTTGTCAAAATATTAATGAAATTTTCAAATTTTCTTATTAAAATTAATGCAAAATAGAAATTAAGAAAATCCTTAGAGACACCCCAAAGAGACAGCCCCACTGCAGCTCACTGTCTCTATCTCCAAAAAATCCTTAGAGACACCCCAAAGAGACAGCACCACTGCAGATAGTCTAAACCGAGCCCCGTTTGGACTAGTAAAATCTAATATTTTTGGATTATGAAAAAGTGTAGCTCATGGGCTTATAGAATTTTTAGTAATTTCTGGAACAAGATGAACATGTTAGGAGTCTCCAGTAAAAATTTCAAGTTGATTGGAGATCGTTTTCTATTTATTGTTGATTTTACGGTGCTAGACATCCCGCTGAAAATTTCCAGAAAAATATCTGATACTATTTTGGTGCCTAAATTCGAATTTTGTTAAAAATTATGCGTATGTGTGCCCTCAAAATCGTGCTAAGGAATTTCCTAAGATGTTATGACGACGTGTGTTTTAATCGGAAATTTTGAAACTCATTCCTTTTGTTAAATTGCTTATTTAATCAATTTGGGCTCAATTACTAAGTTTTTGGCCAAATTAATTATTTTCAATTTGGACTTAAGTTATTGGGTCGAATTTTCCAAATTTTACTAATATGTCTTTGTTGGGCCAAATTAATTAATTAAACATGTGGACTATGTGATTTGGGCTTTAGCTAGATTTATTTAATCAACATGAGTTTAGGCCATATTTTTCTTATTAAATAATTTCTTCCTTAAGAGGCCCAACCTATTTAATTATTTGCTATGGGCCAAGACTAAAATAATTATGTGATTAATGGATCATGCCTAATTCTATTTAATAAAGTCCAATATGATTTTTAAGTGCTAGCCCAATCTAGAAATCTATGTGATATACTTCATCCGTCCAAAAATCAAATGCCTACGTACCCATATTTTTTTGTCCATAAATCAAATGCTTGTTTACCTTTTTGTACAATCATACCCTCCTACTTTTCTTTTATTTACTACCCTTTGGCATTGATGGTCCCACCTCACAACAACTTTATTCCTACTTTTTAGTCAACACAACAACTTTATTCCTACTTTTTGGTCAATACCACCATTTTTTTTGTCAAAACCACTGTTTTTTTGTCATTATCTTACTACCCCTACATTCTAACTTTTACCCACTCAAAACAACTTTATCAGCTTTTCTTAATTCGCGTGCCGGAGCCCAAATGGGCATATGATTTTTGGACAGAGGGAGTATATGTTTATGATTAATAAGACTAATAATATTAATATTTATTTCTTGGACCTATGTGTTTGGATTTTGGGCCACTTTTGTCTAACCGATTTATTTGATTAATTATTAAATAGTCCAAGACTCGTCATTTATGACTTAATGTCTTAAAGGTTAATTAAGTTATTTAATTAACTTATGTTTCAATAATTAGCATGTCCTTATGTGATGACTTAAATAATCTGGATTAATAATTAATTATTAATTAATTAATTTTCTTTTAATTAATTATTTACGTGTTAGTTAATCACGAGTGGATTAATTACCTAAGTATGTGTTACTTAATTGAGATTAATTAACTTAGTATATGATGAAAAATATGTGCTGTGAAGCTTAAGTATACTTATCAAATCATGCTAATTAATTTATTATGTGACACGATTAAATGATATGACACGTATGCATGAGTTTAATTATATAAGTAAGGTATGATATCATACATGGTTAATTATGTGGCATGCATACTTATAAGAATCATGACAAATCATGACATGACATTTCATACACGACATGTTTTCAAAATCAAGTTTTGATTTACTTCTAAGGTGCATGTCTTGACAAATAATTTATGATACGATTTATATAAAAACATCAAGGCAATGCCTTAAATAATTTCCAATTTCAAATGCTAAAGACCTGGAATAGGCTGACCTTTAGAATTTTCGATGGACTAATTGACCCCTAGAGTCAAATGTTGAATTTAGATTATCTTGTAGGAGACACCAAGGGACGCAAGAGGAAATCCACAGGTCAAGGACAAGAGGTGGGTTCTATTTTCAAACTGTGGGTTATAAGCCCCACGGAGGTAACTTTCGGGTTATTAAGCCCTAACTGCTTTCATGAAAAAGTGATAATGCATGCTAAATGTTTTTGCTCACTACTCGTGTTTACCATATATGATGTTATTGTCTTCGATCGGCCTTGGGACCAGTACACCCCAAGGTAGTGCGCACACAGGTACTTATGACGGTTCATAGAGTGGGAGTGGCTCCCCACTCGAAGAACTGGGGAAGGTAACACGATAGGCGAGCTATGATGCGTGCAAGGTTAAGTTAAAATGTTTTTACGTATGCATGGGTTAAATGTTTTTCTTTTAAAGTTATTGCCCTAATACAAAATGAGCATGCTTTATCTTTCTAATGTGTCTGTAAAACGTTTTTCAAAAAGGGGCACGAACCTCACTGAGTACCAAAAGTACTCAACCCAAAATATTTTTCTTTTTCAAAACAGGTTGAGTGAACGACCGAGATGGAGGTGTGTTGGCATCAAAGAATGTTCCAAATGACGATCACTTGGATCGTCATCCCCCTTTCCATTGAACATATGTTAAAGCTCAACGTTTCTTCAAACTCGACTAATCCGACTATGGTTAGTCTTAATCGATGCTTCCGCAGTGCGGGGTCAAAGTCCCCAAGACGATCAAGCTAGGGTAATGTCAAGTTGACGAAGTCTACTTGGTTCCCTTCGAAACCAAGCTTGTTTGAAATCTCCATTTCTTGTAAAGTTAAGTTATGTAAGTCAACGGTTTATTTTACGGTTTCAAGTGACAATCCAGTTATCCATATAGGCCGGGTAACGGGCCGTTACATACTTTGACCTCAAGATGATCAAGGTAGGGTAATGAAGAAAAGTTGGCGAAGCCTCCTCGATCTCCTTGAAGCCACGCCTTCGTATTTCTATCTTTTTGTAAAAATCAACTTGTAAAGTCAACAGTTTATTGTACGGTTCCAAGTAACGGTCCGATTATCCGCATGGACAGAGTATCGGATTGTTACACCCTCCATCCCATTGATCTTGTTTCGTCATGGGTATTAAGAAGAGAGTATTATGAAAATGTGGTGTTTAGTTTAGTAAATAAAGTGATATAAAGTATTTTTAAAGTGAATAAAGTGATTTTTTAAATATTTCTATAAAAGGAAATGTTACAAAATGAGTGGGACAACCCAAAATAAAATATATTACAAGATACATAAGACGGGGAAGTATATAATATGCAATGACTTATAAATAAACTAGAATACATAAATCAATATATTGTGCAATATGCAATGGCATGAAAATGAACTAGAATGCAATAAATCTATATATATTATGCAGTAACATATGACCTAGGAATCAATAACATAATTTAAGATCTTTCTAATAAAGAAACAATTATGCAACATATAATATGCAATGACATATAAATGAACTAGAATGCAATAAATCAATATAAGTATATATTATGCAATAACTTATTAGGAATCAATCACACAATTTTAGATCTTACTAACAAGAAACAATTTTGCAACATTTAATATGTAATGATATATAAATGAATTAGAATACAATAAATAAATACTCCATTTATCTCATATTATTTGTCTCACTTTCTATTTTGAGCGTCTCACTCTACTTGTTTCACTTTCCATTTAAGGAAATAATTAAGAAATCACTTTATTCACTTTATATCACTTCAACACCACTTTATATCACTTTATGTCACATCAGCACCACTTTATATCACTTTATCAATTAAAAAATACTTTATATCACTTTATTAACTACACTAACCACACCCTTTATATCTAATCTCTTTTTTCTTAATCTCCGTGTCCGGAGGAAATGAGTCAAATAATGTGGGACGGAAGGAGTATATAGTATGCAATAACATATAGATGGGAAAGCATGAACATAATCCAAAATATTTCTACAAAATAATAAAGTTTTTAATAGGCAATAATACAAGAACCAAAAAGTAGTAACACAACCCACGATATTATTTAGAGTACAGAGTTTTTTAAGGCTCGTAACTTGACCAAATTGCAATAGAAGGACAATTTTGGCAGGCTTGCAATTGTAGGACAAAATTAAAAAAATTCGGCAATTGAAGGACAATTTTGAGTCCGGTCAGGCTAAATTATACATTTTTCTACATGACGTGATTTAAACGGCTCGCTAGCTATGTAGCAAATACAAACCAAATAATATTTCCAAACCTCCAATTTGTCCAACAAAAACTATTTAGCAAATACACACGTACTCAACTAGATCAATTAGAAGAAAGATCAAAATTGTACAAAAAAAAAAACATATAAACAATTAAAGATTTAAAGCAAGGTAAATGATACTAAACTAACACATAACATTTCAATTCCAAAAGTCGAATATTCTCCATATTGTCTAGTTTCAAAATATGACCAAATTAATCCCATAAAATTGCTAGAAGTTTAAGCTAAATAATGCACAAAATACGATATAAAATTTTGATTTTATATCACAGTAATGCATGACCAATTCAATTTCCTTACTTATGTGAAGTTCACGTAGGCATCGGGCTGAGAAAAATGTGTAATTTAGCCCGATCAAACTTAAATTTGTCCTTCAATTACCGAATTTTTTAAATTTTGTCCTACAATTGTAAGCCCCCAAAATTTATCCTTTTATTGCAATTTAGTCAAGTTACGAGCCTTAAAAAACTCTGTACTCTAAATAATATCGTGGGTTGTGTTACTACTTTTTGGTTCTTGTATTATTGCCTATTAAAAACTTTATTATTTTGTAGAAATATTTTGGATTATGTTCATGCTTTCCCATCTATATGTTATTGAATACTATATACTCCATCCGTCCCACATTATTTGACTCATTTCCTCCGGACACGGAGATTAAAAATTTTATACTCTATTATTTATGCAATGGAAGAGCAAAACAAGAATAATGTAGAAATATATTTGTTGTATTTCTTTGTTCTCTCCCTAATTTCACGCCGGGAATGTTGACGATAGGGGATATGATAAAACCAAAATTCACCCGAAGTGCCCTCTAATTTCAGAACTAAAATTCCACGTCAACAATCTTAAAAACTTACTGAAAATTTTAAAAAGGAGATGTCAATGACACTCCATGTGATGGAGACGAAGCTTTGATTATATTATTTAGAGAATCAACAGATTAACTCGTACGTTTACTTTCGGTATTCATTGAATCAACGAAGGTATTCGTTTATCATATCGATTACACGCTTCTTCCTGCATCACCATGCAGGATCAAATTTCCATTTTCGTACATACAAAATAATACACGACTAAAAACAAAACAAAACAAAATGAAAAAGGAAGAGGTAGAACCATAAATTGAGAATGACAACAGCACGGGAGAATTTTTCGTTATATTTCAACGCTTTCTTTCACATTCTCTTTTACAAAATAAATACATGTGGATAAGTAAACTATTCTAAGGAAGACAGGAAAAAAATCTAACTAAAAGTAATAAAAAAATAATGAGAAGTGTGAGGCAGAAGCGTTGATATACACTCACTATAAAGAGTTGACGTCATAGTGATATCACAAAGAAGGCAAAATCAAGGTTGTTAGCATCATCGTAGAATTACTTGCATAATCTTAATTAGCCAAATATGGAAAGTTGGTTGCCCCTCCAAGCTTGTTTCATCTGCAACAAATGAGTTCTCAGGCTATCTTCTTCCACCTGCCCAAGTTCTACTCATCAGTTATATCCTAAGCAATATATATCATCATTTCATAGAAACACGAGAAACAATGTCCGATCACTAGGGCGACACAAGCCTCTCATCATCTGACAGATTTAAGAAAAGCCAGAGGGGATCTCTCACCTGCAGAGCAGCTATGGAACCAAAAAGTGATTCACACTCATTAAGCACGGCTCTCTCGCGTGCTGCCACATCAGCAAGTTCCGCCACCAAGGAATTCATACCTACCACCTGTATTATGCATAAGATATTTATAGGGTCATGGGCATTCTTTAAAGGAATGTCATGCACAAGGAGAATGTCTGAGGGTAACAATTTTATAAGCACCTAATTAGGTCCATTATATCAGAGAGTGCACACGGAGAGGATATATGAACATATTTATCGAGCGTTACAAGACATGCTGTGTAGATACTGATCTTTTAGAGAATAAAAGAGTAAAAGAAAATGAACATTTGGATAGAGGTAAAATTTTGGAATGAACCAGAGAGTAAAGGGTCTACTCATCTAGACTGGTAGAGTGCAGTAAGGTAATGCAATAGATTTCTCAGACGATTAAGGATAATACAAAAGTTCTCACCTGCGGGATAATGGAACTTAAAGAGGACGCCATTGCCTTCATCACATTAACAGCAGAGCATACAGCTCCATTGACAGATCTAATATCTACCTGAAAAATATAGAATGATTTAATAAGTAACCACACTTTCGCCAAAATTAGGCATCACAAATTAGTCAACTGGCATACCCGTGTTCCCTCTGTTACTGGAACTCGGAGAGTGCTAGCCTGCAAATCTTGGATGGCCCAGGTCACTGAGTTAGTATGGTCCCTCTCAATCGAAGCCCACTCATCAAGACAACTTGCCTGATCAGGTTGAATTCTAATTAGAAATTCTCTATAAGGAGTCTCTCAACCAAACATGTGGCATAGAGTAAAAAGACTAAGTTAAAAAGGTGCACATTGCTTCTGTGCCATAGTGATTTATATCTTCCATAGCATAATGCAAATTTCACGTTTATACAAATGTTCGGTGCCAGAAAGCTTCTTCTTTTCTGAAGTTTTTAACAGCTACTAAATCTGGTAGAAGACAATTTCATTTCTCAAAGGAAATACTTGTGCTAATTATAAAATATGCACTTCTTCGGATAGAATGAGTTCAAACACAAATCATCAAATGTTTCACAGCTGGTTTTCATCAAGCTTCCATGCATTAAACCTTACCCGAACAAGAAGTAAAGTGTGAGAACCATTCAAAAGCATTTATTTAACACGTCTAAAGAATTCACATACAAGTGTCACTATAATTAAGTCTTACTTGATTGACCAAAACTGAGTACAGCTTCAACTTGAGTGTCAGCTGCTGGAGGTTTGACCTTTTCTTCCTTACTGAATCCGATAGATCTAATATTATCCTCCATATGTTGTATAACATTTTCTACACCATCAATGAAGTTCGACAATTAGAAACATAACTTGTCAAGAAACAAGAGAAAGCACTAGGTAGTTTACACAAATACAATTCCTTCATAGTTAGTAAATTGAATTAAAATACTTGTTTTTACTGAAAACCACTATAAAACAATCAAGAAAAGGTAGAGTAGGTGAATCAACTAAAACACATATTTATTTATACTAGTGTCTGTTAGTGTGTGAAACGAATATTGAAAGGTTCAAGTTCCAAATAGATAAACACGAACCTCTGCTTTTGCTTTCTGAGATCGCATTGCAGCATCAGTTCGGGCAGTGGCATATCGCCATTGCAAATGTCTATTATACGACATCCTTAGCTGATGGACATCTTCAATGTCATTAGCAGCCTTCTTGCCTTTCTTAATATCTGCAATAAAACTGAGTACCGAAGTATCCTGAGGTTGTCTGGATGGGCTCGATGGCCTTACCCGAGCAGGACTAGGACCTCTAGAAGATGGATTAACAATCCTGCCACGAGACGGACTGACCCCTCTGGATACTGAGGGTGACGAGGGGCGTGATCTAGGGATTGGCAATGACAGAGTCCTACATGCTGCACTGATCAACGACGTTCTTTCTGATGAACTTGAAGAGGAAGGTCGCTGAACCTTCTGCGAACCATCATGAAATTCACTCCCACTACATATCTCTTTTTCGCTCTCAACATTAGATGTAGCCATTAACTGATCACTTGCACTTCGTCTTGCAGGTTTGCTTGTCCCATCCAGAGATAATCTCCGGAGGGAGGGCGTAACCATCCTAGAATGAGATATTGAAGGAGTTTGGTTCATCTTTTCAGTAACACCACTTCTGCCGGGGATAGAGGATGTTCTACCGCTTGTTCTGCTTGGCCATCGGTGTTGATCTAGTAGACGAGGTGGTAAACTATCAATGGGCTTAGAATTCTCCAACTGATCAGCAGAATTCCTTCCTTTGAGCGGGCTTCTCCCTTTCTCGGGTGTGGGCTTTCTTGCAGTTGATGTTTCACTCTTACGAGCTACATTTGATGGTGGCTTCAGAGTGCGATCAGAAGGTGTACGAGAAACTGTTCTTTCTTTCTTACCATTTGGAACGCCAACGCCATCGGATTGAAAAGAAACGTTGAGACTTCGCATTGTAGATGGCCATAGAGACTCTGCAGATTTGTTAACCGATGCCTTTCTCGGTGTCACTACCACTGCTGCAGCTGTATCCTGGAGTGGGGTTGACGGAGAAGGACTAGGTGGTGATGACGGTGTGGACGGGCGTCTTCTTTCAGCAGAAACAGCTCTCTTTGGCAACGGGGACTGTACCGTTGTCGATGCCCTGCCTGCATTCGGTGAAGGGCAGCGTTTTGGAAGAGTTGCAGCCGACCGCGTCGGCGACATATACCTTGAACTAACTTCTCTGGCTTTGGGCCTCCGAGTTGCTCCATTCTTGTTGTCAGCTGAAACAAGCGGTGGCCTCAAAGTAACTGCTGTAGATTGCTTCCCTAATGCTTTCTCTGACTCACATACATCCATCCAAATTGAGCAAATTAAGCCTCATTAATGTCTCTCTTCATCTCACAACAAGTATGAACTTGCTAGTAAACATGCTTTCACTTAACCCAATAAATTAATAGTCAATTCAACAAATGCTTCTAAAAGGGGATCCTTTTCCAGTCTGAAAATCTGCCAGATAAATGTGAAGGCAAAAGTGAGATACCACAGATAGGAAAGCAAGAAAAGAAGAATAAGCATGAAGAAAAGGAAAAGAAAGATGCTCAAAAGAATGCATCTTTACAGGCAATTAGATCTCACAACAATCCACTTTCACAAATTGAGCAAACAAATACAAGTGAATTTCCTCTAACTTAGCCAAAACTAAATGCAGACAGATCACATAGCTGTAAGGCCTATAAAGAGAAGAACACCAGCACTTGAAGAAGAGTAAATACAAGTAACAGTCACTATTACAAGCAAAAGACAAGAGACAGAGGGTTTATAAGCTTAGCTCCACAGAAATTGGAAAAAAAAAAAAAAAAAAGTGGGAAAGGGAAGTAGAACAACTATTGGTAAAGTTGTCTAGTATAAGAATGGCCTCTCATGGATATTAATATCTCACTTTCATTCTATCGTTCTCGGTCCCCAGCCTCTGTCCCTCTCACGAGAATGCCATGGCATGGCTGGTTTGGAGCTGCATATGCAATTCACACACACACACACACACACACACATTAAGTAAGTAAGTAAGACTCACATTAGCCCCTCTGTCCTGCCCCTTCTTTCCCCCACCAACTCCTTCTCATGAAAGGGAATTCAATGAAAATGATAACTTCACCAGCCCCCTCTTCTCACAGACAAATATCCACAGAGTGATTAATTGTGATTCAATGCTCCCACAAGCAATGCATTTCACTCACTGTCACTCAAGAACTCAATACAGGTAAAAGAGTAAATAATTAAGTTGAAATTAGAGCTTTTTCTTGGGACAAACAGGGATCCTCGAAGCGAACAAGAATTTATTTCACCATAAAGAAGGTGGAAAATCAAATTAACCCAAATCAAAAGGTGAAAATTTGAGAACTAGAAAACAAAATTATAGTGTGATGGGAACAGAAATGGGACACCATGTGCAGGAAGAGATCATTGTCCATCCCCATGAACAAGTGAACAAAAACCAAACAGTTAATTCCGTCATTATTTTAGCATAAACCTACATTAAAAAAAACATCGATATGCTCATAAATGACTAAAGAAATAATTCTAGTTTTGACCTTTAGTATCACACTGAGAATGCAGGAACAACACCCGATGCATTCCTTATTTTAGAGCGCACTGAAAATTAAAAAATATGGAGGAATTTTACATGAATAAATGCATTGAACAAATAAAAGTTCTGCGCTTGTCAGATTTTGTTCCTAAATTTACCAACAATATAGATAGATTTCATGTAATCTCCGTTAAAACAAAAGTCAGTTAGTAATTTTCAAAGGGGCCGTAAAAAAGGAAAAAAATACTTTCAGACGAAATAACTGTATGTTATCCGAATCAAAGTTACAGAATACCGATCAAAGTTCAATACATACAGTATTACATAACCGTAAAACCCTCGAGAGATGAATATAACAACTAAAACATAAAAACTAAAACTCACTCCATTTCAATGTACACCACTGGAACAAACTTTGCCAACAAAAAACTGATAGAAGATTCAAACCAACCCCAAAACACCAAAAATAGAAAATAAAAAGAACCGCTTTTACCGCGAAAGACGACTGACAATCAAGAAGAAAACTATAGATACGACGTAACAGCTAAAATACCTGTATACTTTGCTGGCAAACAAAAGAGGTTTTCTGGATTCGATGAAAAATTCCGAGACTTCAAGATAATGTAACCGTGGGAATTTAGATGTAGCGATATATAACTGTATAAGTAAAATATTAAATAACTGATTGGATATGGATTTTGGATAAATACAGTGAGATGGAAAATAAATAAAATAATATAGTGGAGGAAGTTTCAGTTATCGGAGGCTGTGATATAGGGAGGAGGAAGAGAGAGAGAGAGAGAGAGGGGGGAAGGCGCCGGCGGCGGTTGTTTTCGCGCCACCTAAATATTTAATGAGTTAGAGTTATAGTAGTATATTTATTTTTTAATGGCATACTTTTCAATTTTCGTTTTCTTACGCAATGTGTTGACGGAATTACCCTTGGGATTTCGGTGGAGTGGAGTCGAAGGGGTAGGTTAACTACTTAACTAGAGGGGTAAAAGAGGGAGAAAACTACACTTGTTTATTTATTTTTAAATTGTTTATATTCTGGGAGAGGTAGTTTTCTGGAAAGTAGGTATATACTAAAAGAATGTTTGGAACATTGAAATAAGTTATTCGGTGCTCTCTTGAATCTATTTCAAATTAAAGTAAAGTGGGGAAATTTGATTTATAAAGAAAGTAAAGTGTGAAATTGAGTTTTGACAGGAAAAACAAAAGAAATTTTCATGTGAAATATACTTTTTAGTTTCTGTCTTCAATTTCTAATACTAACATTTAGAAAAAAACAATATTTAAAATTGATACTATCAATGTGTACCATTTCACCGTGATGGTATTATTTAACGAGATTAAATTTGAGGTCTACTTATGAGTGAAATAAATTCACTCTAGTATAATTAATTTCTAGTAAATTATACAGGAGAGTTAAATCCTCACAAAGTATTTGTTCGATACTTTTCATTGTTGTTCACTTTTAATTTGATGCAATAACTTTTTAATTTATGTGCAACACAAATAATTAACTTGATCAATACTCTTTATCGTAAAATAAAAATCTCGAGTTAAATCATTCCGGTGAATTGAGTTTCTCCATTAAACTTAATAACTACGAATTCGATTACATTGATTTAGAAATGTTCAATGTTAAAGTTATAATTAACTTCAATTAATTTCTTTCCCACTTTGATCTAGCAGTCTGGAAATGGCAGAGACAAGAAAGCAAAGTTAACCTAATTTGCTTTTAATTATGCACCTAAAATGATTTTATTAATGCACCTAAATTTGTTTATTTTATGTCATGCTTGCAAAAATAATCATAAGTTTGATGAGGTGCTATTTGAATCATCATTACTATTAAATTTATGATTTAAGCAAACTCATTGTTTGCGGCTTTGCGCAAAGAGTGAGGCTCATTAAACTATCAACTTTCCTTGTCAACTGTTGACAAGGAAATAAATGGTACTCATGTAAGAAACTTATATACATGTAAATGAACTGAAAATGTGTATAAAAATATTATATATCACCATCGGATTGAAATTATTATATACATATATATCCTAATTTATTATTGAAAAAAGAAACTTGAATGTTATGTCATAACTTGTACCTTGTTCGCTTTTACAATTTCTTTTTTTAATAGAAAAATACTTGTTATCTTCCTTTGTCTATTGTACGTTCGGCAGTCAATCAAAAATCATACCTACTTCATATACTAATAAATTTTCAAAATTAACTTTACAAAGTATTGCGTAAAATATATAAATTATATATGTATATAAGTGTGCGAGAGAGAGAAAAACAAAAGAGAAATGAGTGAACAAGCTCCCTTTCTTTTTTCTTTATAATGCATAATAACTTCTTCAAGAATGAATCTTTTTGAACCACAAATGCAATATTAAACTCAACCCCCAAAACGATTTATCCATTTTCATGAGAATTGAGATAATTAAATGAAGATAACAATTATGATTCATCCAAGTAACTATTATGTGGACATATCTAATTTTTGGCAATGATAAAATTTCAACCTCCACCACAATACGGCAACAAAGAAGTAAAATTAATGTTGTTCATTATAGGACCAGATTTCAAGTGTAATTTGCATACTATTATTATATATGAGTAGAATTTATCGGACTTAGTAGTGGCTACGGGTCATCATATAAAGAAGTAATGATTGTGGACTAATTAATTTTCCTCAAGTTTCTCTATGTACTACTAGTTTTCTTCTAAATTTTATGAATTATTGTTTCTATTATACGTGGAATGAAATGGATTTCTCAGAATAATTGTTGTGGCCAATAATAACGCAATAAAACTCGAAAAAGAAAATTTCGTAGTTCACTAGTTTCTTACGAGTCATAGTCATATTTATCAAGGACCACTTTTGATATGTAAGAATTGAACTAGTATATTTTTATGAACTGCTAATTTTGAATGACATATATAATCCACCTAAAAACTGAGTTGCATTATAAGTTCGTACAATCTGTCTAATTGAATATTAGTATTTCTTACTTGGATAAGTGGCTATAGTACTAGTTATTGAAAAAGTATATTAAAAGATGACTTAAATGTTGCTATGCAAAATGCAAAATATACTTGATTAAAGAGAGAGAACACGTACACATGCGCAGCTACAAAACTTTTCATTTGCTTATAAATTTATGTTTCTCGACATGATAAACTTTACAAACATGTAAAATTAATTAATCAGTTGTAATGATTCACCAAAAACAGCAAAGCTTTCAAAAACATATATAACATGCATAACCAAATATCAGGTGATTATTTACATCCCAACTCTTGATTTGTTAGTGTGGTTTGCATGCAGGCCATTACACAACAACATTGGTTTGCTCAATCTACACATCGAGTAGCGGTTTCACCCTCATTATAAAAAAAATATGAAATGACTTAATACAATTACGAAAGAAATCAAATATGCAATCCATAATAGAAGTAACAAAAATGTTATACTACTACTATTTATAAAACCGCATTCAGCATATCAATAAAATAGAAATTATAAATTGTCTTAGAATCCCAAATTTTGAGCCAGTATCGTTTTCTAAAATATTCATTACGATTAAACCTTTACGTAAATCATCATATGTGTGACAAGTTGGGGCACGATTGACTTTAATTGAGTTTGGTATATCTGAAGATGATTTAGGAGTTAGGACAATCCAAAGAGTTAAAGTGGGGCACCACAACTTTGGTTCGTTAACTTAGAGGGTGTTTGGTTGAACTTTTAAACTCCTTAAAACAGCTTATAAGTTGTTCATTATTAAGGATTGAGCAGCTTATAAGCGGATTTAAGTAACTTTTAAGCTCGGCCAAACACCCTCTTAGTTTACCAAATTGCATAGAAGAAGCGGTAAAAGCTTGAATTTATCCCAACGATCTACTACTTAGCATATTTCTTTCTTATTGGGGCAAAATGTCAAATGGTTAATATTGGGAGTAAAAATTTAAATTCTGTCAAGCCACTTAATTTTTATAAATTCTGTCATTCGTAGTAAGACATGAACGTATTCGTACTATGAGTACCACAGTTATCAACAAATACACTAAATTAACACTGGTGAGATTGGTACGATTACGATTGGATATTCGTACCAACATATCAAGTTATATGCTTATTCTGCCACCCTCCACCAGCGCCACCGCCGGCCCAGACGTGGTACAATTGGTAGGAATATGCATATTCGTACCAGCATATCATGTTACATATGATTTTGTTCTTGGTAAATTGATTTGAACCTACATTATAGATCTGAATATTATGCGATTTTGGGTGTGGTCATTCGGTACAGAACTGTCATATTCTAACAGAATGTTATGATCAAAAGTGGTACTCTGGTACGAATACATCATATCAAGAGCAATATTGTTGATATTTATGCTCGGAAGTGCTCATGTCTCCTGTTTGACCTTGACCTTATCCCATATTTGCATGCCACAATAACTATTACATAAAGTTAATTTAGTTTATTTATTGATATATATAATTGTGGTACTTATGGTACGAATACGTACATTTCGTACTAAGAGTATATATCCTATTGGTACAAATCGTATCAATCTCACCACTGTTAATTTAGTTTATTTGTTGATATAACGTGTGGTCTCATGGTATGAATACGTACATTTCGTACAACGAATGACAGAATTTATAAAAGCTAAGCGGCTTGATAGAATTTAACTGTGGTACTCATGGTACGAATACGTACATTTCGTACTACGAATGACAGAATTTAATTTTTACCCCATATTAACTATTTCACCCCATTTTCTCATTTTTTTTATTGTAGTTCGTGCAACACCAAATCTTTTGAATGTTGTGAAAAATGTTAGAGATGAAATTCATTTTAATATAACTTTTAATGTATGTAAAAAACATACAACAATTATTTCATATTTTATTAAGTTATCATAGTTATCTTTGTAATCTTAAGAAATTATTAATTAATAATTTTGTTGGGACCATATATATATATATATGAGTCTTCTGAAAAATTATTATCTTATTTATTTATTAAAATTATTAATTTACGACCAAGTCCCAACACATGATCGGAAAAAATTATTATCTTAAAAAGATTATTAATTTACCGAATATTAATTTAAAAAGGTTCTACTGTATATTGTCAAATTACAACAGAAAAATAAAAAAAGGAGGGGCCATCCTTTGTTTCTAGGTACAATACAATGAACACCTTAATTAGTTATATTTGAGTTAGATCCATGACTTAATTTCAACTAAAATCATCATTATTGAAGAGAACAAAAGGTGGATGTGAATATATAAATATGCAGTAGGCCATATAAATTTCTTAACTTCACTTGTTCTTGACATACTGATCAGTCTTGTTTCTCTAAACAATACTACTATTTTTCTGGTTTAGTTTTTTAAATTCGACTTGGAACCATCACATTCTTATATAAATAAACTACTAGTATTTAAGATTCAAAATAATGTCGCGCGAATTAAAATTGTCGTAAAAGTTAAGTACTTTGGAAAGATTTTGTATTTGATTTTCAAAGCAATTTATTAATAATGACATCAATGATCAAGCTGCAACAGCGTAGGCCAAGACCATGGCCTTTTTGACTAATTATGTTCCCTTGTCTTGAAACATTGTAAATGATTTCTTGTAAATATTCCACATTTCATGTGGATATATAGGAATTTAATTTGAACATTTTTAGAGAGATACTTCTTCCTTATATCAAATAAATGTCAAAATATATCCAATTAATTCATATATCAAGGAAGTGGATATATTGTAAAGAAATCAAATAAGTGAAAACTTTGCATTGTGGAAAGTTTAACATCTGTATATATAATTTTGAAATATTACTCTTATAAGATAATAAAGAAAATAATGACAACTTTTTGTTTAGGAATTATTTTTTTAAATCCAATGAAATAATATATTGATTTAACAGTGCATTTCATGGTTTATTTATTTATTTTTTCAAAGAATTACACAGATATATATTATTAAATAAAAAATTACATCACCACATTCTTAAGGAACATTCAAATGGTGCAACTTTGAGGAGTGAGGTATTGGATTTCCAATATTTCCATAAGTTGGAGCAGCTTCCATCACAATTTCGCCGAAGTCGATAATCGCTCTGTCATTTAATAAGTACGTCACATCAACTTCCCAAAATGGAGTATGTATTATCACTATCAATATAAATTATCTGCTAAAGTATCGCCAAATTTAAGCCGCCATACACATCTATAGAATTATTTTTATAATGAATATCAAATTATTGAAATCAAAACTGTTGTTGTTGATTTTTTTTTTTTTTTTTTTGAAGTTGAAATCAAATCTGTTGTTAATGATTAATGACGATATATAATTGATGAACTCATATTAGTTCATATGTGATGTAAAAAAATTGATTATGTAATTAACTTTTATTCAACTGTTGGGTTAATTGTTATAAACGACAAAAATGAATTAAAAAAATTGAGATAATTTGTTTGACGGAATATTAACAGAATTTCGGAATTCATTTTTTTTTTTGCCATACATGATTTCGATGATCATAATAGACGATTGAATTGCAAATTGAATTCATCATTAATAATTGTCATTTTACTGGATAAAGTCATATTTATTTCATGCTCATATCCTATACTAATAGTCCACTGTCCACTTTCCATAGTAGATACGCATAGATTTTCATTTTCTTTAATATGCTCTTATCTAATGTTCTTTGAATTTATACAATCTTCTAATATATATATATATATATATATATATATATATATATAAGAAATAACAAAAGTCCTAGCTCTATTTTGCCATATGCATTGAACTCTGTCTTAGTATATCCAGTATGTTTGAAAAAAATATGAATCAAATTTTGGAATTAAAAATGTATATCATTTCAAAAGATAATATTATATTAAAATTTCAATTTAAACGTAGTCATGTTTTAAAACGTTATTAGTTAATTAACTTTATAATTATATAAAGGCAAATTAGGAAATCCTTATTACATGCAGGTCCCTTTATGATGAAGACACATGTGATGTTGTGGGCTATCAATGTCCCTACCTCACATATTTTACCAAATGTTATTTGTCTAAAGTCTAAATTAACTAACTCGTTTTTTTTCATTACAACGCACATGGAATCTCTCATACTTAAATCCTTTTGTAATAATTGCAGACAACTTTAGAAATTATAGTCTCAATTAAGTCTTGATTAGTCAAATCTGATAATTAGCTAAATGCAGCTATTTCTTTTATATTTTTTTACTGCTTTTTCTAACGCGGCAAATATATTATAAGAATGATAATCGGCCTTTATTTATTTTTTTTATGTCGTGGAAACCCGCAGCCGCTATCTTCGGTGCGCACTGGATAAACCCCCGTCCCTTGTGCAGTAATCTGCAAACCACAGAGGGTAGGTAAATCACACTTTCCAAGTACAAGTGTGATAGGCTCGATAATCGGCCTTTAGAAAACATGAATGATAGGATTGGCCACAAAAATATTGCAACCGATTATATAACGAGATCTCAACTTAAAATATTTAGAAAGACATAATAAATTCGATAGAACGTCAAAATATATCAAATTAAATGATTTCGATGTAGTTTACGATAAATTCGATAGATATAACAAACACAATATTTCATCAAAGCTTGAAATCCAACAATTTTAGTTGTTTTCTTAGAAGGATTACATTGATGCGTTTTTTTTTTTTTTTTTGCAATAAGATTAACATAAAAATAAACTAAAAAATCAATAATTTGAACCCATATAATTCACTAGTTGGTAAAATTCCATATATAAAATTGAGGAATTAGATTCAAATTTCATTACAATTGTTTAAAAACACACATACAAAAGTTGGGTTTGAATTGAAATTTAGCGGTCATAAATGCTGAGGATGAAACTTCGTAAGTGGAGGGCCAAAGGCCAAATGATGTTAAGACAGGTGCCATAATATAATGACAAAATCAACTACGACATGACATTCATAGACATGTTCTTCCCAAATGCTTTTGGCTTCTGTTATTTTATTTTTATTTTTTTTGGGAAAAATATTAAATTTGTTAAGAATATCTTATTTTCTAGTACCCTACTCCCTACTATTTGTCACTTTTTGAAGGTGTGGCCACATTTTTGCAAACACAAGTAGTACTAAATGGTAATGACTATTTCATGTGGGCTTTGATTCTCTGTGAGCAAAATCATTTGGAATGATGTTTGTCTTTGTCTCTTTTACATAAAGTGTCAATTAGGGTTTGAATATTATTTCTTCTGCTTTTTAAAATTTCAGGGTAATATTTATTAAAAAATATTCAGAAACAAGTGGTTTATTCTAAAAATGCATCTAATTTATGACTTAAAGAGTTTCGCAAAAATATAAGCTTATCGTCTACGGTAAGCAGAGTACAAAATACAGCAATCACTTTCTATAGCTAGCACTAGCAATCGTTAGCCCATAATCACTTACTGTAATTATTTAACCCTAATTAATTTTAGGCAATTACCCGTGATAATTAAGCACAATATAAACTTATTAGCGCCCGTATGCAATTATTAAACTTTAATGCTATTTGGTTCAAATAGTCGGTACCGATTGAGGTGACTAGCTAGTTTTACATTTTCTGATTTCCCCTCTTAATATAAAGGTGTTGTGATTTATTTTTTTCCCCAAAAAATATGGTCTTCTTGTAGAGTGGATATTTTTTTTTATGTCAAATGTCTAAAATTTAAATCTTATTGACGTCTAATATCAAGTACTGTCAAGTGTCAAGTATGGTTCTCAAGCGTGGTTTACATACTGTATTCATTATATTGCGAAAACTACTCCTATTTCATTAACGGCAGACTATTTAAAATGCATGTTTTTTTTAAGACACTCAACCGTTGCGTGTGAATAATAAACGTACACACATGTGATGTGTATACCTATTTACTACTACCTTTTATGGATAAGGCAAAATGCAAAAAAAAAATAAAAATACCCGAACTTTATTCAAATTCCGGTTTAATTAGTCGGAAAATGTGTCCAGACTGACATTGCAACAAATTGAAAGATGAATATTATTTTTTCAAAAATTAAAATATTTGTCATCGAATTAAAATTTGAATAAAGATCGGGTATCATTTTGCATTTTTGCCTATGGATACATAACCATTTTAATTTATGGCAAAAATTTGAATACAACCAATCCTAGAATAGGATTAATCATAATTAAGTGTAATTACACAAGCGGTGCTCTTCGATTAATAGGGGGCCTGACAAAAAAAAACTTCCAAAATGACTCGATTTGGATTTGGGAGGAAGACCAGTTCGTGATATCCACTATACTACTCGACCCAAAAAAAACAAAAAAAAACAAAAAAACTGATCTTCTTTTAACTTCTCTTGGGCCTTAAATAACTTCTTTATCAAGGCCGAAGTAAATAAAATCAGGCCTCTGAATCCAAATCCACTATACTCGGTCCGACCACTTAGTATATCAACTAAACTAAGAATGTACTCATTTAGAAGTATAAATTTATAATTTTAAATGGAAGAATAATATTATGAGATATAAATTTATATTTTATTACGGGGATTATAAATTCTATTTGCTTGGAGTGATAATATACTTATTTTTATTCTCAAGGGGGGATCACATTGTTTATATCTTATTCACTTTGGATGAAATTGACGCATAAAGGAGAAAATATCTAAAATATATGGCAGATATAATATTAAGGGTAATGATATTCGGCCACACGGTGGCCAGCCACACACGTAAAAAAAAGGAAAGTTGATTGTAAAAATGGAAATAATAATTCCCCCTAGGGTTTATGCTTCCCCAATTAAGGTATATTTCCATTTTAAAAAACTATATTACCATTTTTAACTTGTATGATCGGCCACAGTGTGACCAAATAGCACTACCCTAATATTAAACTATAAATTTATACTCTGGACAAGGGAAAATGGGCTGCCCGAAACTTTATCTCTCCTGCCCGATTTTTTCTTAAATCGAAATCAAACAAGATTTAAGTAAGTAAAATAGTATTATACCTCGTTTTCTTTCCTTTTCATTCCAAGTGAACACAACCTAGGTAATTTTAAACCTAACTCCCAAATCTCTCAGTATAAATCCTTTATTTTAATTAATTAATAAAACATTAATAAATATACTATTATACTCATATAACCTCAAATTAAATTCCTAATTCCAATAACTTTCGTCTTGATACTTGTAGATGTAGCCCCTCCGAATATGAAGGAAGAACAACAAATCACAAACAGACAATTAAACAAATATTTGGATGAAATCTTCTTTTGTTTTTTTCGGATCCTCACTAATACACAATGATGTATAGTCGACATCATTGACATATTATTATCAACCTCATACCATACATAATACTATCAGATACTCTTATGCATCTTTGACAACTGATATACTAGTATACGGATGTTACTTTTTTACTTTTGTTGAATAATATTCTATTAAAAAAAATCAGATAATATAAAAATTTACCATTTTACTAGAGTTTGAATAAAGACAAAACTCTAGACCAACAGCCTAAAACATCGTATAACTATAAGCCTTAAATTTGTTTTATTAAGTTTTTTATTAGAATTAATTAATTTACAACTAAACCTATTAATCCATAATCAAGAATCTATTAAATTTTAATCAAGATTTATTAAATTAATTTATTTTCAAAATATTACTTCAATGGGCCGCATGGCCCACCGCATTGGAGTGACCATCTATATCTATATTCTATAAGTTAAAGCGTCCAATTTTTTTGGTCTTTCTAAATATATTCATGTATACTAATATTCTTTACTGAATAGTACAAACAAAATTATTACTCTATTTCACTTTATGAAAAAAAAAAAATCACATTAATTTTCAACCTTTCTATTATCTTCAAAAAAAGTACGCCAACTTCGAAAAAATAGAACAATAAAAGTATAAAACAGAAACAATTACAGCTCTTGCACTACATGGTTGCACTAACTACAAAACAGATGTAAAATAATCAATTACATCATAAAAAGACTACTTTCAAGTTGCAAAATATGTAAGGATGCAATTTACATTTCTACCCTTTGATGAATCTTCATTCATAATACTCTTTTCAATCAACAGTAAAAACAGCCCTAAAAAGCATGCCATCAATATTTCACAAATCCAACATTCTGAGCCTTACCCAGAACTGAATCTAAGCTGCTATCACAGAGGCCGAAATTCCGTGCCACCGCGAATCCAGCTTGCATTCCATCAACCGCGGCACTCACTATTCCACCAGCATACCCCGCCCCTTCGCCAACAGGGTACAGCCCTTTGAGCGACGTGCTCTCCCAAGTATCACTTCTACGCGTGATTTGGACGGGAGAGCTAGTTCTCGTCTACAAGAACAAAAGAAATGGTAGTGTCAGCACTGTCTTAGCCATTCCAAGAATCACATTTGTAGGATTGAAAAATTAGAGTACCTCAACTCCATGTAGAAGTGCGCTGCTTGAGATGAATCCAGATAGCTGTAATCAAGAATAAGAGAGTAATCAACTTCAGCTGTTGGTTCTTACAGTTAAATTCAAGAATATTTAAATCTTGAACATGCAAAGAGGATTAAGATTAAACCTCTTCATTGAACATCGAGATTGCTCGTTGTAAGGCTTCAGTTATATGTAGGGGAAACAACTCATGAAGATTTGCAGGCTTTACCCCCAAACGGTAACTGGATGGTGGTACCGATGTTACTACAAAAATAAAGCTAGTCGAGATAAGTCTTCAAGAAACATAGTGCAAGTATGCAAGTAGAATGTAATTAAGAGAGAGAGAGAGAGAGAGAGAGAGAGAGAGAGAGAGAGAGAGAGAGAGAGAGAGAGAGAGAGAGAGAAAGAGAGAGAGATGAGCGAGAGTTCCACCAGACAATCTGTTATTGAGGAAATCAGTGACTGTTTGAACTGGAACCACAAAGTCTCCCCCACCCATTATAGCTGCTTTTCGCTCGAATGTTCTCTGGAGAGTGAATAAATGAAGTAAATGTGCAAAATACGATAGATCTTGAAATAAAAAGTAGAAACAAAATCATGGCTTGTTTAGAAGAGTTGTTTAAAAAAAGAGAATATTCCGGACCCAAAGGTACCTGGAACTCTACCCCTGCAAGAGGCCCAGTGAAATTTAAAGCGTCAAAATCTTTTGAAGACACATTCACTACAAGTGCTGCATTTGCCCACTTGGATGAACGTCGAGAAAATGACATGCCATTGATACAAAGTTCAGACGGATTAGTGCTGGTAAGAACCACCTGAATGAAAAATTATTCAATGTGGCTGTCAATGACAAATGCAAGTGAGTGAACCCAATTTCATTGCTAATCAAGTCAAGACGAGGTGGACATGCCCACGATGGTGCCAGAATAATTATCACATGGTTCTCGTGCGTCCAAGAAAGAATATTTTGTGAAGTATGAACAATGATAAAGCAGACTGTAGAAAAAGGATGAGATGCACTGTAAGAACGAGAAATAATACCTGGCCTCCAGGGCACATGCAAAAGGAATAACAACTTCGAGTTACTGGCTCCATATTTGAGAGTATGCCATCATCTGTTCCGTTGACATATTCGGCAACCTGGTAGTCAGCTACTGGTACTTTCCCACGCCCACGTTGAACCTCATTGGCTAATCCAGAATACTGTGTAGTTATACGCATCAAACATAATTATGTTTATATGCACTGGTAAATCGTCAACAAGTATAGAAAAAAAGAAAGCAAGGACTACAGAGCATTAATGATTATTGACACAAATTCTGAGAGAAGATTACAAATTTTTTAAGAGGAAATTACTTGCTGTAGCATACAAGTAAAAGTTTAGGGCCTAACCCCGCGACGTGGCAGATTTTCATTAAGGAATGACTCGAGTGCTTCTGCTTGAATATAAAAAGCTAATGGTAGGAAAATTCAACGTCGAACTGTTTCAACATAAATAAACAAATACAATATAGATGAAAACCATAGTTCTAGGAGCATGCTAGGTGTCAGTTCGAGAACGTAAGGTGTCCCTGCTTGCTTTTCAGGGTGAGAAGGGTAGAGATACTGCCTCCAGAGCCAAGAATAACGGGGTTGAAGTAACCCACATCATACTTAATACTACCATGAAAAGCTCGAACGATCTTTGAAGGGAGGGATCTTTAATGAAAATGACACTGAGAGGTAGGTGAAGAATAGTCGGAGGCATGAGACAAACTTTTGAAAGATATGAGCAACATATCCCCATAAATACAAGACAAGGGGCAGAAGCTTAAATGAATAGTTTTTTTTAACATATCGAGATTGAAGCTAAAACTACTTCAATACAAAGTCACCTTGTGTTATACTTGAACAAATATATAAATAACTGGTATGTTCCCATTCTTCTACAACCACCATACTAGTGAAGATTGGAGAGGCTTTACTAATTTCTAGAAGATTCAGTGCAAACTTGTTCAAGAAACTGATGTTATTATGGATATAGGTATAAATTATAATCAGCTAGAAGAAATTGCATCACCCCTTCATATTTTTCAATTGGATCATTTACTTTCTATGGCAAAAGGCAGGCTATCTTTAAAGGACACTCCACTCGGCTCAACATCTGAAAAGCTACTTAAGCTCTTCATTAAGGAGCTCACAGTAAGGCCCGCCTAATACGAGCCATGCAGTTTGATTCCCTTTCTATGCTTAAAATTGAGTAGTAATTAGTGGACTCATAAAGTTCCCCATTGAAAACATATGATTGCGTGGAAACCCCAATTATATTCAAGCAATTAACAAACCTGTATATCATTTATCAGTTCTTGGGGATGCTCTATCCGCAGGCCAACCTGTAAGATTCAGAAAAATAAAGTTATATACATTTGTTGCAGTCCCTACAAATCAACATTGCGACCCGCTGAATAATCAAATGCCAAATAAAACATTCTGTGGCCCTGATTTGTCAGGCCTATTTCTTCATAATTACAGAAAAGAGATTATTGATCAGAAAAACCTCATTCTTTGAGTAATGAAGCAAAGTTACAGTCTAACACAATTTTTTAGCCAATAACACTGGAAACTTTCCAACTCTTTAGCTTTTCCAGTTCTTGTTTAAATGTATGCAATAAGTCAAATGCAGCTGAGGGAGTCATTAGTTTGTTTGTGAATCCAGAATAATTATGTCGGCCATATCATTCACTGCATATAAACAGCTAAATAACTTGCAGACGAAAAATAATAGGAAAAACATAACAAGAAACTTACGGCGAAATCTTTTTGAACCACATCCGCATTATGAGAAAGAAGCATTTCATAAGTGTCGCGTGCAGAATGTCCGACTGCAAGAACTACAGCATCGCATCCCAACTTCTCGGAGCTAGAATTGAAGCTGCCTCTTGAATCAGAGATTTTAACACCTGAAACATTTTCACCATTGACCAGCAGATCATCCACTCTCATCCCAAATCTAATAACCACCTGAGCATATTGACCATAGAAGCATTAATCAGAAGATCAACCAAGTATTGATAACTGTAAGAAACAAACCCGCATCTGGTTGATTGAGCAACCCATAAATTGACTCACACCCAATTCTTGCAGGTAGTGACGAAAATTTTTAAGTAGTGGAATCAATCTGTCAGTTCCCAGATGAGGTTTCCCATCAATCAATATACTACGTGGAGCTCCAAAGTTAACCAAAGTGTTCAGAACCTGTTGATGCAAAAAGCCAAAGGAAATGGCCATCAAATTTAAGTAGGTGATATGAATCTGGAAGAAGTCGTAAGTTGAAAGAATCAGAAAGATGATGCATTCTTCAAGAAGTGGCACCAAATGCTAAAATGAGAGAGCAACACTTACTGTTAAGACACTACTATTATTTCTTCCAGTTCTTGTTACCAGCTTCCCGTCACTCCAAGTACCTGCACCACCCTGTCATATATAAGTCTTTAATAAACGAACAATTGCAACAAGTGTAAGGAATATGATAACAAGTGAAAGCCATGGACTTGGGAAGAGAACCTTTACAACATTAGGTAATTTAAATGATTGGGATATGGTTAATCTAATACAGTATTACAGTTGCTACTATTTTGCAGTAAGCTGACTCAACTGCTGTTGCATATTAAATTTCAAATTCTGAGATAGATTGCACAACCAGATCAAGGAAAATAAAGAGACACTGCAAAAACATAACCAAATACTAGAAAACCATTGAATTACTATTTGAATAGAGGTAAGACCTCTCCAAAGCAAAAATTGCTTTCCACTTGCAACATTCGACGGACTATCAAAGCACCAATGTCACGTCCTCTTTGTTCAACGGCTTCCCCCCTTTCTAAGAGTGTAACATCTGCACCAAATTCAGCGAGCACAAGAGAAGCAAACAAACCAGACGGGCCACTACCAACAATTATTACTCTGGGTTTTCTGGTTGCAGTGAACTTATCAGATCCCGCGACAAGGTTGTTGGAAGCAACTTCTGCAGAAGTTGCAATTTCATTTATCTTTTGGTGATCGCTTATTATACTCATTAAGTCACCAAAAGCCTTGTCATGATGCAGAAACTCTAAACATCCACTCTTTGGTTCCAATTCAGATATGAACTCCCAGGTACGAGGCTCAAGGTGTAGGAGCTTTTGAACATCCATATCTACAGTATACACAAACTTCAGCTCCTTCTGCAACCAAAGAAAGCCAAAGCAAGTTAGCTGATCCGCAAATGTTTCCATGGTTAATAGAATTCATGGGAAGGGGGTGGTTGATACAAATTTATGGAATAAACTGACATCCTCATTTGCGACTTAATTCAACATGGCAATTTAATGCCTTTTCAATCCAATAATACAAGCAGCATGAACAGAGATGTCAGAGTGTGTACTGATGTAACAGTTAATAAAACGAATCATATAATCAACACATAATGCCAATTGAAGTGCTTCAATTTTGACGACCAAAAGTTCAAGGACACTTGTATCATTCTACAAGCACTACAAAAGAGTCAACAATTTTTTTGTTGATTTGGTTGCTGTGAAGTATTTCAGGAGAGAGAAACATTTCTCTTCCTCCTTCACTCGGAAGTAGAAGATTCTATTATCCATTTATATTTTTCAATCACCTCACTCTCTTAATCAAGAAAAAGAAAACCAAAACCATACAAAATTCATTGATTGGTGCATAAGTTGTAAATGTATCAGATCCTTTTTGTTTGATTCAGTATTTGCATTTTGCTTATCAAGATTCCAGAGTAAATTATTCCAATATGAATCCAGATAAGAATAATTTTTCAGTTTCATATACTTTATGATACAAAGATGAGAATCATCATTTGGATTGAATAATTGTTATGCATATTTTATTATTAAATGTATCTTTTAATAGAATATTACAATTTATGCATATATATATGTGTGGGTGTGTGTGCGCGCTTGTGTTTGTGTGTGTGTGCGCGCGCATTATGATTTATATCTTTGTTAATGTTATTTAAAGCACTTCTATGCACAAGGCGCATGGTAACATGGACCATATTTTGTTTTTTTGGTTGAAGTAGTTAATAATTACTTGAACATGGTCTGCAAGGAATTGTCCTTTTAAGAAAAATTCTATATTGTGGGTGTATGTGACAAGTACTCCCACCGTTCCGCCGATAATGGCTCACTTTCTTTTTGAGTTGTCCCATTGATAATGGCTCAGTCAGTCGATCCAAATAAGGAAACACCTATCTTTCACAAAAAATATGTGGCTCCACACCCTCTCTCTCTCTCTCTCATCACCCTTCTCCTTAATTCGCGTGCCAAACAGTGTTGAGCCGTTATCGGTGAGACGGAGGGAGTATATTTTAACATTTAGATTTAACTAAGGTAACAATCATAAGCAAATATTGCACAAAAAAAACAACAAAAAATGGTAAGAATTGCCCATATAAATATTTCAACGGATTCACATACTATAGAAAACTTTTGAATTCAATTACCAAAAAAATTGAATTCATTTACTAAGAAAGTATGAATTCTCTCTAAATTAGCATAATACAAATGGAATGATGTGATATTTGATGCAGATTCAAATTATGTACAACCAAAGTCGAAATAGCGTCAGGTTTGGAAACATCGACATAATTCCACATTAGAATTATTATTAGTTGTAGATAGATATTCAAAGGGTTTGAGGGGCAGGGCAAGAAATGTGAAGGCGGAATCACTAGGCGCAACAGAACTTCAGTTGACACTAACACACTAAGCCACTAATCTTAATATACACAAATGAGGATTTTAAAATAGCAGTTTATAACCTAAAAAAACCTCAACAGTGAGAAATTTGAGAACTATATAAAAACAATCAAGGGACCATTGCTCCTGGTTTTATTTTGAAGTTTAGTTACACGGACATCTTAAACAATCAGTTTCTGGTTTTATTTTGATCTTTTTATACAAGATCTTTGTTATTTTTCATTAATATGTAGTGATCAATGTTGTAGTTGGGATGATTTCAGGCAGCTAGGCAACTTTGGTCCCTTTTGGTCCTTTTCAAAAAGTTATTTTTAATTCAACTATGCTTTAGTAACTCTTATGTTATTGGAGCAGAGGCAGTGGAGAAGGTTTCCTAACGGTTCAATAAAAAGGTGCAGGTGTTTAAATTTTGCCAACTAATGGCGTAGTGGTCTCATCTCAACACAAGGGATATTGAGATAATGACAAGATTATCCCAATTACAGCCCAGCACGGAATGGTAAAGGATATTACTAATTTTCAGTCCATAGTGAGATAAGATAGTCACAACACCGCATTCAAATTCTGTGTCCAGATAATTTTAATGGAAAATTTCTAATATTTGGTAATTGAATCCAACTAACATTCTCAATGCTAATTCATCGTCCTGTCCTATTAGGAAACTACTTGTAAATCCGATGCCAAATTATTACAGGCAGGCATTAACCTGTAAATCAATGAATAAGGAAAATCTTAATGGTATACCAACAATTTGCAAAAATCTACATGCGCTCTGCATGAAGCCCGTCTTTATTAGCCCTCTCATCCACTCTGCAGGATAAAACCAACATTGATATCGCTCCTCTAAAAATTCAGAAATTCGTAGCCTAGCCAGAATTTTCACCTTTCTGTTTCCTAGAGTCCAGTTAAGTAGTGCAAACATGTCAACTTACACCAATAGGAAAAACAAATCAGTGATGGAAGGGAGTCCATCACTAGATTTGAACCAATCCTTCGAAGAAACGGATCTGCAGTTAAATCTCTTTCCTACATTAACAGATGCCACCAAACTGAATCCCCCAATGGCGACAGAGCCTCAGCATGTGATACGTGAGGAGGAACCAGAATACGGCTGCAGCTTTTGCCCCAAGAAGTTCTCTAATAAGCAAGCGCTAGGTGGACATCAAAACGCCCACAAAATGGAGAAGGTTGGACAAAAGCGAGCCCGTCAAGGACAAGAAGCTAATTTCGGGTATAATGGTAATGGCTTTAATTCCTTCACTTTTCCAAATTCATTTGACCAAGATCCAAAAATGATTAAGAGCGCAGCCTACCCTCCATACATGGAGCATCAAGTAAATGCCTATGAGTACCCGGGCTCCATTTTCCCAATGTCTCATGAATCTGGTATGGTGCAGCCCTTTATGGGATTTAGTGGCTTTTGCACAATCCCAAAACATTCCCCTAAACCCCAAATGCAAGCCAGTGACTATCCAGGCTCCATGTTCCCAATGTCTCATGAATATGGTGTACCGCAGCCCTCTATGGCACACGGTAGCGTTAGCACAAGTGTGGAAAACCCCCCTTCTGTGTCATTTGGGAGAAGGATGGGTCCGATGGGGCAAGGCGCAAGTACATCTAAAGGGAGATCCAATGCTGTCGCAAAGAATGACGAAGCAGACCAACACAAACAAATCATTAATACAGAGATCCAGCACCAAGAAGATGACCTCGACTTATCGCTAAAGCTTTAATCATACTGCTTTCTATTATATGTTGTTGTTTTCAATTTTAGATGCGGTCCTCAATTTGCAAAATATGATGTCAGTTCAATTGCTATGAATAAAAGTTTCAAGTTTTCAAATGTGTCATATATATGAAAATATCCCTATATTGTCAAGTAATACACAGAATCATCTTAAATGCATAGTAGAACCAGTAACTGCAAAAGTCTATAGAATACATTTACTAGATAATAGTATTTTGTAACTTAATATAAAATAAAATAAACTTAAGCAAACAAACCAGAAAACTATCCACACACAAAGATAAAGGCATTGCCACCTAAGATGCATCGGCAATAGCTTATGGTATCTTTTAAGTGGATCGGATATCTTGATAGAGCCCAACATATCAAAACATCTTAATTGAACATAACAAGCACTTAAAAATAATATCTTTGGACTTGTTGATAATTGATATTATTGCAAAACTCAAACAAAATACATTAGAATAAGATAGTCAAATAATTAAGGAATCGTGAGGGGAAAATAAAGTTTATAATCCCCCTCCTCTTACATAAACAAGATAAAGATCTATATTTCACGTCTTAAAACTTGACTGATTAGATTCTGAATTTTCTTGTTATTCATTAACTATTAAGATTTTATCATTTTCTTCTGTACTAGACCATTTTCCCCCTTTCTGACCACCTTTATTTTTATGCATCTGCCTGAGTAAAAAGACTAAGACAAAACACTCGATTCTGACTTTCTTGCTTTGGACAATTCACACAACTGAATTTCTGTCTCTCAACTGAAAACATAGTACAAGATTAAAGGAAAAAAACAGCTTTTATATAACATTCTGAGTAATCCATGTGAGAAATTTGCACGTCAAAAATCTCAATTATGATGCTCAAATAAAGAATATGAAAAAATTATGAAAAATAAAGGCTATAAACTCAACCATGACAACATCGAATGGCAAGTCTCAACATACTTCTTTAATGAGCATAAACAGCTATAGTAGTCAAGATGTTGCCTACCTTTCTTGCATCAAACGATTTTCTAACCACGGTGAACGCCTCCAGTGGCAACATTGAGGGGACCTACAAAACAATTTTGAAAGCAATGCACTCAGAAAGGGAATGCAACGAATTGCAACAAGCCCAAAAGGCAACACTATATCAATAATTTCAAAATGTAGTTACTGAGACACCTAAAGTAACAGCAGCATATCCTGCATTCACTAGAAGTTGATAGAACTTCCATGCCAGAACAAGGCCATCATGAACTCAACACGATTTTCAACAAAGATTATGCACAATATGATAATCAAAAACCATTCTTTATTTCCCTCATCAAACAAAAACAACAATTCAAAACTCAAAAGTTTGAAATTCAATATTTCACCGGAAATTCAAGAATCTTGGCGATCTCTGTAAGCAGAGCACCAGAGATATTCGAGAAATCTTTTCCGGGGTCATCTTCAACCGAAACGCCAAGCCGGAAAATTCTCCAAACACCTTCAAGAGGTGTTGGCGCGTCACTTTTAGTCAGTTGCTGCTGTTTTAACTTCTTTTTCTCCGAGGGATACCTCAATTTGCCGGTCCTTTTGGTTTTCTTAGCGCAATTTATACGAAGAAATTGTCGGAATTCGAGAGATTGGTAGGGAATCCGAAATGGGAACGTAGACAAGGAAAATTTGTTGATAGAAACGGTGAGATTATGAGAGAGAACGGGCATTCTCGCTCTCGGTTGTCTGATGAAGGATTCAGATAAGGTGCAAATTGTGGGTTTTAGGATGGGGTTTTAGTTTTGAGTGAAACATTTGAATTATGTTATTTTGAAAAACAAAAACTTCTAAAAATAGAAGAAGGTTAACTTTAATTTGTATCATATATGAAAATTAACTTTATATATGAATTTTCGACAGTAAAATTTTATAATGTTGATAGTGGCGCGGTGGTGTAATCACCGACGAAAATTTGAATCATACACGAAGCTTAACTTCATGTATGCATTATACACGAAGCTTAACTTCATGTATGCATCATACATGAAAATTTATGTTCATATATGATACAAATTTGAAATTTTTGGCGGCAAAATTTTTTGTGTATGATACATACATGAATCTTAAACTTTGTATATGATACATACATGAAAGTCAGTCTTCATATATGATGCATACATGAACTTAAGCTTTGTGTATGATTCAAAATTTCGCCGGAATTTTTTGTATATGATGCATATATGAATATTAGTCTTCATGTATAATGCATATATAATGCATACATGAAGTTAGACTTCATGTATGATTTCAAATTTTCGATGGAATTGTTGGTCGGAAAATTTTTGCCGGAATTTTTCGTCGGAATTTTTTTGCCGCAACATTTTGCCAGAAATTCATCCATGAAATTAATTTTCATATATGATTCAAATGAAAGTTGATCTTCTTATATACTCATTAAAGATATAATAGACATTTTTAAATGAGAAAATCATCATGCATACTCACTTTGAAGATAATATGTACTCCATATACCCACTAAGATAATTTACTATACCATATACCCACTTGGCCCACAAAGTGTATTTTCCACCATTTGTTTAAGTTTTTTTCTTTAATTTTAACTTGTACAAAATTGTCAACTCCTACCTTGTATTCACCGAAATGACTCATGATCAGTTTGAATACCTTTTTGAATAAGACCAAAATGTATTGAATGGCAGATATGTGTTTCACGTGAATAAAGCCTATTTATGCATGCAAAAATTGTACCAATTTTAACAGTAATTTTGCATGCGGGTAGATTCTATATTGAATGCATTATTGAATAGGAATTCTTCAGCCTATATATTCATAGTTTGAAGGATCTGTATACAAACATAAAAAAGAAAAAAATAGAGAGAAAACCTGAGTGAATATTAGATCGAAGAGTTATAGTAGTCATTACTATTGTTTACATATAGGTGAGCATAATACAAATTTTTATTATTTTGTAAAAGAAAAAAAATTACACAGATCACTCATATTCTGTACAGATGGACAGAAATATATCCACCACCTGTACAGAAATGAGTCGATCTTTATAGTTTTTTTTTATCAAAAATTGTATTAACTTTGACGCGCTTAACTTATATTAGTTTTCTAACATTATTGTTTGTATTTTACAGAAAATTCAATCAGGCATCTTTCAAACGGGCTTAATCGAAGCTAGAAGCGAATTAACATTATTTTTGCAATTTCCATCTCCAAATGTAAGTCTTAAAAATTTATATTAATTTTGTAATCAATTTAAAACTATACAGATAAAAAAATTTGTAAAGGTCGGTCAAAGTCATAACTCGACCTATATAATATTTATAAGATCTGTATAATTGTTTTTTAATTACATTATTTATCTAAATGTTTATGTGTTTTTATAACATTAATATATGTATTTTACAGAATTACAATCTAAATTCGAAATCCCATATATAAGCATTTATTCAAACGGGGGTGAATCCATATAAACTGTGTGTTTTCATTTCAAATTTACAAATTTGAGTATCTAAAACATTAATTGAATTTTTGTAAAAACTAAAAAATTGTACACATCCAACAAACACTGTACAGGTCAGGAATTAGTTTTGTACGGCATGTACAATTTTTTTCAGATCTGTACAGAATTGTATTTTTTAATAAATTAATTTAATTTTAGTTACGTATATTTAATTATTAAATTTTAATTTTGTTTTGGCAGATGGAATGCAAGATGTTCCGCGTTAAATTCAACGGCGTTTGGAACGATTATGTTTATAATGACGGAGAAGAGCGCACACTCTATCTTCCGTTGGATATGATAAGTTTTTCCAACATTAAGGAACAAATAAATTTCATAATGATGTCTAAATCGATAACTGGTACTTTTGAAATATTCTATTTTTCAACGTCTCAGTTCGGCGTCGAAAAATATAAATTGAGTGATGATGATCAACTTTGTCGATTGTGTGCTACTGAGTCTGAGCCTACGCTGTATATCGGGCACAATGATTCTATGTATAGACCTAGCTTTTATTTGAATGCTTCTTCGCAATTTGTCTATGATGATGTGTATCCGTCTCAATACTCGCAGTACGACGATTCCCTCGCACGTATGGCTTCATGCAATTGGTTTGGCGAGACACAAATGAGTTCTCAAAGTGGAGCGATTGTTATTGCTCAAGGGCAATCACAAGCACCAGAGCCAGAGCCACAGCCTGTGCAGTCCTATGCCACTGTCGTAGAGGATGATGATGATGAAGAATATTCTGCTGAATCTGAGCCTGACGGCTCTAAAGACGAAGAGGAACAGACCGCCACTCTGAAAATTGGAACTTTGGCTGAATTTGTTAACTGGGTGCATACTCAAGGCGGCGTGAACAAGCTCCTGGCTATGCTGATGCAGAAAAGTCGTACACCCGTTATTGACGAGGAGACGGAGCTCGCCACTGAAGCGGCGGACCTACAAAATTGGTTAGTTTCCATGATTTCATTAGAACCTGTTGTTTCGCTTGTTGAAACTATTCTAAATAACATGTCTGACGGTCCTTTGAGTATGAGCTCCCTATTTAAAGACAAAGAGCAGTTGAGGCTTGCAGTTGGGTTGTGGCACTTGAAACAACGAGCTGAGTTTTGTACAGATCGATCAGATTTAGGGCGTGTTACTTACAAATGCAAGTTTGGAGATGTGTGTCCTTTCGAATTGCGCGGTAGGAGAGAGGGAAACTATTGGTATATTCACCTGTTCAACCCGACGCATACTTGCACAACCAATATGAACCATCCTCTAATGGAGAGGAAGGTCGAATCTAGTGTGATTGCAGCTCATTTTGCAAAAGGCATGAAAAATCAGAAAGAAATCATCACACCGAAGATGATTATGGCAAGTCTTATGCGAGAATATGGCGTGACAGCAAATTACAATGTGTGTCTGCGAGCACGGAACAAGGCCTTGGAGATGCTGTTTGGTGGATATGTCAATTCGTTTAAGATGGTTCCTCAGTATCTGTACATGCTCCAGAAAGAGAATTCAGGTTCGATTGTTGACTACAGTTTTAGCTCTGATGATTTTCGATTCGAACAATATTTTGTGGCGTTGTCAGCTTGCATCTTTGCATTCCAGTACTGTCTTAGGCCGGTGATTATATTGGATGCAACGCACTTAAAGGGAAAGAATAGGGAATTATGTTCGTTGTGATGGGAAAGGACGGGAATGAGCAACTTATATCGCTGGCATGGGGGATCAGTCCAATAAAGACATCTCGTGGACATGGTTTGTAAGTCGTCTGAAGCGAGCATATCCTCCTCGTCCTGATTTGGTGTTCATCTCAGACGCCCACCTTAGTATTAGGAATGCAATTCGGGACATCTATCCTGGCATATTCCACGGTCTGTGCTACTTTTACATACTGAAAAGCATGGTGACTTATGGAAAGTCTATCACCAAGTGGTATTATAAAGCTGCATTTGCGTACCGGAGAGCAGCCTACGAGAAAGCGATGAACAATATAATGTCGGCAAAATCCGAAGCGCATGCCAAGCTGATGTTCATTGGTCTGGAGAAGTGGGCTCGATGTATGTGTCCGGACCGACGATATAGTAACCTGACGTCGAATGCCGCAGAGCAATTCAATAAAGTTTTGAAGTTTGCTAGATGTATACCAATTTGTTTGTGTTTGGAGACCATTAGAATGACCGTCGAGAGGTGATTTGTTGAAAAACGATAATTATGCGCATCTAGTACTGCGTTTGTCATGAGCACGACAGATGCAAAACTTGCAGCTGAGGTTGAACTGTCAAGAACGTACACTGCCATTCCCTTTAGAGATGGTGTATTTAAAGTCCACGAAGGAAATCAGACTCTCAATGTCGATCTCAACGCGAGGAGCTGTCCATGTCGAGTGTGGAATTTGAACTTAATACCGTGTTCTCACGCCATTGCAGCAATTCAGTAAGGATAATTAGAGTTTTGTTTTTCTTATTTGTACATTTTTGTATAACTTATTCCGCGTATTAACTGTTTCATTATTTGCAGGCAAAATGGTCAGCACCCATACAATTATGTGGCAGATTACTACACGAGAAATACCCAACTGCAGATTTACTCACTAAAGGTCAATCATGTCCCTCCCAGAGATGAGTGGTTTATTCCTCCCCAAGTTGCTGCTGTGGAAATGTTGCCTATGCTTCCGATTAGGCAAGCGGGTCGCCCAAGCAAGACTCGTCGACGATCATTCCTGGATAACTTGACTGCAAGAAGACGTTAGCCCATCGACGATGGTGCAGTAAAAAACGAACACCTAAAAAATGCTCTATATGTCACGAGAGTGGTCACTCGAAAAATAAATGTCCACACAAATGATGGTTTTTTTATAACAATAATAGATGTATTTTATTAATATTATTTGCTTGATGTGTATTATTTAATATTCACATGCTAGATGTCCATCTCCAAATGTAAGTCTTAAAAATTTATATTAATTTTTTAATAAATTTAAACTGTAAAGATCGACAAAAAATTGTAAAGGTCAGTAGAAGTAATAACGAGACCTGTATAATTTTTTTAGGATCTGTATAATTTTTTTTTAATTACATTATTTATTTAAATGTTTATGTTTTTTTATAACATTAATATATGTATTTTACAGAAATACAATCTAAATTCGAAATCTCATATTAATGAGTATATTAATTATTCGATCACATTATAATTAAACTAATTAATTTTCACAAATCATCTTAATAATTGTATAGAGATTAATTCAACAAATGTAAACAAAAACAAAAGCATACAGGTCGATAACAAATAATAATAATAATAATAATAATAATAATAATAATAATAATAATGTAAAAAAAATGTACAATAAAACATAGAATAATACTAAATACGGTACTGGCCAGCGTTGCACAGAATGTCACGAGCAATTTTTCTTCTATAAACTGCGACATTCCCAGGTCTGTTACCCCACGCGATACTCGGGGTTCCGCTGATCATTCTTTCGATGGCCATGAGCGCAAATGGACCGCAATTGTGACTGTCGTCTTATATAAATTGTCTGACAGGGTCACAATCAATAGGCTTAGACGGAACAACTATAGCTAGGCTATCACTCCTATTTTTGCCTTCGGTTTTCTGCTGGTCATCCAATAGCCTCCACTGTCCAGGATTGTCCAGAACTTCATAGCAAACGGTTTTAGTGAGTCTACTCGATGTTTCCGAGCATCCTCTAAGTGCGACTTTGAGTCCCACACCTCCATCACCCAATGAATCATGTTGATGCGAAGAACAAAGAAATGCACACTGAGGATGACTGGAATTATTATCTGTAAGAAATAATCAGAATTTTAAAAAGAATTTAAATGATAATTTCAATTTTAGTATGCAGTGATTTTTTATCGTGTCAGCTTGCCGCCAATTTTTGACATTAACACCTACATCAATTTTCATTGTGATGCTCGCACTCAAGCTCGTCGATCTCCGCATTTGGTTAAGTTTGTGCATGAATGTCGTCTGCACACGAAAAATATTAGTAGATGTAATGGATTGCAAATAATAATAAAAAATTTAAAATAAAGGGTTGCTCACGAAGAAGTCGACGTTCAAAATAACCGTGTTGGTGTCAGTAACGCTGTCCAAGATGTGCACACGTTCCCTCAAACACTGTTGCAACAACTGGACTGCAAAGACGAAACCTGAGAAGAAACACAAAAAAGTTATATTTATTAAAACAAGTTAAAACTAATGATAACAAGTTTAAAATTTAGAAACTTACTGGATGATCCATGTCTTGATTTGGGTCTTCAATTCGGCGAAAGTACTTATCTGTGCATGATATTGCTCCCATATACACGCATGAGCCTGTGTTTTGCAAAAACTGGTCATATCTGTACCATTTGTCTTCGTCGTCAAGATCGGCAGGAGGAATTTCCTATTCTGGCTGAAGTAGACTCGTATCTCGGCGTTGACATGTTCTTAGCTCATCAGGTCGTGTCTGCGCGAGCGACTTCCTAGCAAAATCAGCATATACAACGGGATTGTACAACACATTCTGAGGGTTCCCATCAGGAGATCTAGCAGCTAGGGGTTGCGCCTGAATGGGCTGAGAATCATCTAACACAAAGAGGATTGTGCACTGCAGCGACGCTGAATGACGGGCTGGCATAAAGGGTTGTTGGTGTCTTACTGGACTGCCGTGGGCTGAGGCACTGGGCGGTAGACTGCGAGAACGTCGGCCACTCTTCTTAAACAAGTCTGTGAAAAAAGACTTGATCTCTAGAAAAAAAACTTCCCTCCACTGTGTAGCTAATTCAGTTCTCACTAGGCCTCGCAATTCCTCCATGAACTTGTTTTTTCTCCCCTGTCTCCGACTGCCGGTTTCTGTGCCGTTGCTCGATGATGACGACTGCACTACGCGAGCACGTTTTCCTTTACTCTTCTTAGATTTCGTCACATCTGTACGTGGGGGCCTGTCTCTCATATCATATACATTGGACTCGACGCTAGGCTGTGACACCGGAGGATTCTCGTAAGGCCGCTGAACAGTGGCACGACATTCAGGTTGTTCACCCTTGGATAGCAAGTTGACGGGCTTCACATAATTCACTGCGAGCGGGTTTTCAGCATTTACCAATGACAGCCAGAACCACGTCCCTTCTTCTTCTTCTTCAGGGTCCAGGAAATCTCTACAATTCACCCCGTCGAGAAAAGCCCCATCCAAATTGCGCTGCAAAGCCTGGTCCAGCTTCCATCTCCAACAACGAGGAAGAGCATATTCGTCCACTCTGTCGGCAGTAATCGCAGACAAATAAGGAATAGCCTCGTTAATCCACATCTGCAGTGTCCAAACCGGCCCGTAAATGTTATACCTGTAATTTTTTCAAAAAATCGATTTATGGCGCGGTACCGCCGAGACATAGTTCTTCAACACTCTGTATGAATATCCGCCCCAAGGAAATTGGTTCCATCGGTTGAGATCATCCGCTAATACCCAAAGCCACGACTGTATCTTGCCTCTAACGTCGCAACCTAATAATACTGCTTGTGTGACGAGCACATGGGCTACTCGAAGATACAAATGTGCATCTAGACCATCCACTTTCAAAAAATCCTGCAACACGTCCTTGAATAATCGGACGTCCCCAGAAAAGACCCGACATGCTTCCATATTCTCCGTCAACAAATCTGCACTGTGTGGATCAAATGAAGACGCACCAAACATAAGTCCCGAAATAAGAGCGTACTCACGGTGAAAATCTCAAATTTCTTTCACCAATACGAAACCATATATCCATCGGATCAGCACCGACCACTTTTACCTCTCTAGCGACGATCATATAAAGCGTTTTCCCGCACGCTTTACCCTGATATATTCTAAAAAAATGCCCTAAAGCACCAATAGAGAATGTTTGGACGAGCTTTGCACCCCCAACTTCGAATAGTCGTTTCTCTATCAATCCCAACATGCTGAGCTTGTTGTACGTGTTCACTGTACAAGTCACTTCTTGTAATGTTTTACGTACTCAATACCAACCATGCTGAAACACCAATAAAATTAATTACAAAACTGAACTAAAAAAATTAAAAAACATATGGCAAATTCTTTTCCAAAGGTGACAAATTATAATTAAACTAACTAATTATAAAACATATACCACAATAGGATAATATGCACTTATAATTTTCAATAATCATCCTAATTATTGTATGGAGATTAATTAAACAAATAATAACGAAAAAAAGTATACAGGTCGATAAATAACTATACAGTTCGTGTAATAAAATGCACGCCCTGTATACTATTTACACGATTTGTATAATTTTTTTGTAACTGTGGATTTATCTCATTCGAACTATATCATGATTAAACATAATAATTATATTAAATTAATAAATATATTAATTATTCGATCACATTATAATTAAACTAACTAATTATAAAACATATACCACGAATTAGCATAATATGGAATCATAATTTTCACAAATCATCCTAATCATTGTATGAAGATTTATTAAACAAATAATAACAAAAAAAAACATACAAATGTGATAATTAATTATACATGTCGATAAATAATATGCACGCCCTGTATAGTATTTACACGACCTGTATAGTTTGTTGTAACTGGGGATATATCTAATTCGAACTATATTATGATTAAACATAACAATTTTATTAAATGAAACTTATTCTGCTGAATTATTTGATTAATGTATCGTTAAACTAACTAAAAGCCTCCACATACCACGAATTAACATTATATTTATTCATAATTTACGAAATCATCATCATAAGTTTTTAAACTAAATTAACTAGTGTATATGAAAAAAAAAATCATACAGATCGGTATAAAACAATACATGGCGTATAATCATGAAACAAATATATGCACGGGTTGTATACTTTTGGCACGATCTCTATAGAAAACTGACTTCTTCTAGATGTTTTTTATCCATTTCGCTTGGTTCTGCAGTGCTATTTGATTTTTTTCCTTTCGTGCGTGATGTCGAAGCCATAATTTGTTGAAGGATTTGAAGGATTAACACCGAATGGTAAAAATGAATACATGGGAGGGGAAGGAGAATGTGTATGGGGAAGGAGGATCTGTATGGATATGTATGAGAATGAGTAATCTGTATGATTTTAAAGGGACTCTTGTTTTGTTTTTTACCGTTTCAACATTTAGTGGGAGAATAAATTCTCTATGAGGTGGGTGAGGGTTAAATCGTACGTGAAAGGGTTCAGATTTCATGCAGAAATTGAAAGTGGGGGGTTAGGATTTATTGAATAAAAAACTGATCAAAGTGAGGGCCCATGAGAGGGATAGCCGGTCAAAGGAAGAGAGAGAGAAGAGAATATCTGTCAAAGTACACTTTGTAGGCCAAGTGAATATATGTAATAGTAAATTATCTTAGTGGGTATATAGAGTACATGTTATCTTCATAGTAGGTATTCGAAATTTCTACTCTTTTTAAATTCAAAATGCTATTTTAAAACTAAAAAATGGATGTGACGTTTTGAATTTCTTGTGTAGAAAAAGGGCTAGAAAACAATATTCCATCTTTAGTTTTTGCTAAAGTTTATTTTATTTTCTGATTTTTATTGTTATTTCATTTTATTTTAATTATCTTTCCTCGTGTTCTCCACCTTTGTTTGGTTTTTGGGGACTTCAATTGATTTTTACCATGACTTTCCACCAAATCAAGAGCATTATGTCAAAATTCGGGTACAACCGATTGAATGTAATTAGTAGATAAGTAAGAGAGATTAGGGAGAATTAAGGGATACTTATGTAAATTATGGACAGTTAAGTGTAATTAAGGGATAATTATGATCCATTAATCCAATTACTAAGCTTACAATTAGAGTATATTAATTCTTAATTAAATTTTATTATTCTTAACTAAAATTTTATTCACTTAACTTCAAATTTATTAATCTCCAATTAAAATTAATTAAGCTTCAATTAAATTTAATTAGATAATAATTAACATTAAGAGAAAATGAAAAGGGTTATGTTCACTTAAATAGCCAAACTATTCAACTCTTCACAAATATATTCTAAACTATTAATTTTTTTACAATCATATTCCCAACTATTAAAAATATCAATTAAATGGTCAAATTATCGTAATTTTCACAATAATATTCTAGGTCAAACTTTTGCGAAAGTTTCAATAGGTACAATAATTTTCACAATCATATTCTCACTTGCATTGCACTGTACATAAGCACTGCTCTCTCTATTAGGTCTTTTTTAGTTTTAACTTTTAGATGAGAAAAATTAATCATGTATATATATTGTAAGGACAAAATTAAGTACATGAATTTCAAGCTTTTGGTCATGTAATTTGTAGCCATCCCTTATACAAACACATTATTATCAATCATAAAGCAAATCGATTAAAACACACCACATTAATATCATAACCGTTTTGTCTCCACCTTAAAACATGAGTAACTTAGTAACGACACATCGATGATGCAGTGCAGCAGTGGGCAGTAAATAGCAGTGTTTAAGGTGAATTAATTGAGGTTAATAAGGCCATGATTGAAGATAGGAGCAAAAGCTTCCATCTTCATCTTTGGCAATGATATCCCAATCTCCAAGTTTCTCTCCGACTCAGAGTCCCTCGATTTGCAAAGAGACATGCTGCCATCCGCATCAATGGAGATCGCCTCGAACTTGGCCGGCCGTCCCCACCCAAAATCGGCGTCGTAAGCATCAAATCGCGGCGATCCAGCCGTACCTGAATTCCTCGACCAGTCCACATTAGTCAAATCGGCCGGCCAATCCTCCGCACCTTTCAGCGCATCTGCCTTATTGCAGTAGAACCTCTCGTAAATGGCATCCCCGATCAACTTTGCTGCAACAACAAATCCGTCGTCGCCGATCAATCGAGATCGCGGCGTTTTAGCCAACAGTGGCCCCACGCAATTGCCAAAATACTCGGCCGGCAGCGGCGGTAACAACCGTCGCCGGAAATCCGCCGCCAAAACGAAGTCATCCGCCCCGTCCTCCTCCCCGACGGCGGCGCCGGATTTCGCTAGGCAGCTCCAGACGTATCCGCACGTCACGGTCAACGCCGAAACATGATCGGCCACCACGAGATTTTTGAGTTTTTGAATGATTGAATCTTCCATCACAAACGTTGCTCGAACCATTTGTTGGGGAAGAATTGGGGGTAGATCTCTGTATGCGGTGCTTCGCAAATCCTTCCAATATTTTTCTGTTAGGTTTCCATAGGGGCCGTTGATCGAGCTCCTGTCGTAGAGCGGCTGCAGAGACGTGTTAGCTAAGAATTCAGCATCTCCGCCGCTTCTGCAGATCGATGCCCATGATTTGATGAAGTTCACCGTGGTGCGGGCGTCTCCGACGACGTGTTGGTTCGTCAGCCCGAGGGCGACGCCTCTGTTCGGGAACAGCGTCACTTTCACGGCGAGGATCGGAATTAATCTGGCGTCGGCGGTGTCGACAACCGGCGGCAGTTTGGGGAGCAGGTGGTAGAACTTATCAGCATCTCGCCTCCCGTTGCCGATTAGATAACCGAGATCGTCGTCGGATTCTGCGAACACTACTGAAACAGAATCGCCGTCGTTGAACAGTACTTCTGGCATTCTAGTGCTTGAAGATGAAGGATATACGAATTTGCCGGCGAAAGGAGGGAAGTGCTTGAGAGCGAGGGATAGAGAGCGTTTGACGTCGGGAATGATTGTGTTGATGAAGTCGGATTTTGAACAGTGGAATTGGTAGAATAGAAGGCGGCGGACTGGGAAAAAGTTCAGCCAGAACATATCGAAGAAGGTTAGCGGCAACGACAGCTCCGCCGCCGCCTCTGGTGGCGCAATCTGGCTCTGCTCCAGCACGTTCATTCTCGCAATCTGGACTGGGAAAAGGTTCATCCAGAATATGAGAATATGGTTGCCGAAGATTAGATCTTTGTCTTGCGTTAAGTTTCAAAGAAAACCATATAAGTAATTAATTTTATCAATTCAAGACGACTGTGTGTGTCTTCGAGAGATAAAGTAGTAATAATTTTATAAGATAAAATTATATGTATACCCACTATTAGAGCATGTAATACGGGTGTTGTTGAGTTAGATTGAAGCACTGAGAAGCGTGATTTTAATGATTGGTGGTGTTGAGTTAGACCTAAATTGATTTTTCCACTATAATGGGGTTGAGTAATACCTAGGTCTAAGCACTAGGAAACGTGATTCTAATGATTGAATAGATTTTATTTTGTTATTTTTTTTATTTGTAATAAATATTATAAAAAATAACATTAATTAAATTCAGAAATTAATAAATGACAATTTAACATATACTAATTAAAAAAATAAAACATACACTCATTAATAAAATAAAAATATAATAATTAAAAGAAAAAATAAATTCAAATTTATTTTATTAATTTTAATTTTATTAATATTTAATTACAATATATATAACTAATTTTTAAAAAAAAACTACCTAAAAGCCCAAATGAAACCCAAAAAGCCCACCCACCCACCCACCCACCCTCTACCCCGTTTTTCTCCTTCAAGGCTTCAACCCCTTGCTTCTTCTTCTTCTTCTTCCATGGCCGACGACTGCAAATCAAAAAAAAAAAAAAAAAATTAAACCATCACAGCAGCTGCTTCTTCTTCTTCTCCTTCTCATGGCGCCGCGTGGCATCATCGTGGTGTCGAAGGGTGTGTCTAAACAACGACACCGCTATCGCCACCGCCATCGACACACTGTGGCTTCGTCACAGGGTGTGTCGAGTGGGGGATGTGTCGATCCCCTTTGACACCACCCTTCGACACCCCCCTTCAAACCCCGTTGTATATGCTCTTAAGATAACGTGTACTCTATATACCCATTAAGATAATTTACTATTTCATATACGCATTGATACAATTAATGTCCTTTTCGATGGTTTTTATGTTTAATTTTAGAGGTAATAGCCTGTAAAACCTAAACCTTTTTTTCAAAATTGTGAATTGCACATCAGTTTTTTCCCCCCAGCTAACATAATCATAGATTTTTGTCTGATTTTGCACACGTTCACCGATTTCCCCCAACTAAAATCTGACGTGGAGGCCGAAGATGACACGTAAACACCGAAATATGTAAAATGACGTCGTTTTGTTAAATTTTAATTTAAAAAAAAATAAAAAGTAAAAAAATAAAATTCCACCTCAATTTAAAAAAAAAAAAAAAAAAAAAAACTGCCGTCTCTGGTTCAGCAGCGAAGGTGCCCTGATTCAAGTAGTCATTTATTTGGGACCTCCCAAGGAGCAGGGACCGCCATTCTAACCCTTCTTGGCGGATTCGGCGTCGACCTTGGGTTCCGGCGGAGCAAACATCGCCGCCCCGGTGGCAGCTCCACCACCCACACTCTCACCGGAGGCGGCGCCGCCACACACCACCACAATCCTGTTCTCCTTATTTTCCTCCCTCTCTCTTTTCTTCTTCTCTCTTCCACCTCTCTCTTCCTCCGTCCTTCAACTCCACCCGGCACATCATCAGGCCGATTTCGGGCCGTCGATCATCAAGAACATGATGCCCTGCGGCCCCAGATCTAGGGCTTTCTTCGCCCAGGCGGTGGAGGACTCCGGGATGCGTAATACGGCGGCGATGTTGGTGGCGGCGAGAACGTGGAGATAGGGGAGGGCGTCTGAGATTCCTCCGTGGCCGTGCTCCATGTCCACGACGGCAAAGTTGTAGCCGGCGAGCCCCGCTATTTCGGCGAGTGTCGGGGAGAAGGTGAGGAGGAAGATTCCGTAGAGGGTTTCGCCGTTCTTGAGGCGGGTTTTGAGTGATCGCGATGGGGATGCGGCGCCGACGGCGATGGAGGTGGCCGAGGAGTGTGGCAGGGGAAGGGAGAAGAAGAAAAGAGGGAGGGAGGAAGAGAAGGAGAAGAAAAGAGGGAGAGAGAGAACATGACGATGACAGTTCTCTCTCTCTCTCTGTTTTTTTTTAATGAGGTGGAATTTTAATTTTTTACTTATTAATTTTTTTAAAATTAAAATTTAACAAAACGACGTCGTTTTGCATATTCCGGCGTTTACGTGTCATTTTCGGCCTCCACGTCAGATTTCAGTTGGGTGAAATCGGTGAACGTGTGCAAAATTAGACTAAAATCCACGGTTATGTTAGTTGGGGGAAAAAAAAGCAGATGTGCAATTCACGATTTTGAAAAAAGATTTAGGTTTTACATGCTATTACCCTTTAATTTTATTTGAGAAAAAATGGTCAATTCATCCTTGTTGTCACCAAGTACATTCAATTACATTCAAGTACATTCAATCATAAATAATTTGATTACTTTTTGAATAAAGCCAAAATTGGTCTAAGGTTTGCAGATTTCTTCACGTGAAGAAAGTCCACTAAATTAGCATGCATGCAGCAAAATTGTACCATTTTTAATAGTGATATTGCATGCGGGTAGATGCATTATTGAATGCATTATTGAATGCGAATTCTATAGCCTATATATGAATCACACTTTCAAGAATAGATGCATGCAAATATAAGAGGAAAAAAATAGAGAAAAAAGAAAGAGTGAATATTTTAGGGAAGCAACTACGCACACTAGATCAAGTATACAGATCGAGTATTCCATACAGTTGAGCATCATGCAATATCATAATTTTTTTTAAAGTATACAGATCGAGTATTCCATACAGTTAAGCATCATGCAATATCATAATTTTTTTTAAAGTATACAGATCAAGTATAATATATACAGATCAAAGGTAATTATACCTGATCTGTATAGAATATGTTCGATCTGTATATTTTTTTGGTATCAAAAAATGTATGCACTTTGACAATCTTAACTAGTATTATTGTTATAACATTATTGTTTGTATTTTACAAAAAATATAATTGGATATTTATCAAAAGGGCTGAATCCAGGCTAGAAGATTATTTCAATTATTTTTGCAATTCCAATTTCGAAAGGTAAGTCTTAACACATTACAATAATTTTCAAAAAACAAAAAAAACAATACACATTGTTAATTTATTGTACATGTCAAAAAAACTAATAATCCGATCTGTACAGAATTTATACGATTTGTATACTTTTTTTGTTTATGTAAAATAGTTTTTATTGTTATAAAATTATTAAATGTATTTATGTCAGAAAATTAAATTGTAATTCTCAATCTTATATATAGGTTTTTTTTAAAACGGTGGTGAATCCAGATAAAATTTGTACTTTCATTTTCAATTTACAAATGCGAGGCCTAAAAACATTATTTTAAGTTCTAAAAAATTGAAAACTATACAGATCTAACTAAACTTGTACAGGTCTTAGTAAGTTTTAGATCGACCTGTACAGTATATTTAAGATCTATACAAAATTTTATTTTGTACTAAATTAATTTAATTTTATTTACGTATATTTATATATTAATAATTGTTTTTAATTATTTCAGATGAAATGCAAGATGTTCCGCGTTAAATTCAACGGCGTTTGGGACGATTATGTTTATAATGGCGGAGAAGAACGCACATTCTATCTTCCGTTGGATATGATAAGTTTTTCCAACATTAAGGAACAAATAAATTTCATAATGATGTCTAGATCGTTAAGTTGTAGTTTTGAAATATTCTATTTTTCAACATCTCGGTTCGGCTTCGAAAAATATAAATTGAGTAATGATGATCAACTTCGTCGATTGTGTGCTACTGAGTCTGAGCCTACGTTGTATATCGGGCACAGTGATTCTATGTATAGACCTAACTTTGATTTGAATGCTTCTTCGCAATTTGTCTATGATGATGTGTATCCGTCTCAGTACTCGCAGTACGACGATTCCCTCGAACGTATGGCTTCATGCAATTGGTTTGGCGAGACGCAAATGAATTCTCAAATTGGAGCGATTCTTATTGCTCAGGGGCAATCACAAGCACCAGAGCCAAAGCCGCAACCATAGCCTGTGCAGTCCAATGCCACTGTCGTAGAGGATGATGATGATGAAGAATATTCTGCAGAATTTGAGTCTGACGACACTGATGATGAAGAGGAACAGACTGCCACTCTGAAAATTGGAACTCTGGCTGAATTTGTTAACTGGGTGCATATTTAAGGCGCCGTGAACAAGCTCCTGGCAATGCTGATGCAGAAAAGTCGTACACCCCTTGTTGACGAGGAGACGGAGCTCGCCACTGAAGCGGCAGACCTACAAAATTAGTTAGTTCCCATGATTCTATTAGAACATGTTGTTTCGCTTGTTGAAACTGTTCTAGATAACATGTCTGACGGTCCTTTGAGTATGAGCTCCCTATTTAAAGACAAAGAGCAGTTGAGACTTGCAGTTGGGTTGTGGCACTTGGAACAACGAGCTGAGTTTTGTACAGATCGATCAGATTCAGGGCGTGTTACTTACAAATGCAAGTTTGGAGATGTGTGTCCTTTCGAATTGCGCGGTAGGAGAGAGGGCAACTATTGGTATATTCACATGTTCAATCCGACGCATACTTGCACAACCAATATGAACCATCCTCTAATGGAGAGGAAGGTCGAATCTAGTGTGATTGCAGCTCATTTTGCAAAAGGCATGAAAAATCAGAAAGAAATCATCACACTGAAGATGATTATGGCAAGTCTTATGCGGGAATATGGCGTGGCTGCAAATTACAATGTGTGTCTGCGAGCACGGAACAAGGCCCTGGAGATGCTGTATGGTGGATATGTAAATTCGTTTAAGATGGTTCCTCAATATCTCTACATGCTCCAGAAAGAGAATTCAGGTTCGATTGTTGACTACAGTTTTAGCCCTGATGATTTCCGATTCGAACATTGTTTTATGGCGTTGTCAGCTTGTATCGTTGCATTCCAGTACTGTCTTAGGCTGGTGATTATATTGGATGCAACGCACTTAAAGGGAGAGAATAAGGGAATTATGTTCTTGCGATGTGAAAGGACGGGAACGAGCAACTTATACCGCTGGCATGGGGAATCGGTCCAATTGAGAATGACATGTCGTGGACATGGTTTGTAAGTCGTCTGAAGCTGGCATATCCTCCTCGCCCTGATTTGGTGTTCATCTCAGACGTCCACCTTAGTATTGGGAATGCAATTCGGGACATCTATCCTGACATATTCCACGGCCTGTACTACTTTCACATACTGAAAAGTATGGTGAATTATGGAAAATCTATTACCAAGTTGTATCATAAAGCAGCATTTGCGTATCGGAGCGCAGCCTACGAGAAAGTGATGAATAATATAATGCCGGCAAAACCCGAAGCGCATGCCAAGCTGATGTCCATTGGTCCGGAGAAGTGGGCTCGATGTATGTGTCCGGGCCGACAATATATTAACCTGACGTCGAATGCCGCAGAGCAATTCAATAAAGTTTTGAAGTTTGCTAGATGTATACCAATTTGTTCGTGTTTGGAGACCCTTAGAATGACCGTCGAGAGGTGGTTTGATGAAAAACGACAATTATACGCATCCAGTACTGCGTTTGTCATGAGTACGACAGATGCAAAACTTGCAGTTGAGGTTGAACTGGCAAGAATGTACACTGTCATTCCCTTTAGAGATGGTGTATTCAAAGTTAACGATGGAAATCAGACGCTCAATGTCGATCTCAACGCGAGGAGTTGTCCATGTCGAGTGTGGGATTTGGATTTGATACAGTGTTCTCATGCCGTTGCAGCAATTCAATAAGGATAAATAGAGTTTATTTTGTCTTATTTGTACATTTTTGTATAACTTATTTCACGAATTACCTGTTTCATGATTTGTAGGCGAAATGGCCAGCACCCATACAATTATGTGACAGATTACTAAACGAGAAATACCCAACTGCAGATTTACTCACTAGAGGTAAATCATGTCCCTCCTAGAGATGAGTGGTTTATTCCTACTCTAGTGGCTGCTGTGGAAATGTTGCATATGCTTCCGGTTAGGTAGGCGGGTCGCCCAAGCAAGACTCGTCAACGATTGTTCTTGGATAATTTGACTGCAAGAAGACGTCAGCCCACCGACGATGGTGCCTCAAGCAGTAAAAAATGAGCACCTAAAAAATGCTTTATATGTCACGAAACTGGTCACTCGAAGAATAAATGTCCATACAAATGAGGGTTTTTTTTTGTATGAGATATTCCTCACGAATATGTGTCTTGAACACGTTTTATTAATATTATTTGCTAGATGTTTTTTTATAATAATAATAATAATAATAATAATACAGATAATAATACTAATTATAATAATAATAATACAAATAATAATTCTACTACTAATAATAATAATAATACAAATAATAATAATATTTCAGATTATAATACTAATAATAATACAAATAATAATAATAATACAGAAAATAATAATAATAATAATAATAATAATAATAATAATAATAATAATAATAATAGTCATCGTACATTCAACTAATAAAACGTACTAATATTGTTACGAGCAAAAACGTAAAATAAAACATAAGCAAATTTACGAGCATGCGTCAATCCTCAAGACGAGTTTGGCCAGCGTTGCACAGAAGATCACGAGCATGTTTTCTTCTATAAATTGCGATATTCCCAGGTAGGTTACCCCATGACGTACTCGGTCTTCCTCTGACCATTCTTTCGATGGTCATGAGCGCAAATGGACCGCAACTGTGACTGTCATCTTGCCTAAATTGTCGCACGGGGTTCTGCTCGGAAGTCCTCATCGGAACAGTTATGTTCAGTGGATCACTCCTGTTGACTGCCTTCGGTTTCACTATCGTCTTCCAATAGCCTCCGTAGTTCAGGATGGTCCAAAACTTCACCGTAAATGGCTTAAGTGACTCTACTCGATGTGTTCGAGCATCCTCTAAGTGCGATTTGGAGTCCTACACCTCCATTTGCCACTGAAGCATGTTGATGCGGAGGACAAACCAATGTGCGCCGAGTTAGATTGGAATTATTAACTATAACAAAAAATCAGAATTTTAAAAAGAATTTAAATGATAACTTCAATTTTAGAATGTTTAGATTTTTTACCCAGTCAGCTTACCTCCAAGATTTCACATCAACACCTACATCAAGAGACATTGTGATGTTGGCACTCATTTTCGTCGATCTCGCCATTTAGTTAAATTTGTGCATGAATGACGACTGCTAACGAAAAATATTAGTACATATAATAAATTGCATGGAAACAATAATAAAAATGTCAATGATAAAATAAAGGATTGTTCACATAGAAGTTGACGTTCAAAATAATGGTGTTGGTGTCAGTAATCTGTGCTAGAATGTGCTTACGTTCCCTCAAACGCTTGGCCAACAATTGGACTGCCATGACGAAAACCTGACAAGAAACACAAAAAAGTCATATTTATTAAAACAATTTTAAACTATTGATAACGAGTTTAGAATTTAGAAAATTACCGAATGATCCATGTCCGCCGTTATGTCTTCAATTTGGCAAAAGTACTCAACTGTTCATGGAACTCCTTAGACATAGACGAATGAGTCTCTTTTTTCCATAAATAGCTCATATATGTGCCATTTCTCCTTGTTGTTAAGGTCGGTAGGACGAACTTCCACTCCTGGCTGAAGTAGTTTCTTATCTCGGCTTTGACCTTGGACATCTTCTACGGCAATACCCTTTCCTTTTGCTGGCTCAGGCGATTGTGTTTGTGAGAGTGACTTCCTAGAAAACTCAGCATATGCAGCGGGATCGTACAACACATTCTGAGGAGTCTAATCAGGACCCTTAGCGGCTAAGGGTTGGGCCCGAATGGAAGGATCATCCTATTCATAAGCATATTGAGGGCCACCCTTTCTCACCCATTCTGGAATTGTGCACTCCAACGCTGAATTACGTGCTGGTACAAAGGGTTGCTGTCTTACTGGACTGCCGTGGGCTGAGGCACTGGGCGGTGGTGAAAATTGCCTCGGGCTAGAACGTCGGCCACTCTTCTTAAACAAATCTGTGAAAAAAGACTTGATCTCCAGAAAAAACACTTCTCTCCACTGTGTAGTTAATTCAGTTCTCACCATGCCTCGCAATTTCTCCATGAACTTCTTTCTTCTCCCCTCTCTCCGACTGCCGGTGTCAGTGCTGCTGCTCGATGATGACGATTGTACTACGCGAGCACGTTTTCCTTGACTTTTCTTAGCTTTCGTCACAATTGTAGGTGGGTGATGAGTCCATATTTTGTGTCTTTCTAGTGCTTGTTTTAGGTAGTTTAGATCGAGTCTTTGTGTGTATTTTGTCTTGTTTCTATGTCTGGGAGGACATATACTGGGCAGGAGGATGTCTGCTGCCTTGTAGGTGGAAGTTGGGCAAAACAGGGAAAAGAAGCAGCATTTCTGGAAGCAGGTCAGGGAGAACCATATTGGCCAAGACAGATAGGAGGAGTGCCGTGGTCAACAGGCGAAGTTTCTCTTCTAGGTCTAGAAGGATAAGGAAAGATGATCTAACTTAAATATCTTTCCTTATCCGACTAGATTTAGGATCCGCATGGGATCTCTTGGAGATAGATGTGACTTTCCTTGTTGGGGTCGAGCTTATCAAGTATTACTTGCATCCCAAGGTAGCTCGTGGATTCCTTCCATGTTAAGGACTAGGGGGCCCAAACCCTAAGTACTCTCCTATAAATATCGAAGCCCTGCTGCTGCATAAAAGACGTCGTCCTTTATGCTTTATTTTCCCTGTAATTATTCGAGAGTTGGTGAGGAGAAAAACAAGTCCTAAGAGCATACTTTATTTCGTATTTTGTTGATCAGCACTTTTGGCCGAGTTTATTCTGCTGCACAGACTTCGTGAGTTTTAATATAGTGTTTATTATGTTCTTCAATTCATGTATTTGTTATTTTATGATTATGTCTAGCTAAGTTTTTATACTTGGTCTGGGCAAGACGAGTAAAGTGTTAACCAATGCTTGAGAGGTCTAAATTGTGCTAGATAGTTGCATGCATGTGTTCCCATAATGTTAATGAGCTTGTTGTAATATGAGATAATACGAATAGGGATTAATAGGCCGTTAATCACTTAGGAATTATTAGATCACCAATCAATTGGGGAGTAGGAGTGTTTTCCAACATCTCCTTGATTTAGATCGATTAACATTAGAGGAAGGTGTCTACCCTATTGGGTTAGACGTGATGATTCCTTGTTAGGCCTTTCTAGAGATAAATGCTCCTTGGGCAAGAAACTGAACGATGACTCCGACAGAGGTATTGCCCAAGGTAGAGAGCCGGCGGAGCGTCGCCGAATAAGTAAGGATTGGTAAGAGAAGGGTTTGTTGGGAGCGTGACGAGTAAAAAGGGATCTCAGCATTCAAGTCCTATAACTAACGATGCATGCATGTGATGAATATATTTGCACCAATGACCAAGCTAGAGTTTTCACTTGACAATGTCTAGATCCAAACCAAGTCCTCTTTATTATTGAGCAAGTTCTTTGTTTACTTTTTAGTGTTTAATTAAGTTCTCGAATTGGGCAAGAGAGCCCTAGTGACCAAGATAGCAAAACCAACTTTTCTGAACAGGTGAAGGAGGTTTCAAGAGATAGTAACATTCAACTCCTTGTGGATCGACCCTGTACTTACTTGCTAACTATATAGCTGTGAGGATAGGCTACAAATTCATTTTGAGAGTGTGAACGACAGCCTCGTCAAAATTGGCGCCGTTGCCGGGGAGCTGATTTTGTAACTGTCTTTTGAGGAAGAGACCCTGTGCATGTTTGGCTCCGACCCTGTTTGGTTCAACGGTGAATTGAAGTACCATCCTGACCCGGAGAAGTACATCAAGAAGCAAAAGAAACTAAAGAGGGAAGTTGAAAAGTGAGCACGAGCGGAGGAACTGGCGAGTGACGAGGAGAGGTCACCACCAAATTCAGATTGCGAACAATCTGAAGAAGAAGAGATGCCACCCTGAGTGGATCCTAAGAGGACTCTGAAGGAAATCATGTTTCCAATAGAAGTCAATCTGAACCCAACAGACATCACTTTGCCTACCATCACTGACAGCTGGGAGTTGAAGCACTCGCTGATACAGATCTTGCCCAAGTTCAGCGACATGCCCGGAGAAGATCCGCAACGCCACTTGCAAGATTTCGAGATGGCAATGCGTACGGTGCACACAACCACTGCAGAGAATACATTGAGGGAGTACATCCGTCTCCTAACGTTTCCATTTTCACTACAAGATGGAGCTAGGGAATGGCTGTACCAATTACCGGAAGGCAGTGTGACATCTTGGCAGCAGATGCAACAGAAGTTTCTTGAACAGTATTATCCCTTTGCCTGAATCCAGAACGCAAGAGCTGCAATCCAGAATATAAAAATGGGCAATGGAGAGTCTATATATGACTATCACTCGAGGTATAAGAAGCCAATTGCTAGATGCCCTCAGCATGAGTTGGATGATAAGTATTTGATAAACGCTTTCATGAATGGGCTGAGGCAATCTGAGAGAGACTGGATCGATGCAGCATGTGGAGGCAATGTTATCAACAAACAACCCAGAGAGATCTTTAAGTTGTTCGCTGAGATGGCAGATAGAAAGAGGAATCAAGACGAAACCATCGTGCCCAGGACGCATGAGCCGACCAGCAGTGACCCTAAATTCGATATCCTAGTGTCTATGATGAAGGAAATGATGAACCAGAACAAGAATAATACCAATGGGAATGACAACTCTGGACAAATCTTGAGGAAGAGAGTTATGAAGTGTGAACTTTGTGCTGCCAATACTCATCCCACTGACCGATGTCCAACACTATATGAGGATGAAGAAGTAAATGCAGTTGGACAACCATACCAACAAGGAGATGTTGGGCAGCGAAAGAACTTCAACAATGGACCTTGGAGGCCGAATGACAATCTGAGATACGGGAACAACAATTACTTGAATGCACCTCAACAAGGGCAACCATCGCAGCAACCTTATGTAACTCCACACAATCGCGATCAACCAAAGGATACCCTAAGAAGTGAATTGGAGAGACTTGCAGTTGAACAAAGAAAGGGGTATCATGAACTGGATAGTTTTCGTATGGAGACGAGGGGAGGCATGCGAGATATCAATGGCACCTTGAGCCATCTAGTGGAATCCATCTCCCAGATTAAGTCAATGTTGAATGGAGGAAAAGGGGAATTACCCTCCCAAGTTGAGATAACAAAGGCTTAAGTAAATGCTATTACACTACGGAGTGGAGCCAAGTTGCCCGAAGCGAAAGTTCCTGACCACTACAAGCTCCAGAAAAAACTATTTGGTCAACGTCAGTCTCTTGGGCAAGATGTCAATCTGGAGCAAGAGGGGGAAGCTGAGCCAGAAAAATACGAAGAGGTACCCATGGGATCAGGTGATGTTGAGGAGCTCTGGCAAGAATTTTCAGTTGAAAAAAGGGCACAGGTTGAAAGGGAGGCAGCAGACATAAGGAGAAAGGCTGAGCAAGATGCAGCTGAAATCAGAGCTAAGGCAATGAAGGATGCTGAGAACGTGATAAAGTCCAAGCCTTATGAACCAAAAGCTCCTTACCCAGGACGGTTCGCAAAGGAAAAGGAAGCACAGGAGATGAAAGAATTGACCAAGATGTTTCAAAAGGTCGAGGTCAATATACCCCTCTTGACTGCCCTACAATCTATGCCCTAGTGTGCTATGTTTCTTAAGGAACTATGCATGAGGAAGGTTAAGTATACAGACGATGCAAGATTTCAAGTGAGTGAGAACGTCTCTGCAGTATTACAAGATACGCCCATGCCGACCAAGTGCACTGACCCAGGGATGTTCTACATTCCATGCATCATTGGAGATATGAAGATAGAGAAAGCTATGCTGGATCTTGGGGCATCGATTAATGTCATGCCCAAGTCAATATATGATGACTTGCGAATGGGACCGCTCAAACCCACCAGGGTAGCCATCCAACTAGCGGATAGATCAACTGTTTGGCCAGAAGGAATTCTAGAGGACGTTTTGGTCAGGGTAAGAGACTTAATCTTTTCAGCTGATTTCTACATTTTGGATATGGGAAGATCGTCACAAAAGGCACCAGTAATGTTACTAGAAAGACCGTTCTTAAAGACAGCCCGCACCAGGATTAATTATGATACGGGCAAGTTAACATATGAGTTCGAGAGAGAAGTAGTATCATTCGACATCTACAACACAATGAAGCAGCCTAGCAACGGAGAGATGGTGCATAGCATCGACCATATTGATCAGACGGTGGAAGAAGCCTGGCCAGAAATAGCAATTGAAGATAGGTTGGATGTGGCTCTACAAATTGGCCTAACGGAGGTTGTTGCCCAAGACGGATCTGTTGAGCTTGTTGAAGCAGTCCACTACCTAAGAGGAGAGGCAGAACAAACAAGGAGGGTGGAACCACTGGTGATTCCAACACTAAGCCAAGAAGACAGATTGATACCTTCGATCGAGAAGGCGCCCAAGCTGGAACTAAAGACCCTACCTAGTCACTTGAAGTACATCTACTTGGGGGAGAAAGAGATACTACCGGTAATCATAAGTGCAGAGTTATCTATTGAGGAAGAGGAGCGTGTTAAAGAAGTATTGATGGAGTACAAGTTAGCCATTGGCTGGACATTGGCCGACATAAGGGGCATAAACCCTACTGTATGCAGACATCACATCCTGCTCGAGGAAGATGCCGTGCCCATAAGAGATCCTCAAAGAAGATTGAATCCAGTAATGAAGGAGGTAGTGATGAAAGAAATCTTGAAGCTGTTGGACCTGGGAATTATCTACCCGGTCTCTGATAGTAGATGGGTTAGTCCAGTACACGTCGTGCCCAAGAAGTCTGGAATTCAAGTGGTGGAGAACGAGCAAAGAGAAATGGTAGCAACCAGACTACAAACAGGATGGCGAGTATGTATTGACTACAGGAAGCTGAATTAGAAGACCAAGAATGATCATTTTCCGTTACCATTCATTGATGAGATGCTTGAACGGTTGGCAGGCAACAAGTACTTCTGTTTTCTTGACGGGTACTCGGGCTATATGCAGATTTGGGTCGCGGAGGAAGACCAGGGCAAGACAACGTTTACGTGCCCATTTGGTACATTTGCCTATAGAAGAATGCCGTTTGGTCTATGCAACGCTCCTGGAACGTTTCAAAGATGCATGATGAGTATATTCTCAGATTTGCTCGAGACATGTATAGAAGTGTTCATGGACGACTTTACTGTCTATGGATCAGATTTTGATAAGTGCCTACAAAATTTGAAGATGGTGCTTAAAAGGTGTGTGGATAAGAGCTTAGTTTTGAACTATGAAAAGTGTCACTTCATGGTCAAAGAGGGGATAGTCCTTGGACACATCATATCCGAGCGAGGGATAGAGGTCGACAAAGCCAAGATTGACATCATAGGCAAGTTGCCCTACCCGAGCAATGTGAAGCAGTTGCGAGGTTTCCTTGGACATGTAGGATTCTACAGGAGGTTCGTCAAGGATTTTGCTAAGATCGCACAACCCATGACCAGACTACTACAAGGAGAAGTGGAGTGGAACTTTGATGAAGATTGCAAGAAGGCCTTTCACACACTAAAGGAGATCTTAGTGTCGGCACTAATAATCCAGCCACCAGACTGGAAGATGCCATTTGAAGTAATGTGTGATGCAAGCGACTATGCCGTAGGAGCAGTTCTTGGGCAAAAGAAAGGAAGAGTGAATCATGTCATATACTATACATCCAGAACCCTTAACCCTACCCAATGTAATTACTCCACGACAGAAAAAGAGTTACTAGCTGTGGTATTCGCCGTTGAGAAGTTCGATCATACCTGCTCGGGGGCAAGACCATAGTGTACACCGATCATTCAGCTCTGAAGTTTCTCATGGCCAAGAAGGAAACCAAGCCTAGATTGATAAGGTGGATTCTATTACTTCAGGAATTCGATTTGGAGATCAAGGATAAAGCTGGAACTCAGAACTTGGTGGCTGACCACCTAAGTCGCATCATTCAAGAAGAAGAGATTGAGCCAATCAAGGAGACATTTCCAAACGAGTATCTAGCTCTTGCCCAAGACAACCCAGAACCGTGGTATGCCGACCTTTGCAACTATATTGTTTTGGGAAAGCTTCCAGGTGATCTCAACCCTTACCAGAGGAACAAGCTGAAGGTGGAAAGTAGATACTACATATGGGATGAACCATACCTATGGAAGATGTGTACTGACCAAGTCATCCGCAGATGCGTTGGTGAGAAGGAACAAGCAAGCATTCTGGCCCATTGCCATTCCAAGATGTGTAGTGGACATTTTGGACCTAAGAGGACGGCAAGAAAAATCTTAGATTGCGGGTTTTATTGGCCCAACATATTTAAGGATAGCTTCGAATGGTGTAAAGGCTGTGCCCAATGCCAGAAAGAGGGCAACATTGGCAAGAGGAATGAGATTCGTTGCTTTATCCCGGCTTCATTCTAGGCATGAGTTATAGATCCTAAATAATAGTATTATATTCGATAGAAGAGATTAATATAGGGATTGTAGCTTCATTTTTCGAAGAAATTCCGATGGAAATTCTTCTTTGGTTACCATCCAGTATTAAAATAAGGATGCCTTCTCTCCCTAACAATACCTTCCCCCTCCCATGACACCTATAATGCCCGTGGAAGTATTTGACATATGGGGCATGGATTTCATGGGGCCATTGCCCAACTCAAGAGGAAATCTCTATATACTGCTGGCGGTAGACTACGTGTCTAAATGGGTGGAGGCCATAGCAACAACAACCAATGACTCGAGGGTGGTGGTGGAATTCCTCAAGAGCAATACTTTTAGCAGGTTTGGTGTGCCAAGAGCAATAATTAGTGACCAAGGAACGCATTTTTGCAATGGAGCTGTCAAATGATTGATGAGTAGATATGGAGTACACCACAGGATCTCGAATGCTTATCATCCTCAACCTCAAGCAAATGGTCAAGCTGAATTGTCCAATCGCATTATGAAGGCTGTCTTGTGGAAGACAGTTAGCCCAACAGGGAAGGATTGGAGTTTGCGTCTTGAAGATGCATTGTGGGCATATAGGACAACATTCAAAACCCCATTTGGCATATCACCGTACAGAATGGTCTTTGGCAAGATGTGCCACTTTCCCGTGGAGATAGAGCATCGAGCGTATTGGGCAGTCCAGAAAATGAACTATGATTGGGATGAAGCTGGCCAAGCCAGAAAGCTTCAATTGCAGGAACTTGAGGAGATCAGACTCAACTCATATGACAGTGCTGTGTTGTATAAGGAGCGGATGAAGAAGGCTCATGATGCCTTGATCAAGGTCAAAAAGTTTGAACCTGGGCAACAAGTGCTTCTTTATCAGTCCAAATTTAACCTTATCTCGGGCAAGCTATCCACTAAATGGGTTGGTTCGTTCGAAGTTCAAACCACATACCCTAATGGAGCTGTTGAAGTGAGAAACATTAAATCAGGAAAACTTTTTAAAGTCAATGGAGAAAGGTTGAAGGCCTTCTTTGGCCAAGCCTTAGAGAAACTAGAGGAATATTTGAAATTCCTCTATGACATGGAGCCCTAACTGGGGCAAAAAGGACGTCGTGCCCATGACGGTAACTGGGGCACTGGCTAGGAGGCAACCTGGTATGTTTTCTTTTACTTTTCTTATTTTGTTTCCTTTTGTTTATTTGTTTTTTTTTAAATGTAAGGTAGGGATTAAAATAGCCATAATTTTATTTTTTCATCAAATTCAGGCGTATTTTAATTCCATTATGGGTAGAAATGTCTAACCGAAGGATCAAGTACTTTTGTCTTGTGCATGGAAGAGTGTTTGTGAGTTGCAGAAAACAGGTACTGGGCAAGAGGAAGAATGAGGATTAGACACTTTGCTTCGAGCAAAGTGTGTGCGCAGGAGGGCACGAGCGATGCTCTGGGCAAGGAGGACTACTTGGGCAACACTGCTGAGTGGGCATTAAGTGACAGACCACGTGCGATGTGACAGCCGCACTCAATTCATATCCCTAGCCCTATGCCACCCTACCACAATTCTCTCTCTAACTCTCCCACTTCCCCACGTAAACCATCACTTCAAACACAACCGCCATACACCACTTTCCCCCTCAAACCCCCCAATTTCGGAAGATCCTGCAGATTTCCTTCCTAAATTCTAAACCCTAAAATCGCAATGGTTTCAACTCGCCCCAAGAACAAGCTAAATAAAATCCCTAACGGTACCCATATTGACCTAGAAGAACCACAAACACCGCCGTCAGAGCCCTTTGCAGCCGAAGTAGACCCATTACTGTGGGTGATTTCTTACCCTCTCACAGCTGAAGTAGAAGAAGCAGTCAACAAAGCTGTTAACGAAGCCATGGTACTACCAAAGGAAGCGCAAGAGAAAGCCATAGCGTCGGAGGAGGAGAACTTCGCCACTCCAGAAGGGACTACTGAGGAAGCCGCGAAAGAGACTCCGGAGAATGCATCAAAGGCACCGGAGGAGGAAGAAGCGCAACCAGATGACGACGTGGAGGCGGAGATACAAGAGTAAGAAGAGGGAAAGCAGGAGAAGAAGGAATCCGATGATTCCTTTGACATACTCTGTGCTGAGGTAGAGCGAGAGTCCAAGAAGAAGAAGAAGAAGAAGAAGAAGAAGGGAAAAGGGAAGGAGACCCAACAGAAGAAGACGACCAAGGCCGCTGTGTCTGAGGCTGCCTCTTCACTAGGAGGAGAGTCATCTACAGAGGAGACGAAGGTGGCTACACCTTCGTCTAAGAATCCAGGAAAGAGGCAGAGGATCGTGGAGTCGGAGGACGATGAGGACGTCCAGATAGTGGGGGAGAGAATCACAAGATCATCCATTCGGAAGGTCAAAAAGGAGGACTCCGAGTCGAGAGGCAAGAAGAGGGCCAGGAAGGCGGAGGATCCCTCTGCTAGGAAGGTGTTCGTGCCCAGGGAGGTCGCCTTCAGTGATCTTGACAGTTTAGGCATAGCGTGTGCGGTGAGAGACCTGTACGAGGGATGTGGTTGAGGCAGATTTCTGACGCTACCCTGCCACATCTATGAAGATTTGGTGAGAGAGATGTACAACTCGCTGGAGTTTGAGCTGGATGGAGAAGGAAACTCGTTTTCAATTGAGTTTACCTTGAATGGGCAGCCATATGTGGCTAGTTTAAACGATGTGAACCAGATCTTGGGGTTCGCCACCATGGTGGAGCTGCAAAGGCCGGAATACTGAAGGGCAGTCAAGAAGGTGCCGGTGGACGTGCCTAAGGAGGAGTGGATCCGGATGTGGAAGGAAGTCAGTGTGGGGACGGAGTTCAAGTCTGGGGACAACAAAGCTTCTGATCTCAAGACGCCAGCCTTGCGTATTGCCCATAGGATCCTTGCATACAACATGTTTGGCAAGGGAGACAGCTGGAATTCGCTGGCCAACAAGGAGATATACATACTGTATTGTATGTTGACCAAGAAGAGGCTAAACTTTGCAGCCTTCTTGATGGAGCAGCTGAGGGCAGTGGTGGCCAAGGCGAGTCAGAAGTGTTCATGTGGGCAATTTGTGACTGCCTACATTGATGGACTAGAGCTACATGATGAGGTGAAGGAGTTCGAGGTGACGCCAGCGGACGTGCTCAACATGGAGAGGCTGAGCAGAATGAAGGAGGTGGTGAAGCACGGCAAGGTATGGCGCTTGTTGGAGGCTCATGAGAAGGATCAACCAGCTTCAGCTCGCCTGCCGCCCAAGAAGTCAGCCAGATTGACTAAGAAGTCTGCGATCGAGGAGGATGAGGAAGGAGAGGATGAGGAAGAGATCGAATCTCCTTCTGCCCAGCTCAAGGAGGTACTGGAGAGGTTGGGTAAGACAGAGAAGTTGCTCAAGGAGCTATGCGATGGGCAACTTACCATGCAAGCCACTCTTAACAGTCTTACCCGCCACCTGAAATTGGGGTCAGTTTCTGGTCCCTCTGCTTAACTATGTCATCCTATGTCTTGGTTTTAGTTTTTTTTTGTGTTTTTGTTTCTTTGTTTTGTGTCTTATGTTATTTGAGTCTGTAGAGTTATTCGAATACCTCACCCACAATTTGCCTTGCAAATTGTGTGGTGAGGTAGGCGAATGGCTCATGTTTGTTAGTGTCTTGACCTTCTTACGTCCATTACTTTGCTATAAGCAAAGTGTGTGCGTGGGAAGACCATCTGTTTATCAGAGTTTGTGTTGAGTCCAAGGTTGAGACCTCCATGGATAGACTTTGCTATAAGCAAAGTGTGTGCATGGGGTGTCTGTGCCGTATGATTTTATTTTAAGTGTTTGTGTTGATCAGCATGGAGTTGTTAGGCGAGATGATATGATGATCTGTGAGCTTAATTGATGCTTGTTGAACAGTGTTGAGTTTTTGCATGCTAGAAGATGACTTGTATGATGGATTGAGTTGTGAACATACGCTGTGAGGATTTTTGAGCTTAATTAGATTCATTCTTGTGTGATAAAGAACATCTTGATTAGGAGAAACTAGAACTTGCCTGTACTTTGATTTATGATCTCTGAACTTAGATGATTTAGGCCATTCTTTCATTAGCCCATTTTGAGCTGAATTGATTACCTTGAATCATTATCCTTTGGTAACCCTTTTGAGCCGAATTAATTCTTTCTATCACTTGAATACTTCCTGTTAACAAGATGCTTATCTTGTTTTGGGAACCTGGGCAGTGTAAGAAGTTAGGGGCATGGATGAGATGATTGGGGGTGTATCCTGGGCAGGAGTTTTGTGTTGATAGTTGGGTTGTTTCTCAACTAAGAAAAAAATGAAAGAAATAAGAGGAATAGAAAAAACAAGAAATAAAATTAATTAATAAGTTCCCCAGAGAAAAAAGAGTTAAAGCTTGAGCCTAGAAAATAAAGGCTAAGGATTGAAAAAGAGTTGGGAACCCCTGTTACCCAATATGAGTTTAATCTGCCCTTAGCCAAGATCTAAATATTTCCTATCTTTTGTTTCAAGCTTAAAACCTAAAAGCCCTAATGATAAGTTCTGAGATTTGAGATAAATGCTTAGATTTAAAGGGCAGGCAAGCCTATGGTGGCACCGAAGTCAAGATGGTTTATGAGTGTAAAAAAAGAGCCAAAATACATGAGTGATGAGTGTTGACAGGAGATCCTAAAAGTTCACAATTCTTTCTTGACTTGTTTGATAGCATTGCATTCTCTTTTCCCTTCACTTGCAGATTTTTATGAAACGATTGTTGTATTGCTTTAACTAACTCTTCTGTGTTGATTGTGTCTTGAGTCTTTTATTTTTTGTTTCTTGGGCAAGTTGTTTGTGCACACTTGAGGACAAATGTGAGTTAAGTGTGTGCGCATGATGAGTCCATATTTCGTGTCTTTCTAGTGCTTGTTTTAGATAGTTTAGATCGAGTCTTTGTGTGTGTTTTGTCTTGTTTCTATGTCTGGGAGGACATATACTGGGCAGGAGGATGTCTGCTGCCTTGTAGGTGGAAGTTGGGCAAAACAGGGAAAAGAAGCAGCATTTCTGGAAGCAGGTCAGGGAGAACCATATTGGCCAAGACAGATAGGAGGAGTGCCGTGGTCAACAGGCGAAGTTTCTCTCCTAGGTCTAGAAGGATAAGGAAAAGATGATCTAACTTAAATATCTTTCCTTATCCGACTAGATTTAGGATCCGCAAGGGATCTCTTGGAGATAGATGTAACTTTTCTTGTTGGGGTCGAGCTTATCAAGTATTACTTGCATCCCAAGGTAGCTCATGGATTCCTTCCATGTTAAGGACTAGGGGGCCCAAACCCTAAGCACTCTCCTATAAATATCGAAGCCCTGCTGCTGCATAAAAGACGCCGTCCTTTATGCTTTATTTTCCCTGTAATTATTCGAGAGTTGGTGAGGAGAAAAACAAGTCCTGCTGGCATACTTTATTTCGTATTTTGTTGATCGGCACTTTTGGCCGAGTTTATTCTGCTGCACAGACTTCGTGAGTTTTAATATAGTGTTTATTATGTTCTTCAATTCATATGTTTGCTATTTTATGATTATGTCTAGCTAAGTTTTTATACTTGGTCTGGGCAAGACGAGTTAAGTGTTAACCAATGCTTGAGAGGTCTAAATTGTGCTAGATAGTTGCATGCATGTGTTCCCATAATGTTAATGAGCTTGTTCTAATATGAGATAATACGAATAGGGGATTAATAGGCCGTTAATCACTTAGGAATTATTAGATTACCAATCAATTGGGGAGTAGGAGTGTTTTCCAACATCTCCTTGATTTAGATCGATTAACATTAGAGGAAGGTGTCTACCCTAGTGGGTTAGACGTGATGATTCCTTGTTAGGCCTTTCTAGAGATAAATGCTCCTTGGGCAAGAAACTGAACGATGACTCCGACAGAGGTATTGCCCAAGGTAGAGAGCCGGCGGAGCGTCGCCGAATAAGTTAGGATTGGTAAGGGAAGGGTTTGTTGGGAGCGTGACGAGTAAAAAGGGATCTCAACATTCAAGTCCTATAACTAACGATGCATGCATGTGATGAATATATTTGCACCAATGACCAAGCTAGAGTTTTCACTTGACAATGTCTAGATCCAAACCAAGTCCTCTTTATTATTGAGCAAGTTCTTTGTTTACTTTTCAGTGTTTAATTGAGTTCTCGAATTGGGCAAGAGAGCCCTAGTGACTAAGATAGCAAAACTAACTTTTCTGAACAAGTGGAGGAGGTTTCAAGAGATAGTAACATTCAACTCCTTATGGATCGACCTTGTACTTACTTGCTAACTATATAGCTGTGAGGATAGGCTACAAATTCATTTTGAGAGTGCGAACGACAGCCTCGTTAGTGGGGGCCTGTCTCTCAGATCATATACGCTAGGCTCTGACACCGGAGGGTCCCTAGAAGGCTGCTGAACTGGGGCACGACGTTGAGGTTATTCACCCTCGGAGAGCAAGTTGACGGGCTTCACATAATTCTTTGCCAACAGGTTTTCAACATTTACGAGTGACGCCCAGTAAAACCTCATTTCTTCTTCTTCTTCAGGGTCTAGGGAATCTCTACAATTCACCCCGTTGAGAAAAGCCCGTTTCAATTTGCGCTGCAAAGCCAGATCCAGCCTCCTTCTCAAACAACGGGGAAGGTCAGATTCGGATACTCTGTTGGCAGTCATCGCAGACAAAGAAGGTATAGCCTCGTTAATCCACATCTGCAGTGCCCAAACCGGCCCGTAAATATTATACCTGTAATTTTTTCCAAAATCCTTTTTGTGGCGCAGTACCGTCGAGACATAGTTCTTCAACACTTGGTATGAATATCTGCCCCAAGGAAATTGGTTCCATCGGTTGAGATCATCCGCTAATACCCAAAGCCACGAATTTATCTTGCCTCTAACGTCGCAACTTAAGCAAATTGCTTGTGCGACGAGCACATGGGCTACTCGAAGATACAAATATGCATCTAGACCCTCCACATTCAAAAAATCCAGCAACACGTCCTTGAATTCTCGTACGTCCCCAGAAAAGACCCGACAAGCTTCCACATTATCCGTCGACAAATCTGCACTGTGTGGATCAAATGAAGACGCTCCAAAAACAAGTCCCGAAACAAGAGCGTATTCATGAGGTGAAAATCTCAAATTTCTTTAATCAATACAAAACCATATATCCTTCGGATTGGCACCAGTCACTTTTCTAGCGATGACCATTTGAAGCGCTTTCCCGCACACTTTACCTTGATTCCATCTCAAAAATGCCCTAAAGCACCCACAAAGAATGTTATAACGAGCTCTGCACCCCCAACTTCAAATAGTCGTTTCTCTATCTATTCCAACATGCTGAGCTTATTGTACGTGTTCACCACGCAAGTCAAATCCTGTAATGTCTTACGTACGCAGCACCAACCATTCTGAAACAGAAATAAAATCAATTAAAAAACAGAACTAAAGAAAATAAAAATACGTGACAAATTCTTTTCAAATGTGACAAATTATACATATAACTATAATAGATCAATCATACATCATTAAATACTTAAATCATAATCATACCATAGAAAATAATAAACTAAGCAAAAACTGTACATATCTAAAAAAAACATACAGATCTCATAAGTAATAATCACGCCCTGTATGGTTTGTTAGCCATCTGTACACTTTTTTTTAAGTAATAATCTATCTAATTTCGATATATAATACTATTAAGTTCAATAATTGTATTAAATTAATAACTATATTAATTATTTGATCACATTATAATTAAACTAACTAATTATAGAACATATACCACGAATTAGCATAATATGCAATCATAATTTTCACAAATCATCCCAATAATTTTATAGAGATTAATTAAACAAATATTAACGAAAAAAAGTATACAGGTCGATAAAATAATATACAGGTCGTGTTCAAAATGCACGCCCTGTACAATTTTGTATAACTGGGTATTTATCTAATTCGAACTATATTATAATTAAACATAATATATCATTAAACTAACTAAAAGCCTCCACATACCACGAATTAACATTATAAGAACTTATAATTTATGAAATCATTATCATAAGTTCTTAAACTAAATGAACTAATGTATATGAAAAAAAAAAGCATAAAGATCGGTATAAAACTATACAGGGCGGATAATAATTAAAGAAATATATGCACGAGCTGTATAATTTAATAACGATCTGTATAGAAACTGACCTCTTGTAGATGTTTATTTTGCTGTTCTGTTAGATCTTCAGATTTTTTTCCGTGCGGATTTGATGACGTAGCCATAATTTCTTGAAGAATTTGAGGGATATTTTCAAAACGGTAATATCGAAACAGGGTCTGTATGGATTTGTATGGGGAAGGAGGGTCTGTATGGATGTTTATGGGAATGAGGGTCTGTATGAATTTTATAAGGGAAAGACTCTTATTTTGTTTTTTACCGTTTCAACATTTAGTGGGAGAATAAATTCTCTGAGAGGTGGGTGGGGGGTTAAATCGTACGTGTTGAGTGTTTGAGTTCATGTAGAAAATGAATTGAAAGTGGGGGTTAGGGTTTTATTTTATTTGAAGAAAAAACTGATATAAAGTGGGGGCCCATAAGAGAGTTACTTGGTAAAAGGAAGAGAGAAATTTTCTTATATCTGTCAAAGTACACTTTGTGGGCCAAGTAGGTATATAGTGTAGATAATTATCTTAGTGGGCATATGGAGTACATGTTATCTCCATAGTGGGTATTTCGAATTTTCACTCATTTTATAACCATTATTATATAGGAGTATATATATATATATATATATATATAGATCATATAGAAACCTAACATAAAAATTATAATGAGAATTAGTCAAATATAATCACTCCTAAAAAAATGTAATTATAGTCAGTTTTTAAAAAACGATCAAATATGGCCATGCATACACAATTTGAATACACGATCAACATACATGACCATATATGTTGGTCGTGTATGTTGATATGATCGTATATGCTAGTCGTGTATGCTGATATAGTCGTGTATGCTAGTCGTGTGTGCATTGTTGTGTATATTGCTATAGTCGTGTATGTTAGTCGTGTATGTATGGTCAGCATAGACGACCAATTTAGATCGTGTATGTATGGCCATATTTGATCGTTTGTTTAAAAAAATGGCCATATTTGTTTTTTTTTTTCAGGGGTGGCTATATTTGCACTTCTCCACATTGGATTTTCAATCAAACTTCATCTATTGAAACGCCTGTAAATACTTAGAATCAATGTGTATTTTCTCATCTTTTACACTACCAGTTTTATTTGACCAATTTATTTATTAGTCGATAATAGAAAATTACATTTTTATAGTTTAATTTAATTTAATTTAACAATTAATTAGTTGGTCAAATACATAATTATTTTTCGTAGGCAACCAATTGGCTGAATAAATAGTTCCAAAATAATTTTGCTAATTTCTTCGTTGATCGAATTAAAATTTGAAATTGTCTGATAATCTTTTATTTAATTTGATAAAAAATAATTAATTTTAATTTGGTCAATTAATTGGTAGACGGACCAATTTTCAAAATAATTTGGCTATCTTCTCTATTTTTATTTATTTTTAAATTTTTTATTTTATGCATTTCTTTTTCATGTATTTTCTAAAATTTAGAATTGTCATCCATGATCTAAATCTTACATTCTTATTTTTTTCCTAAACAAATCTATACACCAATTAATAATTATTTTGTTATAGACATTTTGGTCTATGGTAGGGATGAAAATGAGTCGGGTACCCACCTATTAAGTGTTTTCCAAATTCAAACCTATGAAAATTTTCCACACCCAAACCTGTCCCAAATCCGATTAAAAAGTAATTTTAAAACCCATACCCGACCAGACCCGTTGGATAATACCCGTTTATTACCCGCTAAAAACCCGAATACTAAAAAATAAACATCAAATAAGAAAATATTATAAATATGATTAAAATATAAACATAAGTAGAAAATTTCACTAAAATTAATCTAAAAGAAAAGTACTACGAACTTATAACATCTTAAAACATAACTAGAAGATTATGAATTATTGATGATGCCGTTGTGTCGTCATATTTTGAAAGTAGATTTACAAAAGTAAAGGAGAAACATTAAAGACTTGTCTTTTACGGAATGTGTGTGCAAGTTAAGAAAATCAGATAAAACTCTAGATCTACTAATATTTATACCAATATTTATAATTATATAATAAATTGTACATATAATAATATATATATATATATATATATATATATATATATATATATATATATATATATATAAATGGGTTTGGAAGCAGGTACCCGGAGGTAATTGCCCAAACCCGATCCAAACCTGTCACGGGTTTGCATGTTTCTACCCAAACTCGTCCCAAAACTATTTAATATTTTCCAGACTCGTCCCATCAGAATTTGAGAAGTACGGGTTGATGGTCCCGATATGAGTTACTGGTGTATGGAGGGGGGGGAATACACCAGTTAAGATTTAAAACTAAACTCTTGAAAATTACTTCAACCGAGTAAAAAGACTCAGTTGGAATCTCACAACTAAGTAAGCAACCTCAGCTGGAAGAGTGGTGCTGTGCGGAATGTGGTGGAAATTAACAACTCATAAAACAACTCACGCTATTGTGCAAGGTCAGTCAAAAACCAAGACAGTTGACAATGCTAAGATCAGTTTGTATGCTGGTTAGAAGGTCAGTTGAATATGCAAGAAATAAACAAAATAAACACTAGCACACAGAGATTTACGTGGTTCGGAGAAACCTCCTACGTCCACGGGGAGTTGTGAGTCCACACAACTCTGTCCAAGTTCTTCTGGACAAACCACTCAGCTTACGCGGGCTGAGCAACCGTTAAGGATAAGTTTGCGGGTACTTATCAACCTTACAGTTTAGTTTTCGGGTACTAAACAACCTATCTACTCAGTTGCAGGAAGAGTAGGATCCTAAACCTTTTCAGGTGAAAGAAAATGGGGTTCCAACTAAAAGCTCGAACACGAAGTGAGCTATGATCTAACACTCTACGAACTCTCACTAAGTGATGTTCTCAAGGTTCGATCTAAAGACACAAAAACTAAGTAACTCTAGAACTCTCAACAAGTGATGTTCTAAGAGATTAAATTCAGTTCAGCTCGTGAAGAAAATTGCTCTTTCTTTCGCTCTCTGGTTTCTTCTCGCGTGTGTGTCTTCTTTTTTTCGAATGAATGAAGGCCTCTATTTATAGGCGGAGAGTATCAACTAGCCGTTGGAGGAGTTGTTGATCTCTGTTCTTTGAAAGCGATGGCTTGTCTCTCATCTCTGCAGACTTTCCCGATATGGCATCTGTGCTCTTCTGCTTTCCATCTGAGATAGCCTTGTGTTGGGCCAAATGGGGTAATGACTGAACGGTCAAACCCTCACGTGACTTCCTTTTTGAAATTCAAATCTTAACAACAGACTTCCAACAAGGAGTGGTCGGTTAAGACTTTCGATCTTCAACTAACTTATTCTTCAGCCGATGTTCTATCTGACAACTAACAATTGAACTCTCAGCTGACTTCATCTTCAAGCTGTTGATCTTCTCGGTTGAGTTCTACAACTGATGTTCTGAAACTGAACACTCAGTTGTCTTCCTTGTATCTGATCAGTTAGGTTCGAACGCTCAGATGGCTTCCTTTCATCTGATGTTCTCTTCCCTTTTACTGCTTCTCATCTGATGAACGCTCAGTTGTTTTCCTTACAACTGATGTTCTATCTCTTGAATGTAACATCCCCTTTTTGGTTACTTGACTATTGATCTGAACTTTGAACGTAACTTCCTCCTTCTTGATTCTCATCTGACGAACGCTCAGGTGATGTTCTTATGTCTTCCCCCTTTTTACATTCTGATGAAGTGAACGCTCAGTTGTCTTTCTCACAACTGATGTTCTATCCGAGTGAAGCCTTGTTGCCATCTTCAGCTGGAGACCTGAAAAGATAAAATCTTAACAATGCTCAAACAGCGAGCCTACCTACTAACATTAGGTTCTGGCAACATCTACTCGGTTGGGGTCAGTTGGTTTTGGAATTCATCAAAACTCTTACTAACAAATTTCCCAACAATTTCCCCCTTTTTGATGATGCCAAAACCCCTTACAAACTTACAGATCAAGACTCTAAAACTTTAAAACACTTATACAATTCTTACATATCCAAAATCTCAGCTGAAATTCTAGACAGTCTATAAGATTGAAACATCAAAGGGTTAACACAGTTATAACATGGTATTGAAATAACTTTGCGATTCAGAGCTTGGACAATGAGGGATTGTACGTCAAGTTGAATCTTATAACTGAGTAGTTTTCATTACAACTGAGGGTTACAAGAATAAGCGCAAAAGCCAAAAGTTACAACAGTTGCTTGAAAACTAACTGAGCTAAAATTGTAGCCCATACTTACTAAAAATCCTAACAAAAATCTCTCTCTTGGCAAGTGACTCCTTAGAAATGTCCACTCCATGCTCCTTGCAAACCTGCCTCGCCTCAGCTGCGATCTTCGTGCGGTTCGGGTTGCTAGAGTCTGGGAGAAGAGGAGGCCGATAAGTAACCCTCTTGGGAACTGGAACTGTGTTCAAGTCCAGGTTGGCATCAATCATAGCCCGCCTGAATTGACTGAACATGCCCGGATCTCCTGAGTGCAACTCGGTCAGCGCTTCCTTGAACGCTTTCCTCGGGTCATCAGTTGCGTAAACCTTCCTATAGTAGAAGTCGTTCACGAACTCCTGCTTGAACAACTCCCACTCTTCATTCCACTCGGTCGGCATCCACTTGTCAACATGCCTAAACCGACTCTCGACCTTGGACTTTGCTGGCAACCTTTGTTGCTTCAACCGAGCTTCCGCCTTTTATTGAAGTTTGTTGATGCGGCGTCGGCTGCGGGAGGCAACATTGCAGTCCAGGTTCTGGGACACCTTTTTCAGCTCATCCTCGAACTGGTTCACCCTCCTCGCCTGGCTGGCGGCAAACTTTCTGATCCAGCTCGGGTTCATGTAATCCTTCTCCTCTACATCCATAGCCTTGGCCGCTGCAATGCACTCTTCGGTTGTTATCCCGTCGAGTTCAAAATCCAGCTCGGCTGCGATCTCGGCTATGGAGCTGTAGGAAACTCCAAACTTCTCTGCCTGCTCCACGTCTTTAGACATCTCAGCTCCACCGACTTCAGTTGACTTGGGAGCAGCAGACTTCCTCTTCCTCAGCTGAGATTTTGATGATTGAGCAGCTGACACTTCTTGTTCTTGGGTCTCTTCTTCTTCTTGCGCCTCAACCTCCGTCTCCTTCTCTTCCCCCTTTTAGGCATCAGCAACAAGGCTTGCTACTGAACCATCTAGAGAGTTGAGTTTATCCTTGGTTAGTTGAACACGGTTGAAGAGTTCATCGACCGCGCATTCAAGCTCCATCTTCTTCGCCAGATCCGAGTCCTGGCCCTCTTGTTCGGCTTTCTTCAAGACAGAGAGGTTCTCGATGACCTTTGTCTGAAAAGCAGCGAACTCAGCCCATCGCGACTCGAAGTGGGACTCCCATTCGGCATCTTGTATTTGTTGGGACTTGGCAAGATTGGAGTCGGCCAAGGATTTGAAGACGTTCAGCTCCGACTTCAGTCCCAACAGAGTGGATTTCAACTCCGACACTTCTTGACTGGTGGAGGAGGAGAATTCATTCAGCTTGGTCTTCAGTTCAACATTCTCCTCCACTAGTTGTTGGTGCTTAACTTCGTGCGCTTCCAACGCCCTCAGCTGGTCATCTTTTTGGTGCTGGAGGTTGGCAAGCAGTTCTGTCCTCAGCTGGTTGACCCTCTCAGCTACCAGCTCACAGATTTCTTCAGTTGAGAGAGCATGCTGATCAGCTGGAGGGGCTTGTGCAGTCAGAGCTAGAGGCTCAGCTGTGACCATGGCTTGTCTGTTGGCCAGGTACAACTTCAGTTCTTCTTCTTCTTCTTCTTTCGCTGCTGCGGCAGCAGCATCCACATCCTCAAGGAAATCAGCTGATTTAACCAACATGCTGTCGAGGAAGTCGACGCACTCCTTTCCAGCTGCTTCCCTGGTGTCCGTCCCTTCAGCCCTACTCTGATCCAACCGACGAGTGAGCAGCGCAATCCGGTTGTTGTAAGCCATCTCCAAGTTGGAATAGTTGAAGTAGGCTCGGATGCGGGACTCATCTGACTTCAGCCTGTCCCAGCTTTGCACCCTGATCGTATCTTCTTTGACATACCAATGGCTGAAGATCAGGTGGAACTGGTACAAGAGCTCGGTTCCCAGAGTGGTGAAGATGGGCATGTTGCGAGCCTCAGGGAACATGCCTAGCAGCTTTTGGAAGCAGTAGGCCACTCTTCCCTCGTGCTCCTGCGCAACTGCCTAAAGGTCCTCCGCTTCATTTATTGGGGAGGGGGTAAGATTATATGGCTGAGGTTCAAGAGGTTCATCGATGTTGGCCAAAGAGTCGGTCGCAACATCGGCATCGAGCTGAGAGCTCGGAATTTGGGATTCGGTTGGGAGAGCGGTTTTAATGGTTTCCTTAACATCGGCGGAAGGAGCGGTCACGATGTTGGCATCGAGCAGAGTGCTCGGAATATCTAGTTGAAAAGGGGTAGAAAGAGCAAGAGGCTCTGGGGGCGGTACGGCACTATCTCCTGCCGTGGGGGAGGTGGGAACATCTTCAAAGTCCTCAGATGAGGAGGATGCATCCGTCGTCACGTCAGTCTCTATTCCCTCAACCTCATCAGCTTCGGTATGTGTAAACTCAACTGGTTCATCTTCCTCAACTGGAGCTTGCTCCTCAGTTGGCATTTCCTCCTCAGCTGGTGCAGACTCGGCCGGTGCCTCCTCCTCAGCTGGAGCTTGTTCCTCAGCTGGTTCAACAGCTGGCACATCAACTGTCTTCTTGCTTGACTTCTTGAACCGTACCCTCAACCTTTTCTGGGTAGGTTCCTCAGCTGACTCCTTCTCCGACTCTGCTCGTCGGCGTGCAGCTTTGGACTTGGCGGGACGAGTGGCAGCTGGTTCCCCCTCAGCTGTTGACTCAGCTGTCTTTCCAGACTCCTTCTTTTCCTTAGGAGTGTAGACACTCCTGAGCACCTCCTGTGTTTTCTTGGCTGTCGGGAACAACAACAACTTCTTCAGCGGCGTCTCCTCGCAGTCTGCCCAGACCATGTTGCGGTCCTTGGTTACAAGCAAGATGAGGGCAGAGATCTTGCAGCCGAAGTTGAGTGTTCTCTTTACACTCAACAGCTTCTCTCCCGACTCGGATGTCGTCTCGGTGATCTTCGACTTCTCCACTATCAACTGGTTCAAGAAATATTGAAACCAGTTGATCTGGTGTTGGTGCTCCAAGGCCACCAACTGCTTTAGCTTGGGTCGGCTGATGTCACCGAATGCGCCACTGTAACCGAACACCACCTTCGACAAAGCATCGAACAACATGCGATGTTCTGGCTTCAGCTTCGTCCGTTGCATGTTGCTCTATAATCTCTCCGGCTCGATCAGAGCATTCTGCAGAAACTCATCCGCCTGCTTGTCGGTAATATTCTCCAGGAACTCGGTGGCTGTGTGGTTGACGGGAATGATGTATCGGAGGGCATCAGACACGTCGATGGGGAAGGTAACACGACGTATGGTCCTGGCCGGAACATCTCTTTGCCGGCAGGAGACTTCCGTAGATACTTCTTCTGTAAATTCAAGGGGGGCCTTCAAGTTGACGTAAAACTCCCCCACTTGTCGCCTGAGAAGATGGGATGGGCAGAGCTTGGCCCATTCCAGGAGGCCATTCTCTCGGAGAGTATTGGCGAGGGGGCCCAACACCGGCGACTCCAGATCCTCAACGGAGAGGATTTGCTCGAAGTGTATCTTCGATACTAGCATATCGAACGATTCTTCATATGTGGTAGGGACGAGGGATGGACCAGATGATGCCATTCTCTTACTTTTCGGTGCCATTAATGATCACTGCAAAGGGGAATATATATAGAGGAAAGGAAAGAAGATCTTTTTGCAGAAACAGGTTAGGCAAAAACTGTGAAGACGATGAACAGTTAAATCAGATATACACGAATGAGGAAAGTAAGAGATTTCTTCCTGATTTACCGCCTTATATAGGTCTTTGACTCGGATGAAATCGACGGCTAGGGTTAAATGGTGCGAATCCATCAACGGCTGAGATTACGCGACTGTTGACTATCTTTGACTTGACGTTTTGATCCGAGTTGCAACCAGCGCGTGAGAAGGTGTACAATTTATCTTGTCAGCCCAGTCGCACTATAAAGTAGGCTATGGATGTTCAGCCGTACTTTACATTTAATGCGAGCTATTTTTAATGTAACTGACTAGTTCAGGAATGTTTGAATTTATTTCAAACATTCTCATTTAAGAACATATCACCTTCAGCCATAAATATTACCTGTCAGCTGATGTTGGAATCAGCTGAGTTCCCATGTTGCAGCATACCATCAGCTGACTCGAGTTCGTCTGTTCAGCTGACGTCTGATTCCTTCGGTTGGCAATCTGCATCTGATCGGCATACCATCAGCTGACTCAAGTTCATCTGTTCAGCTAACGTCTGATGTCTTCAGTTGGCGATCCGCATCTGAAATTCCCCCTTCATCTGAGCTTCCCCCTCAGATGGATATCTATCTCTTTACTTCAGTTGACTCCTCATCTGATGGATCCAACAGTCCAAGGAGGTCACATAGCATCTTGAACCGTGCTTCAGCTAGAGGTTTGGTGAAGATATCAGCTCTCTGAATCTCAGTTGGAATCTTCTCCATGGATACATCCTTCTTCTCAATATGATCTCGGATAAAATGATGACGGATGTCGATATGCTTTGTCCGAGAGTGGTGAACAGGATTCAAAGAGATAGCTATGGCACTCGAGCTATCACAATGAATGGGAACCTGTCCAGTTGCGACTTCATAATCTCTCAGCTGTTGCTTCAACCATAATACTTGCATGCAACAGCTTCCGGCAGCCATATACTCTGACTCGGTTGTAGAAGTGGCAACACATGCTTGTTTCTTGGAGAACCACGAAACCAGCTTGCTTCCCATGAACTGACAGTGTCCAGATGTGGACTTCCTGTTCAACCAATCTCCTGCTAGATCTGCATCTGAGTATCCGGTCAGCTGAATATTGTCGTCAGTTGGATACCACAGTCCAACATTGATTGTACCCTTCAGATACTTGATGATGTTCTTTGTTGCCAACATGTGTGCTTCCCTAGGTTGAACTTGAAACCGGGCACACACTCCAACCGCGTAAGATATGTCTGGCCGACTTGCGGTTAGATAGAGCAAAGAACCGATGATCCCTCTATACTTACTGGCATCCACGAGCTTTCCCTCAGATCCAGGTTCAATCTTCCAGTTAGTATTCATCAGGATCCTTGTTCTTGCTTGTCTGCAATCCGAATTTGGTGATGAGCTCTTTTGTATATTTGGACTGATTGATGAAGATGCCCTTTTCTGACTGCTTCACTTGTAGCCCAAGAAAATAATTCATCTCGCCCATCATCGACATCTCGAACTTCTCCTTCATGAGATTTGAGAATTTTTCACACAGCTCCTCCGACTTAGAACCGAATATGATGTCGTCAACATAGATTTGCACAACAAGAATGTCATCTCCAACTTTGATGGTGAATAGGGTTTTGTCAACTGACCCTCGTTTGAAACCCGAGTTCAGAAGAAAACCACAAAGAGTGTCATACCAAGCCCTTGGCGCTTGCTTTAGACCATAGATAGCTTTCTTCAACTTGTACACTCTTCCATCTCCAGTCTCAAAACCAGGAGGCTGTTCAACATATACATCTTCCTTGATATCTCTGTTGAGGAATGCACACTTCACATCCATCTGATACACCTTGAACTTGTGATGTGCGGCATAGGCTAGAAAGATTCGGATGGCTTCCAGCCTTGCAACCGGTGCGAAGGAGTCCTCGAAATCGATTCCTTCTTGTTGGCAATATCCTTGAGCTACCAACCTTGCCTTATTCCTCACTATGAATCCAATGGCGTCTCTCTTGTTTTTGAAGATCCACTTCAATCCAATAACCTTGACACCATTTGGTCTTTCTACCAACTCCCATACACAGTTGCGTAGAAACTCATTCAGCTCTTCTTGCATGGCTGTTGTCCAGTGAACACAGTTGAGAGCTTCCCCAACATTCTTTGGTTCTGGCACATCAGCTACAAAGCAAGAAATCATGGCAACATCTCCAGCTTGCTCGAACTCCTCTAGAACTGCCAACTCCTCAGCATATTGGGCATAAGTGTTGAAATCTTCCTCGGTTGAATCCTGAGTCGCAACTCTGCTTCTTGTACGCACACTTTCGATTGGATCTCCGATGATATTGTCAGTGGAATGAACTTCATACCATCTTCGGTTGCGTCTTCCTTCTTCTTCCAAATGAGGCTGTTTCGTGATCTGAGTTGGAGTCTTCAGAGCTAGTGATTGATCAGCTGTTGAGTCTAGATCCTCAACATTGACATTATTTTCAACCGGACTCGGTTGAGCTTCGGATGCTGATGCAGTTAGAGGGGGCATCAGCTGGAGTTCCCCCTTGAGATGAGCTGGGGTCCTCGCATTCATCTTCAGAGGAGTATGGATCCTCATCCTCAGTTTCCCAAACCAGTGGTTCAGCTAGATTCTTTTGCCTTAGAATCTGAGATCTCGTGAGGGCTTATGGGACTTATGGATCAACGTGTTGTCCTTTAGCCTGTTCCCTACACTCAAAAGTAGATTCATCAAAACTAACATGAGGTGTTATCTCCACAACACGAGAGCCATTGTTGAAAACTCTATAAGCCTTGATCCAAGCGGCATATCCGAGAAATATGTCTTTCGAAGCTTTGGCATCAAAAGTTTTCAACTGAGTCTTCTCATTGTTGTGAATATAACACTTAGAACCAAAAACGCGAAAATAAGAAATATCTGGCTTCCTGTGTCTCCATAGCTCGTATGGTGTCTTTCCCAACCGCTTGGTCAGAAGAGACCGGTTCTGAGTGTAGCATGCAGTGTTGATGGCCTCAGCCCAAAATCTCTTTGGTAGAGCTGAGCTGGTTAACATGGATGTAGGTGCATCCTTTAGCGTTCTGTTCCTTCGCTCAACTACTCCATTCTGTTGCGGAGTATGCGCGGCTGATGTTTGATGGGTAATTCCATTCTTCTCGCAATACTCGATGATGGTTTTATTTAGAAACTCAGTTTCACGATCTGATCGGATAGAAATGATCTTCATCTCTTGTTGGTTTGATATCCGATCCATCAGCTTGGGTAGCTCATCTCGGGTTTCACTCTTGTGGCGCATGAAGATGGTCCACGTATATCTTGAGTAGTCATCAGTTACAATCAGGGTGTACTCGTTCCTGTTCATGCTCTTTGGTGTAACTGGCCCGAAGAGATCCATATGGATCAGCTGTAACACTCGGTCGGTTGAGGGAGTCGACTTCAACCGGAAGGAGGATCTAGCGAGCTTTCCCAACTGGCATGCACTGTAGATGTGTGTTGTTGAAAACACTCGGTTTGGTATGCCTCTTGCATGTTCTTGTCTGGCAAGTCGGTTCATAGTCTTGAAGTTCAGATGGTTGAGCCTTTTGTGCCACAGCCAGCTCACATCTGAACTGCTCTTTGATAACAGGCAGGTGTCAGGAAGGCTGCTGTTCCAGTCAGCGTAGTAGACATTCCCGGTTGGTGATCGATTTCCCAACAATATCACCTACTTTGATCCGACATTTTTAACCCTGCAACCCTGTGCATCAAACTTGACAGAAAAACCATTATCACAGAATTGGCTGATGGAGAGCAAGTTATGCTTCAATCTATCAACATAAGAAACATTAGAGATTTAAACATGATTGGTTTCAAGTGTACCGTAACCTCTGGTGTAACCTTTTGAGTTGTCACCAAAGGTAACTGATGGACCTTCTTTCTCCACGAAACTTCCAAGCAAATCCTTCAGATTCGTCATGTGTTTCGAGCATCCACTGTCCATCACCCACATTGTTGCAGACGCTTTATTCTTCCTCAGCTGTTTCTCCTGTACCTGCAAAGAGAAACTCGCTTAGATCCCCAATTTCAGTTGGGTCATGGAGGGTTAGAACCAGTTCCCCCTGGAACTGTGCATCGCTTTTCCCTGTATACTCGGATGGATTTATCATTCCAGATCACTTTTCCTTCATTATCAACTATAACAACACCTCAGTTATCCTTAGGCTTGTTGTTAGTAGTGATGTTCTGTTTCTTGGGAGGAGTTGGATTTCTCCCATTCTGAGCTTTCGGAGGAGAGGCTTTCCCCCTGTTTTGATGGCGATTCTTATCCTGTTGAATTTGTCTGTGAGGTCGGACGCCATGTTGGAATCTTTGTGGCTGATTCTGATTCCAACTCCCTGAGTGTTGTCTGTAGCTGTTCATGCCCTGTTGGTGATTCATATTATGGCATGAATATCTCCAGTTGTTCGACCTGTTCCTTATTGGTTGACTCGGTTGGAACCTTTGGTTGAACTGATGTTGGAACCGCTGTTGATTCAGATGATTGAACCCTTGTCGGTTCTGCGGTCGGTTCCATTCTTTCTGATGTTGACTCTGAGGTTGATGCAGAGGTCGGTTCTGATTCTGAGTTCGGTTGTGATTATGCCTTCGACGCCTCTGATTCCTCTTCTGACTTTTGGAGCATTCCCCCTCGGTTGATGTCCCAACTGATGGAACATTCTGTCCTCCATCCACTGCTTCTTTTCCCTTCTCAGTTGTGGTTGCCTTGGTCGGTTGAGCTTGCTGAGAAGTGGAGGTTGAATTACTTTGTGGTGACTCAGGTTCCACTGTGTTCGGTTCGACAATCTTGACCTCAACAACTTTGATGAAGGTTGCTGGAGGAATTCCACGATCTTTAATCACATCATAACCGAGTCCTGACACGTCATCCATCTGTCTACTGTAACTGATAAGATTCTCGATGATCTTGGATGACTGATACAGCTTGATTAGATTGTCCTTCTCAGTTTGCAATTCCTTGAGGAGGACAATTATCTGCTCGGTTTGCCCATCTGACTTCTTTATCAGCTGGTCGATCTGAGTCTCTTGATTTTTCAACTGATCTTGCTGCTCCTTGATCTGCTTCGTCAACTCCTCATCAGTTGGAGCCTTAGCCTCATTCAGTTGACTCTTGAGATTCTCAATCTCCTCGGTTTGGCTCTTGATCAGATTGTCCTTTTCGGTTAAGGAATCTTCAAGTTTGGTGAACTGAGCTTGAAGACTCTTAAACTCAACTGATTGCTGATGCAGCTCCTCACTGAGTTCTTGAAAGTCACTCCAGGAGGGTTCCAACTCTTCGTCCAGAGATTCCTGCATGTTAGAAGTATTGGAAGAATTTAACTTAGTAGGATTAGAGTGTACCTCAGTATCATCTTGGTCAGTTCCAAGTGCCATGAGGCATTGATCCTGACTGATGATGTTGTTGGTAGAAGTCAGCTCATCCTCATCTTCAGTGTCAGTGAAGATGTCCATGTCGTCAGCTGCTTCTTCTGCTACCATGGCCTTGTTCTTTCCAGCTTGCTTGGCCCTTATAGCTTCTCTCTCTTTCTTTGAGAGGTCTGGACAGTCAGCTTTGAAGTGTCCCTTTTTGCCGCATTCAAAGCAACCGTTGGTGACAGGCTTTGAACTGTCTCGTGTTCGGTTCGATTTGTAGAATCGTTTGTATTTCCCGAACCGAGTGTCCATGTCGGCTAGTTTATTTGACAGGGCTGCAATGTTCTGTTGCAGTTCCTCTCTGCTTGGCTCCTTTGCAGTTGTGTCAGCTGATCTGGTTGGCCTCGATGTTCTCGATTTGGAGTAGTCAGCTCGAAGAGCAACTGACTTTGAGGCTGAACCAACATCCTCAAGTCGACTCGTCTGAACTGAGGACTGATATCTTCTTCGGTTCACCTTATACTCATTTCCCTTTAAGATTGAGAACAATCTTTCAGTTCCCATTTCACCAAGGTCAGCTCGGCTCGCGTGGATATTGGTGAAAGTATCCCACTCAGCCGGTAGAGCTTGCAACACTTTGAGATTGATTTCTCTTAGTGTGTATTTTCCTCTTCGGATGGACTGGATTCTTCTGAGGATGTCCATAAACCGGAGCTCTAGCTGATCAATTGTTTCATTTGTCTTCAGACAAAAGTTGTCGAAGTCTTGGCATGCATGTGAGAACTTGTTCTCCTTCGTCTCATCGCTTCCTTCACTCATCGATGCCAGGATATCCCACATTTCTTTGGCAGTCTCACACTCTTCGACAATAAGATCTTCTTCATCCGTGTCCTCCAGGATGTATAATTTACTACTAAGAACATGACCACGATCTTGTCCTTGACGTCCATCTGCACACAACAACAGAACAAATATGCAAGCAAATATGCACTAGCGTGAAAAATAGATCTGTTCAGTTGACCACTGAAGAAACTTTCTCGAATTCACACCTTGTGAAACAGAGTCAGTAGTCTTTTGAACCACTGCCCTGATACCACTTGATGGTCCCGATACGAGTTACTGGTGTATGGGGGGGGGGGAAATACACCAGTTAGGATTTTAAAACTAAACTCTTGAAAATTACTTCAACCGAGTAAAAAGACTCAGTTGGAATCTCACAGATGAGTAAGCAACCTCAGCTGGAAGAGTGGTGCTGTGCGGAATGTGGTGGAAATTAACAACTCGTAAAACAACTCACGCTATTGTGCAAGGTCGGTCAAAAACCAAGACAGTTGACAATGCTAAGATCAGTTTGTATGCTGGTTAGAAGGTCAGTTGAATATGCAAGAAATAAACAAAATAAACACTAGCACACAGAGATTTACGTGGTTCGGAGAAACCTCCTACGTCCACGGGGAGTTGTGAGTCCACACAACTCTGTCCAAGTTCTTCTGGACAAACCACTCAGCTTACGCGGGCTGAACAACCGTTAAGGATAAGTTTGCGGGTACTTATCAACCTTACAGTTTAGTTTTCGGGTACTAAACAACCTATCTACTCAGTTGCAGGAAGAGTAGGATCCTAAACCTTTTCAGGTGAAAGAAAATGGGGTTCCAACTAAAAGCTCGAACACGAAGTGAGCTATGATCTAACACTCTACGAACTCTCACTAAGTGATGTTCTCAAGGTTCGATCTAAAGACACAAAAACTAAGTAACTCTAGAACTCTCAACAAGTGATGTTCTAAGAGATTAAATTCAGTTCAGCTCGTGAAGAAAATTGCTCTTTCTTTCGCTCTCTGGTTTCTTCTCGCGTGTGTGTCTTCTTTTTTTCGAATGAATGAAGGCCTCTATTTATAGGCGGAGAGTATCAACTAGCCGTTGGAGGAGCTGTTGATCTCTGTTCTTTAAAAGCGATGGCTTGTCTCTCATCTCTGCAGACTTTCCCGATATGGCATCTGTGCTCTTCTGCTTTCCATCTGAGATAGCCTTGTGTTGGGCCAAATGGGGTAATGACTGAACGGTCAAACCCTCACGTGACTTCCTTTTTGAAATTCAAATCTTAACAACAGACTTCCAACAAGGAGTGGTCGGTTAAGACTTTCGATCTTCAACTAACTTGTTCTTCAGCCGATGTTCTATCTGACAACTAACAGTTGAACTCTCAGCTGACTTCATCTTCAAGCTGTTGATCTTCTCGGTTGAGTTCTACAACTGATGTTCTGAAACTGAATACTCAGTTGTCTTCCTTGTATCTGATCAGTTAGATTCGAACGCTCAGATGGCTTCCTTTCATCTGATGTTCTCTTCCCTTTTACTGCTTCTCATCTGATGAACGCTCAGTTATTTTCCTTACAACTGATGTTCTATCTCTTGAATGTAACTTCCCCTTTTTGGTTACTTGACTATTGATCTGAACTTTGAACGTAACTTCCTCCTTCTTGATTCTCATCTGACGAACGCTCAGGTGATGTTCTTATGTCTTCCCCCTTTTTGCATTCTGATGAAGTGAACGCTCACTTGTCTTTCTTACAACTGATGTTCTATCCGAGTGAAGCCTTGTTGCCATCTTCAGCTGGAGACCTGAAAAGATAAAATCTTAACAATGCTCAAACAGCGAGCCTACCTACTAACATTAGGTTCTGGCAACATCTACTCGGTTGGGGTCAGTTGGTTTTGGAATTCATCAAAACTCTTACTAATAAATTTCCCAACACGGGTACCCACGAAAATCCGACTCATTACCATCCCTAGTTGATGGGGAATTATATTTTCAATAGGCCATCAAAATAGTAATAATAGACAAAGATTAATTCAACGTTATTTTCATGAATGAGTATATGTTTAAAATATTGAGTATTTAATTTCAGCCGGTTGACCAATATTAATAATTAGTGTTCGATATATTTGTCGGATTTGAATAATGTATACTTGATGGTTCCGGTAACGAGTAACTGGTGTATGGGGGATACATTACTAGCGATTTTTAACTAAAACACTTTTTTTCTTAAAGAACTGTTCAGTTTGGTTCGCTCGACAACTGAGAAGGTTAGTCGGATTTGATCGCACAATTAGGTGTACAACTGACTTTTTTGACTGAGGGTCAGTTGTGTAATCCTGACTAAGGTTTTGCAAGAGCTTTGCAATGTGGAAGTAGGTGGTTATTTAACTCGTTACTTAAACTGAAATCTTTTATTGGAAAGGTCAAGTTCCCAAACATTTAGTGCAATTTCAAAACTATTTTATGCAGGGTAAGTTGGTTAGGAAACTGAATGTAAATATTGAAAGTAAAGAACACAGTATTCTTATGTGGTTTAGAGATTGACCTCTTACGTCCATGACTTCCTTTTCAAGGAAGTAATCGACTAGATAAGCTTACACGTGCTTATCAAATGTTGAGCTTGGCTTACAAGTACCAAACAACTTAACTAATTCGATTACGGGTTCGAACAAAATCTTACAACACTTTTGCCGGCAAGTGTACAACCTATCTTAGATTACGGGTTGTAAGGGACCTGGTGTCTTTAATTACGGGTTCAAAGAGGACCTAGAGTTTGGGAGTTGGGAATTTTCAAACTATGAAGCCCTTCAACATTTAGACAAGTGGAGACTTCTTTCTAAGACTTAGAGACTCAATCTGCAAGAGAAAATCTGATTAGAAAAGGCAAGAAACAAAGATTCTAGACTCAATCAAAGAATGAAGATTTTGAGAGGTTAGAAAGAAGAACAAGAGAAGGAATGGACTCTTTACTTCTATTGGATCTTCGACTGACGATTGTTCTTGCTCTGTGAGAGAGATAATGATTGAATTTCTGGAATGCTTCTTTGCGCGTGTCTTCTCTCTACTTCTCGCAATGTGGAGACCTCTATTTATAAAGAGCGAGGTAAACTAGCCGTTGGAAAAAGCCGTTTGACCTCTGCCAAAAAGTATGACACTCCATCTACTACTTTGCAATCTTTCCTAAAATGGTAATTGCAACCCTTGCTTTATGCAAGTCTCTGTGGTCAGTCCATTTTTGGAAAGTTACATGTTGTCTTAACGTCTAAGTAGATTTGAATTTTGAACTTGAACTCTTCTTCTTTCACCGTCTTCCAAGTGTTTGCTTCTTGACTTTGGGACGTCTGACTTCGACACAACTGCTCGACATGCATGAATTGCATGGATCAGTTATGGAGTCAATCGAGTTTTGGGCATTCTCAGTCTGGCTGACTTCCTCTACTAGAACCTGTAAAGATAAAATCCCTACGTTCAAATAGTGAGCTCTAGCTAAGTTCAGACTGATGGCTTCATCTACTCATTTGGGGTCAATTGAATTTTAGAATAAATTAAAATATTTACTAATTTTCACAAAAATACTTTTATGCTACAAAGTAATTTTGAGTGAAGAAACCCAATGTTTATTAAAATTTTCAAACTATTAAAGATAAAATATTAGATTTTGAATACTCTAATTAAATATTTTATTCCACAACATTTTGAAATAGAATTCCATCCATTGTTAAGCTTATGTAAATATTTTTTGAACCACCAATTTAATACGACCAATTTATAAATTGGTTAAATAAATAATAATATTTTTATAGTTTGAGCAATAATTTGATCAATAAATGTTTTACTATAATTTTTAAGGGCAATATACGTCTTTTAATTGTAACATTCATTAATAAAAAATTGAGTAAAATGAAAACTACATTAAATAATGATGGTTCCAGTAACGAGTATTTGGTGTATGGAGGTGGGGAAATATACCAGTAGCAATTTTCGTTTTACTCAAAGTCTTTTCACTGAGTTATACTGCTCAGGTCAGTCAGCTCAACAACTAGAAAGTCAGTTGGAGCGGCTTTACAACTGAGTTGCTCAGTTGGAACTAATCACACAGTTGGCAGCACAGCTGGCTCCTATGCTTGAAGATCAGTTGTATGCACCAACTGAGGTTTTAAAATAGTTTTGCGTTGCGGAAGATGGCGGAGTTTAGACTTGTTAGAAAAATTGAAACCTTTGTGAAAACGAGGAAAATCAAGTTCCCAAATTTAATGCAGTTTGTAAATATGCAATTTGTATGCAATATACTCGGTCAGTTGGTTAGGTAAACTGAATATAAAATCCTAAATGTAAATGCAAAAGGTAAAATACACAATATTTTAATGTGGTTCAGAGATTGACCTCCTACGTCCACAACTTCATTTTCGGGGAAGTAATCCACTAAATAAGTTTAAGCGTGTTTACCAAATGCCTCATTTGAGATACGGGTTCCAAGCAAACCTAACCAGTTCGATTACAAGTTCGAACAAGACCTTAAAATACTTTTCCGTGCAAATGCACAGTCTGGATCTTAGATTTCGGGTTCTAAGGGACCTAGTTTTGGATTCTGGGTTCCAAGAGACCTGGTCTTTGATTACGGGTTCAAAGAGACCTATGACTTTGATTCCGGGTTCAAAATCAGACCTAAGGGTTGGGGGTTGAGGATTTTTCAACTGGGAAGCCTTCAACACCGAGGAAAGTGGAGGCTTCGACCTAAGGCTACAAACACGATCTCTTGAAAGAGAGTCCGATCAGACACAATTTGAGCAAGAACCTAAACTTTAGACTCAATCAAAGAAAGAGCTTTCTGAGAGGTTATAGGGAAGAACAAGAGAAGGTATGAACACTCTACTTCGACTGGACTCCGGTTGAGGTCTTCTTGCTGAAGAGAGAGGTGGTCTTGTAATACCCCAAACTTTTCTAAGTCATTAAGTGCGTATTAAATAAGATAATATGCCTATATGATGTGTTTTGAGTGCTAAAAATTTTCAAGAAAATAAATTTTCTTGTGAAAAGACAAAAATATCCTTACATGCTTTGATGTTATTTTTCTCGTTTTGATTATTCGAATCGAGTATGTGATGCATTGTTTGAATATTATTATATGAGTTTGAGCATGAGTTTGAATTTCTAAAGATTGAAAAATTTTCAAGAGTCCGAGATATTTTATATCCGGAAAGTGAGATTAAATGCTCTAAGTTATATGAGTATAAAGTTTAAAGCTAATGAGAATTGAGAAAAGTATGATGTTGTTATAATGAAGTTAAAAAGTAATGATGCTAAGTGTTCTTATGTGATTAAATGCATGAAGTACACATTATATTTTATAAGTATCGTTTAAGAATGATTTCTTCAGAGTTGAGAAAAATGCTTTGATCGAACTATCTGAGTATCCTAATTTTAGCATTTGTTTTCATAGAATGCCTCCGAGAAGAGGAAGAAGAAGAAACGTCAGAAATGACGAAGATGAAGAGCATATGGACCCAATTTTGCCTCCTCAAAATGATAGGAGAGTCGAGGAACTTTTTTTTCGACAAAACCCTCCAACCTTTGACGGTAACGGCAGTCCCGCAGAAGCCGAGGACTGGGTTCATTCTCTCGAACGAATTTTCAAATTCCTTAGATGTAATGATCGCGAACGTCTCGAGTGTATGATGTATCAGCTAAAAGGAGCCACTGATTACTGGTGGGGATCCCGACACCGAATGTTTACTCCCGAGCAGCGTGCAAATCTAACTTGGGAGCAGTTTAAAGAAATCTTGTTTGAAAAGTACGTACCTAGAAGTTATCGTAAGCAGAAGGTGAACGAGTTCGTGAATTTACGTCAAGGAAATAAGTCAATGGCTGAATATGATCGTGAATTTTGCGAGCTAGCCCGTTACGCACCCAATGAGGTGGATACGGACGAAATGATGTGCGAGCTATTTCGCGCCAACTTAAGACAAGACATTCGAGTAGTCCTTGCGAGTCAGAGTGGTCTGACGTATGCTGAAGCCCTCAACCGAGCGCTAGATATGGAACTGGCTATGCAGCCAGAAGAAGGATCGCATTCCTTAACGATTTCCCAATCTTAAAGGCAAGTGACGGCAAATGAAAACCCTCAACCCTCCCATCCCGGTCAAAACATGAAAAGAAAAGGAAAATGGACTGGAGGAAGTCACCTGAGCAAAAAGCCGTGCATTGAAAAAGGACAGCAACAACCACAACAGCAACAAACTCAAGCTGAAATGGCGAAACCCCAAAGTATTAAACACAGTAGTACGTCTTTTGAAACCCGAGAAATTCTTCCCTGTCCAAAGTGTGGCAAAATGCATCAAGGCATCTGCAGAGAAGGAAGCGGTGTCTGTTATACTTGCGGTCAACCTGGTCATTATTCAAACCAATGCCCAAATAAGCAACAAAGACTAGGAAATGAACAACCGAATCAAATCCACTCTTCGCAACTGCGTGCTATAGAAGAAATCCCAATTCAATATCAGACGCAACAACAAGAAGAGCAGTCTTCTCCACCGGAGCAATCGTATTATCATAGAATGTATGCAATGGAGCCAAAAGCTGAAGACGATGACCAAGAAATATCGAGGGTACAAAGGTGTTTTATAATCGTTCGTAAATATCGTTGGCCTGAAATAAATAAATAGAAGTGCTGAATCAGGAGAATGAGACGTTAATCCCTTTAGATGACTATACGTTGGTCCACTTGAATTTAGAAAAAATAGATTTCGAAGAAAAAATCCAAAGAAATTCCGGATCCTAAGATTCAACAACTCCGAATAAAGTCGATTCCGCTAGTCAAGATTAAGTGGCGAAACTACGATCTTGAATAAACAACGTGAAAGTTGTAAGATAAGAAAATGAAGCCGTTAGGCTGTTAAAATCAACTTTGAGTCTCTTAAGTGCTTATAATATTTTAAGTATCTAAGAATCTCAAATATTTTTTATAAGAATGAGTTAAAGAGCAAGAGAAGAAGTAAGAGTTGAGTTAATTAAATGAGTTATTCTCATGAAAATATTTTATTGAGTATAAATCTGAGATATGAGAACGAGATGTATGTGATGACTTTTGATGTTGAGAATGATTTGTTTGGAGAATATGTGAAATTTTGAAGAAAAGATGAGTGCAAAGTATCCCGAGCTATTTTCTTTAAGCTAACAAATTTCGAGACGAATTTTTTTTAAGGGGGTGAGAATGTAATACCCCGAACTTTTTTAAGTCATTAAGTGCATATTAAATAAGATAATATGCCTATATAATGAGTTTTGAGTGCTAAAAAACTTCAAGAAAATATATTTTCTTGTGAAAAGACGAAAATGCCTTACATGCTTTGATGTTATTTTTCTCGTTTCGATTATTCGAATCGAGTATGTGATGCATTGTTTGAGTATTATTATATGATTTTGAGCATGAGTTTGAATTTCGGAAAATTCTGAGAAGTTTTACTTTTGATGAATAGTAACGATAATTGAAAAATCATTATTCATCGACAGACTCCGAATTTAGTCTAATTAGTTTCATTTGAATCTAGAATTTATTCTAAGACTTTTGAGATAAGTCGGGGAATTTTTCGAGGCCGTTTGAACGGAGTTTTAAAAATAAATTGCTTAACGACATATTTAGCCGAGCAGTTTTTATAATTTTCTTTGATAATGGAATCTTGATCTGAGAATTTGATAACTAGATTCCTTAATTTATTTTGGGAAATATAAGACGATGTAGAGAGATTTTTTATGTCGAGAAAGAGACGTGGAGAGTTTTTAAACGTTTGAGGAAATAAAATAAAATAATATGGATAATTTCTACCGGAAAATTTTTATTTCCGGGTGTTTCAAGCAGATAAAAATTGCATACTTATCTCTAATAGTAGCCTCAAACCCTAATCCACTCTCGCTAGAGAGAGTGAGAGCTACTCCCCTCTCAAGGTGACAACACATATTATTCCCTCTCTCACTCCAATCTCTCTCGATCTCATCTCATCTCATTTATATCGATTTATTTGGAATAAAATGAAGAAAATATGCTTAAATGTTTATTTATGGATTTTATGATGTTTATGATGAATATAAGCATGATGAAGCATGAAAATATGATTAAGATGTTATTTTAAGTTATAATATGAATTTATGAATTTTTATGAAAAATTCGAAATATATGTTATATGAAGAAAATGAATTTATAATGATTTTAATGGAGTATGATGATATTGATGATGATGATGATGATGTTAAGGATGAATTTTTAAATGAGTTTGGATGCATGTAAAGTTTAGAAATTAAGAGAATATAATTTTTCTAAATTTTATTGAATTTTTGGAATAAAATCGATTAAATGAGTAAAAGTACTTATATAAATATTTTTGATGTTCTTGAGTCTAGTATGAAGATATGAAGATATGTTCTTCATGTTCTTGAAGAAATTATGAAGATTTGAAGATGATATAAAATAATTAGAAATTAATTATTTTTATTATTAAAATCGAAAAATATATTTATATCTATTAAAATGATGAATTTCATTAAATAAAAATGAAATTAAGAAGTAATTGATATATTGAGCATGGTTTGAGTGAATTGAGAAGAAAATAAAATTTCATGAATTTTATTGATAGAAATTGATATATATATATATATATATATATATATATGTATATATATATATATAAACATATATTAAATAAAAAGAAAATGAAGAAGAAATGATAATAAAAGAAGTTGTGAGTCGAATAAAATAAAGGGAGGTATTTCTGTGTTGATGATGTTAGGATTTTGATGATAAGTGAAGATAAGATATGAGTATGATGTTAACGTTAAAAAGAAATAGAATATTATGATATTAATATTAGTATTTATTTGAGAAATAAAAAGAGGATTAAAATGAAAGAAAATGAAATTTTCAATGAGGAAATATGTTAGAAGTCAAGTATATGAGTTAAGAGATAAGTTACTCGTATTTGAGCTCGTTTATTTCAAACGAGAAATTAAATAAGAGTTATTATTGGAGAAATAATAATAATAATAGAATATTCAAATTAATGGAATATTTCCATTAAAAACTAAAAGTTTCAATGATGTGAGTTCTAAGTCGAAGTTTATGCTCATAAGTATGTTTTGATGTTTGGTTGATGCTATGAAGTATTAATTGAGTTAAGAAGGATTATGATTTGAAAAACGAACAAGTATATATAAGTTATGTGAGAAAAACGATGTTATTAAGTTTCAAATATTTGGATGTTGAGTTCTTGATGATATATGATGTGTTAAGTGATTTGAGGATGATGTTTGAGTAGAGATAAGCAAGTTTGCTTTTTGAATCACTTAAAAAGGGGTTAAAACATAAAAGTTATCGAGTAACGAAGTTTTAAAATAAAAGACGAGTTTTATTAATTGAAAACGAAAATTTAGTTGTAAAATAAGGAAAAAGATTAAATAATGATTATTTAATGTCTGAGTATTAAGTTGAGAGTATATACGAGTATGAATACGTATTTTGAGAAAATGATGATGTATTTTAGAGTCAAGAAATATTAAATAGAAGTTTTGAATATTAAATTCAAAATAAATATTATTATTCAAGTTATTAAATGTCTAACGAAATGATTTTCGTTGAAAGTTCAAAGTCGTAAGTTTTTAAAAGTTAAAAGTCGAGCAATAGTGAGTCATTACGTGATTGTGTTTAAGATATGAATTATTTTTAAGTTTACTATGCTTGATTGAGATTATGTGACTAAGTAGGATTATATTAACCTACTTATTTGAGAAGTGATTACTTATTATAAATGTTTGATTAATGATATAGATGCTTGATCATTATGAAAGTGTTTGATCATTTATGTGAATGCTCGACTATGTATGAATGATTTGTGATGATAATAGTCAAGAATTAATGTTAAGATTTTCTGAGTTTATATAACTCGAGAACTTGAGAAGTATAAGACGAGGTGAATAGTAACTTCTCATTTTGCGTGAAATATTATAATATTATTTTCTAGAAACGAGAATGCGAGTTTGAGATTTAATTAGTAACCGAGTAAAAACGATAAGCCGAACCGAGAAAGATATCGATGTAGAGAAGTTTAAATAAGATAAGAAAGACTCGAGTCGAGTAGAAGTCCTTCAGCCGAGCCCTAAGTCTATTTTTCGTTTTACGAGATAGTAATCTTGTTCTTATTCGATATTATTCTTGAAGGGCCGAGCGGGACCGAGAAGTAGTCGAAAGCGTAAAGACTAAGCAACCTTGATTCAGTTCCAGAAGTCAGGTGGGCTTTCTGAACTAAAACTCAACGATGAATGCGCCTACTATTATTTATTATGTGCGCTTTTTAATAAAATTGATTGACTTGCCCGAGTTTTAAATGTTTTGGTATGGAATCATCTACTTGATGTGATGTGATGAAATGTGGATGAATCCTGTGGACGCACGGGATAAGAACCTGCGTAAGGTGGGTTAATGCATGCATTAGATGATGTGACTTTAAGCTTTACTTCGGTATAGCTGGTCACAGTATCTGAGAAGGAGGCCTACTTCTCAGCACAATGATGATGATGTGATGTGTAGATTGATTCATACCTAAGTAAATGGCATGCCGATTTCAGAAAAGTATGAAAATATTTTTATGGCTGTCACAAGTGGTAAACTCTTTTTAAATGAATATGTATATAACCCTTGTGATGCAGCAAAAAAGGCAAGTTTTCAATCATATAGCTCTAATGAGCAAGCTTTCAAATGTTTTTAGCATGTGTCCACTGAGTACGAAGTACTCACGCCCTGCATGTTATTTCTAAAACGTGCAGGTTAGCTTGGATGAGGAGGACGTGGTGTGCTTGAGCGGCTCATTGTTAATATAAATCTATTTTGGAAGTTTACCTTAAGGTTATGTGTCTTCATACATATAGCCTTCGAACTTGATGCCGTGGTTTATGTTCCGCTGCAACACTGTAATTCTGTTGTCCTTGATTGCATGTTCGTATTTCGTTACTATGAGCTGTGTGCTCAAAACAATTCCCTGTTTGTCTTTCAATTCTGCATGACTTGGATTCCCAAAATACTTATTATATTTTGAAGCTGATGTAAATTATTCATGCTCGTTTATTTTTCTTGTCGATTACCCTTATTCTCGAGCATGAACTCTTGTTGAGTAAAGTTTATTTGATGGTTTCACCTTCACACTTCAATCGAGTCTGGTCGTTCCTACACACCGGATTTCGGGGTGTGACAGGTCTGCTGCGGCGACTTCACTCTTGATTTTTTCTCTCTTTTTATAGTTCTTGTGTCTACATTGAGTTTTGGTGTGGAGACCTCTATTTATAGACGGAGATCAAACTAGCCGTTGGAAAGAGTCGTTTGATCTCTGTCAAAAGCATGACACTCCACCTGCTTTTCTGGAAACCTTTTTAAAATGGAAACTGCGACCTTCACTTTTTGCATTTCGCTGTTGTCGGCCCATTTATGGTAAGTTCTCCAGCTGATTTGTGCTTCCGAGTAGATTCAAATCTGGACTGCAACTCTTCCGTCTTTAGCGTCTTCTCTTCTCCTCTTGGGGACGTCTGACTTCAACACAACTTCTCTTCACGTTGGAACTATATGCCTTCAGCTGCGTGGGTCAGTTGAGGAGTCAACTGAGCTGCTGTCCAACTGAGACCGTACTTCAGTTGAGGTTGAGGTCTCAACTGAGTTTGGGAGTCAGCTGAGTTTGGGTCTCAACTAACTTTGTGTCTCAGCTGAGTTCTTGACGAACTTCCTTCTTCAGTCCGGCTAACTTCTTCTGCTTGAAACCTGTAAAGATAAAATTCCTACGCTTAAACAGTAAGTTCTAGCTAAGATCAGACTAAGGCATTCATCTACTCGATTGGGGTAAGTTGAGATCTTGGAATCGTTCGAAATATTTTACTAATTTTCCCAACAAATACAATATGGCCAAATATATAACTGACTACTATACAAAAATGATAAATGGTAAACATTTCTATACACATCACCTATGAAAACGCTTTAGCTATTATTATATCAGAAAACTCGTCTCTTGAATATCGCCCAATATGTTTTAAATATGAGACATATATATAAAATTACAAGATAAAGAAATTGTAAATAAATTTTATAAATCACACAATTTTTTAACTTTATATTAGAAATTTAATTTGTTTATCTTTTATTTTTTATACTAGAGGTGCCCATAAAAATGGTGGATGAAAAAATTCCAATCCAGAATCTTAGAGGTAGACGAGTCGATTCTGAACCGATGGTTCAAGATATTTAGCGTATCCTTCATGATTCCGAATCGGAACCGTAGGAGTAGACGGGACAATTGTGAAGTGGTGGTTAAACTTTTTTTTTCTTTAATGTTATATATGTTGAACTCATAATGTAGGGTCTTTAGAATCTTATATATGTTGAACTCATAATGTATGGTATTTAGGGCCACTTTCATTCTTATAGACAATCTTCAAATTAACTTTTTTTCTTTTCTTAATCAATGTGGGACAAGGAATATTTGCAATGAAAAACATCCATCTTAATTATAAAAAATCGACGTGGGACAATCTCTTCGAGAGCAAAATATATATAAATTCTAAATGAATTTAGTGGATTGCATAATTGAATTATTGAAACCTTAAATAATTAACATAAAATATAATTTTATTATTATTTAATAATTTTATTAAATATAATTCTCCATCGATTTTCGACGGATTATAAGCTAGTTATCATAAATAAACCAATTAACAATAACTGAGATTCAAATGTATCTTTAAATTAGTATTGTACGCCGTGTTGCAGGGAAGTAGTCTTTTTGATAATAATATCAACTCAATATTATAAAACTAGAGAAAAAGCAAAATTCTAATAAAAAATAACATTAACTTTAAAATTAAAAAAAATGTAGTTCCTTATATACAACGTCAATAATATTATTAGAAATTTGCAATCTTCCCAATTTTTATTTACTTGTAACACATAATTAGAAATATATACTTAATAAAGAAGTTATTGTTTATTTAAATACTCTTAATTGTTTATTCTTTATAACTAAAGGATATTGTATCTATCAACTTCGACTCTGACTTAACTTACTAATTATAGGCATACTTGGAAAAAATGTTTTTTTGCCAAAATCACATACTTCAAAGAGTCAAGTAGTTAGCCCAAATGCTATTACAATTTTTGTCCCCACATATCTAAAACTATAAGTTATATGGCCTTAAAAAGTACAAAAGGTAATTAAAAATAAAATGTAAATAGAAAAAGAAAACCATCTCTTTTTCTCATGGCTTATTTTCCTCTTTTGTGCCCATCTTTGCTCCTATAAACATAAAAATACCAGAAATATAAAATAAAAAACACATGTATTTATTAGGAAACCTACATACAATCTACAACAAATTTCTATGCAACAATAAATAAATGAATGAATATATAAATACATTAATTAAATTACTCAACAACCTTTAAATAATAAAATGAGAATAAAAATTAATTTATTAAAGCATAAAAGTTGGAGTAGAATGTTGGAGGGAAAATTTTTTAAAACTACTTTGTTTTAGTATAATTATATAGATACAGTGTAAACCAAAAAGGTCATGAAGCATGACGCGTTATAATGGAGGGCTGCTTCACCGCGTGACAACGATATAAAACAAACACTAAAACCAAAACTTATATATAAATAGAGATTTACCCATTACGCAGTAAAGGTAGCACGAATTCAAAATAAATAAATAAATAAATAAATACTATTATTATTCATCCTCTTGGGAATGTCCTAGTAGTAGAGTGAGTTTTTCGGGACTGAAAGGTATCAGATTCAATTCCGACTAACGCCTTTATAGGTGGAATATGTCACACCTGTACTTGAAAAGTATGGTTTCATTGCCTTGTGCGGTTTACACTGCGCGTTCCCATGAATTAAAAAGAAAAATAAATAAATACTACTATTATGTTAAAAAAATAAAAATAAAATAGAAGTGGGCTTTTACTAAGAGAGAGCGACGAATTTTAAGTAGTTTCTGTGGGGTTATTATTAATATGTTGTGGGTGGGCTAGTGTGGGATGTGGGCTATGGGCTTTAACTTGTTCTCTTTTAAATTTTGATCTTAACAAACAATCTATTTTATAAATAAAAGACCAAGTTCTCTACTTGTAAATTACTAATAATTTACTATAAATTTAAATTATTAACATGGTAAAAAATTTAATATGAATCTTAACTAGGTATTAATAAATTAAAATTTAAGAATGAATAAATTTTAAAGAAATTAATAAATTTAATTATAAATTAACAATTGTTAATTAAGGAATAATCATCTATTTTATAAATAAAAGATCAAGTTCTCTACTTTTAAATTACTAATAATTTATAAATTTAAATTATTCACATGGTAAAAAAATTTAACATGAATCTTAATTAGGTATAAATAAATTAAAATTTTGAGAATGAATAAATTTTACAGAAATTGATAAAATTTAATTATAAATTAACAATTGTTAATTAAGTAATAATCATTCTAAATAAATTAATAAATCCTAATGGAAAAGAATTAAGAAAAAAATCACTGTTTTAAAAATAAAAAATATCTTATTCTTATCTAACTAATTAATGTGAACGATCAACTTTTAAACCCAAAATGCCATTTTAATAAGTACATCTAAATTTTTTTCTTGTCATTGTCAATATAATAAGTAAGACAATCAATATGTTAAAGAAGTTAATTATTTAATAATTTTATCAAATACTAATTGAATTTTTTCTTTAATTGTGTTGTATATATATATATTGTTGGGAAATTTATTAGTATAAGTTTTGATGAATTCCAAAACCGGCTGACCCCAACCGAGTAGATGTTGCCAGTACCTAATGTTAGAATTTAGGCTCGCTGTTTGAGCAAAGTTAAGATTTTATCTTTACAGGTCTCCAGCTGAAGATGGCAACAAGGCGTCACTCAGACAGAACATCAGTTGTGAAGAAAGACAACTGAGAGTTCATTTTCTTCAGATGTAAACAAGGGGAAGTCTTCAGAACATCAGTTGAAGGAAACCAACTGACCGTTCATCAGATGAGAAACAGTTAAAAGGAAGAGAACATCAGATGAAAAAGAAATCATCTGAGGGTTCAAACCCAACTGAGTAAAGAAGTGGAAGACAACTGAGGGTTCAGTTTCAGAACCTCAGTTATAGAATCTGAACAAGGAGTTCAACTGTTTTGAAGTTCAAAGTCAGCTGAGAACTCGACAGATCGGAACATCAGCTGAAGATCACTCAGATGAAGGTCAAGACTTTCAACCGACAAACCGAAGTTGACTGTCAAAGATTTGAATTTCAAAAGGAAGTCATATGAGGGTTTGACCGTTCAGTCATTACCCCATCTGGCCCACACAAGGCTGTCTCAGATGGAAAGCAGAGGAGCACAGATGCCATATCGGGAAAGTCTGCAGAGATGAGAGACAAGCCATCGCTTTCAACCGATCAGAGATCAACTGCTCCTCCAACGGCTAGTTGAATCTCTCCGCCTATAAATAGAGGCATCCTCTCATTCGAGAAGGATAGACATGCAGATAGACACATAGACGACGAAAAATTCAAGAGCTTTCTCGAGAGAAATCAAAGCAAATCTGCAACATCATCATCTAAGAGCATCAGCAGCTGAGAGTTCCAATTTGAGAGAACATTAGTAGCTGAGGGTTCCTAGAATTCGAAACTGTTTTTTATCTTAGGTTGAGTGTTTATTCGTTCAAGCCTTAGATCCAGCTCTCATTCTTGATCGAGCTGTAGTTGGAAATCCTACCCTTTCTCACACCCTAAAAAGTGTGCTAGGACCTTACTCTTCCTGTAATTGAGTAGTTAGGTCGTCAAGTACCCGCAAACTTGACTTAGGCTGTTTAGTGCCCGCAAACTAAACTGTAACGGTTGCTCAGCCCACGTAAGTTGAGTGGAACTGTCCAGAAGAACTTGGACTGAGGTGTGTGGACTCACATCTCCCCGTGGACGTAGGAGTTCTCTCCGAACCACGTAAATCTTGTGTGTCGTGTTAATTTGTGTTCAGTCATTATTTTGCATATCTCAACTGACAATCTAACCGCATACAATCTGCATACTTTCACATCAACAGTTTTAGTTTTGACCAACCGTGCACAAAAGCGTGAGTTTGTTTTTACGAGTACATTTTCCACCACATTCCGCACAGCACCACTCTTCCAGCTGAGGTTGCTTACTCAGCTGTGAGATCCCAACTGAGTCCTTTTACTCAGTTGAAGTTGATTTCAAGTATCATCAATAACAATAGCATGAACGACAAAAACTTTGTTTCTATTATTGAGCTCCTTGATCTACTTTTTCGACATTCGTTCTCTAACAATTTGATGGATTAACTTATTTGCGAATTGAAAAAGAACAATAAAACCTATGGTACTTAATGAACCAATGATCAAAATTCAAATCAAAATAAATCTAATAAATTACCACGAAAATTCAAGAAATTTATTGATTTGGAAAAGATAAAATTCATCGCCTAAAATGAATTTTACTCTCAATTTCAGGGGAACTTGAACAAGGGGATAATACATGTTGACAACAGTAGAGATTCTTTACGTTTTCGAAAGAGACGTTTTGTATCATCCTACACTACTTATCTTATTTTATTCAACTTACTGATAATAGGTTTTAAAAATTAAAGTTTGATGGAGCTATTTTTTTTTTTTATATCGTGGGAACCCGCAACCGGTATTTTCGGTGTGCACTGGGTAAACTCCCGTCCCTTATATAGCAGCTTGCAAACCACACAGGACAGGTAAATCACACTTTCCCTTTGTAATATAATAACATTGCCTACCAAGTAGCTAAAGTTTTATGATGAAAATGCATCATACGTACATATAATAGAGGTAATCCATCCATATAGCCACTTTGACTAGGTTGACTACAATAGTTGTCAAGGAACTTAATATGGTTAAATTCTAGCCAAAATGTGTTTTTTGGACCAAAATACTCTTACATATCATTTTTTCTCCTTTTCTCCTCATCTCTTTTCCTCTTTCTCTTTCTTCTCTTTTTTCTTCTCTCTCTCAACCGTGTTTCTTCTGCTGCTACTTTCTTCTTCATTTTTTTATCTTCTCTTCTTCCTCCCGTCGCCGCCGCCCCTCCCGTCGCCGCCGCCATTGTCCCGTCATCGCCGCTCTCTCTCTCTCTTCTTCCCGTCGTCGTCGCTCTCTCTCTAGATCTGTTGTTGCTGCCTCCACTCTACGACTTTCTCTCCTCGCCTCGTCTCCTCCGCCTCATCTCCTCCGCCTCGTCTCTTCCGCCTCGTCTCCTCCGCCTCATCTCCTCCGCATGGCTTCCGAAAGCGGCCGCGACGAGCAGCCCGACGGAGAAGAAGACACAGTTCCCTCCGATTCCGGCGACTACAGAGAAGAAGAAGAAGATGGAAGAAAAGAGAAAAAGGAAGAAAAAGGTAGAAGAAGAAGATCTGCAGATCTGGTTTCGAAACTGAAAATTTTAAGTGTATGTTGTTGCGAATTTTGAAATTCGCAACATAATATACGAATTTCGAATATAGTGTTACGAATTGTGAAATTCGTAACAAACTGTGCATTTTGATTCGTTTATTTGAAGTTACGAAAGTAGAATTTCGTAACATGTTTGTGATAATTGGAAATTTTTGAAATGAAGCATTTTATGTTACGAAATTAGCATTCGTATTGAATAATCTGTTGCTAATTCATATTTTCGTATCACGTTTTTGAAATTTCGATTATAACATGTTGCGAAATTACAATTTCGTAACATGTTTGTGGCTATTTGAAGGTTTCGAAACTGAAATTGTTAAGTATTTGATGTTGCGAATTTTGAATTTCGCAACATAATATACGAATTTCGTAAAATGGAACTGATACGAAATGATAAAATCTTAATAGTAAGTCAAGGCATAGTGATACGAAATGACAAAATCGTAGTCTATTATGTTACGAATTTATTATTTTCGTAATACGAAATCAACGATTGATGATATTGTTGTTACGAATTGTATGAATTCGTAATGTCTTATGTTACGAATGTATGAAATTCGTAACACAAATTAAAGATTGTTTTTGTGTTACGATTTGTTATTATCGTAACTGATTTATTACTATTTGTTGATTTCGTAACGATACAATTTGTTACGATTTTATTTTGGTGTTACGGCTTGTTTGTTTTCATAATTGCTTTATCGAGTAGCGTGGATCATAAATTGGTAATAGAGAAACAAGACACATTTAATTCGAAATATTGAATTCGTAACATGGAATCATGACAAACTGATACGAATTCATAAGATCGTAACATGAAATTATGACAAAGTGATACGAAATCATAAATTCGTAACAGAGAAACAAGGCATATTGGTACGAAATGTAAAATTCGTAACAGAGAAACAAGATACGAAATGTAAAATTCGTAACATGGAACTGATACGAAATGATAAAATCTTAACAGAAAGTCAAGGCATAGTGATACGAAATGAAAAAATCGTAACAGAATATTCAATACAAATGCTAATTTCGTAACATAACATGATCCGGTGGTGCTTGGCGGCAAGATTCTTCCGCTTGAATATCCATTCTATCTGTAATAAGCAAACAATTAAACCAATTCAGTATTTCAGAACATGTAAAACATGTTACGAAATTATAATTTCGTAACTTCAAATAAACATATGAAAATGCAAAGTTAGTTACGAATTTCAAAATTCGCAACATCATATACTTAACAATTTCAGTTTCGAAACCTTCAAATAGCCACAAATATAATTTCGCAACATATTATAACTCAAATTCCAAAAGCGTGATACGAAAATATGAATTAGCAATAGATTATTCAATACGAATGCTAATTTCGTAACATAAAATGATTCATTTCGGAACCTTCAAAAAGCCTCAAACATGTTGCGAAATTGTAAATTTGTAACTTCAAATTAACGAATCAAAATTCACAGTTAGTTACGAATTTCACAATTCGTAACACTATATACAAAACTCGTATATTTTTGTTGCGAACTGTGAAATTCGCAACATCATATACTTAACAAATAACCACAAACATGTAACGAAATTGTAATTTCGTAACATGTTATAACCGAAATTCCAAAAACTTGATACGAAAATATGAATTAGCAACATATTATTCAATACGAAATTCGTATATTTTGTTGCGAATTGTGAAATTCGCAACATTATATGCTTAAAAATTTTAGTTTCGGAACCTTCAAATAGTCCCAAACGTGTTGCGAAATCATAATTCCGTAACGTCAAATAAACGAATGAAAATGCACAGGTAGTTACGAATTTCGTAACACTATATACTAAATTCGTATATTTTGTTGCGAATTGTGAAATTCGCAACATTATATACCTAAAAATTTCAGATTCGAAACCTTCAAAAATCCTCAAACATGTTGCGAAATTATAATTTCGCAACATTTTATGACCGAAATTCCAAAAACGTGTTACGAAAATATGAATTAACATCAGATTATTCAATACGAAATTCGTATATTTTGTTGCGAATTGTGAAATTCGCAACATTATATGCTTAAAAATTTTAGTTTCGGAACCTTCAAATAGTCCCAAACGTGTTGCAAAATTGTAATTTCGTAACGTCAAATAAACGAATGAAAATGCACACGTAGTTACGAATTTCACAATTCGCAACACTATATACGAATTGTGTTACGAATTGTGAAATTCGTAACATTATATACCTAAAACTTTCAGATTCGAAACATTCAAAAAGCCTCAAACATGTTGCGAAATTGTAATTTCGTAACTTCAAATTAACGAACCAAAATGCACAGTTAGTTACGAATTTCACAATTCGTAACACTATTATACGAATTGTGTTACGAATTGTGAATTTCGCAACAATTAAAAAGACTCCAATATGTTATGAAATTGTAATTTCGTAACGTCAAATAAACGAATTAAAATGCACAGGAAGTTACGAATTTCGCAATTCGCTACACTAATATACGAATTGTGTTACGAATTATGAATTTCGCAACATTATACACCTAAAAATTTCAGATTCGAAACCTTCAAAAAGCCTCAGACATGTTGCGAAATTGTAATTTCGTAACTCAAATAAATGAATGGAAATGCACAGGAAGCTACAAATTTCACCATTCGCTACACTATTATACGAATTGTGTTACAAATTGTGAATTTCGCAACATGTCTGAGAAAACAGGTATGAGAGAAAAAAAAAGCAGATCTACTTTCAAAAGAAGAAAAAAACGCAGATCTACATGTCTGAAAAAAAAACCAGATCTGAAGAAAAACGACGGAGCGGCGGAGCACGGCGGACGGCTGACGACGGAGCGGCGGAGCACGGCGGAAGGCAGAGCGGCGGACGGGAAAAGGCTGGGAAGGAAAAGAAAAGAAAAAAAGTGAGAGAGAGGTAGAGAAGAAGAAGAAGAAGAAGAAGAAGAAGAAGAAGAGAAAGGGGGGGGGAGGGAGAGAGAGAGAGCAGCAGCAGAGAGAAAACTTACCGGCGAAGAGGCAGCGGTGGAGGGCGGACGGTGGAGCAGCGGACGACGAAAGGTTGGGAAGGAAAATCTGTGGAAGAAAAGTAGGGTTTTCTGGGGAGAGTTTTTTTAGAGAGAGAATATTTGAGATGAGAAATGAGGGAAGTGGGGGATGAAATGGAGGCACGGTTTTTTTTTTGGTGAAACTGAAAATAACTTCTATACAATGTAGTAAGGGTATAATTGTCCCAAAAACACATTTTTGACTATATTTTTACCATACTATGTTCCTTGACAACTATTGTAATCTAAGGGGGGATTTTGCTATATGGGTCATTCACTCTATATAATATGTTGTGGTTGTTTTATTTGTTCTCTTGCTATGCACAGACCAAACAAAATCTAATTTTTTAAAGAAGACAAAAACTTCTGTGCAGAATTTGCACAGTATAGATATCCGCCGAGCCGATCCGACCCGACCACTTTGACCGAGTTTTTTTTTTTTTTTTTTTAAATTTAAGTTTTTTTTCCAGTCTTTTTTTGTGCCGCTTCTTCTTTGATCAAGATTTGAGCGAGGGGAGTCGAAGGCTTCGGAGCGAGCCAAAAAAATTCAAATTGTTGCCCACCGATTATCCTTATTTTAGTAATCGGAGCGAAGGCGGAGCCGTAAAATCGAAGTCGAAGGCGGAGCCGTAAAATCTGAGCCGAAGGCTCCGTCGGGAAAAAAAATCTAGAAATAATAAAAAAAAAAGAAAAAAAAGAGGGCGCGTGGACCTCACACGCGGACTGGGCGGGGCGCGTGGGCGGGTCGGATTGGGGCGGGATCCATTTCCACTGTACAGACGTCTGTACAGGAGTCTAGGGGTGAATAAACGGGTACCCGTGGATACCCATACCCGCATTTGCTGGTACCCATACCCAAATAAGCAAAAAATGAATACACATACCCTTTCCATTTTAGTCGAACGGGTACCCAATATCCGACCGGATATACCCGACCCGGGTATAGGGTACCCGGGGTACCCGTTCGATAAAACACCTAAATGAGTAATGTTTTTTTTTTGGAACTCTTTGATTTCGAAGTGTGTTCATTCCGTCCAATTTTTTTGAGTAATGCATCTGTTTTATCAAGTAGATGACACCAATCTTTTACAAATTTTATTTGTTTAGTGTCACTCTACGTGCTTATGTTCAACAAAAGGGTGTAGATTGAGAATTATATGCATTGCAACATTATGAAATTTTGAGTCTTTTTTTTTCCAAATTTAGTTACTTCCAAATGTCTAAAATCCTTCAAGTATGGACATAATTTCTCCCACGAATTTCCTTTTATTGACACCACGAATCTTGGAATAATTCATTTAGTTAGCTTGTTCATTGTCGACTATTTTCATAACGATGGCTTGAAATTTCCTATGAAAAATGTGTCTCCCAATCTATATTTTTCGTACACGTTATCACACATTTATGGACAAGTTAAGGGTGCAAACAACATTATAATTGTGTTAAATATTAATATTATTTATTTTTATTTTCAATTTTTATTCTTATTATTATTTTTATTAAAAAGAAATTTGAGCTCCTAAACCGAAATCCTAGCTCCGCCCCTAGATGTAGTCAATATATATTAATAGCTAAAGAATATCACTCATAAAATATACACATATTAAATTACTAATTAGTTCAAACATTGTGACATTATTAGTACCATGCCCAAAATTTCATCACTGCCCTTAAATTCAATATATATGTATATATATATAGTTAACAACGAAATTTGCTGCACAACCTGACTACCCAAAACATAGATTTATTGGGTACGTTAGCGGCTATATTGGACATCAGCGTTATGTCAATGTGCCTTTAATAGCATTTGCATATTACTATCGTCAGTAAAAAATAGTGCATATACAGGCGATATCTTGGTTTTTTTTGAAAATATTCTTTTCATTTATGTTTAAAAATAAATATGAAGAATCATATAGTTTGGTTAACAGCAGTGTTCACCTAAATTAATTCGAATTTGCTGCCTATAGTTTCTTTTGGGGTTTTCAGATATCCATTTCCTCTTGATGAATTGCCTATTAAGCTCTCCCTTTGGATACTGATTTTTAATTTATGGTGTTTCTTCTTCCCTTCAAATAAAAAATTAAAAATGACATGAATTAGTCTCTAAATAATAAAATAAAAAAATAATAAAAAAAACAGCAGTGCCATAATAATGCCATTAAACAACAAGACATGGCATATCAGAAATATAGCGTAGAAAAATAAAATCATAAAGTATTTTACACGCCAGAGTATCTTAAATAAAAATAATTAGTTTTAGATCGAAACGATATTAAAAAAGCTAACGATATGATCTACTAGGTAGGAGACAGAATGGACGAAATTCATGTGTGCATTATTTTCCCACCAGCTTCTACAAATTATTGTACTAATTAATTTCAAACATAAATAGACAATGAAGATCCAACAGAATCATATCCCTTGACATTTATTAACAAAATGACTGTTTTTATGTGTTTTCGTCTTTATTGAATGTAGAACGTGATAGCTACGTCTATAAAATTGATACTATACTATATCAAATTGGCCACGTCTAAAATCAATTGGACGATAGAGCCTACCCTTCCAAATTTCCAATTCCTCTTTCTAATTTAATATATATATATATATATATATATATATATAGGGATCTGATAAGAATAAATTTTATATGAAAACGTGAGAATGATACATTTTAATGTATTTTTATAATATTGGTAATGCATATATTGCAGAAATGTAATGCATATACATTCTAATGCATAAACTGCAGAAAGCTAATGCATAAATTACTACAACGTAATGCATCGTTAAATTTGAGCCATTGATTAACAAAAATCAAGGGTCCAGATTTATTCTTATTTCTCACCTAAAATAACATTCTCACATGATCTTCTTCCTATATATATATATATATATAACAATAGGTATATCGACTTCAACACCAACCAAATAGCCTTGTTTCCACACTCCTCTCCATAATGGCGACAGTGAAGGCCACTCACATTATCCGGCCGGCGGAGCCGACGCCGGATGAAGTAATGTACTTGAACGCATGCGATCAAATCACAGACATCTCTCACACTCCAACTATCTACTTCTACAAACACTCCGCCGCAGATGCAATTTCAAGGCTCAAAGATTCTCTCAGCAAGGCCCTTGTGCCGTTCTACCCGCTGGCCGGCCGCCTCAGCTTGGCGGCTGAAGGCGGCGGCCGCATTGAGCTCCACTGCAACGGCAAAGGAGTCCCCATATTCGAAGCCGAGTCCCAGGCGGCCTTGGAGGATTTCGGCGATTTCTGTCCAACCCCGGCCATGCAGGCATTCATTCCGTCGGTGGATGACGCCACTCCGATCGACGAAATCCCTATGCTCATCGTGCAGCTGACCACATTCCGGTCCGGCGGCGTCACCATCGGCCTCGGCATTTCCCACGTCATGGCCGACGGTACGAGCGCCATGCATTTCGTGCACGAGTGGGCCAAGATCGCCCGCGGCGGAGAGGAGCCACTCGTGCCGCCGTATCTCGACCGTAAAGTATTCGAAACCTTGGAGCCGCCGAGCGCCGCCTTCGACGCGTCGGCGCTCCGCCCCCCGCCGAGGCTCATCGGACAAGACGATTACCTACATGAGAAGCGGGAGAATCCGATCGCTGTCGCGTTCCTCAACCTCAGCAAGAACCAAATCGAGAGGCTCCGCAGCAAATCCAACCTCGACAACAGCGGCCGCGGCTACAGCAGGTTCGAGGCCGTCGCCGCTCACATATGGCGGTGCACGAGCAAAGCGCGCGGCCACGCCGCCGAGCAGGAGAGCGTTCTCTTCACCGTCGCCGACTCCCGCAACAGATTAAAGCCTCCGCTCCCCGAAAACTACTTCGGAAACGCCGTAATCCGTGTGGAAGCGAGGGATAAATCCGGCAGCCTCCTGTCGAACTCCATCGGCGCCGCCGCGGGTAAAATCCGCGAGGCGGTGGAGAAAGTGAGCAACGAGGCGGTGAGCGGGTACTTGGATTATCTGAAGAAGTTGCCCGACGCCGGCGTGTTCAGATCGGGGCAAAGAAATGAGCAGGGGAAGGTATATCTATATGGAAACCCTAATTTGTGGATCACAAGCTGGACGGGGCTGCCGCTGTACGGAACGGATTTTGGGTGGGGGAAGGAGATTAATATGAGTTCGGTATCGGAGGTATACGACGGGAAAACGTTCATCATCCCCAGCAACGGCGGCGACGCTTCATTCAATATTCTCATATGGTTGCAGGAACAATATATGGGCGATTTCAAGAAATGCTTCTACGACGATATTTGACCAATTTCGTCTTTGATTTTTGTTAAGCTATTTTTAATTTTCTCTTTTTTAGTTTTGTGTGCAAGTACTGTTATTAAGTAAGTTTAATTCTCCAAACAAAAGTTTAACAAAGATGTACGTACGTACGTACTGTTATCATAAGCCAAGGTTTCGCTAAACACACTCAGTTTTTATATATATTGTCAAAGTTATAGCTAAAAACCAAATTAAACACGTACGACAACCACCATTACAAAATATTCTAGCTAGCTTGAGTGTAGTATGAACTAAATTCTTATTTTTAATGAATCATAGTTTAACGCTAATTGTAATTTATTATTAAAGAAATAACGAAAAAATGCAAGTACAAGGAGAGAGTTAAGCAAAACATCTAAACCTGCCTAACAAACAACTGACTAGAAGCATCAGTTTGTAAAATGGCAGGATGAGCATTTGGCCACCACCCCGGCTCGATATTTGCGTTCGCCATTATATTCGCCACAACATTCAATTCTTTTCCCGAAAAATATGAGACCCCCAAAACAACATTTTCTCCAGCTGCTCCTCCCCAGGAAACGCCAAGGTACACGATCCGACCTACTAGTAAGCAGACCAAAAACATATATTGAGTCAGACTCTAACCATAGAGCATTCCATCCATTCATACAAGCTAAATCCACAACAGTGATCGCCGCCAAGAGCTCCGCTTCAAAAGTGAAGCCTATCTCCTCTTCAACATGAGAACAACCCTTGACCATGCCCCTAAAATTCCGAAAAACCCCTCCACCTCGAAGCCTATGCCCAGAGCATTATTGACTGAACCATCAGTGTTTACCTTAGTCCACTTGGGTGCCGGAGGGCACCACTTAACTATAACTAGGTTAGGCGGGAGCCTTACAGAAAAAAAAAAAAATGGCCAACAATCCCCCCATAATTCAGCTTTGGAAATGAAGACACAATTTCCTTAATCCCAGCTTTAATGAACACAATCACCTTAAAATGATTTGCTGAAGCTCCATCAAAGATGCAATCATTCCTCATGGACCAGATAGACCAGACCGTAGAAATAGCAGCAAATCTCCAAAGATCACTCATATTATTGCTGCTTAATTGTAACTGGATAGCTGCTGAAATGAAATCCATGAAACTAGCAATTCCAACAAATTGAAAGCCAAACATTCCAGAAATCAATTTCCAGATTTTCTGAGCCAACTCACAACCCCAAAAGACATGATCAATTGTCTCATCCTCCTTCATGCATAAGGAACATATTGAAGGGCCATGAAACCCCATACTTCGAAATTTATCAGCCATTGGAAGACGACCCAAAATCACTCTCCAACAAGTAATAGATCTTCTCTCAGAAATAAACGGAGCCCAAATCCAATTTGACCAAAACGGGGAATCAAACCTATCCCGCAAGTGTATAGCTGCAGACTGCAGTTTGTGACGTCACCTCACCATAAGCAGATCCCGTCTAAACCCTAGTGTCTCTTTTGCCCGCAAATCTTACTTTGTGAGATCCTCTACCACCTCTAGTCCACAAGCAGCCACAAAGTTCTCAGTTAAATGCCAGCACCCATAAAAAATGAATTATAGTTTAACAAAAATATTGTTTTTAATTGTCTTCTTGGATGATTAGGATTTGCAGACTATAGTTTCATTTCATTGAAAATTTTCTGTTTTCATTTTTCATTTCGTTCTGTGTGGCATCATATCTTCAAAACACTTATTAAATTATCAATATTAATGTGAATATTTAATATTTATTGAAAAAATATTTAATTAGGAAAAATATAGTATATAGTTATAATAATATGCATTCTAAATAACACCTACCCTACAACTCCTATCACATAATATCATTGAGTTATTCTCCGGTAAAACCGGTCCCACATTGTGAGACCGGCGCATATATGGCGCGTGCACTACACGCGCACTACCCACGGGCGGCGCGTGTTGTGCACGCGCCTATATTTTTTTCGATTTTTTTTATTGTAAGCTCATATGCACTACAAGAGTATTGAGATGCGCCAGTTTTTTTTTGTTTCCAGTTTTTTTCCGGCTCCGTCTTCGCTCCGATTACTAATATAAAGATAATCGCAGTGACAACAATTTGGATTCTTCGGCTCCCCTCGCTCGAATCTTGACAAAAGAAGAAGAGACAAACACGGTGCATCTTAGTACACATGGTTGTGCATATCATTATACATGGTGGTGTATGGATAAACTATGTGATGCATCTAAAAAAATAGAAGAAAAAAATATAAATAAAAATTAAAAGCTGGTGCAATACATATAAAATAATTAATTAAAATATTAATTAATATAAAAATGAGTGATAAATATTATTAATAAAAACACGCACAACAAAATATTATTAATATAAAAATGAGTGATTTACATCTTATTTTTAAAAATTCTACGGGATTAATTTTATGTTGTAATTTATAACTTTTTAAGTTTAAAACGAATGTTTGTTTTTCGTAATTTTTGAAATCACAAGCTCATGTTAAGAAATTTCGATAAGCATTATCAATATTTTTTTCTATAAAAGTGTTCGATGACATAATTAATAATACACAAATATATCGTTCGTAAAATAAAAAAATAAGCAGGAAGTTGGTACGCTGATTTTTAGTAGGATATATTCAAAGCGATTTTAGTGCAGAAATTAATGCTTTTTTAATGTCCCTAAATTTCCACGAATCATTTGTCAACATTGCGATGTTAACATTAAATAATTATTATTTTATCATAACAAATATGAATCTCAATTCTTTTTCGTTTTTTCTTTTACAGATAATTTACAATTCACGGAAGAGCATCGTACTTCCTGTAGCCTCCAGCGGTATAGCTTTGCTACTTCTACCTAAAGGAAGAACTGCACACTTTAGATTCGGTATACCGTTGGACTGCAACGAGAACTCAACATGCAGCAAGATCAAACCAGATAATGATCTGACAAGACTTCTTGAGAAGATTAAACTTATTATTTGGGATGAAGCACCAATGACACACATATATTGCTTTGAAGCTCTCGATAGGAGCTTTAGGGACATTATGCTATCGAAAGATGGAAAGTGCTCTTGCAAATCATTCGATGGTCTGGTTATTATTTTAGGGGGTGACTTCAGACAAATTCTCCCAGTCATTCCTAAGGGGAGCCGACAAGATATTGTCCATGCCTCAATAAGCTCATCAGAACTTTGGAATTCATATGAAGTTCTTAAATTAACTAAGAACATGAGGCTATAGGTAATTTCTCCATAAAAAAAAAAAAAAACAAAATTATAGCTTTAATAATTAAAACATTTTATTTATAGTAGTTGATAAGAAACTAATAAAATATAAAATTCATATATATAAGGAAACATATAAAACTTTGATTTAGTTTCTTGTATCAAAACCAAATAAAGTATATTAACTAAATACAAAATGTGATATATGTTTTTTTTATATTGATTAATGGTAATTTAATTTAGTTCAATGAATTTAATTAGAATAATGTCTTTGACTATTTGTATATTTGAATAATGAAACTATCACTTTGAATTATTCAATTTTTAAAAACTTGAGGATTTCCTCAATTATATCACGATAGATATTTATCTTTGTTCAATATAGATCCATAGAATATAATTAATTAATTTATTATAACATTGTGCATATTTTTTTTCTTAATATAAGGCTAATGCATGAGGATACGATGCAGAAGCAATAAGGAAATTTGTAGAATGGATACTTAATGTAGGTGATGGGACTGCCGGTGAAAGCACTTGTGATGGAAAAGTTGATGTGACATTTTCAGATGATATTTCGATAAGAGATGCAGTCGAACCTATTAAGGCAATAGTGGAAAGCACTTATGCTGATGTAGTGAATATCGCAACTAATCCAGAAAGTATCAAGGATAGAGCTATCTTAGCACTTACCAATGAAATGGTAGATGAGATTAAAAAGTATGTAATCTCCAAAATGTCCGGGGAAGAAAAAAATACCTTAGTTCGGGCAACACTTGCAAAGAAAAGAAGTGGACAACAATGACGAAATTTTCTCTGCTAAGTATTTGAACATGATCAAGTGTTCCGGATTGCCGAGTCACGAGATAAAATTAAAGGAGGAATGCATAATCATGCTTTTGAGAAATATTGATCCGGCCAATAAGTTTTGCAATGGCAAGAGGATGATAGTAACTCAACTTGGGGGACCGTGTAATTAAAGCAAAATTGATTTCGGGAATGAATGCTAGCTGGTAAGAAGTTTCCAATTGTAAGAATGATAATGAGTCCCTCAGACAACACTAAATTTCCTATTTGGTTCCAAAGAAGACAATTTTCTCTTGGTAGTTTGCTTTGCAATGACCATAAATAAGTGTCAGGGACAGTTTCTTACGAACATAGGATTATATCTACCAAAACTTGTATTCAGCTACGGTTAATTGTATGTTGCAATATCAAGAGTCACTAGCAAGAAGGGTCTCAAAATCTTAGTAACCGACAAGAATTGTCATACATGACAAAACGACAAATGTCGTGTATGGTGAAATTTTCGATAGATTATGATATAATTAAAAGTTAAACATTTATACTTTAGCATTATATTTAATTAATTACTATTCAATTTTTTTGTTGTGTTTTAAAAATATGTTTTTTTGATATATTGCAGATAAAGTCTAAGAAAATCGGCGTACAAACTTCCTGCTTACCCTTTTATTTTATGAATGATATATTTTTGTGATATTAGTTAAGTCATCGAGCACTTTGAAAAAAAACATAGAAAATACTTATAGAAATTTCTTTACATAATCTTGTGATTTCAAAAATTATGAAAAACAAGCATTCGTTTTAAATTTAAAAAAAATTACAACATAAACTAATCCCATCGAATTTCTTCATTGGGTTATTTACTAGTATATGTATAATTTCTTGTCATAGTTAAATATCAATAAAATAAAAATAATAGGAGATCCAAGTGTATAATGTACAATAAACAATTGACGCAACAAATGAAGCAATGACTTTGAATTTTATTTACTTTACTAAAAACAAAACGAAAAGTAAAGTGTCAGATATAAACTAAAAGTTGTCAAAGCTATATGAGTTATGGTATTTTTTCATTACGGTAAATTAGTTAGATATTATAAAATCGGAACCATTGGAAGTTAAGAAAGTTGGAACCATTAAATAGAACATTTTCCTAATACTTTTCATTAATTTTTTATTTTGTCTTGGAAAAAAAGAAGAAGCAAAATGAGTGATTCTATGTCAAAATTAGATCGCTCGGTAATCAAGAAAAAAATTGTAAACAATTATTCTTATTAGTGTCACGAAATAAAAGCATATTTAGCTCTCACCTACTAAAATTTCTGCGTCCACCCCTGTAGTCAGCAACAGTTACATCACGGAAGATTTCGTTGACCTGTTCTTCATTGGCTAGACGATTGGAGCAATGATCCTCGACTCGCCCCAATTTGAAAAAATACTCGCTATCCTTAAGCTATAGGATGTACGAGGAGCATATTACCACCCCATTTGAGCTAGGAGTAATCAAACATAATGAAGTAGAAAACTCCTTGGATGGCGAAAACTTTTCCGTGATCGAGCACGAGGAGGATCCGCTCGAAGTCAAGTCGGTCACGAAAAAGTAAGGACCTACAAAAATTGGCAAAACTACAATTATTATACATGAGCTTAAAAATTAGACACTATATAATGTTTGGTTTACCTTATATTTATGTTTAATTAGCATTACACGGACTTCGGTCCCGAGAAGTGTTGAACACACTCTGACACATTACAAGGTATGTACAAAATTGTGCATTTCTTGACTGCTTCTTTTGTAAACATGTTGGCGAAGTTGTAATTTCTCGAGATGAGTTTCACATGTGGATACGACCTTACTTGAACATGATTTGTTCTATAGGCCCGTACCTCTGTATTCTTGATTTCTCAAGAAGTATCTTCTTTTCTGGTGCCTATTATGAAAGAACTTCTATGTTAAGTGTGCTTGACTTGACACAATTCTATGATGGGTGACCTCCTAGGAATTTTTCTGAGGAAGTATGCGAGTGAGGATAAAGCATGCTAGAAAGGACTTGTGATTGTTTGTTGATACGACCTTATCTAAGATACTACTAAGATATTATGTTTAGTTATTATTTAGTTTCTTGTTCAATAAATAGTTTATATTCTTATATATAGTTCAATAAGAATTTTTGGAGCGACATATCAAGTTAATTAATCAAATATCTCATATGCGGTTCTATCTAATCTCTTTATTCTCTTCTATCTTTCTTCTGCTGAATTTCTTCTTTATTCCTCCCTAAAATCTAGTCTTTCTTCTTCAATTCTATTTTTTAGAGCAAGCACATGCTATAGTTGTGTTATATTGATACCAGTGCGTATCAATTGGTGCTTTCATTGAGAGATCTTTCTCAAGGTTTTCTCTCTCAAGGTACCGTATCTTTAATCTCTTATTTAAAAATAAAAAATAAAAATTGGTAGTGGATTGGATTTTTACATTAGGGGGGGCAATTATTAAAAAAAAAAAAGAGCGTGAGAGAGTTGGAATTGGATTGTTGGTGTCCGATTGCAATTGCTGTGCTATGAGGTAAAAAATAGAAAAAAAAAGTTATTGATTTGTGGGATTGTTGGTGTATGTCTGAGTATTTGATTTCAATAAGCAAGTTATCATATTTTTCAGTGCTTATTGGATAAGTTGGATGAGTTAAGCACGTCTAGAGTCACAGGGAAGGAAATAAATTTGCCTTGCTTTGATGTCATTGATTTATCTAATTGGATTATACGAGCTCAAGAATATTTTGATTTTCATGATACATATGATGAGCAAAGAGTACGGATAGTAGCTTTGAACATGATAGGAGAAGGAGCCGAATGGTATCGTCACATGAAGAGCAATCATTTGCTAACTACTTGGGCAGATTTTAAGGAGAAGGTAATATTTCGCTTTGGAGAATTTTATTTTGAAGATAATTTTGAAGATGAAACAACATCAAATGAGCCTTCGATCTTGAGTGATGTAAATGACAAGGCAGAACCTATGATTGATTCAAGTCTTGAGCATGATATTGATTCGATTCTCAATTCAAAATCTTCGTTGAAGAGCCCTCATTTTCAAGTCATGTTTTAGATGAAAAGGCATGTCTAGATAAATCAATGGACGAGCCAGAAGATAAGTCCCAAATAGGGATAATAGATGAAGAGGCCAAAAAAATTTCATTTGTCAAGTTGAAGGTTGAAGAAGTTTGCATTCCTGAGCATGAGAAATTAATTTCTAAGGCAACTTGGGGTGTTGTAAATTCCAAGTCAACTTGTGTTTCAAGTTCCATGCTTATGATTGCGCTTTATTCAGATGAGGATGTTAACAATGATGTTAGGCGAATTTCGCTTGAGGAAGTTTAGGTAGAATTAAGGAGGATGATTTTCAAATTCTACGCGTACAAGGAGATTTATTGGAAATTTGTGTCCCTTTAGGAGCTTCACCTTGAGGACAAGATGGTTTTAAGGGGGATGGAATGATACGACCTAATCTAAGATACTAGTAAGATATTATGTTTAATTATTATTTAATATATTTGTTTAGTTATTATTTAGTTAATAAGTAGTTTATATTCTTATATATAGTTCAATATTTAGGGATTTACATATCAAGTTAATTAATCAAATATCTCATTCTCCGGTTCTATCTAATCTTTTTATTCTCTTCTATCTTTCTTCAACTCAATTTCTTTTCTATTCCTCCCTAAATTTTATTCTTTCTTCTTCAATTATATTTTTTGGAGCAAGCACATGCTATAATTGTGCTATATTAATACGAGGGTCGTATCATTTGTGGGCCAACCGTCAATCTAAAAGTCGGGCTGTTACATCAATGATGTTCGATAATTCTTTGACACTGATTTTATGTCCAAACAAATCAATTGCACTTGTGTCACTTTGATTCCTATAGTTTTTTCTTTTTTTTAGAACACTTTGATCCCTAAAGTTGAGAATACTTGTAGAGTCAAAGAATTTAGACCCATAGCAGGTGGTTGTTCTGTTGTGTATAAAATAATCTGTAAAGTGTTAACCACTAGAATTAAGGATGTTGTGCGACTCTTAGTGGGTGAATCTCAATTTACTTTTGTAAAATGAACGGTATTTTTGTTTACAACGTTATCCTAAGTCATTCATCAATGAATATGGTAGAATGGCTATATTTCCAAGATATATGATGAAAATAAATTTTCAAAAGGTTATGATTCAGCTGAATGGCCCTTTATCAAACATGTACTTGTTGTTAGAACTCAATTTTCATTACAAAACAATTGAACAGATCATGGCTTGTCTCACAGTTTCTTATTCCCTAAGTGTTAATGGAAAACTTAGAATTCCATTTGAAGAGAAAAAAATAAATAAATAAAGATCTCAAACAAGGTGACCATATCTCAACCTTCTTATTTTATTTTGTTTATGAAGTATCTCAATAGATGTTCGTTGGCCTTAATATATAATGATATGTCCAAATATCGTCCTTGTTCGATGCAAGAAACTTCTGTTCACCCATGTCTGCTAAGCTAGTATCTATACATGCAGATCCAACTAATTAAATCTTGTCATAATTGGAATTCAGACCTACTGGTGTCATATTTCTTATTGCCTCAGAAAGTAATTAAACTTATTCAGAGTGCATGTTGGAGTTTCTGTACATAGGTAAATCTAGAGCTACTGTTATGGTCTTGCAACCAAAGTGTACTTCTATGGTCCACAAGCAAATTTTCATGAAACCGAAATTTCTATTGTAGATAACGATCTAGGTAGATTTTATGTAACTCCAACCAAAGTGTACTTCTATGGTTTACAAGCAAATGTATCAAATGATGTCTCACGCTATTTCAGTGAGCATAATACAATTTTCTTCGCGTCTCATTTATGGAAAAAGATTGAAGTAATATTTATTCAACAATTTATCACCGAGAGGAACTACAGGGGTCAAGACTATGGAAACAAAGTTAACACTGAGCAACAACATTCAAATAGGCAATTCTTTTTTTTTTTGGGCATCTTCATCAAGTCAAGTGAGGGATAATTCATGCTAGATGTTTATTATGCTCTTGTCTGTGTTATAGGATGTCCAAAAATACTTCGCACACTACACCTTAAACAATAGTTTAGGAATTCTAGACAATGCCCACACGATCTTTACCGACAAGGTGTTATCCAAGGCCTTAGGCTATGGGCAGCGGCACGCTCGCGCTGCCCTAGTGAGCGTGCACTCCACTGCCGAGCGTCGCACTCGCGAGCTCGCGCTCTCCCTCGCTCGATGCCATGTGGTGGCCGCTGGTTGGTTGCCGGCATAGCCGTCACCATCGCCAACGGTCATCAATAATTTTTTTTAAAATTCAAATTACTACTATAAATATATTTCTTCCCCCACCCACAAATCACACACTATACTCTCTCTACTCTCTACACTCTTCTCTCTCAAATTTTCTCCCAAAATCGGCGGTCATCTTCTCCGACCAAGCTCTCCTCACCAGCGGTCATCTTTTTGTTTAAAAAAAATGGATCCCAACGCCAATTTCAACTCCAATTGGCCATACGTCGAAGATGTTAATCTAAATAGCCCCAACCCATCTCGTTCATACCCTCAACGAAATTTTTATTCTCAAATACCCCAACGAGATTTATTCTCGTCGCCTCAAACCTTCGTCCCACAATGTTCCACGCAAGGAGCCTACGTTCCTTACTTTCCGGCGGGTGCCTTTGCACTGTTTCAAGGGTTCAGAGATGCCAATGCCGCTGCCCCCGTGAACTCCGTCTACCCTACGCACCCTGCACCGTCGCCTGATGATTTCAACTCAGCAGTGAATTTGGCCGAGGACGGCGATGAGGTTCAAGTCACGTCGCCGGCAAAGAGAAAGGGGAAGAAGGCGTCGACCTCCGACAGTGGTTGCCGTGGTGGCGGTCGTGGTAGCCGTGGTGGCCGTCGTGGATGCGGTGCTGTTTAGTTATTTTTTATGTGTTTTTCGTGTGATCATTTGTGTGTGTTTTGCATATTTTTGTTCGTTTTTTAATCACAAATTATGGTCGTATATTTGGTGTTTGGTGTTTTGGTGTATGTAGGTATGCAGATGGCAGAGGATGTAATATTGGATTGAAAAATATGGAAAATGTAGGTGTTCCGAACCGTGATTCCTCCTATTTCTTTTTTTACTTTTACGGTTTTATCTATATTTATATTATAATAGTACATATTTATTTCACCTAAATATTACGCTAAAAATACAATTAAAGAAGAAAAAATATACGTAATTGAAACCTCGGTTCCAATTTGGAACCTCCGGAACCGAGGAATCGAACCAGAACCGTGACTACCTCTACTCGTATAAGTTCAAACTCTAATTAGAAAGTGATTTTGTTATTCATCACATCTTAAATCCATATTCTCATTATTTATCCACATTTGTTTAAAATTATAGAACCGTCTCAAACTCGATTAAAACCTAATTTTATTTTTTGTTCTCGTCTTTAACCTGCAAAGCAATGCCGACTAACTTCTTTTTTTATTCAAATTTATAAAGTATCAAGATAATATATAAAAACTATTCCTATAATTAATTATCGGTCTCATGATAAATGGAAACATTAATTGTGAAGTAAATATTTTTAATAAATAGTAGTATTAATAACAAAAGAATCGATATATGGGCCACATGATATTTCTTTAATGAAGAAACATATACAGCACAAAATAAAAAAAATAATTTCAACTAAAATAAAAAGAAAATTATGATTAGCTTTGAGAATTAGGCGTGGGAATTGATGCTATATTATTTGAGGAGTTAGAGGAGCTTAGAGGAGCTTAAGATCCAATTGCAAGAGTTGTTACATGACGATTTCTTTAGACAAACGTTTTCACCGTGGAAAATATTTTAGATGTTCATCATCAAAGAAAGATGATTCTGCAAGAATGTATATATGCTGTCAAAAAAAATTAAATAAAGATAACCCTTAAAAGTAAGTATCCTTTAACAAGAATAGAAGACCCCTGATACACTTAAAAAGGGGACAAGTACAATTGTGAGGATAGACTTAAGGTCTAAGCATTTTTTTTAATTAAAAGAGTAAACTAGAAATATACCCAAAAATTATCTTTCAAGCCAGATATGGTCATCCCGAATGTTTAGTTATGCCGCTTAATTGGCTAGTGCTATGTAGTATTCATGAACCACATGAATAGAATTTTTCCACCTAAACTTAGAAAAGAATTCATTTTAGTATTTATCAACGACAATTTCAGTTACCCTAAGAGTGAGGATAAACACAAAGAACACATACGAATAATACTAGAAATACTTAGAGTCGAGAAACTAGATGCCAAGTTCAGAAGAGCAAGTTCAAGTGAAGAAGAAATAATTCTTGGACATATAATGTCGACAGAAGATGTTAAGACAGATTCATGCCAAGGTAGAGGCAGTACTCAAATGATAAATCGCCTACCAGTCTGAATGAAATAAGAAGGTTCCCAAGTTGGACAGTTATAATAGAAGTTTCCATTAATTTTTTTTTTATAATTACTAAGACTTATGACACAACTACATAGAAGAAAAGAATAAATGTACAGACAATTGTGAAATAGGAATGCAGACGTTCTAGGAAAAGTTGATCATTACCCCAGATCTAGCCTCCCAAAAACGATAAGGAATACGAGATAGATGTTAACGCTTCTAAGAATGAGATAGTATGATATAAATGCAAAATGAGAAAGTGATAGCTTACGCTCCACGACACATTAATCCCAGGAAATTGAATATCCAACCTACGACTTAGAACTTGCAGCCGTAAATTTTGCATTGAAAATTTGAACACACCATCTATATGGTTCAAGGGATGAGATCTTCACAGATCATAAGAATTAGGAGCGTGTATTCAAGCAAAGGAATTTACATAAGACAAAGGAGATAGCTCGAACTAGTAAAATATTACGTTTGTGAAAATAATTACTATCTAGGTAAAGTTAAGAATAAGAATAGACACGCTGAGTCGTAAGACTCCAACTAAGTTTAGGTATCTTTTCGTCGGAAAAGAAACGCTTATACAAGGATTCGAGAAGATAGATATAGAAAAATGCATGATGCATCAGCATCGATCGCAGGGCGAATAGCGGCACAAGTAGCTATATCAAATTACGAGAAAGGTTATAAGTATCAAGAGAAAGGACGAGTCAATGGATAAGCCTCGACTAAGAATAAGAATGGATAAACCAGACAGCACATGCCCATCCGCATCCGCGCGTTCGCGCAGCATCATTCGTCGTGCTCGTGCATATTCGACTCGGTTAGAGTGAGGCGGGGTGGGTATAGCTAGGTTATTTATTTATTTATTCTTATTATAATCTCAATAAACGTAAATTTTAGTCTACCACAAATAGCACAGTTAGAGCATCCGCACCCACAGGCGGATCCAATACACTGGCCGCCTCGACGGTCCTCCGGGTAAAATATTTTTCTGGTATTCTATTATGTATGGTCTCTCTCTTTTGACATCAAATTAGAGACTTTCAATATTAAGAATAATCAAACTTCCTTTTTCCTTTTAACTACAAAATCGAGAATTAGTATAGCTAGAGGCTTATATTCATTTTTCTTCCCCAAAAACTTTCTTATTACAAATTGGAGAGGGAAATTCACAAGATTCTTTATCGAAAATATCAATTATCTTGTCATTGTTCTTGATTTACTTAATTCTGCTCACTATTTTAGTTTTGGTTTGTGCACTTCAATTTTTAAGTTTTGTACTTTAATTTCATTTGTATCTTCAAGACTTTGATTGCTATTAATTAATCCAACAATTTGTATCTTCAATTGCTTTTTGTGAACATTGTTTGCTTGGGGAATGTAACTTCTACAAATCTTGTGGTTCAAATTATTAATGAAGACGCAATTATAATGTTAGGTATATTGAACATTTTGATTGTATAGTTGTAAATAAATATTTTACAATCTAACTCAATTGCCTTCCGTTATATTAAAAATATCTTGAAATTTTTCAATGGAATCTCGCATGGTCATTCTTCCCCGCTTCTATAATCCAACCCCAGTCGCACCCCGGCTTCTGCCGTCCCTCGGGATTTGGGGCTGTGACAGAGTGGTATCAGAGCAGTGTTCGTTTTCTGCTCTGCTTCTGAGTCAATCTTCTAGTATGAGTTAGTGTGAGTCATTCTTTCTTAGTATGAGTCATTCCTTCTAGTAATATCACAAGAGTGATATATATATATATACAAGTCTTCCTTCGAGTAATAATATAGAGTATTCATTTGTACTCTATATTGAGTCTTCTTTCAAGTCGTAAGACACGGTATTTGTGTATACTCTGGATTAGAGTCATCTTTCAAGTATAAGATAAGAGTTAAATTATAAAGCTAAGATTGAGAACATAGAAGTCAACTCAACCGCCCGCTACGTCGACTCAACAAGGAAAAGGAAAGAATTTTAATAATATGATTTCTTTTAACAAGAAATTCTATGAACAAGTATGCAAATGAGATTAAGAATGAGAATGAGTTGTGTTCCGAAATTAAGAATTTTATGGAAGTAAAATTTTTTTTACTTTATGAGATTGAGTGATAGTACAAGTACTATCTTATGTGATTATGTGATAGCACTAGTGCTATGTTATGTGAAATTATTTGTGAAATAATTTCTTTTGTTTGAAAATATTTTTGATGCACAAGAATTTAGAAGGATTTTAAGGAATTTTCCCGGTTCAATGAGAACGTAGACTTGAAACCTAAGAACTTTCCGGTTCTTCGAAAACTTAGACGTTTTTAAGAAACGTTATTTCAAATGATTTCGAAAGGAGATCCCTAACGCGAGAAGGACTTCCTCTGATGAATGTCACGTGCGCTTAGTGACATGAATAAAGACTCGGCAAAGTCGATCTTTGTTTTACAACCCGATAAGAATTTCCTTCGAGGGAAATGAAGTAAATACGAATAAAATAAAGTAAATATGTACGAAAGGAACGAAGGAAACATATAGACGTGTGAGAAAAACGTGACTCCAAATTATTCGAGAAAAGGTTGAAATAAGAAGGATAAATTGAAATAAACGGAAGAGCCGAATGTTACCTTAGTTGTAAGGGCATGAACAAAGTCCCTTGGAGATGGCTTTGTTTTACTTATTAGGAGCCGTTCAAGTATTCGATTAGCTTAAAATTGTATCTTCCTCTAGAAGATTGAGTATTCCGAGCTAAATTGGAGAGTTTCCAAAGATTTTCTTTTAATAAGTAGTTGTGTGCGCAATTCGAGAAATTGCTGCTCGATTTAGAAAAGTAAAATCTGTATGAAGTAATCAATAGAGCGAGACAAAAGTTCCATGTGATTGAGGGACTGTTATGTGGACCTGATCAACCCACATAATAAGAAACTCAGTAATATGGGTCTTATACCCTGCTAGTAAAACCTTTTTAGTATGATATAAGTGGTTTAAAGAGACGAATATTACTTACGTATAAGTATCTTATAACGACGTCGTTCCTTTTCTTTTCGTTTCTTTTTATAGTGCTCGCCTCGTTCGAACCTTGCGAAGAGAATTGTTTTACTATTAGGAGTCAAGCACGACGCTTGATTAAATTTTCTAACGACCGCTCGTTTTTAGCATTGACAAATAGAACTTGTTCTAAAAAGTTATTCTTAGGATATATTCCTTTTCTCCATTGGAATTTATATATATATACTTCGTCCTTGAACAAAGAATACGACACGTATGAGTATTATGATTAGTAAACGACAAAGTCTTTTGTAAATGAATGTTGCTTTCGCATAAGTAACATGAACAAAGTATACGTGCTTTGTTTTAAAGAATCGATAAGAAATTTTTTTTTTCTTGAGAAAGAGATAAAGGATTAATGAAAGAAAGTAAGGAATTAAAGTAAGAAATTAAAAGAATGAGATAAGAAATGAGAATAAAACCTTGAAATTTTGTTTCTATATATTGTGAGTACGAGAGCAATTTTCTGTAAAATTGCTAAATGTCTAAGATAAGTTGTCAGATTAAGTGTGGCAATATTACAAATTGAATAAGGAGTATTCATTTTGTAATTTAAGATTTTCCATAAGATAAGGTACCATCTTACCGTTACTGATCCGTGTTTCTTAAAACACTTTGTAGGATGACTTCCAGTAGTGACACGGCCTCAGAGAATCAATCCCCGCCACAGCGTACTTGGGCAGATCGGTTATTAGATAAGTATAGAGATTATGAGGCAAACCCAAGACACGACGTAGGACAAAGGATTAGTTACTTCTCGTCAGTTTATTATCCAGTCCGGCATACTATTCCAGAGAGTCAGGCTATACTTGACTTGGTTAGTCGTCTACCAGAGGAATGGCGTGGTTGGGCACACGACACGGCATGGTACTACCTTGGGATGTTTGACAACGATATAGAGCCAACAGGTAATTACAATGGATTCGCTTTAGAGATGCACAGGCGTTTCTTCGAGAGCAGACATATAGCATCATACCCAGTTCAGGCGTATCCTCCCTATACTCATTTTCCGGCAGATTCAGAGTCAGAGCACGATGAGATAGGTCCAGAGGTGATTGCACAGTTGGAGATCCCTTCAGTGATGGTGCCCAGTGAGGGCATAAGGGAATTGGCTGCGGAGACAGCGGATGGCCTAGGGTTACCCGCTCCTTTTCAGCATGAGCCTTCTATGAGAGTGCAAGGACCATTTCAGTCAGGACCAGAGTATTTAGACACGGCCGCCCTATTACAGTTTCCATCAACTTACAGATCCCTTGATGAGATTTGTGCGGAGTTGGCCAGGGTTCGGGCTGAGTTTGAGGCAGGACCGTCCAGGGTCCATTCCAGAGAAGAGTACGAGTCCGGTTCACTTCCCGACCACTTGCTGCCTCTGAAGAAGCGGGCATTAGTGACCTGCTGGGACTACCCGGTTTCAGATTCAGAGATGACAGTTTCAGATGTGCCTGCACCACCATCACTTACACTTGCGGATGGCACTACTTTGAGAGTTGACGAGGCACTTAAATTTGCTTTCGGTTCAGAGTCAGACGATGAGGACCCGGATGAGGATCCGAAAGAGGACACTGATGAGGATTCGGATGAGAATCTGGATAAGAACCCCGAGGAGGGTTAAGCCATGGTGGGCATTAGTGACTCGACCGTAGTTTGTTAAGCTAGGCGTCAGAGACGCATAGTAGCATAGTAGCCTTTAGTTGTACATAGTCGGATCAGTAACTAGATAGTTTCGTAGTACTCCAACGGATACAAATATTTTATGAATCATTCCCGTTCTAGTACTTTCAGTAGTACGGTAATGCAATATGTTAGTGCATTCTGTACACATAGGCAGTTAGTCCAGTTTAGACTCGTTGTAGTCTAGTTCTGTATAAGTCCTTGTTAAAGGCAAAACTAACATAATCTTTTGATGTATATATATATAATATACATGACCCATTAGAGGGTTTTCGTCACAAGAAGTTTCATATGAATCGTATAACTAAACCAGAATATTAAACAAAACTCGTGTAACGGGAGTTTAATTTAACCTTGAAGGTTAAAAGTTGAGAGAAATAGAGTCAAAGTTATTTTGTTATTCTTATTTATGTGAAAGTATTAAGTGGGGAAAGAAAAGGGTTAGTGAGAAAATGAAGGCTTAGAAACAAGTGCTAATAAAAAAAATAAAATATATCTTACAATCTTAAAAATGTCGCTGAGAGCTGTTAACGATCGAAGAGAACCTGATAGTCCTAGAGAGTCTGATAAAGGTCAAGAACAACGTATAAGAGAGGAAAGACAAAAACACCCAAAAACCTTTTCACTTCCCATATCTCCTCAACGTCATAGCATTGAGGATTTATTCTTCGGAAGCAAACCACCATATTTCGATGGATCTAGTAATCCGAGTGAGGCCAAGCAATGAATACATACTATAGAGAGAATTTTTGAACCAATTAGACTTAGTGATGAAGAGCGCCTAGCATGCGCTGGGTATCAGCTAACCGGACCAGCATAATATTGGTGGAAAACTAGACAGAGACTTATGCCTGTAGAACAAGCGGCTCTAACCACCTGGAATGGTTTTAAGAAGGCATATTATGAAAAGTATGTAACCGACCAAGTCGAGACTGAGGAGGAAATAGCAAGGAAGCTTCAGGGAGAACTTAAGTATGATCTGGGAATAGCAGTAGCTAGACAGGGAGGATTGAGTTATGATGAACTACTAAGAACGAGTCCGAGAAATAGAGGCAGTAGTGCCTAGTAAGGAAAAGATAGTATTGCCCACAACGGCACCAAACCAGACCTCAACCTAAAATCTTCCCAACAATAAGGTTAACCATAAGGGAAAAAGGAAATGGGAAGGAAGTAGTAGTAATTGTTACCAGTGCCACAACAGTCAAGGGAAACAGAATAGCGCTCGGCAGGGTTTCCACCAACCAGGAAAATGAAGTAACTATGGAAAGAAAGTAGGACAAAAGAGTAAGCCGCAAAGAAATGAACAATCCGGTCAAGGCAAGAAAAACCATCTACTAGGACAACTGCAAGGGCAGCCAAGGAACGATTAACCAAGGAAAAATCACTAATCCCGATTACCCTAAGTGTAATAAGGAATACCCTGGTGTTTGTTTAGCAAAAACTAGTGTTTGCTTCAACTGTGGACGTAAGGGGCATGTTAAGAGGGATTGTCCTGAACCGTGGCAAGCAGTAGAACATAAACGAGAATTTTCTACTTGTTCTAGGTGTGGTAAGAAGCATGAGGGTGCGTGTTTGGCAAACACGGATAAATGTTTTAATTGTGGGCAGACGGGGCATATAAGGAAGAGTTGTCCGACGCTGCTCCGGACGGCAAAACCAAATCAGTACGGCCAGCTTCAACCATTAAATGCCATTCAAGTCCAGTTACAGCCACAACTGATGCAATCACAACAGAATGCGAACGCATACATGACTAGGCAGGAGAGACTTAATGAAGGAAAGGGAAATCTAGCGGATATTGGACGAACCTTATAAATTACCCTGCCATAAATTTTTGCTTCGTTTTAGAACCTTACATTCGGGTATAATTAGTACCTAATAACCTTTAGGAGTAGAACTAGGACGCTCTAATTGTGAAATTGGAACAATTATGCTTTAGGGAGTATTGATGACCTCAGAGAGTTAACCCCTTAGTTTCATTAAACAATCGATTGGGAAGTAATAAAATGCACTATATATATAAATTTAGGAAAAGACTAGTTGTTTGAGAATTACCATGATTCTCGACAACGAGAGAAAAATCTCTTTTAAAAAAAAAATCCCAAATAGAGAACCTACAGAATTATATGAAATATTATCTGATTTATCACCAGATTGACGCGTAGGTTTCACGATCGACTTAGAACTACAAGTAGCTCTCAAATTAAAGGTTTTATGTGGAATGGTATCAAAGGAGTTAGAGGAGCTTAAGATCCAACTGCAAGAGTTGTTAGATGACGATTTCTTTAGACAAACGTTTTCACCGTGGAAAATATTTTAGATGTTCATCATCAAAGAAAGATGATTCTGCAAGAATGTATATATGCTGTCAAAAAAAATTAAATAAAGATAACCCTTAAAAGTAAGTATCCTTTAACAAGAATAGAAGACCCCTGATACACTTAAAAAGGGAACAAGTACAATTGTGAGGATAGACTTAAGGTCTAAGCATTTTTTTTAATTAAAAGAGTAAACTGGAAATATACCCAAAAATTATCTTTCAAGCCAGATATGGTCATCCCGAATGTTTAGTTATGCCGCTTAATTGGCTAGTGCTATGTAGTATTCATGAACCACATGAATAGAATTTTTCCACCTAAACTTAGAAAAGAATTCATTTTAGTATTTATCAACGACAATTTCAGTTACCCTAAGAGTGAGGATAAACACAAAGAACACATACGAATAATACTAGAAATACTTAGAGTCGAGAAACTAGATGCCAAGTTCAGAAGAGCAAGTTCGAGTGAAGAAGAAATAATTCTTGGACATCTAATGTCGACAGAAGATGTTAAGACAGATTCATGCCAAGGTAGAGGCAGTACTCAAATGATAAATCGCCTACCAGTCTGAATGAAATAAGAAGGTTCCCAAGTTGGACAGTTATAATAGAAGTTTCCATTAAATTTTTTTTTATAATTACTAAGACTTATGACACAACTACATAGAAGAAAAGAATAAATGTACAGACAATTGTGAAATAGGAATGCAGACGTTCTAGGAAAAGTTGATCATTACCCCAGATCTAGCCCTCCCAAAAACGATAAGGAATACGAGATAGATGTTAACGCTTCTAAGAATGAGATAGTATGATATAAATGCAAAATGAGAAAGTGATAGCTTACGCTCCACGACACATTAATCCCAGGAAATTGAATATCCAACCTACGACTTAGAACTTGCAGCCGTAAAGCTTGCATTGAAAATTTGAACACACCATCTATATGGTTCAAGGGATGAGATCTTCACAGATCATAAGAATTAAGAGCGTGTATTCAAGCAAAGGAATTTACATAAGACAAAGGAGATAGCTTGAACTAGTAAAATATTACGTTTGTGAAAATAATTACTATCTAGGTAAAGTTAAGAATAAGAATAGACACGCTGAGTCGTAAGACTCCAACTAAGTTTAGGTATCTTTTCGTCGGAAAAGAAACGCTTATACAAGGATTCGAGAAGATAGATATAGAAAAATGCATGATGCATCAGCATCGATCGCAGGGCGAATAGCGGCACAAGTAGCTATATCAAATTACGAGAAAGGTTATAAGTATCAAGAGAAAGGACGAGTCAATGGATAAGCCTCGACTAAGAATAAGAATGGATAAACCAGACAGCACATGCCCATCCGCATCCGCGCGTTCGCGCAGCATCATTCGTCGTGCTCGTGCATATTCGACTCGGTTAGAGTGAGGCGGGGTGGGTATAGCTAGGTTATTTATTTATTTATTCTTATTATAATCTCAATAAACGTAAATTTTAGTCTACCACAAATAGCACAGTTAGAGCATCCGCACCCACAGGCGGATCCAATACACTGGCCGCCTCGACGGTCCTCCGGGTAAAATATTTTTCTGGTATTCTATTATGTATGGTCTCTCTCTTTTGACATCAAATTAGAGACTTTCAATATTAAGAATAATCAAACTTCCTTTTTCCTTTTAACTACAAAATCGAGAATTAGTATAGCTAGAGGCTTATATTCATTTTTCTTCCCCAAAAACTTTCTTATTACAAATTGGAGAGGGAAATTCACAAGATTCTTTATCGAAAATATCAATTATCTTGTCATTGTTCTTGATTTACTTAATTCTGCTCACTATTTTAGTTTTGGTTTGTGCACTTCAATTTTTAAGTTTTGTACTTTAATTTCATTTGTATCTTCAAGCCTTCGTTGCTATTAATTAATCCAACAATTTGTATCTTCAATTGCTTTTTGTGAACATTGTTTGCTTGGGGAATGTAACTTCTACAAATCTTGTGGTTCCAATTATTAATGAAGACGCAATTATAATGTTAGGTATATTGAACATTTTGATTGTATAGTTGTAAATAAATATTTTACAATCTAACTCAATTGCCTTCCGTTATATTAAAAATATCTTGAAATTTTTCAATGGAATCTCGCATGGTCATTCTTATATTCCTGGCTCTGTCACTGACACGGAGTGTCTGTATTGCCGTTGAGATGGCGAGAAGCCCACGGTTCTGTAATGCCCCGTAAATTCCTTACGTTCTAAAAACTTTAAAGTTAATTAAATAAATGGCTTTGCACGCCTAAGTTTATAATTTTTAATTCTAAGGCTAAGGGTTAGCGCATACGAAAGGTTTTTAGTTTGTAAGCTAAGAACGGAAAACCGTTTAATTTTACGTTTACAAAATCGCAATATGAACACGCCGAGAAAGTTTGTTTTTACGTTTTTCCGGACGAAACTCGGACTTGTCGTCCCGAGTTTTTGTCAAAATAAATTTTATAAATTTATTTTCTAATTAAGTTCATACATTAGAATTTTCAAGTCAAATCGAACCGCGACGATTTTTGTACCGAACAACGTTTTCGTCGTTCGTTTTCCCGTAACGTCGGATCACGCCGGAAAAACCCGTACCCCTCAAAAATTGCTGCATGGCAGCCGACACACCTCATCCCCCTAGGTGGAATCATGCATGTTTAACCTTGTTAAAATAGTGACACCTAAACCTTACCTTTACACCATGATAAACTTTTCATCATTTCAACATTAGACAAAACTATTTTTTTTTCTCTCTCTCTCTCTCCCTATCTCTCTCTCGGCAGCCTTCTCTCTCTCTCCCTCAACTTCATCTTCTTCATCCTTCCCATCCTCCATTGAAGAACCTTCAAAGCTTGGAGAAAGAACAACAAGTCCTCAATTATCCATCCAAACATCATACTTCTTTCCTTATTTTTCAAGGTATGATGATCCTCTTTAATCCTATCCAATTAGTTTCCATTTCTTTTCTTCTTCTTCTTGTTCGAAAATTTAGAAGTTATAGGATAGATGAATTGATCTTGAAATAGTGTAATTAGATATGCTAGATATGATAATTATGGATTAAAAATGATCAAAACCAAGAATCCTAAAACTTTTGTCAATGCAGAATTTTTTTGGAAAATTGTAGAATTTTTGTTTTTCTTCTTTTGATCATGAATTCATGCTTAGTAGAGGTTTAATTAGTGTTTAGAATGAAAAGGGATTGAAAGCCCTATGTTGTAATGAAATTCAATTAGGGTTTGAAGTATGAATTTGGGGATTTTGGTATGTTAAGTGATAATAGAATTTCAATTGTTTAATTGGTAATATAAGAGTATGTTTAGTAAATAAATGTTGTTAATTTGAAAAGAAATTCATCCCCTTAAAGTATGTATGAAATCAGAAAATTTATAAGATAATTAGGAGTTTATACATATTAGATATAAGTGATGAATTGTTAATGGAATTATGATGCAAATCATGTTAGTTGATAATAGGAATTAATTGGAAATTTTCTAAAAAAGTTTAATGAAGTATAAGAGGCAAAGATCACTATATAAACTGAGTTATAAAGGTGTTAAGACATGTTAGCATGCATGAAAACGGTTCCCATTAGACGTAGTTTAACGTCGTAAAATTTGAACGAAAACCGACGAATTTTAAAAATCGCGTAAGAGACGAATATCTAGTTGTAACTGAAAATCAAGAAGTCGGATGAGAAGTCTAATATGATATTATTGTTTGTAATGAAATTTAGAACATCTTTCTAGTTGACATCATAAGCATCCGAGTTAATATACTATGGATTATAGTTGTAATCGAGAACTAGAACGCATTTGGATTTTCTTTGTTGGTTTAGTACTTGATAGTTGAAATCCAACGTTAGAACGTCGTACTTTTGATCAAGTTGAGAAGGAGTTTGTCACGTACGGAGGTACGTGATGACTACTTTAAGAGTCCAGTTTCTAAAAAAGTTGAATACGAGAATTTAAAACGAACCTAAGACGTTATACGTCGAACTTATTAATCAATTAGGGTTTCCACGGCAGTTTTGCGACCCTCGCCGGAAACTGTTATAACTTCCAGCTCGTTTATCGGATTTGTGATCCGTAAATTGGAGCACGAACTAGACTTCCTAAGCTTTCTATTGGTATAGGGCTCACCCCCTGTTTCCAAATCCTCTGTTCTGGACAGCCTCCAGAGTTACTGGACTGTACAGTGATTTTTCAGTTTCTTGTTTTCTAAGTTGTTTAGTTCACAACTTAGCTTCTTTCAATCGTTTAAGCCATTTTTATCTATCGAACATCTACCTACTGACCCTAAAGTCAAGTACAAGACCTCTAGTGATGGAGACCAGTCGAGACCTTATATCTTATCTTTTCTTTAAAGAAGTAATAAACGAGAAATTCCTTAAATCATTCAAAGAATTAAAGTAAATCGCCTAAGTTGTTTCTTTCCAACTTAGCTTCTCTTAATCTTTAAAGTCGTATTAGGATATCGACTACCATCTCTACTGACCCGAGAGTCGAGTATGAGATCTTCCAAGTTCTAACGAGATTAATACGAGTCTCGTTTCCCGTTTAAGTAAAACGAATTAATTAAGCGTGCAAATGCCTAAAGAATAAAACAACTTAAACCTTCTTCGATTCTTTTTAATCGATTATCGTTACGACCCGTTCTTAAGTATATTTATCTTACGATGAAGGAGGAAGCCAACTGTGAAGAAAGGACGAAAGATCCGAAGTTGGAAGCGTTTTCTTTAAGTTCTGTATTTATAAGGTGGGCTTTTATCTATATCAAATAAAATGTGGGTTTTTCCACAACTCGAAAGTATTATTTATTTGCTTTGATATCTGTGTTTTCAAAGTGATAATATGGCATAAACTGTTTCAACTGTTTTATGTGAGTTCTCTTATACCTATCTGAGTTAACATTCGTGTTTTCCAGATTTCTGAGTTAACCTTCGGGTTTTCCAGACTTTTAGAGTTAGTCTACTTTAGATTAACTACCGATCGGCTCTGAGTTAGCTGCTAAGTGCTTTCCAGAGTTAGTGCACTTTGTAACCTGTGGTGTATGTGGTATCCTGTTGAGGGGTAGCCAGCCACGGTGAATTAGTAGTGGTCAATATTGAACATAGCATACCTGAAAATACTCGGCCGAGTGATTTATGAGAAAAAGTCAGAAAATGTTTAGTAGGCACGGGCCTTTTCAACAAAACCCCGATGCGCTACGGTTATAATATGCCATTTTATCAATATTTATAAGTATGTTTTCGGCATCGTGCCCACTAAGTACGTTTGTACTTAGCCCTGCATTGCTTTCTAAATGTGCAGGTTGAAGCGACGGTGAGCGGCGACGGTTGATGTTGAGTTGAAAGATAGGTTGCTTTAGTTAGAACTCTTCCGCTGCAGAACTCTGAACCTTTTGGGATGTACACTTTGAACAATTCTCAGTAGTCTAAGTCTGTAATTATGAACTTAGCCTCTTTTGTACTTTTGTCGAGTAATCCTTAGGGATTAACTCTTTCTTATCTATATTAAAGTCTTGTTCATGGTTTAATGATGTCTTTTCATGTATGTTTAGTCAGTTAGCCCCCTTCTTCCCCGCTTCTTTAATCCAACCCCAGTCGCACCCCGACTTCTGCCGTCCCTTGGGATTTGGGGCTGTGACAGGTTCGGCCTCCCCCCTCTCAAGGTTGTCTCACGATTGAAAAGAAAATTGAAAACGTGAAGAGATGTTGTAGTGGCGGTCCGGCGGAGGAAGGAAAAAGTAAAAAGCGGGGATGTGATGTAGATTAATGTACATTCACATTTTTAATTCATTAATGTTAATTATGTTAATTGTTTCTTTTTTAATTATGTAATATTTATTTTTATTTCATTAATGTAATTTTTCTTATTTTATTTAAATTATTGTAATTTTTGAATTTTAATTAGATTAATCGAATAATTAAATTCAGAAATTAATTTTATTGAGACATGATAGAGACAACTTTTGTTGCACCACATAATTATCTTTATATGGGCCTCACAGAAGATTGAGACACTAATGTATCTCAACGGGTGTTGATGCTCTTAGTGAACTGATCAACTACGTTAAGCGATTATTTTCTACTATTAGCTCGTAGATAAATATAGTGTAGTATCATGTTACAGTTACAATATCCTAACGTGTTGTGTTGTCACTTGTGTGTGTGTTTCTAAATAGCCTCGTTTTCCAGGCCGCGAATGGTTGAAAGAAAGGCCTTGGAATTTCAGGTCATCAATTCATACATTTCCCGATGCCGTATTTTTTATTTAATACTACATAGACAAAAGGTTTTCAGTATACATAATTTAATATCATCATCAATAACAATTACGAGATGTACGCAGGAGCCAAAATAATTTGCTAGGTTAAATTTTGTTGCAAAATAAAGTGGACGGACGTCTGTCTATGTATTCAAGTATTTGAAAGTTTTCATTTAGGCGCAAATTGTAATTTGGACGAGATCGATTAAAAAATTCGAAAGATGGACAGATTGAGAGCACATGATTAAAGAATTAATTAACCACATCTCTACGGTCATCTCCAATAACAATCATACAAATTAAGTCTATCATCTGGAAAATTTGTTGGAACATATCTTAATTAGTTAATTTAGTTTAGAAGAATTGGTCATTACAAGCAACCACTGTCGATTCTCTGTGTCCTCCCTTTAAAAACCAGTGAGCTTAATTAAATCCAAACTTGTCGCTACAATATGAATATCCCAAGTAGGACATATATATAGTACGGATTGATAGACATACATAGAAACAGAAACTTAATTGTCTCCTTGAAAAAGTTATATTGACGTCCAACTGCGTACCATTTCACATTGACCCAAACAAATAAGGAAAAATAAATCATGCTCCGTTCGTACGTCAATTATTTTGGCACGAATATTAAGAAAAAAAAAATTATAAAAAAAAATTATATTTGATGGAGTTTTATTAAATATTTTATTGTCATAATAGTGTAATAAAATTATTTTATTTTTTAAATGAGAGAGTAATAATATAATAATATAATAAGAAAACAAATTGTTTAATGCAAAAAGAAAACTAGCCAACACATATCAAACACCAGAAAATGATTATTAGCCATTATATAAGACGGGAAGGAGGAGTACTAGATTGAAAAGAATTCAATCTTTGTTTAACGGCAAGGGGGGTAGTAGATATCGTCGTTGTTTGATTTTAAGTTTTAACTAGTATTATTTATTCTTTTATTTTTGTCAAAGAATCGAAGACCGAATTAGTTGATACTATATTTATTGATTAATGTGACTTCATGTGGCAATTCATGTACGTTACATGTGGCAACATTTGATTGTGTCAATTTAATATTCCCTCTGTCCTTAAAGAGTAGAGTAATCTTTTTTTCCTTTTCTTTTTACGTATCTAAATAATACAATGATTTGATTTTGGAATATGACCTCTCACTATCATATTTTTACTATTTATTTCTTCAATTACAAAGTAGAATTTTTTTCCCCCAAATCACAACTACATATATTATATGAAATCTCGTGCCACCCTCAAAAAGCTTTATTATTTTTGGACCGGGGGAGTTTATTATGATGGGTTGATCCATGAAGACTCTTAGCTTATTTATTTCGTTAATTTTAGTTTTTTATTTGTTATTTTTCATTTTTCTTATTTAGGATGGTGATCAAGTTTGGGCCTCACTTGAGTTTCAATTAAGTTAGTTTTATACTTCGTTGTGAATAAGATCTGTTTCCTCATTAGATTAGAAGTTATTTTCCATATTTATTCCTAGTAAGATTATATTTTTTCATACACTATATATGGGGCATATGAGATGAATGGAAACTACATCTAATATCTTTTTATCAATGATATTTGCGAGTATTTTTTTTGGGTTATCTTTTGAATTAATCGGTTTCACTGAGAAATTCAACCCAACTTATCAAACGGTTCATCATTCCCGTTTAGGCGTCTTCTACTATAATTAGCGTTGTTGAACGACTTACTCTTTGAGTCGTAGGGGTTTATTCTTGCCTACGGTATCTCAGGGGTGCTAACAAATCCATCAGCTCTTGTGTTCATGTTCAATTCTAGACTGTGTTTCTCAACAATTCCTTCAGGATTGGAGAGGATCGTATTAAGTGGAATTCAGAGTTTATTTGTTATTATTTGATATTAGAGCTTGATCTGAACCCTTCTATTTTTTTGTATAAATAAAATGTTTGGTACACAATTCTAAAAACTCATACTTCCTCCACCCTGTTATTCTTGTCATGTTTTCCTTTTTGGGTTATCCCGTTATTCTTGTCTTGTTTCCTTTTTTGAAAATAATTAGGAGATAATTAATTTGTTAAACAAAATTCACTTTACACATTTCATCATACTTTTTCACCTCATTTTCACTATTCTCATTCTCTTTCTACTCACTTTATTTTACTTTATTTCACTTTTCACTCTCTCTGTACCCACTTTATTTTACTTTACCATTTTATTTCACTATTCACTCTCTCTTTATCCATTTTATTTTATTTTAAAATTTTTACTAAACATACTTTTTATTCTTAATTATTTTCTTCTTAAATCCCGTGTCCAAAATAAACAAGACAAGTCTGGTTGGGACGGAGGGAGTACTATAGTAGAAGTCTTTTCAATTGTTGGGACATTTCCTACCTAACGATCTCTATAGTAGACAGAATGCAAATTGCATTATTTTGCCACCAACTTCTACTACATATTTATTTATATACTACTACTTGATTTCAAAATAATAAACAATGAAGATCCAACAGAATCCTTAACAAGGACTTACAGATCAACCCTTAAATTGTACACCACCACAAAATCTACGTTGATGCATACAGACAAACACACGATGACCAACAAACATATTATAGAACTTTCCAAATCTCAGATTTCCAGAAAACTTGGTTCAATTCGTCTTTGACGACAAAATACTGCAAAATAGCGATGATGATTAAATATTATCATAGAAACATTTCTTGAAAGCTTCCATATGTTCCTCCTGCAACCAGATCGCCACGTTGAACGCACCTTCTCCTTCACGATCGGGAATTATGAACGTTTTCCCATCGAATCCCATTGGGCCGGGCCCCAAATGGATCTCATTTCCCCACCCGAAATCCGTTCCGTACAGCGGCAGCCCGGCCCAGCTTATGATCGCCAAATTCGGGTTGCCGTAGAAATCCCCCTTGGGCCGCCCGTTGTTGTCCAGCGACCTGAACCTCCCCACGTCCGGCAACTTTTTCAGGTAATCCAAATACCCTCTCACCGACTCGTCCGAGACTTTCTCCACCGCTTCTCGGATTTTTTTGGAGGCGGCGCCGATGGAGTTGGAGAGGAGGCCGCCGGATTTATCCGTCGCCTCCACGCGGATTAGGGCGTTGCCGAAGTAGTTTTTGGGGAGCGGCGGGTTTAATTTGTTGCGGAAGTCGGCGACGAAGTGGAGGCTCGTCTGCTGCTCGGCGGTGTGGCCGCGCGCCTTGCTGGTGCACCGCCAGATGTGGGCGGCGACGGCCTCGAACCTGCTGTAGCCGCGGCCGCCTCCGCTGAGATCGAGATTGGCCTTGACGCGGAGCTTCTCGATCTGGAGCTTGGTGATGGTGAGGAACGCGACGGCGATCGGCTTCTTCCGCTGCTCCAGGCTGTCCTCCTCGCCGATCAGCGTCGGCGGACGGCGGAGCACCGACGGATCGAATTCGAAGGTGAGCGGCTCCTCCGTCTCCATAATCTTCCGGTCGAGAAACGGCGGCACGACGGGGCCGATTCCGCGCGCGAATTTGGTCCATTCTGTTATGAAGTGGAGGGCGCTGGGGCCGTCGGCCATGACGTGGGAGATTCCGAGGCCAATGCTGACGCCGCCGCAGCGGAAGCGCGTGAGCTGCACGATCACCAGAGGTATCTGGTCGATGGGGGTGGTGTAGTCGACGGAGGGGATGAGAGCTTGGATTGCTTTAGTCGGCGTGAAGTCGCCGAAATCCTCGATGGCCGCCTCGGTCTCCGCCTCGAAAATGGGGACGCCCTTGCCGTTGCAGTGGAGCTCCACCCTGCTGCCGCCCTCCTCGGCCCAGCGGAGGCGGCCGGCGAGCGGGTAGAACAGCGATAGGGCTTTGCTGAGGGAATCCTTCAGTATGGAGACGGCGTTTACGCCTTCCAAAGCGGCGGAGTGTTCGTAGAAGTAGATTGTCGGAGTGTGGGTTATATCTTTGATCTGATCGCATGCATTTATGTACATGGTTTCTTCCGGCCCCGCCTCCGCCGGCCGGACAATGTGGGTTGCTTTCACAGTCACCATTTTCTATGAGTCTCTCTCTCTCTTCTTTTGTAAGGAAGGTTTGGATAGATAAAATGAGCGAGATTAATGCAGGGTTTATATAAAGCAAATGTCGAAGTAGTTTAGTTTGTCTAGGATTGGTTGGTGAAAATTTGATCGATAAATCTTTACAGAATATTAATATTCTGAATACAATGGACTTTCTCAAAGGGATCTGCCAACTTCCATAAGTTGACTAAGCTGCTAACGCGGAAGCTAAGAGATTTAGACAGATATATAAAATTAGAATATGCATTGGTTGATGAGCGGCAAATCATGATTTTAGAGAGACTAAATAATTTTTAAATCTTATTTCCAAGGCCACTCTCTTTTTCAGTTCTTGGTAGTGGTGACGTATGATTCAAAATCTCAAGCAAGTTGAATTATAAAATTAATTGTATTGGTAATGGTACTCAAGCAAAGTTGAAATTGTACTCGGATTTATTTTTGCGAAAAAGTCGCAATTTCCTAGACGATAATTTTCTCAAGAAGTTATTCGCATTTTTTTCTTCCCTTTATTAGTTGCATGCATTATCTTTATTGAACTAGTAGACATGCACTAACAAATTTATAAAACGTGATGATTAAAGATCATATAATTTGCTTTAATATCCTCTTCTTCCTTTTGTATCTATACATGAGTTGTGGATAGATTTTTGTATAAACTTAAAAATAGAAAAATATTATGAGAGAGAACGAATTTAAGAACGGCGGCCTCATATATATGTTTTTCACCCGTTCTAATCATTTGTTCCTAATTTCCTTCCACTTGGAACGCATACTAACTTTGTAAGTTCTATTGCGAACATCCGAAGTTCACAGAAATTATATATCTTAATTATGGATTAATCAACCATGTTAATTAGCTAATAAAACTAAAGTTAAATGCTAAAAGTAATTATATTACTAACTGAACTAGTAAGTGGCCCGTCGAGACTCGACGGAAAATAATTTTATAATTTCATCTATATGTTTATATACTTTAAAAATGGATTTCTTTGATTTTTTATTTCACCAGTAATGTAAAAAAATATAAATATCTTACACGATAAAACAACAAATCAACAAACCACACCATTATAACTTTGAAAAAACTTGTTTTTGTCTTTCAACGCTACTCCCTCACTCTCTCTAGAATTACTCTCCAAAGATTGACTGATATTTAAAAATAATTGTACTATAACTTATTTCGAAGTTATTATATTGTTTGCGTTAATTGTAAATCAAAATTAGGAAATTAATTTTATTTCATGTATCTAAAAACTTATAATTATAAATGACAATAAATCACATACTCATTTATTAGGTATTTTTCGAATTTAAATTTATTTAGAATTTTTCTACATGTTCTCCTCCTAATCTTGATCAAAACAGTGACTTTATTGTATAACCCGTCGCAAATTTGTTGGGTAATACTCGATTAAAATATGAACACTACAAAGTGAATATTAGCTAAAATTGGTAAAAAAATCTTCTTTTTATGTCTATTTGAATCGTCTCGTTGGGTTTTGAATCATCTCGTTGGTTTAATTATTCTTTTTATGTCTATTTGAATTGTTTCGTTGGTTTTTGAATCGTCTCGTTGGTTTTGAATTGTCTCGTTGGTTTAATTATTTTTTTATGTCTATTTGAATCGTATCGTTGGTTTTTGAATAGTCTCGTTGGTTTGATTATTCTTCTTATGTCTATTTGAATTGTCTCGTTGGTTTTTGAATCGTCTCGTTGGTTTATGCTAAATTGATATCTCTAATATTAGCTAAAAGACTGAGAAAGATGTATTTATATTTTCAAGATTTTTTCTTTCTTACTCTTTTTAGCTATCTATTCATACATTAGATCCAGTGTGATAAAAGATATTTATTTTGTTTTCATAAGGATTTTTATATTACAAATTTTCTATTGGCCTCTTAAATGCTAATTTGTTTTTCTTTTTTCTTTTTGTTGCTTTAAATTTAATTATTAGCACTACTTATAGACTAACTTAAAGAATAATTTATTTTTCATAACTATTAAACATATAATTAAGGATGAAAATGGTTATATAATTCATATTAAGAATTTGAGAATATATGCATATTAAGAGATATAGTATATAATATTAATATTATGAATTAATAACTCACAAAAATTTAAAGAAGTGTGAAGAATAGAGATAAAGATGGTAATAATAGATATATATGTGAGGTATGAGAAATTATAATATGAATATAATAAGTAATATATGTGTATTATGAATTAATAATAGAGAATATACGAAAATAAAGGAAAATTGGAATGGAGCAACGTGGAAGAAGAGCTGTTTTTTCTATTATTAATAAATAAAAAAGATAGCCAAATTTTTATAGGAAATTTTGAGAACATTAAATAATTCTCCTCACCCTTTAGGAAATTTCATATAATTATAATTTTTTTAGGAATAATAGAAACCAATATATAGAAACTGATATGGTATATATACAAGATTAATAATATTCCAATATATAATTTTTCATGTGTCAAATTAATATAACACTTAGAAATTACTATAAAAATTATACTATCTAAAATTAGTATACTAAACCTCTAAATAAGGTTAAGTATGTTCTCCTCACCCTTTAGGAAATTTCATTTAATTATAATTTTTTTAGGAATAATAGAAACCAATATATAGAAACTGATATGGTATATATACAAGATTAATAATATTCCAATGTATAATTTTTCATGTGTCAAATTAATATAACACTTAGAAATTACTATAAAAAATTATACTATCTAAAATTAGTATACTAAACCTCTAAATAAGGTTAAATATGTTAGAAGAAGATACAATAGAATATATATGCAAGAGAATTGATGTTGCATGATAAATAAATATGCATGTGATTATATTATAATTAGAAAAGATTATATATTAATTTGCATAAATAATTGAGAGGATATATATGATCGATATAGATGGCGTTTAGTTTTATGTAGGAGATTATACGTATATTTTTATATTTTATATTTAGTATATTAAAGATAGTAATAATAGATATACATGTGAGACTTGAGAAATTATTATATGAATATAATAAGTAATATATGTGTATTATGAATTAATAATACCAAAATTATTAGAATCAAGGAAAATTGGAATGGAGCACCGTGCAGGGCAACGGTTTATTTTCCTATTATTAATAAGATTAATGAATTATATTTAATAATTATTAATAGTTATAAAATTAAATTAAAAGATAAGGAATTGAAATTGAAAAAAAATTGAAAAGAAACTCTTAACAAATTGATAGTAGGGTTACTAGGGTAGAAGATTTATTTTAGGGAACCGTATGGTATATGATGAAATATCAAAAGTGGATTAAGTTCTGTAAGGAGGTCTTTGAATTTAATGTTATAATTAAAACATAAATAACCATTGGGATTTTATTATTAAAAAAAGGATTAGAGGACAGGATCCCATGTGAGTTTTTACAGTTTTCAGAATTAAGAATTTCCACGCAACGACATGATACAGACATCTTAAAATTAAGTGCGAAGTTGGTGAAGATAATTTGACAATTAAAAAGGTCAAAGATATAAAGTTACTGCGTTCTTACCTAATAAAAATTCTACAAAATGATCACCAGCCAACCACATTATGATATCCACTAACAAGTATTATTAGTTTTAATAATATTGTAAGACCAAGTAATAACAGTATAGTTTATAAATTCTGAAACTTACTTTTCACTGAAGGGAATAAAATGTCTGAAACTTCACCAAATAATTCAATGATTGCAGAAGCAGAAGTTAGTCGTGGTGGCTGAGTTAACTGAAGAGAAGAGAACTCTTACATTTTTTTAATTGATTTAAGACTATTTACGTACGTCAACTTTTCTTTTTCTTGAAAATGAGGACGTCATTATATTTGAGCCATTATAGATATTCATTTCGTATTTCAAAAATATCCCATAAAAACTCTATACCTCGTACTTGATTTAATTAGGTGATTTCAAATCTTAAGAATTAGAATCTGATATTTTGATTACATTTTTTGAAGTTTGGATAGAAATAAGTAAGAGCAATTAATTTGTTTAAACAATCTCAAGATGATACTAGCGTCTAGCGCGATGACAACTTCGCAACTAAAATGAAGGTCAGCTTCAAACGGTTAAATTTGTCAAAATAACATCTTTTATTAGGGAACAAATTATTTTGCGTCTCTTAAGAACATACGATAATAAGATTTTTTAAATAAAAAATACTAAATATAGGCATTCATTTAAAACTATTAGCATTTTAACTTTTTTGCCCTCCAATTCCTTCTCGTTTTTTCAACATCAATATAATATGTGATTACAAATCATTATAATATGTGTGAAAGTACAATGTGTATGTGTTTTCATAGGAACAAAAAAATTGTGAAATCATATAATTATGTGAAAATACACGTAAAATAATATGTGAATTTATATTTTTGCAATATAAATGTTGGTTCATACATTTTTTCAAAGTTTTTTTTTTTTTTATGAAATTACAATTATGTGAATGAAACGTATAAATATATGAAATTATTACATTATAAAAATGTGAAAACGATATGATATGGAGGTCATTAAATAAAAGTATTAGGGGTATAAATATCTAAAAATAATAGTAGGTTTTAATTAATAGGAGTATTATATACTACTATTATTTTTATCTCAAAAATGCTAATTTTCCTCCAATTTCTTCTCTATATATTTGAAACTCTTTTGGATAAGTACTTGAGAACTTGTAAGTTTAACCACTCTAGCTATTCACCAACACAAATCCAAGTAGTTGGCAGTATTATAGTAGAAATAAAATAGGATACGGATCTATAATCCGTCTCACCTCCTCACGTAAGATGGATATAAAATCAGATCCAAACTCATATTTGTAATTAATTGTCTAGAAATTAGGATATGGATCTGTAATCCGTCTCACCCTCTCACGCAAGAGTACAAATTACAATAAATTAAAATAAATTTTGCTTTTCGACCAACTCAAACGACTAAAACCAGCCTCTCCAAATGTGAAATCGATAGAGGGGGTTTTCTCAACCTCTGACTGCAAAGTTGCTTTGCTATACAAGTTTTGGGCTGTCGGCGCTCAACAACTTCAGCACTTTTATGGATAGATTCTCTCACCCTCTCTTACATTCAATATTGCCACCCACACCAAACATATATTTCACAAAAATGTGTCTTATTATATGTAGCACCTGTGACATGAGTTTTAAAAAAAGCTGATAGAGGTGTTATGAGTGAGTAAAAGTAGAATTTGAGGGGTAGTGGATAAAATTGTTGTGATTGGGATAAAAGTAAATTTGGTAAATAATGGAAAGAATGAGGGGTATGATGGTATATAAAGTAGAGTATAACACATTTTTGTAAATAAAGAAAAAGGAGTAAGTAAGACACATTTTCGTAGACGGAGGAAGTAGTTGTTTCGAACACTTTTCAAATCTAAAACATTAGATCATTAGCATCACAGTAGTGTTTTTGAAATTCGATTAATTAATTATAACACACGCACTACTGATTCAACTTTTTTCTTTGGAATGGAATGTACACATGAGAAAAATTAGTTAGCAACACTTAAATGAAGAGCGCTAGAAATAATGTCATAACTAATTTTAAATCGATCCTTTCAAATGTTAGTCGTACGCTTACAATGTATGTTATACTGTAATATGTTGAGAAATTTAATTGCAATTTACATATATATTGGTATCCCAAAATTTCGAACTTAATCAAACTTTCTTATTGTTATGAAATTAATTTTCAGTTCGATTAGCCGCCAATGAATTTATCTGCCAAAAATGACGGAACCATTCAGTTAGAATTAGGGCTAGATTGCCAAATGCGCCTTTCCTAATTAAATAGAATAGAATAAAATAAAAATCTCCCAACTCCTAATTAATCACGTCACGCCATGCTTTAGCTCGATCATCAGCTATTTTTTTACTTAATTTATTTTAAAAGTAATACTCAATGATGTAATTCCAACAACCCACTTTGCAAAGCTAAAAATAACCCATATAAAAATGCATGGTTGAATCATGAGCAAGTGGGAGTGACTTTAAATACGAAAAAAAGACCAAAGATATTGACTAAGTTTAAGATGAAGTTTGAATATTATGGCGTGAATAAACTTAAATATTCAATATACACATCAATACTATACACTGTTTTATTGTGTTTATATGTTGATTGTATATTTCCTTTAACTTTTAGATTCTATTTTATGAAGCAACTGCTCTCTCATATTATAATTGTATCATGATGATGTTTGGGAGGTTGAAATGTAATTTGTTTAGATTATTGGAGGGAGAATTGTTTGAGTTGATTGAGCATAAAAAAATTGACGACTTTTTTTTATTCCCTGCAAAAAAGGTTTTAAGAATTAAATTAACAATTTACAAAAGTATTATAAATATGGTATGTGACGTTGACTAATTAACGGCAATGACAAACTTAATTTGAAATTTAGTTGAATTATACCTCAAACATTAAACCGAATTAGGATACTATATTCTAAAACAGCTTATTCTCTCCTGAGGAGTTGTATTCATGAATAAACGGATTTGTTATTATACATTCAATCCTGAAAATGGTTTGAATATGTTCTTGCAATTTATGATTGTTTTTTCTCTTAAACTGATGTATATATACATAACTAAAGGTTTCTGATAGATCTAGGGTTTGTAGAGATAGCAGAAAATAACAATAATGCGACAACACAAGGATTTACGTGGTTCGATTGATATGATCTACGTCCACGGGAGAGAATATAGAGAGCTTTTATTATACTTGAGAGTACAAAGAGTATTGAATGAATCTAAACCTCTAATCTAGCATCTATTTATAAGCCTTGAATTGAGCCCTCATCTTTCTAGGATTTGGATTCCTTATACATATCTTGTTTCCTAGTACATGCATATCCGATTCCCATTCATATAAGGATTCTATCTTCTCCCAAAGTAGGGCTTCCACTACAAAAAAACAGCAAATTACTGACGGAAATTTCCGTCAGTAAATCACCAAATTCCGTCAGAAAATCACATTACTGACGGAATTACTGACGGGCACGGCTGTCAGGAAAACGGGAGTCAGTAAACAAATTACTGACGGAAATTCTCCGTCAGTAATTTACTGACGGAATACTGACGGAAATTCCGTCAGAAAATTAAACCGGACAAAATCCTCAGATTTTATCTCTAACGGATTACTGACGGAATTTTCCGTCAGTAATTACTGACGGAAACGGTTACTGACGGATTACTAACGGAATTTCCCTTAGTAATTACTGAGGGAAATTCCGTCAGTAATTTCTGACGGAATTACTGACGGAAATTCCCTCAGTTAATTACTGAGGGAATTTCCCTCAGTAAATTGTTCCAGAATTAAGTTAATTTTACTGACGGATAATTTCCGTCAGTAATTTATAATATTAAAATTTTATTTATTTTTTGTGCCCTGTCTCGACTCAATTAACAATATACCAAATCGACATTAAAACAAGTAAATACGACATCGAGACCAATACATATAAACATAAATATCACATCTCATTTAACAACATTGAGTTTAACAAAGAACTAACAAAAAATAAGTGCGATATCGTCATGTTCCAACACAAATAATTTCAACATTCGAAAATTCTAAATACTAAATAGTCTAAATCAAGTTCAACAAAAAACCAACAAGTAAATCATGTAGGTGGAGGGGGACGAGGAGGAAACTGGCCTGATGCGAACATCTCTCGGAGCTCTGCAAATTGTGACTCGAGTCGTTCACGTGCCAGTCGCTCTTCCTCGGCCTGTGACTCGAGTCGTACACGTGCGTGTCGCTCCTCCTCGGCCTGCTGCTCGAGGCGTGCACGTGCCTCCCTTTCTTCAGAAAGCTGCTCCTCCAATGTTCCGATGCGGGTTTGAAACATTAATTCTGTCACAACAGACGTCGAGCCTGTGCTCCGAGTAGAGGTGCCCCCAATGAGCTGGCTGGACCCAAAGCTTCCCGTTCCGTAACGCCTCGACCTCCAGGGTCGTGTGATCTCCAAAAAGATCTCATTTAGATCAGTGCGTCCCTCCTTTTGAGCAATAGCATGAATGCGGGCCTAATTCAACAATGTAAAATATTATAAGTGTTAGAAAAATATATATTATCAATTATACAATTTAGAAACTTGAACACACTTACATCTAGCTTTTCATCCCTCGGTGTCAGATAAGTTCCATCCTTCTTGATATGGATGCGTCGAAACGTTTCATAGTTCAATGCTGTCATCGGTTGCCCAGTTTCTTTGGCCTATTCATACAAATTTATCGCAAAATAACTTATAAAAGTAAGTGATTTCAGAAGATATTAATTTGAATTCAAAATAACTAACCATTGATTGTACGAGGCGCTGAGTAGACCTGAAGCCTCCACCATGCTTGCTTATTCCTGTGCCAGGTCCATTGAAATTCTCAAGCACTTAACATTATGGCTAAATGAAAAATTTCGAAATAATTTGTTAAATAAGTAGATTTGGTAAAAAGGCTGTGAGCTTTTTTGCTCCAGCCCCCCTTTCAACAGAAGTTTTTTTTTTAATTGAAATACAATATGGTTAGATACACTATTAACTAATAATTAAAAGAAAAATATGTACATGGATAATTTTGGGCATTGATGAAAATTTTAAATTTGTTCGATATTATCCCATTAAAAGTGCCTTTGTTAATAAACAGAGACTCTCTATTCTATAAATCGTCATTAAATATGAGTAATTTCATCAAATCAGAAAACCATATTCTATTTATGAACATTATTGCATGTATACGAAATAGAGATTACCAAATCTCAAATCCTCCCCGAAAATAGCTTTGTTTTCAATCTACATATTGCATGAATCCACATACTGAGTAACGCCAGATTCATAACTAAAAAATTTAATGTGTTTAAACTAAATCAAATTAAGGCAAAAATTCAAGCAATAGATTTCGAGCATAATTAACTCGTTTTCTACCAAAGGTAATATTTATTAATTTAAACTTTCTTTCATTAACACAAATAAATAGGACTGTGCACTATGCATTTACCTCCAACTTCCTATATTTCTTCCTATTTCCTCATCCCAATTAGTACTAGTATTTCATAGTCGTAAATTAATTGAGCCGTAGTAGTATTTGTGTTTGTTTGTGGTGAGATTAAATAATCATGTTCATCGACAGCTTTAAGGTTGACAGCCCCAACGTGAGGTACACAGAGAATGAGATTCACTCTGTGTACGAGAACAGAAATCTGAGAGTTCATCAACACAAGGCCGAAACACGGTGTAAAAATGGGTTTTTATTTAGATAAAGGAGATTCTTCCATTGAAATCCAAATTATAAAGGTTGTCTGAATAATTAAAAAATTTAATTAATACTAATAGGTGGTGAAAGATTAGCTAAGCCACTGAGATTGAGCATACAACTTTTCAGATTTTAAAATTCCCTCTATATGAAAGTGGTTTTCAGATTTTAAAACCACTGAGCTCGTCCACGAGAACAGAAATGGCCCCAATTACAATCGAACACAAGAACAGTAAAACAGAATTACAAAACTCAATCAATTGGCCACCAATTACCTCATAATTAGAATGCTAATTTTTTCTTCAACTCATTTCTGAAATCAAATGGCGAAAGGCAAAAAATGGGGGTTGGGATTGTCTTGACTTACCGAGGGGAAGGGGCGACGACGACGGACAGAGGAGGCACTACGGCGGTGGTGGCGGGACGGTGGCGGAGAGGGGCGGCAGACTGTAAAGATAAAATGGTGAGAGATAGAAAGGACAAAGAGAGAGAAAGAGAGAAAGAGATGGAGAGAGAGAGCACGGCAATAACCAGCTAAGAAGGGAGAGGCGTGACGGAGATGGGCGGCGGACTGCAGAAATTTGGAGGAGAAAATGGTGAGAGAGAAAAAGAGAAAGAGAGAGAAAAAGAGAAAGAGAGAACATGGGACTTACCGGGGAGGGAGAGGCGTGATGGCGGCGGAGATGGGCGGCGTCGCGGCGGAGATGGACGGCAGCAGTGAGAGGGTAAAGTGTGAGGAAGAGTTAGGGCAAAGAAGGAGAGAAATGGGGGAATACGTATGTATGCCTTGAAAATTACTGAGGGAAATGTTTTCCGTCAGTAATTACTGAGGGAAATTCCGTCAGTAATGTCCAAAATTAAAAAAAAAATTCTAGCTTCTAGTTGTGTCGAGTAGTCAACATTTAACTTGATCTCTTCATTTTTCTTCGATACAATGAACGTAGATAAATTGAAAATTAAAAAAAAAAAAATCCAAAATTATCGAGTCTCTTATATAGATTAATACTAGATTAATACTATTGATTATAATGATATATATATATATATATATATATATATATATATATATATATATATTTCACTCAATCTCTTGATTTTACTTGACTCAAAATGAACGTTGGTTACATTAATATCATCATCATTCAAAATACAAGCGTACATTGACTCAAGCTATATAGTTCATCTCTTAGTCGATCAATATTATATTTGCATGCCTCTCGCTTGACGATGACGACGTCGTTGATAATATAACTTAATCAACTCCCTCCGACGATCCATTGATATTGTTATGTTACTGTTCGTCACGAAGATTAAGAATAAGGGTAAAAAAAAATAGAAATTGGGTAGGTCTTATCAATTTTGAAGGATTTTATTTGAAGGATTAAAATTTATATATATATATATATATATATATATATATATATATATATATATATTCCTCATTGATGATCAATGGGTCAGAGCCGGAGTACATCATTCTTCATAATTTATGAATCGGGACAATTGATTAGTCAACATTTGACTTTATTTTCTTCTATTCTCACAAAAGTTATAAACTAACTATTCGATAATTGACCATGCATCGATCAAGTAACAATTAGATCGATCGATTAAATTGAGTGATTGATCGATCGATCTAATTTTATATTAATTGATCGATTCTCATGTTATACTATACACGTGTCGTCATAATAAAAAAAATTGAGTTTTCAGACCCTAAACCCTCGAAACTCTTTAACGTTGTTATGATAACATGCATCGTTAAAGAAAACACATCGAGCCAAATTACTGACGGAAATCAAAATCCCTCAGTAATTACTGACGGAATTTTATTTCCCTCAGTAATTACTGACGGAAATTTATTTCCCTCAGTAATTACTGACGGAAATTTATTTCCCTCGGTAATTGCTGACGGAAATTTATTTCCCTCAGTAACCCGACCCGCCTTTTTTCCGTCAGTAATCCGTCAGTAATTACTGACGGAATTGGTTTCCGTCAGTAATTTTGTCAGTAATTGACTGTTTTTTTGTAGTGTTCGTGACTTGGTCTTCAAGGTAGGCGTCGGCTGTAATTGGGCCGAGCTCTATGGGCCGAGCTTGAATGTATAGGCCCACCTGAATTGGGCCTTAGGTCGGGCCCAAGAAGAGGCCGGTACTATCACATCCCCCCCCCAAAAAGAGGAAAGAAGACGTGTAGACGTAGACTACGAGGTCGAATTGCCGAGGTGATTGATCGCGCAAATCACCGCTACGAGTTGAATTATCGAGCTGATCTTCTGAATTGACGAGCTCATTCTCCGAGCTCGAGGTGGTAGTGGAGAAACACCAACCTGAGTGCTGGCGGCTTTACTGTCTGGACATGGCCCATGTCCGAACTTAAAGGGAGGGAAAAAGTAATGGGCCGTTTGAATTTGGTTGAGGGACGGTTCATATTCCAAGAATATCGGGCCCACGTTTACACGCGTTTATGTGGTACGGCGGGATTCAAATGTATATCCTTTGGATACAAAACGTTTCCCCCTTTTCATTTTCACATCCGCCATTATTAGCAGAAAAAGCTTTTGCCCAGAAAATTTTCCATCTCCCCTAAAATCTTCGAATTGCCGCTTTCCATTCCGCCGGCGTTTATTCTGTTGGGGTTTCCATTCACAGTCGCCTTGCACATTTCCAGTCGCACTCACAAGTAAGTATGGCTTCCCCCTCCCAAACTAGCAGTAGTAGTAGCGAATTTCCTATGCCAGTCAGTGTCAATAGTAGCTTTAAATTTAAGGTTTTCACTCTAGGATCTTCGGAACCCACATTTGAAACTCTAGTAGTGCCCCCTCGTGTGAAGAAGTGGAAGGTGAATGATTACGCCTCATCCCTAGATGAGACTAGGATTAGGTTTCTCGCTCAAGCGTACAATTTTCCTTCTGATGCTGGGTTAATAGAACCTCGCCCAGTGGATAGGGCGTGTTCACCCCCGACGGGTTTTGTTACGATCTATGAGGATAGTCTGCACGCGGGTCTTCGAGTGCCCCTGCCTGAAGCCTATTCCGAGCTCCAACAGAAACTTGGCCTGGCGTTAGGGCAGATAACCCCAAATTCATTTAGGCAATTCACCGATTTGGGTGTGGCCGCCGCTAATGAGGGTCACCGGATATCCGCCGGGCTCATTCACGAGCTCTTCCTCTTCAAAAATAATGCGGGCTGGTACTATGCTTCAGCCCGAGCTGAGTTCAAGGGGCGAACTCAGAATAAGGTAGATAAATGGCATTCGAAGTTTTTCTTCTGCCATCACAGTAGTTTTGTCGACCTGGCGTGGAGGGTAGAAAAACCTTATGAGTGGGTAATAAGCGAGGTGGATAGGGATCTGGCGACTGTTGTAAAAGCGATGAAGGACCTTGGTTCTTTTGAGGGGAGATACACCGAAGACTCGCTAGCTGAAGCGGGGTTGAGCCCGTATGAGCCCCATCGTATGGCGGATCCTTCGACGGGTGAGGCCCCGCTTGTGCTGTTAAAATTGCTTTTTTTTTTTTTGATTCATCATTCTTACACTTTTCTTTCTTTGATTTGCAGTGAAGAACTTTGGAAAAATTTAGGAGGTCGGTGTCAAGGCTACTAAAGCCAAGGAGGTCGGTGCCAAGGCTTCGGGCAAGAGGCAGAGGTCGTCGGGGAGATCTGCGTCTGCGTCTGAACCGGGGCAGGTCGGAGGACCTTCTGACCCCCTTCAAGGAGCTTTAGTGGTGGAGCCTGCTGTTATGGATGCGAGCCCTCTTACTGCGAAAGCTGCATTTTCCCCTTCTCCTCTTCAGAAACGGGCTAGGGTCGTTGAGAATATCGTCGACATCACAGGTGATGATACAAGCCCGGTAGCTCCCTCGAACAGGCTATGGGACTTGCCTTTTCCCGGAGTGAGTATTATTGCGTTCTTTTGCAATTCTGTAATTCTTATCCATGTAGCTTACTATATTCCTTCTGATAGGGTCTTGATGCGGTTGTGGACTGGCTGAGGAACAACGTCGGGCTGATGTCTGCTCGGCACGAGGACGAGAAGAGCTTGTACTTTGAGAAGCTGATATCCGCCAATGCCCGGACGAAGAGAGCTGAGGTCGAGCTGATCAAGGCCGCTGAGGAGGTGAAGGCTGCAAAGTCCGAGCTGGCCGTTCAGCTCGCAAGGGCCGAGGGTGAGGCTGAGAGAGCTCGGGCTGAGGCAGAAAGAGCTCGGACTGAGGCGGAAAGAGCTCGGAAGCTGGAGTCCGAGCTGGCCGCGGCAAGGGATAGGGAGGCCCAGCTTGCAGCTAGCCAAGGTGAGGTTCTCCGAGCCTATACGAAGAGGCTTCTGCTGTCGGAGGGCTTTGCCGGCTTGGCCAACCTCATTAACGGCAACTTTGCCGTGGCCGCTTTGGAGAAGGCTGCCCAAGACTTCCCCGATCTGGACGTGGCGAAGTTCGGCTTCGAGCGTCTTGGGGATGATGCTCTGCCTTCCCGGTATGCAAGGGTGGTCCGGGATCACCTCGCTCAGCTGCCCGTCTTGAAGTTTCTTGCTAGTTCGTCGGAGTTGCTAACTGCCGAACAGGTTGCTGACTGTTCGGTAGATCGGGATTCCGAGCTGGACACGGTCTTCGAGTCTCTTCAGGATGAAGAAGAAGAAGAGGAAGAAGATGCTGAAGATATGGGAGAGGAGCGGGAGGCTGAAGGTGATGCTGAGCGGGTCCCTCCCGAGGGTCCCCAAACTACTAATGCCGAGGACCCGAGCTCCGAGCTGCCACCTTCTGAAACTGAGAAGGTCGGCGATTCTTAGTACTTAGTTTTTTTTTTTTTTTTTTTTTTGAACATTGTATTCTTGTACTGAACTTGGAATGCATCAATGAAATTTATTTTTCTTTTCTTGTGTGTAGACCTCGGTTCCTGTCGATGTTTCTTCTTTACGCAAACAGGTGGATCTTCTTTCTCACGACCTGCGTGAACAGCGATCCTTTGCTTATCAATGGATGAATAAATGCCGCCGAGCTGAAGAGCTTTTCGCCGAGAAGTGTTCTTTGTTGAAATCAGCTGAAGCCGAGCTGAAGGAATGGCAAATGAAGTCCGAGGCGCTTGGCGTGGAGGCTGAGATCAAGCGGATCGCTGCTCAAGAGCATGCTGATTTGCTTCAAGCTAGGCTTCTTCAGACTGAGGAAGAATTGGAAGTTGCCCAAGGTCGAGCTAACCCTGTTTCTGAGGATCATAAGAGGATCGCCGAGGAGCACGCCGAGTACGAAGATATTATCCGACGTGCTGGTGGTATCACCATTTCCGAGGCGGAACTAAAAACGAAAGAAGACTTGGGAACGTATATCGATCTAAAAGAAGCAGTTGGTCCCGAGTCTCCTTTGCTCCAAGGTGCCTTTGACATGCTCAAAGAGAGTGCGAGCAGGTATAAGTGTATTTTGGAACGCCGACCAAAATTACGTGCGCTGCTGGCCAAGGGTGCGAGTGCCGACCTCCCGTTTTCTTCTCGGACGGTGCCGGCTCGCGAGGTAAAAACAGCTTCGCAGGGACATCAGGTCGGCCCGAGCCGAGGTAGCCGAGCTGCGAGGCCAAGGTCGGCGACTTCGCGAGGTCGGGGTCCTTCCTCTGGAAGCGGTCAAGGTCGAGGTCGAGGTCGGGTTTCAATTGATGACATCCTGGGAATTACTTCATTCGAGGATCGGTGGCTTAACTTTAGCAAGAAACCTCCTCCTTCGTAGACTAGCTCGTTTTTGCCTGCAACTTATGTACATACGAAATATTCTAAATAGTTAGAAATAAATAAATATGGATTGAGTTCGTTGAACTTCCTGTTCGTCGTGAAGATAGCTTTCTTAGTTTATTTGCATGTTGCATTTATGAGGGAGTTGAACTCGGACCTCTTTTTGTTTACAAGGGAACCTTAGTTCGGACCTCGTATTGTGATTTTCTCGGGGGAACTTGGTTCTGACCCCGATTGAGATCTTATTATCCTATGTGAGGGAGTTTGACTCTGACCTCGTAGGATCTTCCTTTTTGGAGGGAGACGAGCTCGGACCTCGAAAGGATTTTCTTTGCGCATTGGATATTACCCCATGTCGGTTCATTTTTTGACCTCGCAAGGGAACTTTAGTTCGACCTTATAAGGGGATTTCGTGGATACTTCGTATAAGCAAACTAAAAGACACAAGAATATGCAAGACGAAAAGAAACTTTATTAATAAAAGAAAGACCAAAACAAAAAGGAGAGTTTTGACGAGCTCATTAAAAACAAAACACTGACTCAAAGAAAAGAAAAGGAAAAAGAAAAACTTAAAGACTCTATATGCAGGACTTTGTTGCCCATACGAAGAATCTCTTTAGGTGGGCGATGTGCCACGTTCTGGGTATCAGCTCGCCTGAAAGATAGGCGATTTTGTAGGCTCCTTTGCCGAGTACTTCGTGCACTCTGTAGGGTCCTTCCCACGTGGCCTCGAGCTTGCCGAGCTTCTCTGAATGGCTTATCTCATTATTTCTAAGCACAAGATCACCGACCTGGAACTGCTGGGGTTTGACCCTTTGATTATAATATCGGGTCATCTGCTGTTTATACCGAGCTTTTTTTATGCTGGCTAGTTCCCGCTTCTCTTCGAGTAAATCCAGGTCGGTTCGGCGCTGCTCTTCATTGGCTTCCGCTGAGAAGTTGATAGTGCGGGGGCTTGGTGCCCCGACCTCTATTGGTATGACCGCTTCTGTTCCGTATACTAAACGGTACGGGGTTTCTCCCGTTGGAGTTCTGGGTGTAGTCCTGTATGACCACAGGACGTTTTGGAGGTTGTAGATCCATTCCGTTTTGTCCTTCTCTAAGCGGGCCTTGAGTCCGTTCACTATTGTTCTGTTGGTGACTTCGGTCTGGCCATTAGTTTGAGGTCGGTTGACCGAGGTGAAATTTTGCTGGATATTGAGTCCTTCGCAAAATTCTTGGAATGCTCTGCTCGTGAATTGCGTCCCGTTGTCCGAGATGAGGACTCTTGAAACTCCAAACCGGCACACGATGTTCTTTCAAACGAAGTCGATGGCTTTCTCACTTGTGACTTTTGTGGAAGGTTCAGCTTCGACCCACTTGGTAAAGTAGTCGACATCGACTATTAAGAATCATTTTTGCTTTGGGGCCGGGTAGAACGGCCCCACGATGTCAATGCCCCACTCCACAAATGGCCACGGGCTCTGTATAGTGGAGAGGTCGGTCTGGGGTACCCTCGTCACCTTGGCGTGCAGCTGGCATTTCAGGCATTTTTTCACGAATTCTTCCGCGTCTTTTACCATTGTTGGCCAATAGTACCCCCACCGCATGATTTTCTGTGCTAGCATCCGAGCTCCGATGTGGCTTCCGCATGACCCGGAGTGCACTTCTTTCAATGCGTAGTCCGCTTCCCTTGGTCCCACACACTTTAGGAGAGGCTGTAGGTATGACTTTCGATAAAGGATTCCTCCTTCGAGGACGTACTGCGTGGATTTAGCCAGGATTTTTCTGGCTTCCGTTTTGTCCTCAGGAATCTCCCCGCTCTCTAAATATTTCTTCAGGGGGGTCATCCAGTTCGGGTCGTCTTCCTCAATTGCGTTGACTTCCGCCTCTTCTATGCTTCGATTCCGAACTTCTTCTATTAGCGTTGAGCCGGTTGGGTTCACCAGCTTACTTAGCTCGTCAGCTCGGGTATTTTGGCTCCGAGGAATGCAAACTATCCTGAAGAACTGGAAGGATTGTTCTAGGAGCTTGACTTTCTCCAGGTATTTCTTCAGCTTCTCACTCCTTGCTTCATACTTTCCTAGCACGTGGTTGACCACTACTTGGGAATCACAATAAGTTTGGATAGCTCGTACCTGGAGTGTTTGGGCAAGACGCAGCCCGGCAATGAGGGCCTCATATTCCACTTCGTTGTTCGTAGTGGGGAACTCGAATCGCAGCGAGTATGTTAACTCCTTTTTTCCGGGCTGATCAGGAGTATGCCAGCTCCGCTCCCTTTCTTCCCCGAGGCTCCATCCACGTACATCTCCCAACAGTCTGGGGGAGTCTTCTCTGGTATTTCTTGGAGTTTTTCTTTGGCCTCGGATTCTCTTGGTTTATTCACGATGTTGTACTGAGCTTCTACAAGGAAGTCTGCTAAAGCTTGGCCTTTTATAGCTCGGCGAGGGACGAATGATATGGAATGCTCTCCCAGCTCGATTGCCCATTTTGCAATCCTTCCTGAAGCTTCCGGTTTAGTAAGGACTTGCCGGAGTGGTAGGTCGGTCAAAACTTGTATTGGGTGAGCTTGGAAATAAGGTTTTAGGCGCCGAGCTGCATTTACCAGGGCTAGAGCGAACTTCTCGAGAGGCTGATATCTTGTCTCTGGATCTTTCAGGACTCTGCTGACGAAGTACACCGGTAGCTGCCGATCTCCTTCATCTCGGACCAATACTGCGCTAATTGCTTCCTCCGACGCTGCGAGGTATAGGGATAGGGATTCTTCCTTTTTGGGGACCGACAAAGTTGGTAAGTCTCCAAGGTGGCGCTTTAGCTCGTCGAAGGCTAGTTCGTGCTCTGGTCCCCATTCAAACTCCGGTGCCTTCTTGAGGATTTTGAAGAACGGAAGTTGTTTCTCGGCAGCTTTCGAGAGGAAACGACTTAGCGCGGTTATGCAGCCTGTCAACTTATGTACGTCGCGAATAGTTCGGGGTACCTTCATTTCCTAGACGGCTTTAATTTTCAACGGGTTGGCTTTGAGTCCCTCCGGCGAGATCCAGCACCCTAGAAATTTCCCAGATCGTACATTGAAAGTGCACTTCTTGGGGTTCAGCTTGAGGTTGGCCTGCCTTAGCACGTCGAGTGTCGTTCGTAGATCAACCACCGCTGAAGCTTTTTCCTTGCTTTTGACGACAATGTCGTCTACATACACTTCTACGATTTCGCCAATGTGATCTCGGAAGAGGAAGTCGACCATTCGTTGGTAAGTCGCTCCGGCGTTCTTCAACCCGAAGGGCATGTATTTGAACGCGAAAACCCCAAAGCTCGTGGCGAAAGCTGTCATGATCGCGTCTTCCTCATCCATCAGGACTTGATAGTATCCCTTGTCCCTTGTAAAGGTCAAGAAAGCTGAATACCTCGTATCCCACTAAGGATTCAATCTTCTCGTCGATGTTGGGGAGGGGGTAGCAGTCCTTTGGGCAAGCTTTATTGAGGTCGGTATAATCCACACACATCCTCCACTCCCCCCCTTCTTTCTTGACCACCACCGGGTTAGATAGCCAAATTGGGTATTTGACCTCGAATAGTACCCTGCTTTCAGCCATTGTTGCTCCTCATCATAGATGACCTGGTTCCGCTCGGCAGCAAATGTTCTTCTCTTCTGCTTTACTGGGGTGGAGCTCGGGTCGATGTTGAGCTTATGTGTAATGATGTCCGATGACACCCCCGTCATGTCCGTTGGCGACCAAGCAAAGACGTCTTGATATTCCCTAAGGAGCTGGATTATTTGCAGGCGGGTTTGGGGCCCCCCTGCAAAGTCGACCTTGACAAATTTGGTAGGGTCTTCTTCGGATAAGGGGACTTGTTCCGCCGAGGCGTCAGAAATCGTTGTTGCCTCTTCCAACTCCTCGGGATACTTTGATTGCTATGCTTGCGGTTGACCTCGAAGGGCAATTTGCATGCACTCTTTGGCCTTTTTCTGATCGCCGCGGATAGTCAGGATTCCACCCGAGGTCGGGATCTTCAGTAACAAGTGATATGACGAGATAATGGCTCGGACCGCATTCAGCCAATCCCGACCCAATATGATGTTGTATGGGGAGTTTGCTTTGACCACGTAGAAGTGGATTAGCTTGTTGACGCTGGTTGGCGGGCTGCCAATGGCGACGTCAAGCGCGATGATCCCTTCAGGTCGTGTTTCATGCTGCGTGAAACTTTTGAGGGGCAGGGGCGCTGAGTTTACCCGAGCTGGGTCGAGTCCCATCCTATCCAAGCAATGTTGGAAGATGATACTGACGCTGGCCCCACTATCAACAAATACGCGGTGGACAATCTTATTGGCCACTCCGACCTGTATTACCAGGGCGTCATTATGGGGCGTTGCTGTAGGTACAGGATCGTCCTCGGAAAAAGGTGACTGTTTCGCCTTTCTTGAACCTCTTTTTCGTCTGTTCCTCTTCCGATGGAATTGGTGGTCTGCGAGCTTCAGACCTCAGCTTAGTTTTTGTTGTGCCCGGGGTTAGCCCGGAGATGGTTGACACCACCCCGTCGTACTGTGGCACGTCGTTCTGAGGGTCGTCATCTTCCTTATCATGACTGGTTTTAGCTCGCTTATTATTGGGAGCGCAGCGGCCCTGTCCGCCCTTTCGCTTCCCCCTTCTGTTCTTCTTTCCCTCGACCTCGTACTTCTTCAGAGCTCCTTCTTGGGCTAACCTCTCTATTTCCACTGCGAGGTCGCGGCAGTCTTCTGTGTAGTGCCCGTGGTCGTCGTGGAAGGAGCAGTATTTGTTTTTATCCCGAGGTTTCGACCCCGACATAGGGCGTGGTCTTGTGAACCAGTCCTCGTGAAGTGCGAAGATCTCCGCATTTGTTTTCACAAAGGGAGGTCGCTGAGGGGGCTTCGACCCCGGCCGTGGACCGAGCCGGGACTGGATAGGTCCAGGTCCGAGCCGGGATTGGATAGGACCCCGCTGAAGGCGTTCGTGGGCACTTCTCCGATCACGATCATTCCGGCCCCGATCACCTTCAGGCCTCTTCTTCTCTGTTTCTTCCCGCTTCAACCGGTCCGCATCTTGGCCGTCCGCGAACTGGTACACGATTCTCTACATCTCCTGGGCTGTCTCGGGTTTCTGCTTAGCGAGCTCCTGGTTCAGGGACCCAGGAGCGACCCCGTTTCGGAAAGCCGAGATGAGGAAGACATCGTCGATTTTATTGACCTTCAAGCTTTCTTGCATAAATCGGGAGGCGTACTCCCTTATGATCTCTCTGTCCTTTTGCTTCACGGACAGGAGGTAGGCCGTGTCTCGACGAGCTTGGACTTTCATAAGGAATCTTTGTTTAAAGATTCCTTCGAGGTAGGCCCAAGATCCTACGCTGCCAGTCGGCAAGCCGTCGAACCAAGCTCGGGCGTAGTTGACCAGCATATCTGGGAACAGCTTGCACATGTGCTCTTCTGTGAGGCCCTGATTGTGCATGCTGTACTTGAACCGCGTCAAGAAATTGAGGGGGTCATCCAACCCATTATAGGGTGGTATGTTGGGCAACTTGTACGTCGCGGGAAGCTTGGCATCGAGCAGCTCATCGGTGAACGGGCTGACGAGTCGGGCTGATCTTCCCTCCCGTCGGTGCCGGTTTACCTTGGGGCTATAACTTCTGGAATAGCTCGGACTTCGGTCCCCGCTTGGGCTACGATGTCGCCTTGGGAGATGGTGTTGCTTGGGACTCCGCTGCGGGCTGGAGCTCCGGCGGCGGAGTGGGCTTCGCCGAGTATCGTGCTTTCTTTTCAGCTCGGGCTCCTGCATTTTAGGATGATGTGAAGTTTTGGGTATAGACTTCCGTGTGGAACTCTCCCTAGCTTCGGATATTGGGGGCATCCTAGCTGTTGTGAGGAAGCGCTTGAAACTCTCCCTATTCGCTCTTGCGAATTCAGTCGCGGCGTATGCAGTGGCGAGGTCGAAGTCGTCGAGAAAATCCTCTCATTTCGATCCGGATTTCTGTGGACCCTTCTGAGGGATGTCCTCTAGCGCGGGCATCCCTTTGAAAGGGTCATCTTCTATAGGGTTATTGCCGTGCCCCTCCTTTGGGACCGAGCTGTCTTTCTGGCGATTGCCCCTGTTCGTGGGGCGACTTTCTGCTTCGTCGGGGTTCCCACGTTGGCTTTGGTCTCTCCGCACGTTTTGTGATCGCGTTACCGTCATAGTTCTGCTACCAAAGAACCGTCGATCGCTGTTCTCACAGACGACGCCAATGATAGATCTAGGATTTGTAGAGATAGCAGAAAATAACAATAATGCGACAACACGAGGATTTACGTGGTTCGATCGATATGATCTACGTCCACGGGAGAGAATATAGAGAGCTTTTATTATACTTGAGAGTACAAAGAGTATTGAATGAATCTAAACCTCTAATCTAGCATCTATTTATAAGCCTTGAATTGAGCCCTCATCTTTCTAGGATTTGGATTCCTTATACATATCTTGTTTCCTAGTACATGCATATCCGATTCCCATTCATATAAGGATTCTATCTTCTCCCAAAGTAGGGCTTCGTGACTTGGTCTTCAAGGTAGGCGTCGGCTGTAATTGGGCCGAGCTCTATGGGCCGAGCTTGAATGTATAGGCCCACCTGAATTGGGCCTTAGGTCGGGCCCAAGAAGAGGCCGGTACTATCAGTTTCTTGTTTAATCAACTAGATTCGAAATCATTTGATGCAACAATGACCACGTAAATCGTAATTCAAAATTTTAATTAACTTTTTTTTTTAATTACAAATTTCTAATCAACTATATTCCCTATGATCTAATGGTAGGGTGATTATTTCCGGAAAAAAAAAAAAAAGGTTCAAATTTGATACCATTAATCCCGACCGTCTAAGTTGAATATATGGAACAAATTCAAAAGTAGTTAACTTATGATTTGCACATTATTGTACAAAGAATTACCCAGAATATTATTTTCAAAATAGATTTATCAAATTAAAAAATTATCAAATTGTATATAATCTTTTTTGTGTGTAGAAACGAAGTCTGCTCATAAAATAAATTATTAAAATAATCCTAAAATAAAAGGATAAAAGTAACCTCACAAGCGAGGTAAACTTTATTTGAACCAAAGCTCCCCTAATTCCACCGTTTCCTCATCTGTTCCTATAATCCCTTTCTCCCAGAAAAAGAGAAACTGCTCTAATCCTCAAATTTCCAAAAGAAGCAAAAGCAAACGGAACATCATCTCAATCTCATCCATGCTTACTCAGTGCGGCATAGAAGAGGTTGAAGAGAACTGCAAATGTACGCAACCATCTATCCTTTGCTCAATTTTAACATATTCTACTTCTTCTTAATTGATCAATGTGTTTGTGAGTGTGATTAGGTGTGTGTCTGTCCTTGTTAAATGTTAAGTCCATTTCGTTATTGACCGTGGTTGTGGTTGTGTAACGGTCATGATCCTGATTGTGATAGATAAAATTCAAATCAATTGAACATAGTCATCAATAACTTGTTGAATTTTTTAGGTTCAGTTAAGTTGATTAATTTGGTGCTTTTGGGTAGACTTTTAGTTCCGCAGCAGGAAATTGTTTAATTATACCAGAGATTCTGTAAATTGGATCGTTATGGTTGAAATTCATTTTGATATTTTGCATGAAATGTATTCAACATTATAGTATTGTCTGGTGTTAATTTAAGAATTAAATACTAGTGTCTCTAGTCTTGTTGACTTGTTCAAACCAATTGCTTGTATATTCTGGAGTCAGCTAGCTTGTTGATTTCTATATGTGAATGATAAGTATGGCCTAAGCAATGAGAATGATGCTTTGACACTTTCAAATTATATGGTGTTTATGTGGTTATTTGTTTTAAAGGAGTGGTACTATCCATCAGGTTTTCTATTTTCTAAAGTTCGCGTTGCCTAAATCAAGATTTGAAACAAGAGAATAAAAGATAGAGTTCATCTGTGCTGCTGATAGTTGCTATAACTTCTAGATTACTGAGAGCAAAAAATCGATGTCGGAATACCATGACCATCAGACCGTAAAATACATTTCATGTAGGAGACTGGATATTAGTTACAATAGGAAGTATGTAGGACATTGTAGGCACTACTAAACTTGCCTTCTATCCAAATCCATACAAACATAAGCCTTGTTCTGTTGGATTCCCAAGTTTGATAAAAAGTAGACCACACTCGAACTAAAGACTTGTTACTATGACCCCCTGCTCGTATAGTTATAGTCAATGTGAGGTCATGCATGTTACCGGTGTTTTCATTTCTAGAGATTATTTACAATACTTAACATACTAGACTTCAAAGCTTATAAGAGTCTTAAGAGATGAAGTTTTCTATTACTGGTGCCATCACTTCTTGATTTTCCCATCTGTTAATGTTGTACGAAATTTCCACTATGCAGTTATTGTTAAGGTTTATGGATTTGATGATTGTGGGAAGGTTACTCTCAATGAAATGCTGGACCTACTGCAGGACTCGGTGGGTTGGTGTATTCCTGGCTAGCAGAGTGAGGTAGTTTTTTCCTTGACTGTTGCCATTTTGTGTAGATTAATATAAAGCGATGTGCTCATTCTAATCATTGATTTTTGAACCTTGAGTTGCTTTTCTTTTGGTAAAAATTGTGCTAAATGGGAATTTCTTGTGCCCTCAGACTATAAAGATCTTCATAAGCTTTGTGGAAGAATTGTCCTAAGGCTAAGATATTTCTTTCTTAATTGGTACCTAGTGATATTAAAATGACTAGCAAAGAGACATGTCTAATTTTTTTTTTTGTTATCTTTTTCTTTTTGTCGTAAAAAGTATATTGAAATGTTAAAGGATGGGTTTAAAATGATAAAATATCCGTGTGAGTAGTAGGTCTTCAATAAAAAAAATTAATAATAAATTTCTAAATAAGATAAACCAATAAAAGTTCACAAATAACAATGATTAGTATTTAACTATATAAAACTATTTAAAAAATAAACATGATAATATATTAGTCATAATCTCTAATTTTCAATTTACAAAATTATTGATAGGCAAGATTTCCACGTGTGAGTATAATTTACATTTCTGTCTTTATGGAAAATTGATGTTTCAAAAATAGTTTACTGTATTATTCTGAAATTTATATTTTGGTAAAATGTCACAGAAATAAGTGATTTAAAATTCTTAAAATTTAGAATGGCAGTCTATGTTAATAGAAATAATGTGGATAAACTAATTAAATCAATGTGCACAATGCTAAAATAATGTGTCTGTCAAATTCTTTCGTCATGCTGATTGGATTGGGTGGACCACGACAAGTGGCTCTGTCTTGAAATAACTAAATATACAATATGATTACTTGTTCTTATGTTTGCATGATGATTCATAAACCATTAAATATTGTTTGTAATATTTATTTTACTGCATGGATTACTAGTTTACTACTTTTCAGAATTTTTATATGTGAACTTACAATTTGTGTTGGATCAAGTTTTTTAAGTGGACAGTCACTATCTGGATACTCTGCTGCAAATTTCATCTTCTATTTTATTAGTCTATCAATATATGTGTGAATAATGAATTACATTTTACAATAATAAAGATCAGCATCATATAGAAACAAATTGCGCAACATTATGTAAGAAATTACAAAGTTTTTTTTTTGAATTATTTTTTCCCTATCCATTCTGTTATCTGATTTTCCGTAAAGGTCTCAACCATCCCATATCTATATATAGTTATTACGTCAAAAAGAAATTAGTGGTTATAATCACTGCAATATCACCAAATCTCTTCTCAAAGAGAGGAAAAGTGTTGTTGAAAACTAGTGAAGGAAAAAGAACCTGTTTAGAATACGTCAATGCTGATTTTGGCAGAATGGAGTTAGGCTTATGAAATTCATTTCTTATGACACTTTCAATTTTCAAGAGCATAATTCCCCCTGCCAAAATCTGCTGCATGCCTTTGACATTTGAAATAAAAAGACTTCCTCTTAATGACAAAGAAAAAGGCATGTTTGGTGGCTGGTTTTGGTTATGATCTGATGAAATCTAAGCCCGATTTCTATCTGTGAAAGGCAAAACAAGAATTGCATTACAAGAGCGTGCTCATCACTTGATCTTTGCATTTCATATTCAGTTTTGGGAATTTTGTTCTTAGGCCTTCTTCTCAAGATTTTTGACTGACATACCTGAAAAGCTGGTTGCCATTTCCACATTTGTGCATTCCCTTTTCTGACAGGGTTCCTTTTCTTGATTTTTGGGGGGTTTTTTGTCTTTAAATTTGGGAGTTTTGTCTTTTAGGTTTAATCTTTTTGGTTCAAGATACCTTTTGTTCTTGAACCGAGAGCCTTTAGATTGCTTTGATTCTTCTTCCAGGATATCTCTCTGTTTTTCTAATCGCTTTGTGCTTAATAGGCTACCCAATATTGGAATGATTCTGATAATTTCTCCAGAGAATTAGGTGAGAATGTTTTCTTGATTATTGTACGTGCATGCATCTTTTTCTCCGACCTTGATGTATGAAGGAATTGGGGATTTGAAGCATGGCAAAATTTTCAAGTCTTTTGTTCAGAAACAAAAGATGAATATCCTCATTTATTGATGAAATTAGATAAGAGACATGTCTTAATGCGCATTTCCGTTTATATCTCCAGATACAAATCTATTTGTTTATACACCTGGATGCAATTTGATGGCCAACTGTGGCAAGCTGGTGCCCCAAGCAGAGATTTCTGCTCTTAAGGAGGCACTTTGTACTCAGCAGAAGCTTCTATTGAAACTTTACAATGAGTTGGAAGCAGAAAGAGAAGCTTCCGCCACGGCAGCTAGTGAAGCCTTATCTGTGATATTGCGTCTACAAGGAGAGAAGGCTGCCGTCAAAATGGAGGCAGAACAGTATAAGAGACTGGCGGAGGAGAGGATGTGTCACGCGGAGGAATCTTTTGCCTTAATCGAAGATATGATCACTGAGAAAGAAATGGAGGTGGCAGAGTTAGATTATCAAGTGCAAACCTACAGGTATCAGTTGATGAGCATGGGTTTTGATGTTCCGGCTGGTGACGATATCACCTTTCCTGAAAACCTCTTCCATAGAAATGAATCTCTAGCGGGGGAAACAAGCCTTCATTTGAAATGTAAGAAGGCTATTCTCGAACTAGAGAGTTCCACTAGCGCAGATCTGGATTTCATTTCTAAGTCTACAGAGGAGGAGCAGTTGGGCCAAGAAGCTCTCGGATTTGCCTTAGATTCAGAGAGGAAGATTGATGGTTCGACTGATGATGGCATGTCTTCTTATGCCGAGCAGATTAAGGATTTAGAGATACGGGTAAAAGAGATGACGGGAGCTAACATAACAGGCCTTATGAGTGAAGCCCCATCTCCATCCCTTTCTAAACGGCCAAGTGCAGCAAATTTGTGTTCTCTCTCTAATGAGATAAAGCCGCGATCACAGCTAAGCATTGGCAGTTCAAATAAATTAGATGTTGATGAAACTGGCCCGATTAAGCTTCCAGAAAATTCACCCAAAAGCAGTAAAGCTGTTCAGTCTCCTCGTCCTCCTACAGTTCATGATGTTTTTGAGGTTCCTCAGGTTGATCAAGAATCCTTGTGTTACGAATCATCAAGCAAAGACAGTCAAGATCAAGCTCACCCGGAATCTGTTAAACAGATAACAAAAGAGGTACCTGACTGGGTGAAGAAACTATTGCAATCGACTCACCATGAGGTTCCACAGGGCGATCAGGAGTCCACTTCTTATGAATCATCAAGCAAAGACAGACAAAAGGATGTCTGTCAAGCTAGTGAGATCCTTGAAAGCCAAGATCTAGCTCACCCTGAATTCCTTAAACAGATAGCCAAAGACGAACCTGACTGGCTGAAGAAACTATTGGAGTTGACCCACCATGAGAAAAATTTATGTAAACCAAGTGATATTGCTGCTATTGATCGTGGGATTGTCCAACCAAGAACAAGTGTCGATGTATCCGAATCCAATTTGAATAGACTTAACAGGAGTCCAGAGATCACTGAAGTTGAGAGGCCGTCACAATCTTCAGAAAGAGAGGAAGAGCTCAAACTTCTGATAGAGATCAGACAGAAACTAAATCTGCTACAAGATGAGATTGCGCTTCAGAAAGTGAAGAAATCTATCACGAAAGACGAGCCATCCTTACAACCTCTAGCAGAGGTACTCATCATTATTATCCTTTTATGAGTTGAATAAATGAAATTTCCCTTCTCTGACTAATTTTTGCATTATAACTGACTAATATGCTCATCATTACTATTCTTAATCTGATATTTTTCATTTTTTGGTCGACTGATACAGGTGATGGTTTCCTTCTGGCTTTGATGAAGTAGTAAATCACAGAACTTGATTTTAACATTTAGACATCTCCATGTCATCATGTAAGGATGTCGGCTCTCTCTCTCTCTCTCTCCCCCTCTCTCTGTTTTGTACACCATGTGTATATTCTACCTCACCAACACCAGATTCGGGTGAAAGAATCTCTCTGCACTTACAGTATTAGTCACTGTGGGGTTGATTCGTTTTTTGCGGCTGATGAGTATATTATTAGCTGCATGTTGTTCACCTGTACAGATTCAGTAGGATGAAAGAAGTCTCTCCACCCTTCATGTGGTCTCATTTTTCTACTTACAGAAGAGAGTTTTTTTTTCTTCTTTCCATCTTTTATACACAGTATTTCAAACGAAAAAAAAAAAAAAAAGAGTGAATTGAGATTTTCGTGCAACATAGAAAGTCTATCATCATTGTCAGACATGATATTCAGGTTGCTGTCATACAATGTAACTGTGTTATAGCCCTTTCAAAGATGGTTGTTTTATGCCAATTTCCAGTTTCCAATTGTTTTTTTCTAGTTACTGTGACTGAAATGAGATTTTTACTAAATTATATATGTCAGAGGTAACTTCGTCCTTTTTGTTCAATGTCTTATGTTTTGACGTCTTATTGCATCTCCTATTACATACTACAAACAAAATGTTTTCTTAGACTTGGTAAAATGTTAACCATACGTTTGAAATTGAACTAGCATGACGTTGAAGATCTTTAATTTCTACGCTAATCTTTAAAACTGAGTCATCGAAGAAGTAGAAAAGGAAGACATGGTTTAGTTTGCAGTCACGGAAGAAAATAGTTTAGATAAGAATGATGAGGTGATGATGGATTTGACCAATGAGAAGAAAAGAATGGATTATGTGATGAAAAGTGGGGACTGGGGGATATAAAAAGTAGTTTCCATTGTTGTGTGGAGATTTGTCAATGCTTATTTGGGATCTTACCAGCCAAAAAAGTTGCCTAGCTAGATCACCTACTTCATAGAGCTCTCGATCCCTAATAGATATCAAGAATTTCTGGGTCCCGTCCATCGCCCCGCCGGCAGTTTTAGAAAAGAAAATATATTTCCGTTCCAAAAATATTTTATCATTTGCTTTATTGAATTGTTTCGTTCGTATAAAAAAAAGAATTAACACTTCAAGACCCCTTAAAACATGACGGGACCTACTCATTCTTTTTCTTTTTTTTTGTTTTAATTGTGAGACCAATTTATCCTTGATGTTGTATTTTTTATATTATATCTCTTACACATTGTGTGCGATTTGACTGTTTCTCACTTTGATTGTCATTAACCAAAAATAATTGTAATGTTAGGGTATTGAAGTTAGCAAAAGTGGTCAATAATTAGATAATTAGTGTTGCAATGATTAGTTTGTCTAGGGCATATCCAATTAATAAATTACTCAAAATATAATTTTGTAAACTGAATATTTTCGATACTATATGAAATAAAGGAGGAAAAATATATAATTTATACTAAAATAATTAAAAATTCGTGATATATAAAATAAACAAAGATCCCACTCGGCGACATTAGCAAAAATTTAAGATCCACTCAATATTTTTGAGATCCCACTCGAGTGGGATCTTCAAATATCTCGAGCGGAATATTTCTTTTTTAAAGATTTGAGATTATTATGATTAAATGGTTATCAATTACTATTATTTGAATTAAATTAATTATATAATAATATTGAATACTAATTAACTAGGCCGAGTGCCAAAAAAGTCGAGCCGCTCGATTGATGCCACGTGGGTTGAGGGTTTACATCGTGGTTTTGAGAAGGTACAAGTAAATACTGTGCGGTATTGCCTTTATTTGGGAATTCTCCCAATTGACTGACCCCCGCCGAACTCTTCTTCCTTTTCTACCCTTTCGTCCCTTCTTCTCCCCTCTTCAACTCTTCCTCTTCTCCCCTCCTCGACTGTAACACCATGCCGCAGGTCAGATCACTACCTACTCTATCCCGATTTTTCAGGGTTTCGAATAAAATGACGAAGCTACCCATATTCTCTCCCTCTGATGGTGGGTGGTTGGGTTCTCGTGGACAATCTTACCCTTTCAAACTTTTGATTTGCCAGAATATAGATAAGGTCGAGGGTAGAGGGAGACGCAGAGTGAGTCTCCTTTGTTATTTGAGTTCAGTGAGCAAAAAATGAAGAAAAAGTATTCCACTATTCCGAAAAAGAAAATTGGTGGCGCCCCCTCATCTGGCAGCAGCGACGACTGTGAAGGGAGAGGGGAACCCTACAAGCGTTTGGTTTTCGACGAGAAGGTAAGATCTCCTAAAGTGGCCGGTGTTCGAAACCCTAAAGCAACTACTACTCGGAGAAAAGCAATGGCGCCTCCTAAAGCAAAGGCGGCGAACGGGAAGAAGAAGCGCTACATCGTATATGATGAATCCTCCGACGACGAAGAGTTTCACGCGGCGAAAAAGGTTGCTGCTTTAAGAAGGGGCCTCAAGATTTCAAGCGCCGCTGCAGCAAAATTTGAGAAGGAGATCCCATGGGCACTTAAGGTGCCTCTTGCCGACTCAGCGTTCTCAAGATGCAACCGGAAACACGAAGAAGATGCAGTTTCCGATAACGTACATTTCTCTCTCTATAAAACACATTTTTTTAAATTATGTTATTATTTCTGACTTCTACTAACCATGTTTACAATTTTGGTAATAGGAAAAATTCATGGCTTTGATGGATATCACTAGAAATCTGAAGGAACATGGTCAAACTCTTAAGGAAATCAAGGAGATGCTGCAAATTGCCGTTCGTACTGAGAAAAAGAATGGAACTGGCGAAGAAGAGAATACGGAGGAAGCAAGACCCTCTGACTGCCAGATTATTCCTTACTGTAATTGGTCTCCGAGCGCAGCAGGAAACATCCGGACAACTCCTGGAAGTTCCGGGAAGAAACGGGCTATCTTGAGAAGCCCAATTCCACCTAAAGTTGATCCTCATCAGTTGGTTGACGCCCGCGAGTTCATGAACTGGCGAAGGATGGCCGCCCGCGGTGAAGGGTAAAAGTGTTAATATAGAAAATGTTTCGAATTAATATGAATGCAAACTAAATTGGCTTGTGTTTTGTTTTGGTATGTACAGTGAGCTCTCCATCAGGCTACCTTCGGCGGTTGTGAGAAGTGGAGACTACGATTGGTTTACTGAGCTTTACGATGAAGAGATAAATCTTCGTGATGAGGTTAGTGTTTTGGTTTTATTAGGGTTTTGATTGTGTAATTTGTTTACTTGTGGTATTGTATATAATGATTGGTGAATCTCTGGAATGGAAACTGTTGATCAGTATATATGATTCTGGAAATTGTGTGTGTGTGGATCTCTTGTTGTTGTTTGATGTTACTGCTCTTCATAAACATTGTGTGGTGTATTGAGGAGGAACTGGTTTTGTTGTTTGATTTTTTAAAATATTGAATTGTGATTTTTTAGCGAAGAATGAGTAGCTCTCTTGTTGTGTTTATGATTGGCATAGCATGGACGCGAAGTAGAAGTTGTTAGTTGTTAATTTCAAACTTGGTAAATGCTTTGTATGAGAATTATTTCCTTTTGATTTGTGGTATGTTAGTGAAGAATCTTGTTCTTGTGGAGTTGGATCTGTGAACTTTTTATGACAATAATTTTGAAATGCTTAGTAGAAGTTGTTAGTTTTCTGATCTGTGCAATTTTTATTCATGCAAACATTTTATTTCCTTTTTGCTTCTTTTCTTCTTTTTTTCTTATTTCTCTTTCTTTTATCTTTTTCCTTTGTTGGCTAATAGCAGTATTTTTTTGGTGAGTCTTTAGCTCATCATTTTTATTTTAAATCAGATTTATTATTACCTTTTATTGAGCCTGTTGTTTGGTGTAGCATGAACTACAAGTAGAAGTTTTTGGTCAAGAATGAGGCACTCTTATTGAACAAATGTTTAAATTCATTGCTCTGTTTAAATGTCAAGAATGAGGCACTCTTGTTGAAGAAATGTTTAAAGTAGCTCTTGTTTTGTTTATTCTTTGGTGTAGCATGGACTACAAGTAAAAATTGTATCTTGTGTCACAAATTTGGTAAATACTCAATAAATTTATAGTATGATAATTATTTTCAAAGGAATAGCATACTTGGTAAATTAAATAAGAGTTTAAATTTGAAGGTTTGCTTACTGAATTTGACATGAGCAGCAATATGTAGGGTTTTGAAAATTATAAATATGTATCAATGTGGGTGATATGATCTGAAATCTTTATGGTGTTGCTAGTGGGGTAAATCAATCCTTTTGTGTTAAAGTAGTGTATGTGATCTTGGATGTTTTAAAACCTAAACTAACGCATGAATACATTTTGGTTTTGTGGCCCATATTATAATGAAGCACAAGGATGTTCTTATCAACTGGCTTGTGGTGAAATTTGATGAGGAGATAGGTGCAGCTTCCAGAGACTGGTCCATCCTGGAGATGTGGTGTTGGGTAAGATTTGTGTACTTGTTTGTAGTTTTTGTTTCAGTTTCTGGCTTCCTCCTTTGGTATTGAATTTGTTAATTCTGGTTTTAAATTATATGGTTTCAAATTCTTTGCAGGGCGGGCTAACACAGAACAACTTCAAACGGTGTGAGGATGACCTCATGCCGTACGTACGCGGCTCCTACCCCTTAAACCGGGGGCGTGCCTGGCACACAGTGGAGAGGCTGTACGGATTTGGCCACGTGATTGAAGATCATTGGGTTGGTTTTGAGGTGAGCTTTCGTGACCAGCGCATAAAGGTTGTGGACTCCATGAATCTTGGGTTGAAGCGCATTGATGAGCCATTTGAGATTATGAGTCGTCAGTTGCCGCTGTTGTGTGAGAAAATAGGGATGTGGGAAAAGAAGGGGTATGCTGAGAAGATGCGCATGAAGTGGGAGGTGACATATGCCACTGATAGCCCGAGACAGGAAATCGATGACAAACACAACTGTGGCATACTTGTGATCAAGTATTTGGAGGCCATGATGCGTGGTCACTCATTTGATAGGATCAAGCCCGATCACTGCTCCGTTTACCGACTCAGGTACTGTGTGGATTTGCACGGGCATTCACAGCTGCTTCCTGCTGCTGAATGATCCCTGGATAGCTGAAACTCTTTTTTTGTGGTGGTTATTAGAACAAAAACAATGTTTAATCGTCTCTACAATGGCTGTTATTAACCCAAAACAATATCTTTTTTGATTATGCATGCCTTGGTGGCAAAACACTATTAGCATTTTGACATATTTTGCATTGATCATTTGTGCTGATGACTATGATCATGGTGATTTATGTTGGCATATATTTTGTAATGATACCCCTTCTAGGCCATGGTGATTATGTTGGCATATATTTTGTAATGATATCTTTATCTATGCCAGTCAAATTTTTGTTCTTCTATTACTCATGGTGCTTATTATTCATATATGCAAGGTGCTTTATTTCTGATTTTTCATTTCTAATTTCTTATTTCTGATTTTTTGATTGATTTCTTATATGCAAATGTTGTACATTATGATTGTTCTTATTAGTGGAGAGAGCTTAGATGATGTACATGTATAACCTAGCTCTGAATTTAGACAGTAGCTGTGTTGCTAATGTAGCACCCCGTTGTTTTTCACATTTAGGCAACATTAATAGTTGAAAGAGCTATTTCAACAGTTTCCTTGTGATATATAAATATTTGTGCTTTTTGTAGTATTCTATGCACACATGTAATGTAATGATACTATCAAGCTTGATCTTGACAACAACAAAATTGTTGATTTCATCAAGTTTGATGTGGGGAATGTTGTCATGGTGACTGGTGGTAGAAATAGGGGACGTGTTGGAATACTCAAGAACCGTGAGAAGCATAAGGGAAGCTTTGAGACTGTTCACATTCAGGATACTCAATCTGCTGCTACAGCTTAGTAGATAAATCATATCTTTCTAAATTTTTGTTGGAACTAGTTCTATGTGATGGCATCATTATGCTATTATAGGATATTTTCTGGCAAATTTATGTGTTGACAACCTAAGTTGTGGCCTTGATACTACTGTATTTCGTCTGTTGGATAATTTGTCTCGGATGTTCGCTGATAAATTTGATTTTTGTTCAATTTGAACCGTACACTAACATCAGGAACAAAATATATATCGAATTTCGTTTCCAGAAAGAAAGAAAAAAAAACAAATATCGAAGATGAATATTTCATACGTAAGAAGAAACAAAGCGAGATTTTGGACGCCAAGAGCACAAAGTTGAGAGCTTATAAAGACTAATATAGCAAAGTATGACTGCGAGAGTCGAAACATCTGACTCGGTTACCTAACACCTACTGTATTTTCCCATTGCATTACATAATACTAAGACAAGAAATACGGCAACTCACGACTCACACCTACTGTATTTTCCCATTGCATTCCTCACTTTTATATGATAATAATAATACTAATTAAAGTCATGGTGGTTATAAGCTTCTAGAAAGTAGTTAATATTATGGCTATCTGAATAGCTTATAATATTAATAATCAAATAAAAGCTACAAGTTCGAACCAACTACAGTGTCACAAAGACATAAGCAATAAAAACAGTTAGGTACTAAAATCTCTCCTCTCGAATCAATTGCTACTGGACCGGCTTCTAGCTGCTTTATTATGTTGTTCCACAACTTCGTTGGTGACGCTTGGTGTCGAAACACAAAATGTTGAGGATCCACCAACACTATCATCAATGTCGATAGGATCGACTGAGAAAATTGCTTCAAGATAAACCCAATTCTCTTCCCCTTCGATCATGTAAGCGCAAGTCTCGGGGCGAACCTGTTATTAGTGAACAAAAATATGATATATCAGTCCACAATTGACAAAAAAAATATGTGATGAAAACAGAAGATGAGAAAAATTACATTAGCTATTCTGTTCCAATCTTGCATACTAGCATGCACCTTGTTATTCACGTAATCACAACGGACATTTGGTTGGTTCAGTAACCACCTAAACATGAAGTGACGCTCCTTCCACTCACCAAACTTTAACCAGTATGCTGACAGTGGAATATCTACATTATATTCCTCAAACATAGCATTCTTCACTTTCCTAAGAACTGCTTCAGTTTCACCTATATGCAATAATTTCCATCCAAGCCACTTCTCATGATCCAACTTCTCAAGTACCCTTGTTTCAACGGCACGGGTCCATGGAGCTATATAAAACTGATCATTTTGCGAAACAGGCATTGAAGGTGCCATATGTATTTGTTTTGTTTCTGTGGAAATTTAATTTAAGTGATGAAGGCTATTTATACACTCACCTATGCTATGCCACCTTCTCAACCACATAAACCTCAGTTTTATATTCCAATTCACATGCTGAATAGTGTTATATTCTCCATTCACATGCTCAACAGTTTTATATTTTTTCTGTCACGTGGAAACTAGCAAATATATAATACAAAGACTCACCTGTGATTCTGTAAGCCTTTCCAGCTAATCAGCCAATTGGTAAAAGTTAAACCCTGACATGGAGGAGCCTTGAGACCGTGATCCATAGTACGAAACGGTTGGAGATGATGGAGTTTTGCTAGTAGTTGTCTTAGTGCAAGTAGATTTGGGTTTCCGGCCTGTAAAGTGGAATACCAATAAGGGTGTGTTAAGAGAAGTGCCATTAACATATAAAATCACTAATTAATATGGATGTTGTGATTTAAACTACCTCGTTTGGGTTTAGGTGACTCCCAAGAAGACTTCATTCGTTTTGATCCCCTTTGCTTCTTACTTATTGGGTCTCGTGGTGCAGTATTCTTAGAATCATTTTGTGATGCATCCGGATTACGCGCATTCATTTTTGCACAAACTTTCGCCTTCATTTCTTTAAGACCATCCTCAATTATTTCTTCACAATCGTGATTCTTGCACTGATCAATCAACTCTATCAAGAACCGTATGCTGCGGTTTCCAAAACCCATAATACGCACGAAGTCAGGCCTACCACCAAGTGGATCAAAACTGAGATGATCATTTGCAATTCTCTTCTTAGCAGCTTTTGTCCACCGACGAAGAATCAGTTCATCTGGAATCATACTCACCACACTTATTCTATAAACTTTAAATATATGACGACAAACGATACCTTCAGTTTTCCACATATGACAACTGCAGGTTGCATAGTGAGAGTATCGGTTAAATTTTACAGTTCGTGTCCTCTTAGATGCACCATGCCAGGTGATAGAATACTCCAAAACCACAGCATTCAAATCATCTGGATATTTGGTTATGTGAACACTAAGAGAGTTAACTGCTTCATCTGAAATGTGTTTAAAGACAGCGCACGTGTAAACTTCTGAAATTTTTCTCAAAAAAGGCAACTGACTCAATAAACTCCCTGGATATCCTCTGTTAGCAGCATCCTCGGCAGCCTCTGATTCATGCCAACTTCTCAAGATTAGTTCATATTTGAGTACTAAGTCATATAGAGGACAATTTGCTGAGCACAAATTCTTGATTACTCTATTTGTTGACTCGCTCCGACTTGTTGAACGCGCCCCACCGCAAAACCTGTCCTGTGTAAACACTGAAGCCCAACGCTTTCGCAATTGATACATGTTCTTAAACCAATCACAAGATGTGGTTGGCTTATAATCATTAATCAATGCTCTCCATCTTTCCTCAAATTCTCTCTCTGTCTCGCAGAATTTCATGCAAAACATCCACTCCTTCATGAATTCAGGGTTATTTCTAAGATCACCAAAATGTTTCGTAGTGTTCCGATTAATGTGCCACTGGCATAATCGGTGTCTTGCTTCATGGAATGTATAATCGACGCCATTCATCATTGCTTGGCATTGATCAGTAAATATTACCTGGGGTTCCTTTCCATCCATTGACTCCATAAACTTTCCAAACAACCACTCAAACGACTTTGTTGACTCACTAGATAAAAAACCGATTCCGAACATGACATTGTTGCGATGATGATTAATTCCAGTGAATGGCACGCAATACAGGTTGTACTTGTTCGTCTTGTAAGTAGCATCAACAAAGAGCACATCACCAAAATAAGAATAATCAATTTTACAGCGACTATCTCTGAAGAAGAAATTCACTATCCTACCATTTGCATTTGTATCCACATTCGAATAGAAATCAGTTTCCTTGTTAGCCCTGTCAAGGAAGAATTTCACCAATGCAGCTGCGTCACCATCTGGTTGCCTCTGTTCGCTATGCAATTTATCAAGGTAGTGATAGGCATCTTTTCTTAAAAACCCAATATTGTGAGCTCCTCCCCCCTCATTAGACATAAATCTGTGGGCTTGTGTAACACCTATACCACCAGCATGAAGTGCTGTAATCAAGGAGCTTTTCCCTTCCGTCAACTTCCTAGCACAACGCATCAAATATCCTTGGGATTGAGGGAGTAACTCATGATTATGATGTGTATTGAAAACGGTAACTGTCCATGGAACCTCCTTGCTCTCCCTGCAACATCGGAGCCTAGCTTTACATTGAGTCCGCATTTGCTGTTTCCGGTAGGCTAGTTCCTTATCGTTGCCACGCTTTTCGTCCGGTCGTCCCTCGCACGAACAAAGAAATACCTTCATCCGTACATCAAACGTACCTTTAAAATAGGCCTGACTTCCTTTTTTCACACTAAATCCCATTAGACGACCGTACTCAGAATACAATTCAAATATTTCGTCAAGATTTTCAAATTGTTGCCCAACTTGAAGTGCTTGGGCTGTTCCGAAGTCATGATTTTTCCCGGCAACATTACTGCTGCTAGAGGATTCCTCAGGTGATGTGTTTAGATCTATGGGCATTTTCCGGTTTAGATCTAATCTCCCTATGACGAATAATTATACCCCCAAACCAATCAATTGCAGGCAGAAAAACTATAATAAACACCCAAATTGGCAAATGCAGTAGATTCATTCCATGCCCAATCGGTGAACTTGTGATCAGAGAAATGGTATCTAAAAGAAGTTGGGAATTGATATTTACCTCTCTCTCTGAAGAGTCAACTCCGATTGCAGATTCTCTAAGATATTTGCCGCCCTTCTTCTTCCCTATATTTCTCAATTCATCAGCGCATAGAGCGATAAACACCAAGAAGAGAGCAGCCACAGTCGCAGAACAACGCCGTCGCCCTTCTTTGGTCTCTGTCGCCTCTCTCGATGATATTAGGGATAATAATAATAATTCTAACATGTTTGCGCTGATTTGTACTTTAATTTGAAACCCTAACACTGTACTTCGTTACGATCGTCAATCATTCACCTTCATGGACTACAAATAACGCCGAGGTCGATGATGGATCGACGATATCTGGACTCTTGATGACAAAATTCGACAATGGCGATTCTCAATTGCCCAGATTTATCAATCTTTACTGCAAAATAAACGACGCAGACGAATAGGAAATTAGAGTTAAATATATTTATTTATTAGTAGTAAAATATAGTAGTATAATCCACACCAACAATAAATATTTAAATTACATTAGACAATATATATTTATATATCGGACAATAGGAGTTGAGAAACTGTCGAAATTTTAAATTTTTTAAAGTTAGTCGCGTGTTTTACACGCACCTTTTATTTATTTTTATTTTTTTTTTGCCGAAATTGGAGCGCGTGTCGAACATGCGCCGAACTCGGGCACGTCTCGAGCACTTTCTCCCCGCCACGCGACGAGCTCGAGCCAACCCATACTCGTTCCGTGCTCGAGCACCCGGGAACAAGCCCGGAAGCAGATAGTCTAAGGTTAAGTGTAAGAATCGTTCCATCGTCACTCGATCAAAAGTGCTATCAGTCGATCTATGACAGAAGTAGTACTTTGATAATTCTCCGGTTAACTGTAAGACTCGTTTCAATGTCACTCTATCATAAGTGCTATATGTCGATCTATCACAGAAGTAGTGCTTTGATAATTCTCCGGTTAAGTGTAAGACTCGTTCCATCGTCACTCTATCGGAATTGATGTATGTCGATCTATTATCTCAGTAGTGCTTTGATAATTATCTGGTTAAGATGTAATATTCGTTCCATCGTCACTCGATCAAAAGTGCTATCAGTTGATCTATCACAGAAGTAGTGCTTTGATAATTCTCCGGTTAACTGTAAGACTCGTTTCATCGTCACTCTATCAAATGTGATAGATGTCGATCTATTATCTCAGTAGTGCTTTGATAATTCTCCGATTAAGTGTAAGACTCGTTCCATCGTCACTCTATCAAAAGTGTTATCAGTCGATCTATGACAGAAGTAGTGCTTTGATAATTCTCCGGTTAACTGTAAGACTCGTTCCATCGTCACTCTATCGGAATTGATGTATGTCGATCTATCACAGAAGTAGTGCTTTGATAATTCTCCGGTTAAGTGTAAGACTCGTTCCATCATCACTCTATCGGAATTGATGTATGTCGATCTATTATCTCAGTAGTGCTTTGATAATTATCTGGTTAAGATGTAATATTCGTTCCATCGTCACTCCATCAAAAGTGCTATCAGTCGATCTATCACAGAAGTAGTGCTTTGATAATTCTCCGGTTAACTGTAAGACTCGTTTCATCGTCACTCTATCAAATGTAATAGATGTCGATCTATTATCTCAGTAGTGATTTGATAATTCTCCGATTAAGTGTAAGACTCGTTCCATCGTCACTCTATCAAAAGTGCTATCAGTCGATCTATGACAGAAGTAGTGCTTTGATAATTCTCCGGTTAACTGTAATACTCGTTCCATCGTCACTCTATCGGAATTGATGTATGTCGATCTATTATCTCAGTAGTGCTTTGATAATTATCTGGTTAAGATGTAATATTTGTTCCATCGTCACTCGATCAAAAGTGCTATCAGTCGATCTATCACAGAAGTAGTGCTTTGATAATTCTCCGGTTAACTGTAAGACTCGTTTCATCGTCACTCTATCATAAGTGCTATATGTCGATCTATCATAGAAGTAGTGCTTTGATAATTCTCCGGTTAAGTGTAAGACTCGTTCCATCGTCACTCTATCGGAATTGATGTATGTCGATCTATTATCTCAGTAGTGCTTTGATAATTATCTGGTTAAGATGTAATATTCGTTCCATCGTCACTCGATCAAAAGTGCTATCAGTCGATCTATGACAGAAGTAGTGCTTTGATAATTCTCCGGTTAACTGTAAGACTCGTTTCATCGTCGCTCTATCATAAGTGCTATATGTCGATTTATCACAGAAGTAGTGCTTTGACAATTCTCCGGTTAAGTGTAAGACTCGTTCCATCGTCACTCTATCAGAATTGATGTATGTCGATCTATTATCTCAGTAGTGCTTTGATAATTATCTGGTTAAGATGTAATATTCGTTCCATCGTCACTCGATCAAAAGTGCTATCAGTCGATCTATGACAGAAGTAGTGCTTTGATAATTCTCCGGTTAACTGTAAGACTCTTTTCATCGTCACTCTATCATAAGTGCTATATGTCGATCTATAACAGAAGTAGTGCTTTGATAATTCTCCGGTTAAGTGTAAGACTCTTTCCATAGTCACTCTATCGGAATTGATGTATGTCGATCTATTATCTCAGTAGTGCTTTGATAATTATTCGTTCCATCGTCACTCGATCAAAAGTGCTATCAGTCGATCTATCACAGAAGTAGTGCTTTGATAATTCTCCGGTTAACTGTAAGACTCGTTTCATCGTCACTCTATCAAATGTGAAAGATGTCGATCTATTATCTCAGTAGTGCTTTGATAATTCTCCGATTAAGTGTAAGACTCGTTCCATCGTCACTCTATCAAAAGTGCTATCAGTCGATCTATGACAGCAGTAGTGCTTTGATAATTCTCCGGTTAACTGTAAGACTCGTTCCCTCGTCATTCTATCGGAATTGATGTATGTCGATCTATCACAGAAGTAGTGCTTTGATAATTCTCCGGTTAAGTGTAAGACTCGTTCCATCGTCACTCTATCGGAATTGATGTATGTCGATCTATTATCTCAGTAGTGCTTTGATAATTATCTGGTTAAGATGTAATATTCGTTCCATCGTCACTCGATCAAAAGTGCTATCAGTCGATCTATCACAGAAGTAGTGCTTTGATAATACTCCAGTTAACTGTAAGACTCGTTTCATCGTCACTCTATCATAAGTGCTATATGTCGATCTATCACAGAAGTAGTGCTTTGATAATTCTCCGGTTAAGTGTAAGACTCGTTCCATCGTCACTCTATCGGAATTGATGTATGTCGATCTATTATCTCAGTAGTGCTTTGATAATTATCTGGTTAAGATGTAATATTCGTTCCATCATCACTGGATCAAAAGTGCTATCAGTCGATCTATCACAGAAGTAGTGCTTTGATAATTCTCCGGTTAACTGTAAGACTCGTTTCATCGTCACTCTATCATAAGTGCTATATGTCGATCTATCACATAAGTAGTGCTTTGATAATTCTCCGGTTAAGTGTAAGACTCTTTCCATCGTCACTCTATCGGAATTGATGTATGTCTATCTATTATCTCAGTAGTGCTTTGATAATTATCTGGTTAATGTAATATTCGTTCCATCGTCACTCGATCAAAAGTGCTATCAGTCGATCTATCACAGAAGTAGTGCTTTGATAATTCTCCGGTTAAATGTAAGACTCGTTTCATCGTCACTCTATCAAATGTGATAGATGTCGATCTATTATCTCAGTAGTGCTTTGATAATTCTCCGATTAAGTGTAAGACTCGTTCCATCGTGACTCTATCAAAAGTGCTATCAGTCGATCTATCACAGAAGTAGTGCTTTGATAGTTCTCCGGTTAACTGTAAGACTCGTTCCATCGTCACTCTATCGGAATTGATGTATGTCGATCTATCACAGAAGTAGTGCTTTGATAATTCTCCGGTTAAGTGTAAGACTCGTTCCATCGTCACTCTATCGGAATTGATGTATGTCGATCTATTATCTTAGTAGTGCTTTGATAATTATCTGGTTAAGATGTAATATTCGTTCCATCGTCACTCGATCAAAAGTGCTATCAGTTGATCTATGACAGAAGTAGTGCTTTGATAATTCTCCGGTTAACTGTAAGACTCGTTTCATCGTCACTCTATCATAAGTGCTATATGTCGATCTATAACAGAAGTAGTGCTTTGATAATTCTCCGGTTAAGTGTAAGACTCGTTCCATCGTCACTCTATCGGAATTGATGTATGTCGATCTATTATCTCAGTAGTTCTTTGATAATTATCTGGTTAAGATGTAATATTCGTTCCATCGTCACTCGATCAAAAGTGCTATCAGTCGATCTATCACAGAAGTAGTGCTTTGATAATTCTCCGGTTAACTGTAAGACTCGTTTCATCGTCACTCTATCAAATGTGATAGATGTCGATCTATTATCTCAGTAGTGCTTTGATAATTCTCCGTTTAAGTGTAAGACTCGTTCCATCGTCACTCTATCAAAAGTGCTATCAGTCGATCTATGACAGAAGTAGTGCTTTGATAATTCTCCGGTTAAGTGTAAGACTCGTTCCATCATCACTCTATCGGAATTGATGTATGTCGATCTATTATCTCAGTAGTGCTTTGATAATTATCTGGTTAAGATGTAATATTCGTTCCATCGTCACTCGATCAAAAGTGCTATCAGTCGATCTATGACAGAAGTAGTGCTTTGATAATTCTCCGGTTAACTGTAAGATTCGTTTCATCGTCACTCTATCATAAGTGCTATATGTCGATCTATCACAGAAGTAGTGCTTTGATAATTCTCCGGTTAAGTGTAAGACTCGTTCCATCGTCACTCTATCGGAATTAATGTATGTCGATCTATTATCTCAGTAGTGCTTTGATAATTATCTGGTTAAGATGTAATATTCGTTCCATCATCACTCGATCAAAAGTGCTATCAATCGATCTATCACAGAAGTAGTGCTTTGATAATTCTCCGGTTAACTGTAAGACTCGTTTCATCGTCACTCTATCAAATGTGATAGATGTCGATCTATTATCTCAGTAGTGCTTTGATAATTCTCCGATTAAGTGTAAGACTCGTTCCATCGTCACTCTATCAAATGTCATATATGTCGATCTATTATTTCAGTAGTACTTTGATAAATGTTGCCCACTAGTATCTAAAACAATATTTTGTATTTTATATGTCGCCCATTATTTTTTTATTTTTTCCTTTTTATTTTGATTCAATTTCTATGTTGACCTACAACAATATTTTTGTATACATACTATATTTATGATCATTGGGCCAAATATGGTCCAGCCCAAAGCCCGATCGATTAATTGAAATATAAAAGTACAAGCCCAGCCCGAAATAAAATAGAAGAAGGAGGAGAAGGAGGGAAGGAGGGTTCCAGTTCAATTTGAATTATTTGGGGAAAATTCGAATACAATTTGCAAAACAAATTAGGGCACAAACACACGTCCCATTCATTTTTTCTTCGAAACCCAGAGAGGGGAAGTGAAAATTGGTGCTCATGGCTGCTTCTTCTTCAAGAATGGCTTCTCCCTCTTCAAGGATGACGTCTTCGCCTTCAAGAATGGGAACCCTTAATGCTCCGCCTCTGTGTTGTTGTGAAGAACCCCAACCGTCGGTTCTGAGGACGTCGCGCAGCCAAAACAACCCGGAGCGCCGCTACTACGTCTGTCGTTTTCATGGCAAGGTAAGAAGATTTTACCTTCATCCTTTACAGAGATACATAAACATTATGTGGTGTATTGCGGAACTGCTTCTGTTGTTTGATTTTCTAAAATATTGATATGTGAGTTTTTAGCCAAGAATGAGGATCTGGCTTGTTGTGTTTGAACCCATATAAGAATATTCTATATTTGCATATCGTTCTTGTAATTAGAATTGGAGCCATTAATATGGGTTCTTTTCATGTAAATCAATAAAACATGTATACTAGTTTTGTTTCTTAGTACGATTTAACTTTTAAAATAGTTCATATTCATATAATCGAAATTGGTTATGTTTAGAGTTTAGTATTCGTTACTTGCTCTTAGATATTATAGTTCACTTAATCGATTAATTAAATGTTATCCAAATTGATAAAAGCCAAAGAAATTTTGTCTTGATAGATTCGAATGCTATATAAGTTTTGCCTATTTGTGTTTAATATATTTGTAAGGTCTAGTTTCGGCTGCAGAATAATATTGTAGTCCAGTTAGAAATTAAGAGGTGAATCATGATTTACTAAATTGAGAACACCAGCAGTGTTAAGATTGACAACCATGGTGAAAGTGTCTTGTTAGTCAACTGCAAGGTTTAATAGCCTTGTTCCTTCAATACGTGCACCAGCAGTGTTGTGTTAAGTTGTTATCTTGTGGAGTTTATCTGTGAACTTTTTATGACAATAATTTTGAAATGCTTAGTATGAGTTGTTAGTTGTCTAATCCGTGCAATTCTTCTTCTGTTTTTTTGCTTCTGATCTGCTTTTTTTCTTATTTCTCTATCTATCCTTTTCATTTGTTTGCTTCTGATCTTCTGTTTTTCTTATTTAATCGAGCTACTTGTTTGTTGTGTCCACTGTAGCGGGGTGATTGTGAGTACTGGGATTGGATCGATCCGGAGCTAACGCCGTACTATCGCGAATGTATCCAGAGGATAAAGCTTGAAAGGGACATGGCGTTAGATCAACTTCTAAGACAAAGTGAGGGGGGCATTACAAAAACTCCTGATGTTGTTGATGATGTCAAGCCGTCAAATGCACAACTTGAAGATGTTGAAGTTGTTCGACAGTTGAAGGAATTTGGTGCAAAATTTAAAGCTATGGAACATCGGATTCGTGGACTGTATTTGGCATTTGTTCTTATGGTCATTGTCATCGTTTATATGCATTAGGGATGATGGGATGTAGTAGTAGATAGAACTTATGGTGTAGTAGCTTTCTTTTGCTCTAGCTACTGTTATGGTGAACCAATCCCTATATATATAATTTTATGGATTCATTGATGATTGTGTGTATACAGTCCATATATTATCAATTGTTACTTGTTCGAAAAAGAAAAAAATAATAATATAGAGATTGAAGAATAAATGAATAATATACCTTCAAAGAATAAATTAAGACATCAAAAGTGTATTAAAAAAAATGAGGAAAGATTTGACTGATTTTGATCAAGCAACACAATATTGTTAAACAAAAGTATCCCAACACAACAAGAGCTACACAGCAAGAGCTACATCAAGCAACACAATATTGTTAAACAATATAGACACAAAAGGACAATATCCACACAAAAGTATAAAGCATACACAACCAAAGCAACAGTAGCTGCAGTCTATAACAATATCCATACAAAAGCATAAGTACAGAAATTACACCATTCAAAAGATCTCCTGAGGAACCCAAGCAATGTCCCCATCGAACCCTGCCATTTCTACAAGTTGTTGGAGATCCACTTTGTGCAACCCATGCACTTTAAACAAGTCCTCCATCTTTCTGTATTTGCTCTCCCCTTCTTTCCTCCATACTCGTTCTTCTTCAGTCTCCTGGTTATGAATGTATAAATAAATCAGCGATATAAACAAGTTATGATATGTAATTGGAATAAAAGGCAGGAGTGAACCTGGTGAAATGGGTTATTGAACCAATAGTCATCGGTGATCACCACCTCATTCCTTTCAGCATTGAAATCTACTCCGATAATGTTCTTCCAATGTTCGAAGCGATAGAAGTACTCTCTTAAGCGCCATAACTCGCATATGCAGTCAATCACTCCATACTTGTTCTCTGGATGGTTTTGGTTATCTCGAAGATAAGATGTCACCATTAGAAGGTCTTCGTAGAGGTTCCCCGGCTCAGAAAGTTTCATCTCATCCCGTCGATCATGCAACTGATCAATCAAGATTTTTTTGTCCCAAACGTTCCATATTCTGATCAGAGTATTATCGCAGAGGAGTTTTAGCCTATCATAATATGTGTTTGGATAGTCATCGTCCATTTTTTTTCTGCAAAGGCATATACAAATCAACAACATGTATATACCCTCAGTGAACATAAAATAAAAGGCAGTTTATCTAAAAAAACCAACAAAAACATAGATCAAGAATATGAAGAGCAGGAGAGTAGAAACTATTGACGAAAATGTTAATCCTTGTGCAGCGGAATCAGAGACAACAGTGGGGTAAATGCTAGATTTCAGGAGATAAAGCGCAGCTTTGGATATTTCAACATATATTTATGCCTTAAATCACCAACATAACAGGGGATTAAACAATTACACATAGCCCTCTAAATGATCGAAAATAGCAATTGTCAAAGCCTATTTTGGGCAGATGTAAATATTTTGAAAGCTATATTTCCTAGTACATGATAACCTATAGTTCAAAACGATCGGATTATCCAGGTAAGTGCATATTCGAACATGAAATTAAAAGTTGAGAGAATCGAAGAACCTGGCTTCTTGCTTCCTTAATTTGATGTAGAGGAGAATGGGAATGGAGACATATATACATCCGCTTCATAGGATATGAAGAGTTGCCTCTATTATGAAGAGTTGCAACGTTTCTATGAAGAGTTGCAGCAACTGACAGTCTGACACTGACGACGATTGAGGAGGAAGATGAAGAGTTGCATCCTTATATATCCTTTCTTCGTTTTCATTAAGCACGGGCCCAAAATTATGAGGTTGGCCCAATGGATTGGCCAGCCCAAACTCTACAAAAAACCTTTTAACACTCATAGCCCATATATTTTTAATATATACATATGTACTGGATACTAAGTGGCGTAGTTACTGAAGTGGCGTAGTAAAATAAACGAGGCTCGTTGTTGAAGTGGCATAAAAAAACTTAAAATAAAATGTAGCATAAAATAAACTTTAAAAATAAAGTGGCATACGTGGTAAAATAAACGAGGCTCGTTGCTGAAATGGCGTAGTTGCTGAAGTGGCAAAAAAAAACTTAAAATTAAAGGTAGCATAAAATAAAGTGGCATACGTGGTAAAATAAACGAGGCTCGTTGCTGAAGTGGCATAAAAAAACTTAAAATAAAAGGTAGCATAAAATCCGTTGCTCTTGTAGTTTATCAATAAAGTCGGTGGGTGGTTAAACTACAGTTTAAAATCAATTTTATTCATTAACTCACAAAGTTGGAGTGTGAATTAAAGCGAATGCGGTGGGTTGGTTTCCCATATTTTCCCTTTACTTTTATTTAATTGTTTGTGGCAGCAACCACAACAAAACATGGGCGCCGATAATTTTGGTCTAAGTTACTACTAACACATATACAACACTACTTCTAATTTTACTAATTAACACACACTAATCCTATATAATTAAAAATTAATATCCACCAAATTAGTCTGGTATCTCACAATTCATGCAACCCTCAGCGCCGCCCTCTCAATCTCCGCCGCGACAACTACTTTCTTCTTCAACCTCAACACCTCCTCCTTGACGGCGTCATTCCACAGCAGCCGCCACATCACAACATACTAACACAGAACAAGATCACCCTCCTCACAACAGAATCTTAAAGCTGATCTGAATAAATACACCAATTCACCCAAAATATTCATTCACCCAAAATATTCAATCCACAACTAATTCCAAATGTAATAACTGAATATAAGCTTATCTTACAGAAGTAAAGTGGAGTTTACAAAATATCTAGTAAAGTGGAGGAGCAAGGTCACAACCATATTGAAGCAATTGTTGGCAGTAACTGTTCCGGAACAAGCCACCTCTTGTTGAATCAATCAGATCGAGAGGTTTTCCGTAGGCTAAGCACTCAACCACTTTCAAGCTAATTATTCCACAATCTGTTGTTCCATCTTGTTGTGGAGTGCCATCTGCCTTATAGAAATCCCACTTCTTTTTAAACTCACCAGGCATGCCCATCTTCTTCTAGAGACCTGTTTCCAGGAAGAGATTTGGAATTTGAACACACACATCCATTTAAAAAAAGATAAAATCTGATCCCATCGCCAATTTGCTGAGTCATACACGGTGATGGATTGCTCCGCGAAATTGATTTCAAATGCAACCCAATGCTCTTTCACTATGTTGGCAACCCCAAGAACACGGTTTACTCTCATCCATTCGATGCCATCAATATAGGGGCGATGTCCATTCAAATAGGGCAAGAGAAACTTGAGAACACGTTGGAAATCAGGTCCTCCAAGTGCATCCTGCACTTACAGAGAATCCAAACTTAAGAATATTATCTACAAACCATATACAAATTAACTGACACTCAAGAGATAAACCGTGGCCCAGTGTTCAATGATGGTCCAATCCCGTTGCAACTTAGCATCAGCACTAACATTGCGTTTATACTTGTGCAACATCAAACATAGCAACGCGTCTATATGCTGCATATATACATAATTTAGTACAAATATCCTCAATTGGAATATTGAATAAACCAATTAAGTTTCAATGAAATTAAAACAATTACCTCTTCACTAAGCCAACCCTTTCGTTTACGCAGCTCGGGAAACCACGTAGCACCTACCAATTGATTACTTGGTAATTTTATGATAGGTGTGCTGCAAATTAATTAAACAACATCAGTGCAAAAGAAGGGACAATAGCAACTTATACATTGTCAATTAAAAGCTACCTTGCTTGTCCAGCTGCACAGGCCTTCACCCACTCATCGAACGCCTTAATGTCCTTCATAGAAAAATGAAGGTCAGAAGGCTCAAAATCTGATTCAATACATGGAGGTTTTGATCCTTTTTTTGCGCGTGCAGGTGATTCATTTACTCTCTCTTTGGTAGGGGGCACTGGTGGCTTTTTTGACTTGGAAGATGCCTCTATATTTTTTTTTTCCTTTCCCAGTATTCTTGCCCGGAGATTGTTTCTTTCGTAAAACCGGAGATGAACAATGCACCATTTCAGGATGCTCCTCCTCAGGAACAATTTGAACCACCTCCTCAGGAGCAATTTCAGCATGCTCCTGCTCCACCTGCTCGATTGGAGCATTTTCAGCCTGCTCCTCGGGAAGAATTTCAGCCTCGAGCTGGGTGATTGCAATTCCTGCCTCGGGCTGGGCCATCGCATTGGGGCTGGATGGTGGAGTCCACATTGGACTGTCTTTCTCCATTTGTGTAAGTACTTCATCAAGTCTACGTCTGTCATCATTATCTTTCAATCCATCATCATCTTTGCTTGGGAGTACTCCCTCTATTTTGTTCAGAACTTGAACAAGCATTGGGTTCATCTCCTGCACGCTAGCTTCAACGGCTTCCATTCTTCTCGTGTTAGCAAGTTCCATAGCCTCCATTCTTCTTGAGTTAGCTGCTTCCATGTCATCTAGCATCTTTCTAATCTCATCCATTACATCTGTGCTCCTCCTTTCTTCACGAGGAGGCGTCTCGCCTCTAATTCTACTCGATCTCCGCAATCCTTTTTTACTTCCGCATATCTTCTTCTCTCTCTTCATGTTTTCAGTTGTTGCTTTTCTGACTTTCTTCTTATGGTGCCCTTCTTTCTCATCATCATCACTATCACCATCTTTATCATCCGCATCCACATCCACATCCAAGTGCACATCAGTTTGGAAATTAATCTTTCGGGCACGTTTCTTCAACGGGGTCTCCTCGTGCATCGTACTTGTAGGATTTTGGATGCCCAACCTCGCAAGAAACTGCACCTCCTCCTCATTAAGCACAATAGGCACCTGCTGATTTCATGTTAATAATTATCATGATTAAACAAAACAAATAATTTTGAATCATCAACAACATTTACTGGATGTATGCCACTAGAAGGAGTGAAGAATCTAGCAGCAAGGTCTTCAAAATGGAAAGGATACTCAGAATTCCATTTCGCCATTCTCGGGATTGCATCTACAACAGCAACCCTTTCACCAATATACTCTCCCAAACCCGGAATCACCTCGTACGCCCACGCTTGGAGAGCATAAATGAATCCATGTACCTCGCAGGAAATGGCCGCATTATCTTCCTTATGTCTAGCTACATTATCTCTAGCATTATACACACTCTTCACTAAAAAATCGTACGCCACACGCCCCCAATTAAAGTTTTTGAATCTATCCATATCATCAATCAAGTGAAAGTAACGCATATCAATCCCTTTCGACGTAACATCCCTTATCAAAAGAAGTGAGTACAACACATACAAATGAGCCAATTTGACCGCACTATCTGACTGACAACAAAGTTTAAATTTATCGTGAATTTCCTTAACTACAATTTTACCTTTGCCTTGAAACAACTGTACATGTGCATTACTAGAAACAGGAGGGGGTGCAGATTCATTGAAGCTCAATCCAGTCATAAGTGCAAATTGTGTTGGACCAAACTCTATCAATTTCCCATTAATCTGGAATACAAGAATACCCCGATCCCTAAACCTACTTTGCAGACACAATAACAAATGATGGATCAACTGACCTTGAAATTGCATATTGGGAAATTCAAACAACGGACCAAAACAAGATGCTCGCATTTCGGCCATATCAGTTGGGGACAAACGATCCCTTATACTGTCGAGAAACCATAGATGGGCCCTTGTAGACATATGGCCACCTTCAAATTCAAATATAAAATAAGAGGACATAGACAATATTCAATCAATGTAGCAAAGTTATCAAACATCTCTATTTTATATAACATTTGCCACAATCAGATGATAAACTACCATTTTTTCTTTCTTTTTTTCCCCAATATCAAAAACATCAAAACACCAAAACCCCAAATAGATGACGAACCCTACTAATATGCAAAATAGACAAGGGCAATTAATTAGATTAGATGATAAACTTATTTTCCACCAAATACAAAAATGTCATTTTCCATGCAGTGGAGAAGTAATTTTCTTTTATCTTCTGGGAGAAGTGGGTTGGGGAGCTGAAATAGTATGAACAGCATCTAAATTTCCATTACATTTCGCAACAATCAACAAATTTCTACTGCATAAAATACTTATACATAAATTTATCAATTCAGTCGGTGTAGTTGACGATCAATTAGATGGTTTACCCCCAAAATCAAAATTAAACATCCTAACCTAACCCTAAATCAACCGATCATCAATCATGAATTCATGTAGGGCAATTACATGATAAACTTAGTTTGTCTAAAATCAATCGATATTACCTCTACGGGAGCTGCTCGGCTGTTTCTTCTTCGTATATCCACAGTGTGGCCTTTTAGCGTAATGTTTCCTTTCACATACGTCGCTTCCCGATGGGGCGGAGCATTCGACAATGGCGCCGTCGTCACCGGCTCGCGTGGTGTCCACACTTTTTCCAATCATTTCGGCCGATCAAAGCTTTCGTTCTTCTTCTTCTCCTTCCCGCAGAAACTGCTCCAAACTCTCTCCGCTTTTTTTTTCCTTTCTTCTTCTCTGTATGATTCTTCTCTCTTTCCTTTTGGTCGATTGAATTCAATTCAAAAGGCCAAGGGTATTTTTGGAAAACCAGCCCCATCCCAACTTCCAACATTGCACGGATGAAATCCTACACTATTCCTATACACTATTCCTACACTATTCATAAACCCTCAAATCTTAAGAAAATTAGAACAAACTATAATTAAAAAAAATGATTTCGTGATAAATAAAATCATAAACGACGTTTCTAAACGATATAATTACTATTAAGATTATTACAGTTGGTTGCGCGACATCAAAATGTATACTAATATATTGTATTTTCTAGTGGCGACATCAGGGTTGACCTTCCCGTACGACTGACAGCTTTTCAGATGTGAAACCACTAAGTGGTTTTGGGCAAAAGTGAGTGGTATACACGTGGCGTGAATCCAGCGGCTCGACCTTTTTGCACGCGACCTAGCATGGAATTTTCCATATAAAAAGCAGTTTCCATTGTTGTGTGGAGATTTGTCAATGCTTATTTGGGATCTTACCAGCCAAAAAAGTTGCCTAGCTAGATCACCTACTTCATAGAGCTCTCGATCCCCAATAGATATCAAGAATTTCTGGGTCCCGTCCATCGCCCCGCCGACAGTTTTAGAAAAGAAAATATATTTCCGTTCCAAAAATATTTTATCATTTGCTTTATTGAATTGTTTCGTTCGTATAAAAAAAAGAATTAACACTTCAAGACCCCTTAAAACATGACGGGACCTACTCATTCTTTTTCCTTTTTTTTTGTTTTAATTGTGAGACCAATTTATCCTTGATGTTGTATTTTTTATATTATATCTCTTACACATTGTGTGCGATTTGACTGTTTCTCACTTTGATTGTCATTAACCGAAAATAATTGTAATGTTAGGTTATTGAAGTTAGCAAAAGTGGTCAATAATTAGATAATTAGTGTTGCAATGATTAGTTTGTTTAGGGCATATCCAATTAATAAATTACTCAAAATATAATTTTGTAAACTGAATATTTTCGATACTATATGAAATAAAGGAGGAAAAAAATATAATTTATACTAAAATAATTAAAAATTCGTGATATATAAAATAAACAAAGATCCCACTCTGCGACATTAGCAAAAATTTAAGATCCACTCAATATTTTTGAGATCCCACTCGAGTGGGATCTTCAAATATCTCGAGCGGAATATTTCTTTTTTAAAGATTTGAGATTATTATGATTAAATGGTTATCAATTACTATTATTTGAATTAAATTAATTATATAATAATATTGCATACTAATTAACTAATTAAAATAAAAACCAAAAAAATATGAAAACTATACAAAAATAAGAGAGGAATTTCAAACTAGCCATTATTTCCTTGTAATTTTAAATTTTAGCCATATCCATTATTTTTTTAAATTTTAGCCATTCCTGACTTTTATACCCTTCATTAAGATTGAAAATAACATGTCTACTCCATTCACAAAATTTATTTTTGTTACCATGCCTTTTTTATTTTATTTTTTTGTTTTCACCCTTTCATTTCTTCATCTCTCACCTTCTACTATTCATCTCTTAGCTGCCGCCGCCACCACCACCGCCGCCCGCCGGTGGCCACAATTTTTCTTTTGTGACTCAAAAAAAAAAAAACTGAACAATTTTTTTTGTGAAGTCACAATTTTTTTTTGTGACTCAACAAAAAAACAAAAAATAATCTTCTCAGTTGCCGCCGCCGCCGTCGCCGGTAGCCACAATTTTTTTTTCGTGACTCAACAAAAAAAAAATTCTAACTCAACAAATATAAATGCAGTCACAAATTTTTTTTTTTGTGACTGAACAAAAAAGCTCATATTGTGACTGAACAAAAATAAAAATTGTGACTGAACAAAAGAAACACACAAAATATTTTGTGTGACTGAACAAAAAAAATACACTCATAATATTTTGTGACTGAACAAAAAAACCACACAACATTTTGATCAGTAACAAAAACTTAATTGTGAAGTAACAAAAAAAAATTACAGATCTAAAAAAAAAAAATTCAGCGGCGGTTCCCCAACCCACCTCCTGCCGCCGCCGCCGCCTAAGCTATCAATTTTTTCCCCTCTCCACGAATTAATTGTTTTTCTCTAATTCTCATGGGAGATCCTCAAAAGAACATACGACTACGCAACTGCCGAGCCGCCGTCGTTGTCGTCTGCGTCGTCATCTCCGTCGTGCGTGTCCGAGGGCGAGGACGCGCCGCCGCTGTGGAGGAACGTGGAGGCGAAGCGGCCGACGCTGTACAAACTCTGTGGAGGAACCTTGAGGCATGGCGGCGAGGAGATGGCGGAGTCGGTACTAGCTCCGGCGAGAGGGGAGGAAGAAGCGGAGGTGGAGGTGGTGGTGGTGGCGTGGAGATGGCGGCGGTGGTACTAGCTCCGGCGAGACGGGGAGAAGAAGCGGAGGAGGAGGTTGTGGTGGTGGTGGCGGCAACGAGGAGATGGTGACAGAGGTGGTGGTGGCGGCGGTGAGGAGATGGTGGTGGTGGTGGCGGAGGTGGTGGCGCCGGAGATAGAAGAAGAAGTTAGAAGAGAAGTTAGGAGAGAAGAAGTTAGCAGAAGAAGCTATTAGAAAGTAACAAAAAAGAATCCATGGGAAATAAGAGAAGAGGGTAAAAAAGTCCAAAATTTGAAAAAAATGCTAGAATTTGAAAAAATAAAGGCAATGGCTAAAATTTAAAAACACATCCCCAAAATGGCTAGAAATGGGGGTTTTCTCCAAAAATAACCATATTTAATTGATTTGCCAAATACATATAATCCCGCTCGGATAAATTATAAATATTGGAAGATCCCACTCGAGATTTTTGAAGATCCCACTCGAGCGGGATCTTCCAATTTGCGAGCGGAATCTTGTATTTTTGTAAGTTAAAAGATTATTATGAATAAATAATTAATTAATTACTCAATTTTTAATTAAATTACTTATATAATAATATTGAATATGTATTAACTAATTAACTAATTAAAATAGAAACAAAAAAAAATGTAAATTACGTAACATTAACAATAATTATATCAATTGACAAATAAAAAGAAACCCCGTTCGGTTAAATTGCATATATTAGAAGATCCCACTCGAGATATTTGAAGATCCCACTAGAGCGGGATCTTTCAATTTCCAAGCGGGATCTTTATTAAATATGTCTGAAAATTAGTATGCATGAAAATCAATTATTTCCTAAAATTTATCTCAAATAATTATATAATAATATTGAATAACTATTAAGTGATTAAAATTAAAATTAAAAAATATGTAAACTATATCAAAATAACAAAAAATTCATGAATTTTAAATTAAATACTAATCCCGCTCGCCAAATATAACAAAAATGAAGATCCCACTCGAGATTTTTGAAGATCCCACTCCAGTGAGATCTTCATTTTTGTTAAGTTTGTACGAGCAGGATATTTTATTATTTTACAATTAATAACATTATTTATTTGTTTATATAGTTTACATATTTTTTGGTTTTCATTTTTTTAATTTGTAGATTTTCATAATTTTTATATAATATGTGATAATAATTGTACTATACAATTGAGTGTGATAGTACTTGACAGTGGTGAATGTGAAAATTCATCTGTAAATGTCCACGTGAATGGTTGAAATTTCACCTTTGATGTAACAATTTTACTTTCACGTGAATTTGTGCAATTTCACTCACCCAATTGATTGAATAAATGAATTCTATATAAGTGGTAGCAGAGATGAGTGAGCAAACACCACAACCATTAAAATATTCTGTAAAATATTAGAACCTCATAAAAAATATCAGTTAAAAAGAGAATTTCGTCATTAGTCGAAGAATTTTTCAGATTTGATCAACAAATCCAAAAAAGGTGAGTTTCAATTGTATTTAGGATTTCGTCCTTAGTAGATCCCACTCGTGAATAGTAAGATCCCGCTCGTAAAGGAAGATCCCACTCGAGGCTTTATGCTAGCGGGATCTTTTATATTACATTTTTAATTGTCTTGTTTTTCATACTTATAGTGTTTATATTTCAGAATATGGAAGAATGGAAAGCTTTCAACATCAAATATAGTAGAGAATGGCACGATTGTGAGTATGTAGGCGGTTCAGAATCGATCACTCAAGTTCTTGTTGTCACTCCAGCTCTTATCAATTTGAAATACAACATCGATGTGTTGATGTGTCGAAATTCGATGAGCACTCGGTACGAAATGTATTATTTATCGCGTGCTCGAAATGGACGCACTATGAAAATTCTCTTGAGCACAGATCAACAATTTGCTCAATTGTGCTTGGAGTCCCTTCCAATTGTGTATCTCATCCACAACCACATAGATTTGTATGTTCCATATTTCGAAGAACCTGAGGCGTCATCCTTTCAATACGACCAAGGGCAGCCGTCATCCTTTCAATACGACCAAGGGCAGGCGTCATCATTTCAATACGACCAAGGGCACACGTATTCTGATGAAATGAAGCGTATCCAACAATAAATAAGTTCCCAGAACTTCTTTTCCAACTTATATTCTAGTGGGTATAATTAAGAAGCGACGTCCACATATCACGTACCAGTTGTTCCAGATTGTCATGTTCCAGACAACGAAGATGATGAACCACAATGCACTGTCGAGTTGGATTCAGACGATGAAGATTACGATAAAGATGTTGACAGTGCTGATCTTGAAACTGATAGTGAAACATCTGAAGACTGGACTGAGGAGGATTTACGCGATTTTACTATGGTGGAGCACAGTGCATGGATTCGTCCCACTGCAACGACGGACGTGTGCGATCTAACCAACTAGTTAGTTCCGGTGATTCTGCCTGATGCTACGATTTCTCTTGTAGCACGTGATCATGACCCAACAGATGATGATGAGTTGCGTGTTGGCACTATTTTCAACAACAAAAAAGAGTTAAATATTGCAGTCGGAACGTGGCACATGGAGAGAGGACTTGAATTCAAAACTCCGAAATCGGATTATATTCGAATGAAGTTCTTGTGCAAGCATCCGAATTGTCCATTTGAGTTGCGTGCAGCCTCACGTGGAATGAATACTTGGATAATACACAAGTTCATTTCTGAGCATTCATGCATCCGTCAGCTACAACGTGCTGCTCTGAGGAAAATCAAGATGAATGTTGTTGCAGCTTACGTGAAGCGAAAAATCAGAACCAACTGTAAAATAATGGAGCCAAAGGCCATTATGGAGGAGATGTTACGCGAGTTCGGATTCACCATCCGTTATGATTTGGCGTTGCGAGCACGGCATTACGCAATACAAAGTATATATGGAGGGTATGTTGAATCCTTCCAGTTGTTGCCTGGCTATCTTCACATGCTGAAAGAATTAAATCCCGGCACGATTACTGATCTTGAGGTTGGAAATGATGGGAGTTTTGAGCATTTGTTCGTGGCTCTCGGCGTCTGCAGACTCGCGTATCCATTCAATATGAGACCTGTGATCGTTTTAGATGGCACTCATCTCAAGTGCAAGAATAGAGGCATTTTATTTGTTGCTATGACGAAGGATGCCAACGAGCATGTTTTTTCACTGGCAATAGGTGTTGGCCCAATCGAGAATGATATATCTTGGAGATGGTTTCTAACCCGTTTGAAAATGGCATATAGCGAGTTTAGAGATACATTGATTGTTTCTGACGCACATGTCTCTATAGCGAACGCAGTCAATGAGGTGTTTCCAAATGCAGTTCATGGTCTTTGCTACTATCACTTGTTGAATAAGTTACGTGCTATGGGAAAGTTGTTGTGAGATTGTACGAACGAGTTGCTTTTGCATATCTCAGTTCAATTTATGATAAGACAATGACGTCTATGCAACAAGAGAGCCAAGGCGCATACGACAAATTAATGAGAGTTGGATCAGAGAAGTGGGCTCGATGCAAGTGTCCATTACCGCGTTATAGCCATCTCACTTCAAATGCAGCAGAAGTGTGGAATCATAGAGTAAAATGGGCTCGTGGTCTCCCTATATGTTCAATGTTTGACACTATAAGGTATATCATCGAGCAATGGTTCGATGAGAGACGTAATTTTCCAAAAGGGGATGATGAAGTTGTCACTCAAGAGGCGGCTAAGAAGATGACAGAATCAATGAATAAGTCATTTAGGTACGATACGAGTGGTGGAATCGGCTTGGTGTTCAACGTGGGTGATGGTAGAAGAAATTGGAAAGTTGATCTCAATTTCCACACATGCTCATGTTGTGAATTTCAAGATGATGGAATGCCATATTCACATGATTTTGCTGCTATCCGGTATGTTTTATTGCTTCAATTTGCATAACCATATAAAATTATAATTAAAATTATTGTAAAGAATTGCAGAAAAAATGCTGATGATGTATACCAGTATGTGCAATGATACTACAAACGAGAAGCTTGGGATGAAGCTTATCAATATCCTATACATCGTGTTCCACATGTAGAGGATTGGGATATTCCGGTTGAAGTGACCATATCTTGATCTTGCCTCCCGTAATCACTTCACAGGGGGGACCGTCGACAACTAATTGGCGAAGATCTGCATTGGAGAGAACTAGCTGGAGACAAACCACAAGGGAAGAAGCAGAACCATCGAATAGTCAACGTCCGAGGAGATGTGGTATTTATCGAGAAGAAGGTCATACGCGTAGACATTGTAATCGGCATTAACAATCTACTATTAATATTATTTACTTTTTTGATATCCCTACAAATTAAATCTCGCTCGCATATTCATAAATTTTTTTGAGATCCCGCTCGAGTGGGATCTATACTAGGCAAGCGGGAACTTGAATTTTTGCAAATTATTAATTTTTTTTGCGTTGATTTGTGTATTTTTTTACTTGCTAAATATTAATTTTAATCAAAACAAGAAAATGTATGGCTTATACGATTAAAAAAATCCAAAATTATTATATTTGTGATAAATTTAATAAAAAAATATACCATTATTTACAAATTCAAGATCCCACTCGCATATTCCAAGATCCCGCTCGGTTATTTTTTGTATTTCTTAGATCCCGCTTGAGTGGGATCTACACTAGGCGAGAGAGATCTTGAATTTTTGCAAGTTATTAATTTTTTTGCGTTAATTTGTGTATTTTTTTTTTCTTGCTAAATATTAATTTTAATCAAAATAAAAAAATACATGGTTTATATGATGAAAAAAATCCAAAATTATTATATGTGTGATAAAGTTAATAAAAAAATATACTATCATTTAAAAATTCAAGATCTCACTCGCATATTCCATGATGAGGAAATCCCCCAAAATAGCACTTCTTTAAAGTGAAATTTAAAAATTGTCACATTTTTTAGTTGCTTATAATAATGTCACTTTTGGACATTTCTACCTTTCCTTACTCTTTTTCACATTTTTTTTTGTTCCTTTATTGCTTCCTTCTTTTTGTTATTCTCTACTTTCTCTCTTATTTTCTTTCTTTCTTCCCTCACATTACTCATCTTCTTCGCATCATACAAATCAGGTTATTTTTTTTCTTTCTTGTACTTTGTCTTTCTCTTCTTCATCTTCGCGTTTTTTTCTTTCTTCTTATTTTTTTCTTCTTGTTTTCATCTACTTCACAATTTTTTTTCTATTCTTCTGTCATTACTCATTTCCTATTCTTCCCCACAACTCCAAAGCTAGAAAACAAACAGGAAAAAATGAACAAAAACAACAATATTTATCTTTCCCAAGGCGAACCGCACCGATCCCTCCATTTCCATCCAGTTACACCATCTTCTTCCTCATGCAATCAGAATGTAGAAATCGATCGTCTTGTTCTCGAACCAAAATGCAGAGAAGACTTGCGAGGGCAGATTCGGGGGGATTGCACTGGTTGTTGAAGAGAGAGCGCTCTTCGAAGATAAGGAGATAGAGAGGGAGACTTCGGCTAAGCGTTACAGAGGAGTGAGAAAGCAGCCGTGAGGGCGGTGGTAGGCAAAGATACGCGACCGCATAAGGGGCTCGTCACCTTCGATACGGCGGAGGAGGTGGCGCGAGCGTACGATGCGGCGGCGCGGCAGCTGAAAGACTCACGAGCGAGAACCAATTTACGCTTGCCGATTGGATCCCCGCCGTCGTGATTTCAGATCTGGAAATTGACGGCACACCACCTTCAATTCCAAATCTGGAATTAGATGAATTAGATGAATTAGATTTTTTTTTTTGTTATTTCACTGCTATTTTTTTGTGATTTCATAATTTAATAAATGTTTCTTCCCATTTTATTTTTTGTTCACAGAATATGTTCTTATTCACAATGATTGTTTTTTGTGATTCACACCTATTTATTTGTGATTTACGCTGCAATAAAAATGTTGTTTCCCAAATTATTTTTTGTTCATATCAAAATTATTCTGATTCACAAGTTATTTTTTGTGATTCACAATTTTTTTTTGTGAGATTCCCACTTGGTGATAGTCACTGAAAGAGATAGGCACGACGGCGACGGTGGTGGCAAAAAAGTGGTGGTGGAACATTTTTTTTTGTTTAGTCACAAACTTTTTTTTGTGACCGCCGACGATAGTGGCGGCGGCACGACGACGGCAGTGGTGGTAGGACTACGGTGGAAAAGTGGTGGTGTAAATATTTTTTTTTGTTCAGTCACAAAAAATTTTTAGTTACCGACGGCGGCACAACGGCGACGGTGGTGGCACGACGACGGAAAAGTGGTGGTGGAACGTTTTTTTTTCTCAGTCACAAAATCTCATTATTTAATTAAAAATTGGTATTTCGTATCAAAATTTTTATTGTGAATAATGTATTTTGGTAATTTATTGGTCAAATGAAGGGCACAAATGTCCAAAAGTGACATAATTATAACAAACTAAAAAAATGTGACTTTTTTAAATTTCACTCTTAAGAAGTGACATTTTGACTATCCTCTCTTCCATGACCCCGCTCGGTTATTTTTTTTTTAATTTTTTTTAGATCTCGCTCGAGTGGGATCTACACTTGGCGAGCGGGATCTTGAATTTTTGCAAGTTATTACTTTTTTTGCGTTGATTTGTGTATTTTTTTTACTTGCTAAATATTAATTTTAATCAAAACAAGAAAATGCATGGCTTATGCGATGAAAAAAATTCAAAATTACTAAAACAATGAAAGTCATAACATAAATAAAATTCTAAATATCGAAATTCATTACAATAATTATTGTTCCAATTATAAAAAAATAGTGGCATCTTACGGTGGTTGACAAAGTTCATATATAGCACATGCCATCCTTATTCTATAGGCTGTAGTGTGAGTTTGTTCCCATGCTATGGATGAACGTCTAGTAATCAATCTTTCAAATTGCATCAGTGCAAATGGAGCGCAACTTAGACTATCGGTTTGCTTAAATTGATGATCAATGTCAGCCACTACCAAATTCAATGGATCATTGGTGATGAATTTGACTAAGTAATTCTTATGATTTTGATAATGTATTAATATAATTGATAAGTAGTAAGCTTGTAGATGAACATATAATTTAATTAGATTTTTCTAAAAATAAAATGGAAATCGTAAGAGACGAAGAATCGACGATAAGTTAAGATTCGATAATGATATAAGTATATGGTTTTCATATTAATTGATCTTAGTAGTTGTTGTTCATAATTGGAAAGTTTGAGCGAATTCGGAGAAAGTCGAGTTTTTAGTAAGAGGCGAAGAAACGAGCTTAATTGTCGATAGGAAAGTCGAATGAGGAAACTAATTTGATATAAGTGTTTAATGTTGATAAATAAACAAGATTGTAGTTGGTGATGATTTCATATAAGTATGAATATTGAAGTTAAAGAATTGAATCGATTTTGAAATGGAATTTGGTTTAGTAATCGGATAGTTGAAAAAGACGAGAAAGTGCTCGTCGCATTATTAATCAAGAGACGTGAAGGTATTCACGATAAATGAACGTGTGTCTTAACTGTAATTTGATAGTAATTTCGTGAGCATAAAGGTTGTATAGCATTGATCGAACCTAGGGAATTGTGCGTTGAGTTTTATCGAGCATTAGGGTTAACTCGGACTGTTTTGCGACCCTTTACGGAAACTATCATAACTTTCTACTCGCTTAACGAAATCAAGATCCGTAAATTGGAAAGTAAACTAGACATCCGTATCTTTCTTTTGTTACCAAACTCATCCCCTATTTCGCAGAATTCTATTCTGTATGAATTCCAGAACTACTGTCTTGTGCAGAAAAGTTCAAAAACCTATTTTCTCAAGTTGAATTCTTTTGAACTTAGTTCTTTGAGAACTTCTAAGTTGTTATAAGTTATCAACTTCCGTTATTAACTGACCTAAGTGTCGAGTAAAGGAACCGAGTTAGTTCAAAACAAGATATGTTCGAGTTAATCAAAAGAATTTAGTTAAAGTGCAAAGGCCTAAAAGTCTTAAACCGAATTCGATTTTCTGTTTCTTTTATCGTTGCAACTAAGTAATAAAGTTGTTTTATTTGCGATAAAAGGAGGAGGTCGAGGTTAAAGATAGGACGAAAGATCAAAGACGGAAGCTCGTATTTTAGTTCTGTAGTCGCCTAAGGTGGGCTTTTCTATATATCAAATCAAATGAGCGATGCTCGAAAATGTTTACTTATCGCTTTATAACTGTGTTTTAAAGTGATTATCAAGGCATGAAAATACTTTGTTTTATGTGAGTTCTCTTGTGCCTTTCTGAGTTAGCCAAATGGGGTCTAACTAATCGATCGGACCGCTGAGTTAACCGAAAGGGTTTTCCAGGGTTTAGTGTACACGGTAGCCATTGTGTGTGGTACTCTGTTGAGGAGTAGCCAGCCACGGTGAATAAAATGTGTGCGGAAGAAGTTAACTCTTTCCCGGCGTTGAAACAGAAGTTGGGCAAGTTTGAACGTAACATGTGTAAAGGCTTGGCCAAGTTATATTGTGAAAAGTGAAAGAAAATGTTTAGTAGGCACGGGCATTTGATGAAAAAAACCCGATGCGCTACTTAATGAGATGCCTGATTAATCTATACTTTATGATATATTTTCGGCAATGTGCCCACTAAGTATGCTTATACTTAGCCCTGCATATGTTTTATAAATGTGCAGGTTGAGTGACGGGAGCGGCGGAGGTTGAGTAGAAGGTTGTGAATAGAGAAGTACAGTAGTGTTCTAGTTCTACGTTTTCCGCTGCCAAACTCTTTTTGTGTCAATGTATATCTTTTGGTCTAAGTCCCGTACTTTGAACTTAGTTTCTTTTAAGAACAACTCTGTCGAGCCATCCTTCGAGGTCGACTCTCTTTCTTTTTAATAAAGTCTGTTCATAGATATCAGTTGTTGTTTAGTTATTGTCTGTTTATTTATTTATCCCCCTTCTTCCCCGCTTCTTTAATCCAACCCCTAGTCGCACCTCGGCTTTGTCATCCCTCGGGATTTGGGACTGTGACACTTACCTTCCTCTCTCCATCCTCAAAAGCTTAGTGATCGAAGAATTCCTAATTTAAGTTTTTTTGTGTTAGTTATGATTATTACTATAATTTTAATTGAAACATACCGGAGTTAAATATAAATATAATATGAAATACTCCAATAACTAGCTAATTATAATTGTCTTTTTTATATACTAGTATAAATCGCACGTATACATAATTATTCAAACAAAAAAAATTTGTACATTTCATAGTTCATTTTATTTTTAAATTAATATTCAGAATTTTATTATACTTTTGATTGAACTTATAGCTTATTGTGAGTGACAACAAGCACTTCCCTAAGCTCTCTATTTATTAAAATTGATTATTTAGTCATCATTAACTAAGGGTAGAGCATTTTTATCGGATGTTACAATTAAATGTGTTTACTATGGACACATTAGATGTCATGAAGAGAAAAAGACTATAAACACTCCACTCAAAAAATGCATATCACAGGGGATACTATATGTTCTTGCTAATATAAGAAGCACATATACAGTACAAAACTCCATAATCAATTTTTGATAATATGATGAATGTACAATAACTAATGTAATAAGTTCTGAATAGATAAAAAAAAAATCACAGATGCATGCAAAGACCCAAAAGAAATTTAATTAAATAAAGCACATAGAGATAGCACTAAAAAGTTCAACACATAGCATGTTATTCTAACTTAATCTTAGTGGACTTATGATTTGAAAATAATCGTGCTTTCACTATAAATAAGCACATATATATTCAATAACATAAAGTAGTATATACAAGCCATCATTTAAAAAATAATCGCGCTTTCACTATAAATAACATTTTCTTGTAACTCCCGACATCCTTTGACCTATTTTTTCTTGTTAAAGTACCCTAAATACATACGGATGAGTTAAATACACATTATGAAAATAATCAGAGTTGCGCCAATAGAATTCATGAGGACATACACAAACCTTTGAGTTGTTTTAGCATATTTACTTTCAATTTCTCAAACACAATATCCCCATTCTTCATAAAACAATATAATCTAATAAACATATTAAAACAATAAAAGTATAAAGAACATAAGAGTATCTACTTTCATCACTGGGAAGTCCATCTCAGATGAACGATCATGAAAAAAAATTGCAATTGGCCACACATGATAATCCTTATGTAATGCCCCGTAAATTCCTTACGTTCTTAAAATTTTAAAGTTAATTAAATAAATGGCTTTGCACGCCTAAGTTTACGATTTTGAATTCTAAGACTAACGGTCGAATCCGTTTCTGAAAATAAATTACGGAAGTCAGCTAGACGACTACTGTATTTAGGGTTAGCGCGTACGAAAAGTTTTTAGTTCGTGAACTCAGAACGGAAAACCGTCTGATTTTTACATTCACGAAATCGCGATACGAACTCGCCCGAGAAAGTTCGTTTTTATGTTTTTCCGGACAAAACTCGGACTGTGTCGTCCCGAGTTTTTGTCAAAATAAATTTTGTAAATTTATTTTCCGATTAAGTTTTGTACGTTAGAATTTACGGTCAAATCGGATCGCGACGATTTTGTGCCGAGCGACGCTTTTCGTCGAACGTTTTCCGTAACGTCGGATCACGCCGGAAAAAACGCGTATTCTCTTTTCCCTCTCCACCCCAACTGACATCATCACCTCTCTCTTAGAGGATATTTGTGTTTTATTAGTTAATTAAGGGACACCTAAGGGTATAATATTCATCACTTTACACCTTGCACTCTTGTTCCATAAGTTATCAATTTAAACTCATCTCTCTCCCTCCCTCACTCACACAACTCGGCAGCCCCATATCATCCACCTCCCACCTTCATTTTTCCATCCTCCATTGAAGAGAGCTTCAAGAACACTAAGAAGAATCACACAAGTCTTGATCCAACCATCCGAACCTACTACTTTCTTCATTAATTCTCAAGGTAACTATCTCCTCTTAACTTCTATCCATCCATCTTTCTCTTCTTCTCATTTCTTCTTGATCGAAAATTAAGGCATTGAAATAGATGAATTGATCTTGAATTAATGAAATTAGATGTGTTAGATAGGTTAATTAGGGTTTAGAATTGAGCAAAAATCAAGAACCCTAACTCTTGATCAATACCGAAAATTAGGGTAAAATAGTAGGATTTTTGGATTTCTTCAATTGATGATAGATTCACGCTTAAGAGATGTTTAATTAGTGATTAGAATAAAGAGGAATCGAAAGCCCCATGTTTTTGTGAAATTCAATTAGGGTTTGAGTAATGAAATTGGGGATTTATGCATGTTAGTATGTAATTGGATTGCAATTGATTAATTGTTGATATAATAGGATGATTAGTGATTAAATGATGATAATTCGAGAAGAAAATCACCCTCTTAATATATATATGAAAACCGAAATTATAGTAGAATTAGGGGTTTTCATGTGTTGATGTTAATTGATGGATTGTTGATGGAATTATGTTGCAAATGATGTTAATTGATTATAGAATTAAATTGAGAATTTTCTAAAAATATTTAACGTAATGTAAGAGACGAATAACACCTTATAAGTTGAAATATAATGATGTTATGACATGATTGCATGCATGAAAGTGATTCATGTTAGACGTAGTTTAATGACGTAAAATTTGAACGGAATCCGACAACTTTGAAAATCGCGTAAGAGACGAACTTTTAGTCGTAACTAATAACCGAGAAGTCGAATGAGAATTCTAATTTGATATTATTATCTATGATGGACTTGAGAACAACTTTCTAGTTGACGTCATGAGCTTTGGAGCTATTATAATATGAGCTATAGTTATAGTCGAGAACTAGAACGCGTTTTGCATAAATTGTTGGTTTAGTAATTGTTAGTTGAAAGCCGACGTTTAGAACGTCGTGCTTTTGATCGAGTTTTGAGAAGGAGTTCACCATGTACGAGAGTACATGATGACTGCCTTGAGGGTCCAGTTTCTAAAGAATTCGAATACGAGAGCTTAGAACGAACCTAAGACGTTATACGCCGAATCTATCGAGCAACTAGGGTTTTCGAGGCACTTTTGCGACCCTCGCCGGAAACTGTAATAACTTCCAGCTCGTTTATCGAATTTGTGATCCGTAAATTGGAGCGCGAACTAGACATCCCAAACTTTCCAGTAGTATAGGTCTCATCCCATGTTTCCAAATCTTCTGTTCTGGACAGTCTCCAGAGTTACTGGTTTGCGCAGTGAATTTTCAGTTTCAATTCTTCTAAGTTGTTTAGTTCACAACTTAGTTTCTTTCGATCATTTAAGCCGTAATAGCTAACGAATATCTTCCTACTGACCCTAGAGTCAAGTATGGAGCCTTGAGTGATAAAACCAGTCGATATCTCATCTTTTATTCGTTCAAGTAAAGAAGTAGTTAAGTGAGAATTTCATAAGTCGTGAAATGAACTAAAACGTAAATCCCCTAAGTTGATTCTTTCCAACTTAGTTCCTTATAATCTTTTAAGTCGTATTAAGTTATCGACTACCCCCTCTACTGACCTAAGAGTCGAGTATGAGACCTTCCGAGTTCAAAACGGGATTTGAACGAGTCTCGTTCCCGTTTAAGTAAAATAAAGCTAGTAAGCGTGCAAATGCCTAAAGAATGAAACAACTAAAACCTTATTTCGATTCTTTGATCGATTATCTTTTACGACTCGATTCTTAAGTATTATTTTTTTACGATGAAGGAGGAAGCCAACTGTGAAGAAAGGTCGGAAGATCCGAAGTTTGGAAGCTTTTGCTTTTAAGTTATGTATATCAAGGTGGGCTTTTATATACAAAATAAAACGAGCAATGCTCGGAAAATCTTTCTTTATCGCTCTGATATCTGTTTTTTCAAAGTGATATTATGGCATGAACTGTTTTATGTTTTATGTGAGTTCTCTTGTACCTATCTGAGTCAACATTCGTGTTTTCCAGATTTAGAGTTAATCTAACTAGGTTAACTAATGATCGGCTCTGAGTTAGCTTCTCAGTGCTTTCCAGAGTTAGTGCACTTTGTAACCTGTGGTGTATGTGATATCCTGTTGAGGGGTACCAGCCACGGTGAATGAGATTTGGTCAAGATTGAACGTAACATACCAGAAAAATGCTTGCAAGCTAATATGAGAAAAGAGTCAGAAAATGTTTAGTAGACGCGGGCCCGTTTTAATAAAACCCCGACGTGCTACGAATTATTAAATGCCATGTTTATCTATACTTATGATTATGATTTCGGCATCGTGCCCACTAAGTACGTTTGTACTTAGCCCTGCATTGTTTTCTAAATGTGCAGGTTGAAGCGACGGTGAGCGGCGACGGTTGAGGTTAAGTTAAAGGATAGGATGCTTAGTTAGAACCCTTCCGCTGCCAAACTCTGAATATCTTTTGAAATGTATTTTTTGAACAATAAACTGTAGTTAAGTCTGTAAATATGAACTTAGTATCTACTGTGTACTTTTGTCGAGTAATCACTTGTGGTTAACTCTTTCTTATTTATATTTAAGTCTTGTTCATGGTTTATCGGTGCTTCTCATGTATGTTTAGTCAGTTAGCCCCCTTCTTCCCCGCTTCTTTAATCCAACCCCAGTCGCACCCTGGCTTCTGCCGTCCCTCGGGATTTGGGGCTGTGACACCTTAATTTTTTTTGCTATCTATGTTTCAAAGCTGAACAAAAAAGGAACAATGTTTGGTGTTCTATCATCAAGCTTTAAGCTGAAAAAATAAAATAAAAACAAATAAGCTGCAACCACGGTATTTGGTACTCTATCATCAAACTTTAAGTTGATATACAACCGATATCAAAATAATGAAGCGGATGGAGAGAAACAAACTATTCGTAGGAAAAAATAAAATCTTGATCAATTGAAGATAATGTATAATGAGATAATTACAATAATAATTAACAAATTATTGATATGGATGGCACCGTAAGGTTCTTCAATTGCAATTAGTGGTAAGAAATAAATTTTTACAAGGTAAATTTGATATAATAATTGTTGATATGAATGGGCCTGTTGGAAAAATTAGTAAAAGGTTTCAAACGATTCTAAAATCCCAACTTACCCCAACCGAGTATATGATTGCCTTTAGACTGAAGTTAGCTATAGCTCACTGTTTGAGTGTAGGGATTTTTTCTTTACAAGTTTCAAGCAGAAGAAATCAATCGGACTGAAGAATAAAGTTCGTGAAGAACTCAGCTGAGACGAAAAGTCAGTTGAGATCCAAACTCAGTTGAGACCTCAACATCAACTGAAGCACGGACTCAGTTGGACAGCAGCTCAGTTGACTCCTCAATTGACCCATGCAGCTGAAGGCATACTGTTCCAGCGTGAGAAATTGTGTTGAAGTTAGACGACGCGAAGCGGAGAAGAGAAGACTTTGAAGACGCCGAAGACGGAAGAGTTGTAGTCTAGATTCAAATCTACTCGGAAACACAAGTCAGCTGGAGAACTTACCATAAATAGGCCAACAACAGCGACGTGCAAAAAGTGAAGGTTGCAGTTTCCATTTTTGAAAAGTTTCCAGAAAAGCAGGTGGAGTGTCATACTTTTGGCAGAGGTCAAACAGCTCTTTCCAACGGCTAGTTTGATCTCCCTTTATAAATAGAGGTCTCCACACCATAGCTCAGTGCAGACACAAGAATAGAAAAGAGCAGAAAAAGAGAGATAAAATCAAGAGTGAAGTCGCCGCAGCACACCACATCTCTCTTCTGTAAGAAGACCTCAGTCGGAGTCCAGTCGAAGTAGAGTGTTCATACCTCCTCCTGTTCTTCCCTGTAGCCTCTCAGAAAGCCCTTTCTTTGATCTAGTCTGGAGTTTAGGTTATAATTCGAATTGTGTCTCACCAGACTCTCTCCCAAGAGATTGAGTCTGTAGCCTTAGGTCGAAGCCTCCACTTCCCTCAGTGTTGAAGGCTTCCCAGTTGGAAAACCCCCAACCCTTAGGTCCGATTTTGAACCCGAAATCAAAGTCACTAGTTTCCTTGGAACCCGCAATCCAAGAATAGGTCTTTTGGAACCCGCAATCCAAGACTAGGTCCTTTAGAACCCGAAATCTAAGACCAGATTGTGCACTTGCCCGAAAAAGTGTTGTAAGGTCTTGCTCGAACCCGTAATTGAACTGGTTAGGTTTTCTTGGAACCTGTAATCCAAGTGGGGCGTTTGATAAGCACGCTTAAGCTTATCCAGTGGATTTCTTCCCGAAAAGGACGTCGTAGACGTAGGAGGTCAATCTCTGAACCACGTTAAAATATTGTATACTTTACATTCTGCATTTAGATTTAGTATTTTACATTCAGTTTACCTAAACAACTGACTCAGCATATTGCATACAAACTGCATTTTTACAAATTGCACTAATTTGGGAACTTGACCTTCTCCGTTTTCACAAAGATTTCAGTTTTTGTAACGAATCTAAACTCCATCATCTTCCACAAAACAAAACTATTTTAAAACCTCAGTTGGTGCATACAGCTGACCTTCAGGCATAGGAACCAGCTATGCTACCAACAGGGTGATCAGCTCCAATTGAGCAACTCAGTTGTAGAGCCGCTCCAACTGATTTTCACAGTTGGTGAGCTAACTGACCTTACCGGGACCATCAGGGTCCATAAGCTTTTTCATCAATTACTTTAATGGTAAGAAATAAATTATTATAAAGTTAAATTCGATTCCGATTAATTATAACCAAATTATATTATATCACACTAATAACCTTATTTTAGATAATATAATAAGGATAATATATGCGAATTAAATTTTGTAACTCTTTTTATATAAGTACAAATATATATAAATGTTGTTGTTCACGGGGGATCTAAGACTGTGTGCAGCGGGTATCTCGTCGGGGGGCTCAAAACACCCACGCCCACAAGACACCCCGCTGCGGCTGCCACCGTCTCAAGCTTATCTCGTGGCTTTGAGAAGGTCTCGATCCGGCGCTTGTAATTCACGCGTTGAACTTTTTTTTTCTAATTATGGCGCGTGCATTGCACGCGCCTGACCGGAAAAAAAAATCATTAACGGCTACTTAAATGCAACGACTAAAATTTTAAGCCAAACGGCTATATGCCGATTTATATATATATATATATATTATTCAAATTTTACCTATAAATAACACCTTAATTTACACCATTTTCATACTATTTCTCACACAATTCTCTCTATTTCTCACATAATTCTCTCTATTTTTCCACAAATTTTCACACAAGCACCTCTCATAAATGGATCCAAGTAATTTGTGGTCGTCGTCGTGGTGTTCCCTGATCACTATTTTTACTCGCAATATTCCGCAACTCAATCGGAGTAATTGTAGCAATATAGTAAGTCGAGTATCGTATCCACGAGGACTATAAAGCAAAAATATCATGCAACAAGATTTAGACACGTTCCTACTATCCAAGCTCTAAAGGGATCATGATTTTGTTTTCAATTACTAGAAACAAGAAATCAACAACTAGAGAGCATGAAAGATGAATTAAGGCAATAAATGATCAAAGAGGACAATAATAAACGAGGGTTGATTCTAGGAACCTTGCTCGACTCAAAATGATGAGGAATTAGGCTATTGATGTACTTAACCATTTTTAATCCAATTCAAGCAAAGGAATCACACACATATGCACATTCTCTCTATTGAAAAGAAAGCACAAGTTGATCAACTACTCGTCTCTCTCGACTAAGACTCGAAACGAGGAATTAACTCCCAAAAGCACCCGAAATTTATAACCTTCTATGAATAGATTAACTTCTGCTAGGACCCTTAACCATTCATATCATGCAAACTTGAATTTAATGATCATAAAAACCGACTAAGCATTTTTACGAACACTTGGCATGCTAAAATAGAGGCCACCTATTCTAACATGAGAAACAAGCACCAAGATGCACAAACTATAAATTGGAAGGTAAAATAACATTAATAAGGAAATTCCACCATCAATTGAGCCTCACAACTTCCTAAAATCAACTAAAGATTTAGCTAGACATAAAAGAAGAAATAGCAAAAGAAAAGAGAAATGAAACTATAAACATTGATACTAAGTAACCCAAATGGAGAAATCTTCAATTACAATCTTCAAAGCATCCAAATTAAGTCTTCAATTGAAACGTAATAGCATAAATCCTAAGGGAAAAGTTAAAAATTGAAATTCAAAATGTAGAGTAAAAGATGATGTCCTCCAAAATGGGGAAGACCCCATATATATAGGAAAATAAACTAGAGCAACCCACAAAGTTCAAGTTGAGGGTAAGATGGTCATTTTGGCTCAAAACGTGCAACAAAAAGCGGCCAAAGAAAGTCGGGATGCGGGCGCGCGAAACGGAGCGGACGAGTGCATGAAAAGCACTGCCTAAGTAGCGAGCCGCTCCGGAGCACGTGGCCGCGCGGTGCGGCGCGGATAACTGCTGCGCGTGCGATGTTTTTGTTTCGCTTCGTTCTTCCTCGTCCTGACTCTGAATTGATCTCCATTTTTTCCTATGGCTTCTTATCGAACTCCTCTTTCATATTCTAATATTATTTTGCTCCAATTAGGTCTTCATTTTCCTGCATTTCGGTTAAAACTAGCAAGAAAATGTAATATCTTATAAAACAAGCAAAGTTAAACTAAAAGCTTATTTCAAAAATGATTTCCACCAACAAATAACATCAAATGAACCTTAAACAATGTGGAAAAATCATGCTTATCATCCCCCTGAAATGGCGGACGAAGCATACAACACATACACGCCGACGGGGTACTCGTCTGTCGGCGAGTCCTTCCAGAATGTCATGGGCGACGACGAGAGTCCCTCGTCCGAGCCGGCTCAAGCCACGGCGAGTCGCAAGAGGACGGCCAAAGAAAAGGGCAAGGCACAGGTCGATCTCACCCTCGCAAACGTCGCTCTTCCTCCCTCAGCCGAAAGCGCCAAACCAACGATGAAGCGACGCAATTACACGGTTGAACAAGGCACCGCTGTCGCCCAAATCTGAAAAGAGGAGACGTGCAACTCCATTATCCGCAAAGATCAACATGTCGAGAAGTACTGGGGGGAAAGTGGCGCAGAGGTACAATACCATGTTCGACGACGACCTCAACCCAAAGACAGTGAAGAGTTTTTTGGGCGGATCTCCGCCTGGGTGAAGGAGTGAATGATCGCTTATGCCAAGGCGACGAAGAAAAGGCCCAGCGGCGCCTCCGACGACATGGTGATCGAGTCTGTCCAGCAGATATACTCCAACCATTAAGGAGGGAGCCGCTTCAAGCAGTTTGGTGCCTGGAAAATCTAGCAGGACTATCCCAAATTCCTCCACCAAGAATTTTCTGACGTTCCGTCCATGAAGCGGACGAAGAATACGGATGAAGGCGCCTACACCTCATCTGGAACGCCCCACGGATCGAGCAAGGCGACAAAAGGGGAAAGCCGTGCTTTCCCCCGCCCACAGAGACGAGGCGCAGGAAAGGCGGCGCCAAGGGCGACCAAAGGAAAGGGAAAAAAGAAGGCAACCGGGAGGCGGAGTTCGGTTCGTTGGTCGACTCAACAAATGCCCGGCTAAGCGGCATGATTGAGACAAAAAACAACCTCGCCGAGGCAATGAGGAAGCGTGCTCGGGCGAAGCAAGATGCTACCGATGCAAGGATCATCAACACGCATACGTCACATATGACGCTGGAGCAGTACCAGCTGCATGTGATGATTGTTGCCGACGTCAAGCGACGTCGAGATGGGCGTAGTTTTTTTTTTTTCCTACCAACGGCTATGTTTTTTTTTCTAGTAATGTTTTTTTATTTCTAGCAATGTAATTTTTTTTCTAGTAATGTATTTTTTTTTAATTCTAATAATATATTAGTTTTATTTAAATTAATGAAATTAGATTTTTTTTATTAAAATTAATACAAAATACAAATTAAGAAATAAGATAGAGACACCCCATAGAGATACCTCGCTGCAGAGAGTCCAAGGGGGCTGAATTTGAACAAGATCAGCATAAAGAAGTTAGGCAACGGAGTAAGAAAGAGAGCTTCAATTCACTGCTTGATTTTTGCAGTTTATTATATTAATCAACAAATGCGACTGTGATTAGATTATCAACCATCTGAATTCTCAACTTGATGCAAACAATAAGTGGAATGTGGTGGTCCTGCAGGCAAAAAGTACATCACATTAATTTTAACGTTTATGAGATCGCATAAGATGATCATGTTTGTCATTATCCCTTCACTTGTGTGCGTCACGGGTATCGGTATATTGGGTGTGACTTTCAGATTATCGTATCAGTATCATATTATATCAAAAATAAATTTATTAATTTTTTTTTTATCATAACCTTACAGTATCATAAATATCTTTTACTGTAACCTAGAAATATCCACGGAAACATACCCAACTCTACTAGACGATGTGCAGGATGTCCTAAATCATGACATGTCACTTTTTCAGTTGTTGGACATTTTGGATGTGTCTATTTTGCTGCAAATCAGAAAGTAATCTATACCTATTAAAAAAGATTGAATTCTTACAAAATTTGATTTGTCTAATATAATTTTATTATTAATATATTTTAAAGATAATTGTATAATTTAATGTCATATATATGATAAACATAATTAATATTACTTTAAATCATAAACATATTAATATTGCAATCTAATTACAACTCTTTTGAGAATAAACTCTTCAAACAGGATATGAATGGGAATTAAGGTTTTTTCTACCATCATAAAGTCCACAGTGTAGATTTGATTTAAAAAAGTTTTTTAATTCATTTAAATATGTTCTTTCTTTCTTTATATTTTTAAGGTGTTTAACAATATAATATTAATATTATTAAATGAATAGAAAATTTATATGAGCTCATATATCGATGACCTAACATACTATAGTTAAAAAATTTATATAACAGGTGTTATTATAATTATTAAATTTTTTTTCATGTATTATATATACATAATGATTGGATATGATAGTTATGTTTAGAGAAGTAATGTAATACTTATAATTTTTCGTGATCACCATTCATGAGTATCATTCTTGTTTTGGCAACATAAGCATCATCATTAATTTTAAATATTACTAATATCTTAGAAATTATTATCCAGGTCAGTAAATTTACAATTATATAAAATTTAAACTTTTTTATCGAAATAATAAATTAATATACACATAATGTGCCGTTTGTTGTTGGATGAAGAGTAACTTGAGAGTATTGGGTATATTTTAATCATTTCATTGTAAATATATAACAGTATGATTATTTATTTGTATACTAAAATTAATATAGACTCATTTACACCAGTTGAGAAAAAAAAATTCTTTTATAAATTTGTACGAATATAATGAAGTTAGATCTTTAATTCAAAATATATTAATACATGTACTTAAGGTTGAGTATAGGAAAGTAGTAGTGTTAAAAATATATTTTACTACAAAATATTGTGGGGATAATAATTACTCCATCCGTCCACTTAAATAGTTGTTACATTGTGGAAGACACGAGTTTTAATAAAATAGTATGCATTGTTGTGAGTAGAGTATGGGTCTCACAATAAATGTGAGTGAAGTGGTGAGAAATATAAGGTTAAATATACTGTATTATGTAGGCTCTACTACTATAAATAGAAGTGACAACCATTTCGTAGACGGATTTAAATGGCAAAAGTGACAACCATTTCGTGGACAGGTAGAATATATAAAAACTAAGTCATTTTTATTTATTTAATTATTCAATAAATAATATCAATGTTTATTTCGGGAGATACTACGTCTATCTTAGACTATTTTAGGCACCATTTTCTTTTTATATATCTTTCTAAATGAAGAGATAAATTTTTTTTTGAAGAAATATGGAGGGATAAAATAACGAGATACTCTAAATTTAACGCGATAATATTATACTTCCTTATGAGGAAATGAGGAATACAAAATGGTCGAAATGAGACATTTAAGAAAGAATAAAAAATGCAAAAAAGGTCAGATTTTATTTTATCCATCTATTTAGAAGTGATACAAAAACAAATGCATCCTTTACTATATAAATGTTATTTTGAAGCACTTTATAGAAAAATAATCACAACGTTGAATATAAGTTAGATAATGTACTAATTTATATTCAAGCAAATGCATCCTTTACTATATAAATGTTATTTTGAAGCACTTTAGAGAAAAATAATCACAATGTTGAATATAAGTTAGATACTAATTTATATTTATACTAATCTTAATCATTGTAGTTTTTCTTTTTCATATTAGGTGTGTTTACTGTGGTTGTATATTAAACAAAAGAGAGAAAAGAAAAGGTAGGAAAATATTATCATTTTCAGCATTTATTGGTCACATATTTACTAAGATGGGAAAAAAAATTATCGCATGGTCCCTACACTCCTTTCTCATTTTTATGTTGTTTGTCAATTGAAAAACATTATCACATGTATCCTTTATGTTAATATTTTTCACAATTGGAGTGAAATGAAGCTATAGAGGTTGTCTGGGAAAATTATCGACCGTGTCCAAAGAATAATAACAACCTTAGTGAACATGTAAAAAGATTGAGAAAAGTGTGAAAAAATTTGTGTTGCGCCATTTTCCATCAAAGTAAAAACACACCCTTACAAGAAACTTACTTAAAACTTTTGGAATTGTTGAAAAAAATTAATATATACCTACTGCCTTATGAATTACAAGGAAAGAACGGGTTATTGAACACTCAAATGAAAAACATTAACATCCCAAGCAACAATGATTCCACGTTGAATGAGATCATCTTTGGAAGGAAAAAAAAGAGTAAGAATGTTTTCCTTCTATCTTGATCAAACAACAAAAGATATAATATACATTAGATCAATTGTAAATCAAGTTGGTTAGTTTTAACTTTTCTTTTTGTTAGTACTCTCTCCATCTCATTCACGAGTCTCAGGAGCTCAGATATAAATGCTATGAAAAACATGAGTTAGTTACAATTAAATTTTAAAAAATAAACTTAGTACTTTTTTGGGAAGTATTTTTGTCAATCCATTAAAAAATTGAGAGAGAAAGTAGTTTTTGTGTAGCCATAATGACATAGTACAATGTAATTTATGGGTTATGTTGAAAGTGTTTAATTGTATTATAGAGTATAATATTTACCATTTTGATATGAAATAATTGAATTGGGACGATTAAACAAAATAACTTAGACCATTAACATGTAATGAATGGAGTAATATTTAATTAACTCCAAATTTTTGTATATCTCCATCAATTTAATGTAATACAATTTTCTATATAATATTAAATTCTAATTGTTAATTAATTAATCAACTCTGCATTTTAGAAATTTCAATGTTATTAACAAATAAAAAAATTGTATTAATATAATATTATTTTATTAGACAATATGTTTTAATAATTTACTTATAATGGTATAATTTTTTATACCAAATAATTTCATAATATATATTGCACAAAATATATTATTTGAAATGTAAATTTTACGTACCAAGTAAATATCAATAGTTATTGATTCTTTAAATAATATTACTCTCTTCATCCACAAAAAACATGCATCAATTTTATTGACACGGATTTTAATATGTTTGGTTAAATGTTTTGTGAGTGAGAGAATGACCTAACATTATTTGTAGTATCGTGTTAACTAATGGTTTAGTGTATTATTTTGTGTAAATATGTGGAGTTTGATAGTTAAGAGATTTTTGTGGGGTATTATCCCTAAATTGAAGAAGCATATTTTTGTCTACGGACGAAAAAAAATTAAATGTATTTTTTTGTTCACGAATGAAATATATGATTCATGAAATTTTTGAAATATATGATTCACGTGGTTTGTATTTTGTAAATAATCATTCAGAAATTTAACCCTAGAAACCATCCGATTTTCAAAACCACGTGAAATATATGTTCGTCTAAAACCATCCGATTTTCAAAATTGATGATTTTTGCAATATTTAACCCTAGAAAGAATTACATCATGCATTACGGTAGCTAGTTTCTCATTCGCATGCTTCATCGCATAGGATAAATATATCTTGCCTTGTTCGTATCTTGCCTTGCTTAATGATTAAATGTTTCCTTTGTGCAATTTACCTGTCGTTTTAGGATTTTGAGTTGGGTAGTTCAAATCTTTCACTACCTTTCTGTGACCAAAAAACTAAATTTGATTTACTAATATTTAACGTTCTTAATGGTAGGCTCAAATAACCAATTAAGCGACAAAGTGCGATTCGACTATGCAAAGCATGAGTTTCAGCCATGACTAATGACAATTAATTAAGCTTATATATAACTAATAAAATACTAATCACATATCATCAAACAAAGATTATGCATTTCATTTGTTGATCATATATGACATGCTGATAGTGATTTATTCTTTCTGAACAGCAAAATACTTTATTGGGAGCTCCAAAATCCAGCCTATAAATACATGTTTACACAACCAATGGGAAAATTAAAATACTTTAATTTGCAAAGTTCACTACAAAGATTCAATAAACTTATAGAACTATGTTCTAACAGTTCACGTGATGAAATCAAGTTAAAATTGATAAATTAATGTTAAATTTTATCTAAATTTTGGAGGGGGCCAGGGCCCCCGCCCTTACATGTAGCTCCCTCGAATAATAATTAAGAAAATCCTGATGATCCTATCACATCGCATGTAACAAAATTTGGGCTGTCAAAACTGAATTCAATCTGCAGGAGTTTGTTCAATGAGTAAAGTTGAAGGACTACAACTAACATAGTTCTTCAAAAGAGTAATCTCATGAGCCACATCGAGCATACTAGGCCTAGCAGCCGCATTATACTGCGTGCAGATGAGGCCTAGTTCTATCATTTCCACTACGACGTCGTTCCATATCTTCCTCTCGTGCGAGAGGAGGGCGCGCCGGTGCCGCGCCATCCTCTCCACGGCCTCTTCCACTACCGAATCAAGTTTGTTCCGATAGTGACTCTTCACCCATTCGTGCAAACTCGACCCCTCTTGGAACAGAACATCCGTCGGCCTCTTCCCCGTCGTTATCTCCAGTAGGAGAACGCCGAAGCTGTACACATCCCCTTGCGGCGACGCATGCTTCCCCATCCCATACTCTGTAGTGTTCACAATAATTAAAATACTAAATTATAATGTAAGAATGAAACACAATTAACAGCTTTAGGAGTTGATAGGGACTAACCAGGAGCAATGTAACCAATGGACCCACAGAGAAGGCCGTAAGTGGAGTCATACGATGCCGAGTCATCAACGCAGTTAGTTTTGTCGTCATTTCCTCTCACAAGTCTGGCTATACCGAAATCCGTCACTAACGCCGTGAGGTCGTGGTCGAGGAGAATGTTGCTGGGCTTGAGATCACAATGCACCACTCTGACGGGGGCGTGGTGGTGCAGGTAGGCCATCCCCTGCGCCACGTCGCAGCAGATGCCTACCATCTGCGGCAGCTCCAGCCCCCCTTTCATCCCGTGTTTCGGGTACATATGGTCCTCCAGGCTCCCGTTGGGCATCAACGGGAGCACCAGGGCCTTAAAGTCGGGCCGGCTGCACGCGGTTATGATCCGGATCAAGTTCCTGTGCCGTGTCCGTTTCAGAACCTGGCACTCCCTCTTGAAACTGCCCGTGATTTCCGCTGTGGATTTGGAGTTGAGAACTTTCACCGCGATCATCGTGTTGTCGTCGAGCACGCCTTTGTAGACCTGCCCGAAACTGCCCGAGCCTATCAGGCTCGAGGTGCTGAATCCGCCAGTGGCTTCGATGAGCTGGCGGCGCGAGATTCTAGGATATTTAATCTCTTCTTTTGCTCCCTCCTCATCACTGACCGCCGCCGCCGCCTTGCTGTTGAGAAGGGGCAGTTTCCCCCTTCTCAACAGCAGCGGCAGCCCGACCACGCAGAAAATGGGGGTGATGAGGAGGGAGAGAAGGATGGCCATCAGAAAATGGCGAGTCCGTTTCCTCCGACACTTCCTCAGACCTTTGATCGAGCCGCACAGCTTTTCATTCCCAAGGAAAGAATCAACCGTCATCGATGAAAACGATCCTTTATTAGATACATTCCCGCTCAAGCTGTTGTAGGAGAAGTTGAGTAGTTTGAGAGAAGCTGATGCTTGCAAAGATTGAGGTATCTCCCCACTCAAGTGATTGAATGAAACGTCGACTTCTCTGAGATAAGGCAAGTTTCCAACAGCTTCTGGGAACTGCCCTTCGAAGGAGTTTTTCGAAGCGTTGAAGCTCTCGAGAGCGATGCAGCTTCCTAGCTGCGAAGGCAGGGGACCAGACAAGTTGTTGTTGGAGAGATCAATGGCTAGAACCATGTCCATTTTGCTCAGCTCCAGTGGGATATGGCCGTCCAAGAAATTCGTCGAAAGGTTCAAATATAGCTTCAGACTGCTCAAACCAGCAACTGCAGCTGGAATTGTCCCGGATATTCTATTGTGGGAGAGATCAAGAATCTCCAAATTTATACATTTTCCGAGGCTAAGTGGTATGTTTCCGGAGAGGCGGTTTTGGTACAGAAGGAGTCGGCGGAGCTGCACGAGGTTAGCAAAGCTGTCGGGGATCGGACCAGAGAGCATGTTCTTGGACAAGTCCAGGAGTCCCAAATGCGGCATGTCGCCTAAGGATGCCGGAATGTGGCCGGAGAGGGAGTTGTTCGACAGATAGAGGCGTTCGAGCTTCGCCATCTGGCATAGCTCGGAAGGAATGGTTCCGTTCATGAGGTTGCTAGAGAGATTGAGGAGGGTTAGGTTGACGAGGTTGGAAATCTGTGGTGGGATTGGACCGTAGATGAGATTCGTGTCGAGATTGATCTGTACAAGAGCAGAGAGTTTGCCGATAATAGGAGGCAAATCTCCTCCGATGAGGTTTCCCGCCAAATCAAGTTCTTGCAAGTTGGGGCAATTGAGCAAAGAAGTGAAGAAAGGTGTGAGGTTTGTGTTGGCGTTGTGGCTAGAGAAATGGTTGTAAGATAAGTAGAGAAACTTCAAATGTGGCATGCTTGTTAGAATCTTGGATGGCAACTCTCCTTCCAAATGGTTGGACTCCAAGTCGAGCCACTCGAGCTTTGAGGAGTTTGAAAGGGAGAGAGGGACTTCTCCAGCGAGGCGGTTCGACCACAGGAGAAGATACCTTATCTCTGCAAGAGCACATTGAGGGATTTCGCCATTAATGGAGTTGTTGGAGAGGTCGAGGTATTGTAGAGAATTGGAGCCGTTGCAGAAGAGTGATGTAGGAATCTCACCGACTAGTTTGTTGCTTCCGAGGTTGAGGTACACTAGTTGCTTTAGAGATCCAACTTGAGAAGGAATGTTACCTTGGAGAACATTGGATGATAAGCTTAGCTCTTTGAGGAGGTGGAGGGAGCCGATCTCGGGCGGAATGTTGCCGTGGAAGAAGTTGCCGGAGAGGTCAAGAATCTCGAGGTGTGAGAGGTTGAAAAGGGATGGCGAAATGGTGCCGTGAAGATACTTGTGGCTTAAGTTAAGCTCTATGACTCTGCTTTTGTTGGTGTCACACCCTACACCCGACCATTCACAAAGGGGTAGATTGTGAGCGTTCCAATTCCCTAATGCATTTTCGGGATCGTGAGTGATCCCAGACATGAAGGAGAGGAGTGGAACACGCTCGTCTAATAGTCGAGCTTCGTTCACCGAGTGTACCACGTACAAGAGTATGATCGAGTGGAGAAGCTTGAATTTGTAGTAACCCATTGTTGTAATGGTATAAGTTTGATTTGATTTAACTCAGATTTGGATTTGGAGGGATTGATGAGAGAGAGTGAGAGAGAGAGAGAGAGAGAGGTAGGGAATGTTGGAAGGAGACAAGAAAAATATGCATGTTGCGGAGCACTGTTATAATATATATATATGGTGGAGTGACAAATGCTTGGGATGTCCAATCCGAAGAACCAAAAGGTGGTAATTAATTAATAAATCATTGTTTATCTAATTAATTCTTTTGATGCCTAACTGCCGTTGAAGGGTACGACGTTTGGCGCCTTAAATCGTTGACAGTGAAAATAGAACACGTGGGAGGTCGTCGTTAAGAAGCGTTGTGTACAGCGGTGCGACTTCTGGTGGTTTACATGTCATTAGGCCTAACTAGGAGAGTATGTATACATGTTAATCACAATAGCGTTAGTGTGATTAGTGGATGATGAGTTGGTAGATTGAGATAATCTAGGTTTCAATCACGCTTAGGATAGGATGATGTGAAAAACTCTCACTTCTTGGTATCTCTTACTGTACATGTATGTTGAAGTACATCATTTTGATTTTATTTTTGGTGACATACCACGTTTAGTTGCTATTATATTTAAATACACTTTTTAATTTTTAGTTGATTGGTACACAACGTTTCAATAAACAAAATAGTTTCACGAGGCTTAATTAGCATAACCAAAATTCACGCAACATGTCGAATTTTGTGTGAAAATACACGCTTAATACAAAAAATTAGGCGGAATTCTCTCATTCAGAGCTTGCCATGTGAATTTTGTTCATAGCTGGAATTTGGGCTCGTGATACTATTGAACAATAATCGAAATGATATGTGACAATTTGTCAAAAAAATTGAATACTTTAACATTTGAACTTTTTGTGATATTTTTCTTATTGAATTTTTTTTTTTTTTTTTTTTTTGCGAGGATGTTTTATAGGGTTTATGATATGTATCAAACGTGAGTTGAGTCGTTTTTGTTTAGCAGTTGTTTTGACAATACATATTCGGAAAGAACTAGGATGGAGCTCGAGTGGTCCTCGATTATTTTATTTATTTATTTATTTATTTATTTATTTATTTATTTTTAGGAAAAGTCCTACATTATTATTAGCCCATTCTTAGGCTGCTGTGACTATCCAAATCTGTTTCGCGTTAACATGCTTCAATTTATTATTATGAATATTTTGTATGAATATTTTCGTGAGTGGCCAAGTCTAGGAATGGCAATCAAAGAGGGTAGTCACATGTATGAAAAATATGACGAAACTATTTAATGTATCGTGTATATTTTTAATTGGGATCATGTGTCAATCTGATAAAACAAAGACATAATAATTTATAAACTATCCGATATGTATTTTAAGTTAAAATATATATAAAAAGGAAATTAAAAGAAGTTTTGTTGTTATTTAATACTCCAATATAAGTGGGCTTAATCCATCTCAATTGTGAAGTTTCGTATTCTAAAAAACTTCAGGCGGGCCGGAATCCAAAATTAAGGGAAAATGCAAATTTTGTTACACTATTATTATTATTATTATTATTATTATTATTATTATTATTATTACTATTATTATTATTTAATAATCAAAACTCCACAAAACATAGTATAACTTTAAATACAGAGTAAAAATTAAGTTAAAACGACTAATGGAGGCAAACTATCAACTATCTGAAATATAAAATTTCCAAACCTACATCGTCGCTACCGACATTGAGTAGAACACATTAAAAGCGTTGTCAAGAAAAAGGGCGAAATTGACTATGTATAAGTTTGAGGCATGGGTATATAGACTTGAAACTTGAAATTTACTAGTAATATAGAAACGCAACTTGACACCCTGAATAGTATTAAAAGTTATATTGGACAGCCCACTTGACTTGATGATATTAATAAGCTACCACCACTTGTTTGACAATCATAGTATATATATATATATAGATATACATTTGCCCATAAATTAATTAATTAATATCGATATATATAGATTTATGTAGCGTGCTCATTAGGCTTATTCTTGTGGATTTCTGCCAAGTTCATACACCGTCGCAGTGGAATTTGACCTCAACGACAACATGCATATATGTATATATACACCATGAATTTGTGAGCTCCGCTAACTAACGTGTAGTATTTGTAGATATTTTCTTTTTTAATATCTCACAAATTATTATAAGTTTATTAATTACATAAAAAACAGTTATCGATTTACTTTATTTCTTTTTAACTTCAATGAGATGATTCGAGAAATACTAAATGAGATATTAATTTTTATGTAATCTGTAAATATGATGCCGGTAACAATTATTGAGATATATAAATAGGATAATAATGTGTACACACACAATATGTGTGTGTGTGTGAAGTCAATTAATGGTGTCTAACTTAAGACCTGAGAAAATATTCAGGGCAGTCAAATTTATGATTTAATAATGAAGGAAATAATAATAGAGATTCGCGGCTAATCTCCGCTGCGATTTTATTGTAATTTTCATACTAGGTACTATATGGTTTGGATTTGGTTGACATATTGAGTTTCAACTTTCAAGTGAAATGATGCACGCGGAGAAATAAGTTTTACTATAATTAGATCCGAATTCTTTCTTATAAAATAAAATTTAGCCAATTCCAAAATTCATATGTATTCTAATTTCTTATAGACGCATCCTTACGAGGGACCATAATTTTTAAGATAATTACAATGAATTATATATATCTACTATTAAATAAATTGTTATATCACCATATAAATGGGACTTCTACACTACATAAAGATGTATAAGGGACCATAATTATGGCCATAATACCCCTAAATTTTGAACAAACCGGTTCCTACAAATCGGTTTTTGGTGTATATTATCTCGTCCTTAATTATCAACTATTCTCATTCCATGCAATTTAGAATCCTTTTTTTTTTATAAATAACAACTGTAAATAGATAAGTTCCATACATTGATCAGATTAATTTACTAGTATCATCATATCACATTATGCAGCAAAAGCAGCTTAATTATTTTTAGAATCCCCTCGTTATTGAAGTTCCATTGATATAATAATCTTTAATTGGGAAAGTATTTATTAACAGAATAATTTATAATATTTCAAAGTGTCCAAGATAATTATGAAACAATAAATTTATAGCTTAATAAAATTTGAAGAGTGAAGACCAATGATTGACACAGAACAGAAGAATTAGTGAGGGGTTAAAGGATTAAGTTACGATTTCGCTGACCTTAGGCTTAGTTGTTGTAAATTGATAACGTGACAAATTTTGTGCGGTATAGATTGTTACAGAATGTTGTAAATAATCAATTTAATGTAGCTAATTCTTGGAATAATGTTGATAAGGTTTTGTTTTTCCTGAATTTATTACAAAAAGCTCAATTAGGTTGATATATGATGATTGATAGGCACATAGTTGTTCTAATCTAATCCTAAAATAAGTAAAAAAAAAAAAAAGTTCTATTTGTAAAATATTAGTTGGGGTAATATTATGCGTTTTACTTTGATGGAAAATGAATATTTTCACCCTTTTTCCATCATTTTCACATGTTTACTACGTTAGTTAATTTTCCTCGGACACGATGGATAACCTTTTCGGGCAGCCCCTTTTCCATCCATTTCTTACCAATTGTGGAAAATATTAACATGGAGGAGGGGTGTGATAATATTTTCCAATGAATAAAAGACATAAAAATGGAGAAGGGGTGAGGGGATCATGTGATAATTTTCTTTTTTATCCTAATAAACACGTGATAAGAAAATGATGGAAATGTTAATATTTTTTCATCTTTTCTTATCCATCATTTTCCAATGGAAAATTTTCCATCAAAGTAAATGCACGATAATAAATCAATTATTCAAAATAATTTAATTTATAATTATGACAAATACATAATTACTAGTATAACCCATTATGGCAGCCATTATGCTCTTATATCCATTTATAAGTATATCCAACTATGTTATTTCTCATATATCATTAACACCAAACCAAACGAAGGCCTTAAGGGGGAACAAGCAGTATTGGAGTGGTACACTAATTAGAGTCTGAAAAAGAACCTTAAATAATTTGCAAGTATAAACAGACCAATTGGCTAACTTTTTAACTATTGAAAGCGCATATTTTCTTATTGAAACATTATTTTAGATCTCAAGCTGATATATATCTTAATTATTATTCAGGTGGGACAACTGAGAAGCACGAGAATTTAAAAAAAATAAAAAATAGTAGGAATGAAAATGTGCCAACATTATCACGATCAAATAGTGCTAGAGGACTAATTAAGCATTAACAGGTTCAATTGATCGTAATTATCATATTCTTATCGATTACATCAATGAAATATGGTGCATAAAAGGGAATTAACTACAGCACTATTAAGAAAATCTTAATTAAATAAGCTGAAAAGTTCAAATATGCAAATGATGTCTTGCACTTTGCAGTAATATAATGTGATGGCGTCTGGACTCAAGCCTAAAACCTCACTAGCTTTACCTGGTGGGCCCTGGGGTAAACTTATAAAATTGAATATTTAGTCAGAATATTATTAAATCTTTTCATTGATTAAAATAATTAATCGAGTCGAATATATTAAATTTTTCATTGGAACGTGTTATTATTTCTTTAGCGTTTAAGTGCGATTTTTTTAGTTTTGTTGGAACAAATATGTTTGTGGATCGAGTTTAAGCTCAAAATAGGTTTAATAATATCAAACAAATAAAACGGCATTGATTAAAGTACTCTTCTGCAGATCCTCAAATTAAGTGTGTAATAATTTGGTTTGTGCCTAATTTATTTATTTTTTGATATATTTAACGGCCGGAATGATTATATTTTTGGTCTTGCAATAGTCAATGAAAAAGTCAAGAAATAAATTTGATTGGCTACTAAAACTAAAGAATGTACATAATGTAGATTCATTGATGAAATGACTTGACTAAAGAATCAAAATCCTTATGAGCCAATGTTTTAAAAACCGCCCCGACAAGCGAACCGGTCAGTTAATTGGGTTATTGGGTCATCGGTTCGACCGGTTGAACTGTTCTAAAAAACTCGGACAATCCGTTAATTAATTATAATTTAATATTTTCACACACACACACACAAATATATATATGTGTGTGTATAAATTAAAATAAAAAACTAATAAAGATAAAAGTTAATAAAAATAAAAAGGCATAGTTATATAATAGCAATCCAAACTCCAAAAGTAAATATAATGTTCAATCGTCTTGAGCAAATCATAACATGTCCTTAAAGAAAATTAAATATACTAGAATGGAAGAAAAATTACAAATCTTATTCAATTCTAAAGATCATCCTCATCATTATTTTCCTAGACTTTAGTTCATCTAATTGCATACGATAGAGGTTGTAGTGAGTAGGTATGGAGTTCGTTAATTGAAAAGTGAAAAATAAAAATTCAGAAATCTGGAATTGCAACGTCAATTTTTCAAAATTTTTAATTGCCCGGGTTTTTACGGGTCGTCAGGTTGCCGGGTCATCGGTTTTTACCGGTTCGCTTCGGATTGGGTCAAATTTCAATTTTTATCAAAACCGGCCCGACCACATGACCGGTTCACAGTTTTTCCGGTTCGACCGGCCGGGTCGGACCGGGTTTGAAAACATTGCCTATGACTTGACTTTGGAATCAAAATGCCTATCTTTATTGAGGCTTTTCCTTAATACCTCCACTCCACGTTCTTTACTTATTCTTAATTGCTTACGACATCCTTATTAACTAAATCCATTTGTTTAATTACCTTAGCTATCAAATTATTATTTTTTCAGGTGTTAATGCTCGAACCAAAGGTCTTGAGTACTTTTTTTTACACGATTTTAGGGTATTTTTTGTATTCGCATTTTTCATTGAAATATAGTATATAAATCAGAGGTTATAAGGATATAATAGTACTTTATTATTTATTTCATTATTGTTAGAATTTAGATCAAGATAGCAGCAGAAACTATCTTTAAATCTATGAGCCCTAATTCTACATAATAACTCGAAACTAAAAATCACACCAAGATGTATGTGGTTCGGGCAAAATCAGCCTACGTCCACGTACGGGAGAGTGAGCTTCACTAGATTATTCAAACGAGATCAAAGAATTACATAAACACTCAACCCATGCTATATTACCCAAGAAAGATTTATACACATATTCTCTTCCTCACAATAGCACTCATGTTTCCCCTTTATCTCTCTCTACTATTTGCAGTTACAAGATGAATCATCGCCAAAATGGAAGAATCTAAACTTATATACAACAAAGAACTGACTTAAAGATTTAATCACCGCCGTTGAGCTTCAACGTCGTCTCTGATAGATCTAGGGTTTGCAAGAGTAACTGAAAATAATAACAACACGATGACACAAGGATTTACGTGGTTCGATCGATGTCTACGTCCACGGGAGAGAATATAGAGAGCTTTTATTATACTTGAGAGTACAAGGAGTATTTGAACGTATTTACACCTCTAATCTAACATCTATATATAGGCCTTGAATTGAGCCCTAATCCTACTAGGATTCCTCATACATATCCGAATTTCCTTCATAATAGAATTCCTTCTCCTCTAGGATAAGACTTCATTACTTGGTCTTCAAGGCAGCTAGTAATTCGTCTGGGCCGAGCTCCTTGGGCCGAGCTCAATGTACAGGCCCAATTAGGTTGGGCCTCGGATCAGGCCCAAGAAGAGGCCGGTACCATCACATCCCCCCCCAAAAAGAGGAAAGAAGTCGAAATTCCGACCTGAACAATTGTACACATCAGCTCTGCCCCGACCTGGAAGTGGTTCTATCACCCAAGCTCGAGCTGGGGATGGCTGAATCCGAAAAGCGAGTTTATTTGAGTACGCACGCGGATCTAGGCCACGATGTAGTCAGGCGGATCCGGGTTCCGATGCAATTGGGTTTGGAGGGAAAGTTTGGGGGCTTTTTTGAAAATACTTTTGAGGGGCGGTTCACATTCCGAAAAAGCTGCTACGTGCCACGTGTGACACGTTCAGCGGTGGGATTCAATTAGCCCTACGAGACTCCCCATAACTTTCATTCGAATTCACCATTGCAGCAAAGATTAACTTCCAGAAACCTGCTCTTGCCCCAATTTCCCGTCCAGAGATTTTTCAGTCGAACCATACCGCCGCGCCGCCGGTTGCACATCTGTTCTTACTTCCATCTGTGAATTCTGTCCAGCCGAATACCTTAATTAACAAGTAAGTATGGCTTCCCATTATTCCGTTTCTCCTTCTAGTAGCGATAGCGAGTGCCCTCCGGCCGATTCCACCAGCGGGATGGTCAATTTTAGAATTTTTTCGTTAGGATCTCCTACCCCGACCGTCGCGACTTTACCTGTACCCCGCCCCGTGGAGGGGAAAGTAGCTGAGTATTCTTCCATCCTAGATGAGTCTAGGATAAAATTTCTCGCCAAATCTTACAATTTTCCCCTAGACGCTGACCTCATAGAGCCTCGTCCGGAGGATAGGGCGTGCTCGCCCCCTATGGGGTTTTGCACGATTTACGAGGACAGTCTGCATTCCGTTTAGGGTTTCCGTCTACCTCTTCCGGTGCCCTTCGCCGACCTTCAAAGGAAGCTCGGATTAGCTTTAGGGCAGATAACCCCGAACGCCTTTAGACAGTTTGCCGACCTAGGCGTAGTAGCTATCCGGCACAATTACCCGCTATCCGCCGAGCTCATCCACGAGCTCTTCGCCTTCAAAGCATCCGCGGGCTGGTACTATGCCACTGCTCGCACTGAGTTTAAGGGGAGAACCCTGAACAAGGTGGAGAAGTGGCATAGGAAATTCTTTTTCTGTCGACATGATAGCCTAGTCGAAACGGTCTGGAGGTTGGGCAAGCCTCGCGCCTGGGTGACAAGCGAGGTGGACGAGGGCTTGGGGAGTGTCGCTAGGGCGATAGCGAGCTGTGGGCCGTTCGAGGAGAGCTACCACGAAGACTCGCTAGCTGAAGCGGGGTTGAGCCCGTTCGAGCCCCAAAATATGGTGGATCCTGCAACGGGTGAGGCCCCGCTAGTGCTGTTAGGATTGGTTTGATTGTTGAAACGTTGCCTAACCCCGTTACTTGTTTTGTCCTTGCAGTGAAGTTCGGGAAGCAGGGACCTGATGCTAAGGCCGTAGCTCGCGGGGGAAAGAGGCCCAGGTCGTCAGGACGATCTGCTTCTGACCAGAGCCAGCTCGGAAGAGCCTCTGACTTGGGTCTGCAACCCGAGGTGGCTGTGCCCACAGCAACGGGAGTTCTCTCCCCCTCCGCCAGCCCATCCCGCAAAAGGTCCAGGGTCAACGTGGATATCGTTGACATTTCGGGCAGTGATGTGAGCCCGTCTGCTCCAGCTCAACTGGAGAATTTGCCCTTTCCCGAGGTAGAGATTTGTTAGCTATTTTTCTGTATTTCTTGCTTGCGTGTAGCTGACTGTATTCCTTCTTGCAGGGTATCGACATATTCACGGCCTGGCTGAAGAGTAGCGTCGGGGAGATGTCAGCGAAGCACGAGGACGAAAAGAGTCGGTACTCGGAAAAGCTGATGTCGACCGCGGCCAGGCTGAAGAAGGCTGAGGAAGAGTTGGCCAAGTCCCGGGAGGAGGTAAAGGCCGCCAAGTCCGAGCTGGCCGAGGAAGCTCGGAAGAGATTTGACGCCGAGCTGAATGCCGGGGAAGCTCGCAGGAGGTTTGAGGCCGAGCTGAGTGCGGCCAAGGAGAGAGAGGCCTAACTGGCGGCCTGTCAAGGCGAGGCCTTGCGGGCTTATACGAAGAGGTTGCTCTTGCGGATAGCTTCTCCGGCCTGGCCAATGACTTGGCTGGGCTTATCAACGGAAGCCACGCCCTGAGCGCTTTGGAGGCCGCCGCCAGTGATTTCCCCGATCTGGACGTCTCCAAGTATGGCTACGAGCGCCTGGAGGACGAGGCCCTCTTTGCCGAGTACGCCAGAGTGATCCGGCGTCACCTCGGCCAGCTGCCCATTTTGGACGCCCTTGCCAGCTCGTCCGTGCTGCTGTCTGCCGAGCAAATTGCTTCTTGTTCAGCAGATCGGGATCCTGCCCTTGACGCAGCCTTCGACGCTCTTTCCGCCGATGGAGGAGAGAACAAGGAGGAAGAGGGGCGCGAGGCTTCGGTCGACGAAGAGGATCCGAAGGGTGCAGGCGCTGATGGCTCTTCTCAGGGCCCCCCCTCCGGGCAGCCACCTCGTCAGGACAAGGAGGTGGACGCTCCTTAGAAAAAATTTTGTGTGTTTTTTTTTTTTTTTTTTTGTAACTATGTACTTGAATTTTGTGTTGAATAAACGAACTTTGCACTTTTTTCTGTGTAGATTTCTGATAACCTTTGTATAGCTTCTCTTCATAAGCAAATAAGTCTCCTATCTCAAGATTTATCTGAACAACGGTCTCTAGCTCGGTTGTGGATGGATAAATGTCGCCGAGCTGAGGCGCTTTTTGGTGAAAAGTGTGCGCTATTGAGGTCCAAAGAATCCGAGCTGGAGGAATGGCAGGTTAAGTTCGAGTCGCTCTGCACGGAGGCTGAGGTCAAGCAGGTCGCTTGTCGAGAGCACGCGGATTTACTTCAGGCCAAGTTGCTTCACGCGGAGGAAGAGTTGGAAGTAGCCCGGGGTAGGGCTGGGCGCGTGCTGGAGGACCACGAGAAGATCGTTGAGGAGCATGCCGAATACGAGGACATCATCCGCCGCAACGGTGGTATGACCATCTCTGAGGCGGAACAGAAGACGAACGAGCTGCTGGAACAGTATATTGAATTGAAAACAGCATACGGTCCCGAGTCGTTTGAGCTTCAAGGGGCTTTTGAGATGCTCAAGGAAAGCGCGAGCTTGTACAAATGCGTGCTATCCCGCCGGCCGAAACTGCGTGCCTTCCTGTCCAACGGTGCGGATGAGTCTGCTCCGTCGTCTTCCCGAACTATGCCTGCTCGCGCGGCTAGAGCTGCTCCTCGTGGACGTCAGGCCGGACCGGGCCGCGGTGGCCGGTCCCTGGGGTGGAGTTCAGCGACGTCTCGAGGTCGTGGTTTGTCCTCTGGAAGGAATCGAGGTTGGGGACGAGGTCGCATATCCATTGACGACCTTCTGGGATATAGTTCCTTCGAAGACCGATGGCTCAACTTCAGTAGGCCAAATCCTCCTTCGTAGAGTAGCTTTTCCTTCCTGTAATTAATGTACATGTAATGTTGTAATTAGTCAATTACAAAGTAATATATATTGTTTATTACGATTTCCTGTTTTTCGTGAAGGTTTCTTCCTTGTATTCGTGCCTTTCTCCCCTTTTTTTTTTTTTTGGAGGGAGTCTAACTCAGACCTCTTTGTATGACAAGGGAACCTTGGTTCAGACCTCGTGTTATGAGTCTCTCGGGGGAACTTGGTTCTGACCCCGATTGAGAATATTTTATCCTTTGGAGGGAGTTTAACTCGGACCTCGTCGGATCTTCCCTTTCGAGGGAGGCGAGCTCGGACCTCAAAAAGGGTTTCTTATGCGCATTTCTTAGAATATAATTACCCCATGTCGGATCATTATTGACCTCAGAAGTGAACCTTAGTTCGTCCTTATGAGGGGATTTGTCTTTGGATACTTCGTATAAGCAAATTAAAAGACACGAGAATATGCAAAACAAAAAGAAACTTTATTAAAGGAAAAGCGAAGCAAATTTTGACGAGCTCGAAAAAAATAAAACATTATTACTTAAAAAAAGAAAAGAAAAGACGAAAAAACTTAAGACTCTAAATGCAAGACTCCGCTGCTTATACGAAGAACCTCTTTAGGTGAGCGATGTGCCATGTTCTGGGTATCAGCTCGCCCGAAAGGTAGGCGAATTTGTAGGCTCCTTTGCCGAGGACTTCGTGCACTCTATAGGGCCCTTTCCATGTGGCTTCAAGTTTGCCGAGCTTCTCCGAATGGCTTACTTCATTATTTCTAAGCACAAGATCACCGACCTGGTACTGCTGGGGTTTGACTCTTTGATTATAATATCGGGTCATCTGCTGTTTATACCGAGCTTCTTTTATGCTGGCTAGTTCCCGCTTCTCCTCGAGTAAATCCAGGTCGGTTCGGCGCTGCTCTTCATTGGCTTCCGCTGAGAAGTTGATAGTGCGGGGGCTTGGTGCCCCGACCTCTACTGGTATGACCGCTTCTGTTCCGTATACTAAACGGTACGGGGTTTCTCCCGTTGGAGTTCTGGGTGTAGTCCTGTATGACCACAGGACGTTTTGGAGGTTGTAGATCCATTCCGTTTTGTCCTTCTCTAAGCGGGCCTTGAATCCGTTCACTATTGTTCTATTGGTGACTTCGGTCTGGCCATTAGTTTGAGGTCGGTTGACCGAGGTGAAATTTTGCTGGATATTGAGTCCTTCGCAAAATTCTTGGAATGCTCTGCTCGTGAATTGCGTCCCGTTGTCCGAGATGAGGACTCTTGGAACTCCAAACCGGCACACGATATTCTTCCAAACGAAGTCGATGGCTTTCTCACTTGTGACTTTTGTGGAAGGTTCAGCTTCGACCCACTTGGTAAAGTAGTCGACGGCGACTATTAAGAATCGTTTTTGCTTTGGGGCCGGGTAGAACGGCCCCACGATGTCAATGCCCCATTCCACAAATGGCCACGGGCTCTGTATAGTGGAGAGGTCGGTTTGGGGTACCCTCGTCACCTTGGCGTGCAGCTGGCATTTCAGGCATTTTTTCACGAATTCTTCCGCGTCTTTTACCATTGTTGGCCAATAGTACCCCCACCGCATGATTTTCTGTGCTAGCATCCGAGCTCCGATGTGGCTTCTGCATGACCCAGAGTGCACTTCTTTCAGTGCGTAGTCCGCTTCCCTTGGTCCCACACACTTTAGGAGAGGCTGTAGGTATGACTTTCGATAAAGGATTCCTCCTTCAAGGACGTACTGCGTGGATTTAGCCAGGATTTTTCTGGCTTCCGTTTTGTCCTCAGGAATCTCCCCGCTCTCCAAATATTTCTTCAGGGGGGTCATCCAGTTCGGGTCGTCTTCCTCAATTGCGTTGACTTCCGCCTCTTCTATACTTCGATTCCGAACTTCTTCTATTAGAGTTGAGCCGGTTGAGTTCACCAGCTTACTTAGCTCGTCAGCTCGGGTATTTTGGCTCCGAGGAATGCGAACTATCCTGAAGAACTGGAAGGATTGTTCTAGGAGCTTGACTTTCTCCAGGTATTTCTTCAGCTTCTCACTCCTTGCTTCATACTTTCCTAGCACGTGGTTGACCACTACTTGGGAATCACAAAAAGTTTGGATAGCTCGTACCTGGAGTGTTTGGGTAAGACGCAGTCCGGCAATGAGGGCCTCATATTCCACTTCGTTGTTCGTAGTGGGGAACTCGAATCGCAGCGAGTATGTTAACTCTTTTTTTTTCCGGGCTGATTAGGAGTATGCCAGCTCCGCTCCCTTTCTTCCCCGAGGCTCCATCCACGTACATCTCCCAGCAGTCTGGGGGAGTCTTCTCTGGTATTTCTTGGAGTTTTGCTTTGGCCTCGGATTCTCTTGGTTTATTCACGACGTTGTACTGAGCTTCTACAAGGAAGTCTGCTAAAGCTTGGCCTTTTATAGCTCGGCGAGGGACGAATGATATGGAATGCTCTCCAAGCTCGATTGCCCATTTTGCGATCCTTCCTGAAGCTTCCGGTTTAGTAAGGACTTGCCGGAGTGGTAGGTCGGTCAAAACTTGTATTGGGTGAGCTTGGAAATAAGGTTTTAGGCGCCGAGCTGCATTTACCAGGGCTAGAGCGAACTTCTCGAGGGGCTGATATCTTGTCTCTGGATCTTTCAGGACTCTGCTGACGAAGTACACCGGTAGCTGCCGATCTCCTTCATCTCGAACCAACACTGCGCTTATTGCTTCTTCCGACGCTGCGAGGTATAGGGATAGGGATTCTTCCTTTTTGGGAACTGACAAAGTTGGTAAGTCTCCAAGGTGGCGCTTTAGCTCGTCGAAGGCTAGTTCGTGCTCTGGTCCCCATCCAAACTCCGGTGCCTTCTTGAGGATTTTGAAGAACGGAAGTTGTTTCTCGGCAGCTTTTGAGAGGAAACGGCTTAGCGCGGTTATGCAGCCTGCCAACTTATGTACGTCGCGAATAGTTCGGGGTACCTTCATTTCCTGAACGTCTTTAATTTTCAATGAGTTGGCCTTGAGTCCTTCCGGCGAGATCCAGCACTCTAGGAATTTCCCAGATCGCACGTTGAAGGTGCACTTCTTGGGGTTCAGCTTGAGGTTTGCCTGCCTTAGCACGTCAAGTGTCGTTCGTAGATCGACCACCGCTGAAGCTTTTTCCTTGCTTTTGATGACAATGTCGTCTACATACACTTCGACGATCTCGCCAATGTGATCTCGGAAGAGGAAGTCGACCATTCGTTGGTAAGTTGCTCTAGCGTTCTTCAACCCGAAGGGCATGTATTTGAATGCGAAGACCCCAAAGCTCGTGGCGAAAGCTGTCATGATCGCATCTTCCTCATCCATCAGGACTTGATAGTACCCCTTGTAAAGGTCAAGAAAGCTGAATACCTCGTATCCCACTAAGGATTCAATCTTCTCGTCGATGTTGGGGAGGGGGTAGTAGTCCTTTGGGCAAGCTTTATTGAGGTCGGTATAATCCACACACATCCTCCACTCCCCTCCTTCTTTCTTGACTACCACCGGGTTAGATAGCCAAATTGGGTATTTGACCTCGAATAGTAGCCCTGCTTTCAGCCATTGCTGCACCTCATCATAGATGACCTGGTTCCGCTCGGCAGCAAATGTTCTTCTCTTCTGCTTTACTGGGGTGGAGCTCGGGTCGATGTTGAGCTTGTGTGTAATGATGTCCGAGGACACCCCTGTCATGTCCGTTGGCGACCAAGCAAAGACGTCTTGATATTCCTTAAGGAGCTGGATTATCTGCAGGCGGGTTTGGGGTCCCCCTGCAAAGCCGACCTTGACAAATTTGGTAGGGTCTTCTTCGGAAATCGTTGTCGCCTCTTCCAACTCCTCGGGATACTTTGATTGCTATGCTTGCGGTTGACCTCGAAGGGCAACTTGCATGCACTCTTTGGCCTTTTTCTGGTCGCCTCGGATAGTTAGGATTCCACCCGAAGTCGGGATCTTCAGCAACAAGTGGTATGGCGAGATAATGGCTCGGACCGCATTCAGCCAATCCCGACCCAATATGATGTTGTACCGGGAGTTCGCTTTGACCACGTAGAAGTGGATTAGCTTGTTGACGCTGGTTGGCGGGTTGCCAATGGCGACATCAAGCGCGATGATCCCTTCAGGTCGCGTTTTATGCTGCGTGAAACTTTTGAGGGGCAGGGGCGCTGAGTTAACCCGAACTGGGTCGAGTCCCATCCTATCCAAGCAATGTTGGAAGATGATACTGACGCTGGCCCCACTATCAACAAATACGCGGTGGACAATCTTATTGGCCACTCCGACCTGTATTACCAGGGCGTCATTATGGGGCGTTGTTGTAGGTACAGGATCGTCCTCGGAAAAGGTGACCGTTTCGCCTTTCTTGAACCTCTTTTTCGTCTGTTCCTCTTCCGAAGGAATTGGTGGTCTGCGAGCTTCAGACCTCAGCTTAGTTTTTGTTGTGCCCGGGGTTAGCCCGGAGATGGTTGACACCACCCCGTCGTATTGTGGCACGCCGCTCTGAGGGTTGTCATCTTCCTCATCATGACTGGTTTTAGCTCGCTTATTATCGGGAGCGCAGCGGCCCTGTCCGCCCTTTCGCTTCCCCCTTCTGTTCTTCTTTCCCCCGACCTCGTACTTCTTCAGAGCTCTTTCTTGGGCTAACCTCTCTATTTCCACTGCGAGGTCGCGGCAGTCTTCTGTGTAGTGCCCGTGGTCGTCGTGGAAGGAGCAGTGTTTGTTTTTATCCCGAGGTTTCGACCCCGACATAGGGCGTGGTCTTGTGAACCAGTCCTCATGAAGTGCGAAGATCTCCGCATTTGTTTTCACAAAGGGAGGTCGTTGAGGGGGCTCCGACCCCGGCCGTGGACCGAGCCGGGACTGGATAGGTCCAGGTCCGAGCTGGGATTGGATAGGACCCCGCTGAAGGCGTTCATGGGCACTTCTCCGATCACGATCATTCCGGCCCCGATCACCTTCAAGCCTCTTCTTCTCTGTTTCCTCCCGCTTCAACCGGTCCGCATCTTGGCCGTCCGCGAACTGGTACACGATTCTCCACATCTTCTGGGCCGTCTCGGGTTTCTGCTTAGCGAGCTCCTGGTTCAGGGACCCAGGAGCGACCCCGTTTCGAAAAGCCGAGATGAGGAAAACATCGTCGATTTTATCGACCTTCAAGCTTTCTTGCATAAATCGGGAGGCGTACTCCCTTATGGTCTCTCTGTCCTTTTGCTTTACGGACAAGAGGTAGGCCGTGTCTCGGCGAGCTTGGACTTTCATAAGGAATCTTTGTTTGAAGATTCCTTCAAGGTAGGCCCAGGATCCTACGCTGCCAGTCGGCAAGCCGTCGAACCAAGCTTGGGCGTAGTCGACCAGCATCTCTGGGAACAGCTTAGCACATGTGCTCTTCTGTGAGGCCCTGGTTGTGCATGATGTACTTGAACCGCGTCAAGAAATTGAGGGGGTCCTCCAACCCATTGTAGGGTGGTATGTTGGGCAACTTGTACGTCGCGGGAAGCTTGGCATCAAGTAGCTCGTCGGTGAACGGGCTGACGAGTCGGGCTGATCTTCCCTCCCGTAGGTGTCGGTTTACCTTGGGGCTATAACTTCTGGAGTAGCTCGGACTTCGGCCCTTGCCTGGACTACGATGTCGCCTTGGGAGATGGTGTTGCTTAGGACTCCGATGCGGGCTGGAGCTCCGGCGGCGGAGTGGGCTTCGCCGAGTGTCGTGCTTTCTCCTCGGCTCGGGCTCCTGCGTTTTGGAATGATGTGGAGTTTTGGATATAGACTTCCGTGTGGAACTCTCCCTGGCTTCGGATATTGGGGGCATCCTAGTTGTTGTGAGGAAGCGCTTGAAACTCTCCCTATTCGCTCTTGCGAATTCAGTCGCGGCGTATGTAGTGGCGAGGTCGAAGTCGTCGAGAAAATCCTCTCCTTTCGATCCTGATTTCTGTGGACCCTTCTGAGGGATGTCCTCCAGCGCGGGCATCCTTTTGAAAGGGTCCTCTTCTATAGGGTTATTGCCGTGCCCCTCCTTTGGGACCGAGCTGTCTTTCTGGCGATTGCCCCTGTTCGTGGGGCGACTTTCTGCTTCGTTGGGGTTCTCACGTTAGCTTTGGTCTTCCCGCACGTTTTGTGATCACGTTACCGTCATAGTTCTGCTACCAAAGAACCGTCGATCGTGTTCCCACAGACGGCGCCAATGATAGATCTAGGGTTTGCAAGAGTAACTGAAAATAATAACAACACGATGACACAAGGATTTACGTGGTTCGATCGATGTGATCTACGTCCACGGGAGAGAATATAGAGAGCTTTTATTATACTTGAGAGTACAAGGAGTATTTGAACGTATTTACACCTCTAATCTAACATCTATATATAGGCCTTGAATTGAGCCCTAATCCTACTAGGATTCCTCATACATATCTGAATTTCCTTCATAATAGAATTCCTTCTCCTCTAGGATAAGACTTCATTACTTGGTCTTCAAGGCAGCTAGTAATTCGTCTGGGCCGAGCTCCTTGGACCGAGCTCAATGTACAGGCCCAATTAGGTTGGGCCTCGGATCAGGCCCAAGAAGAGGCCGGTACCATCAGTCTCAGATCAAAACCAGCTTGTTGTACTGCATTCTTTAACCGCTTTAGCTGCCACCTTTGCATAGAAACCTTCACGTATTAGTATTAGTAACAAACAAGTCCTTCCTTCCATAAGTTTGGGCCCACATGCATTCAACCACACCATAATTCTTCAACGATTATCATTTTAACTAGGGGTTATAGGGAGAGAGTTAGAGGTTGATTGTGTTATTGGCCCTGCAGACAGTGGCGGAGCCACCACCCGGGCAATTTTTTTTTATAACTATATTTTTATCATTTTTTTATTTTTTTCTCAACTTTTACATGTATAATTGTAGGTTCGTCCGTCCAAATTTATGACTAAATATATAAATGTAATCTCGCCTGTCACATTACAAATCCTAGCTCCGCCCCTGCCTGCAAAGGATCCATTCCCAGTTTAAAATTACTCAAAACTATATTTCGTGGATAGTATACCTCCTATTGGCTATGTTTCAATTCCTTAGAGTTTTAATCTCAAAAATAGAATTCCTTAGATATTTTTTTTCCATTTATTGGGAGGGTTTATTTCCTTTCTTCAAGTTCAAAAAATCAATATGTACGAGCTCAAATTCTAGACTTCTGCTAAATTAAAATTTCTTAAAATAACTTCCTCAAAAGGAACTTTTTTTTTTTTTTTTTGCTTGATCCTCAAAAGGAACTTAAAAGAACGTAACTCGGAAATATTGTTAACGGAAGGGAAATATTCGTACAAATAAAATGTAAATCTGACACTCCTTAATAATATTGTGCATTATGAATTAATATGGGCCGATCCATATGAGCCCAAACACCAATTAATAAAATCCATTTCACCCATATAACTTATTTGGAATACACATTGGAGAAAAAGTAATGTATTTGGCTGACTTATAAGTTCAATATTATGGACTTAGAAACTTATAAGTTATTTTAAGGAGCTTTTAAGTTTAACCATACATCCTCTTACTAGATTAAAACATTGCTTACACCACCATGCCGTAAGAGCTGAGACTAAAATTGCTGGAAAATATTACTACCTCCGATCCTGGAGTCTTTTACTAGGAAAGAATGGCACGGGGATTAAGGAAAAATGTGTTAAGTTAGTTGTGAGTGGAGAAAATGTGATTGAGTTTGTTGTTAGTGGAGAAAGGGTCTCACGTAAAGGGTAATTATATATTAATAAATTAAAATAGTGGTGGGTCATAGGTGGTATTGTAGGTAAATAAATTGATAAAGTAAAGATAAGGAAGGATAATTTATCGTAGTGTAGTGTCCAAAAATAGTTAGGAAAAAACTTGGGGACCATCTAAAAAAAGAACGATAGGAAGAAACCTGGGACCGAAGATAGTACAATAATCATCCGCCAATCGACTCATATCTCAAATGATCTCCACTCTCCAGCTATATAAAAGAGCTCAAATAATACAGGTGAAAATGATGGAGAACTAGTAACAATTAACAATTTAACAAGATTATTCATGAATGGAAACAAGGAAAAAGGAAAACAAAAATATGACCAACCCAATAAAGACTACCAACCTTAGCATTTGCGGAAGGCAAAATCTTATTTGTACTCCGTACGTCCCAAAATTGTAATTTCGGCCACTTTCTATATTAGATGTGGATTAAATTTTAATTTTCCTATCATTTAATTTAAAAATATTAACAGTCCCTTTTACTTTGAATTAATAAATGATGGATCACAAAACGGAAGAAATTCAAACCATTCGGCTACAACAAGAAGAGGATTAAACAATACCAAGAAGAGGATTAACGAGTGTTCACAAAGTCACCAAATGGGAGAGGAACATAACATTCGAATTTTTTTGTACAAATTTTCCCTCGAAGAAAGTCAGCAAAGAAGCTGCTCCTCCTTCATGATTTTACCGTAGCATGCAAAAGCCAGTGCAGATTTGGAGATTTTTTTACCTTGGACTTCATCAATAATATGCAACATCGTTTCAACTTTCAACTGGTCGTTATCGAATTTATCAAAATAGCAGCAGTTGATCCAAGCGATGGAAAGAATCTCCTATCTCAATTCTCAACCCATTGCTCATTAACAGGATGGGAGTATTACCCCAAAACCTTCAAGAAAAAAGTCACATTTATTTAGAAAGTAATGAAAGATAATGCAGAGCATGTTGGATGTAAAGGTTTTAAATCATTATTTTTTTTTTGTGGTTAATTATTTAAGCGAGAATCAAATAATCAGAAAATACTCATGTTTTCAAAATTATTTAGTTGCTAAGTGAAAATTGATATATTTGAATTGTGTATTAGAAGTGAATTTGTTATAGACAAAATTCATTATTAAAATTATGTCACGTTGAAGAAATGAGCACGGGCTCGTATCATAAGCCTTGGATGGTTGGGCTCGACCCAAATAACAAAAAGATTAACTAAGTTAGGGGGGAGGGGGGGGGGGGTATTGGATTGGGATTTTGATGGATCTTTTTTAATTTTAAAAGTCTAGGGTACTCAAGCAGACTTTTAAAAGTCCTCAAAAATCCAGAGGTATTCAACATAGACTTTTCAAAGTCTAAAAAAATTTAGTTGTATCCAAAACTCTATGGGTTTCACAATTATATGGATTTTGCTGGATTTTAGCCAAAATTATGAACGCTCAAATCCAACCTAACACCTACCAAATTTCGATAGACTTTTCATCCCAGCACCGGCGGTGCTCCAGCGGTTGTTGGCGCGCACCCAGCGCTGGGTGAGCTCCAGCATCTCAGCCCCGGCTGAGTTCCAGCGACCGCTGGAGATGAAACGTCACTGAAATCTAATAAACCCTCCCAGATTCACGTATTACCATTTTGTGCTCATTTTACTCTGAACAAGCACGTCTTCTCCTTGGGGAAAGTTCATTCACAGTCAGCATTTTCCCTTTGTTGTTCTTCTTATAAAAGTATAAATCTCAAATTTTTTGTTGCTCTTTATTTTTTCTTTTGCGTATGGATTGATTGGAGGCTTGGAGCAATTTGTGCATAATTCTTGCTACTCTTTTTGTTTTTTATTTTGGATATGGATTTCGGGTATGGATGAGAGTAGCTATTTTATATGTTACTTTGTTGTTTCTCTTCTCCATGATTGTACCATTGTTAGATGTTTAGCCATTCTTCGAGCATTGTTAGCATACATAGATGGTTGTCGTACTTTTCTTCTATCCTCAGCGTCAGCTGGGAACCAGCCCCCGCTGGATATCTTTGCAAGTCCATGCAAGCGGTCGCTGGGATGGCCAGATTTTGTTTATAATTATTTGTTCACAAATTTTTCATCAACTAATATATATTTTGTGTATATACACGTATATTTTGTGTCTATGAATATGGTAATATTATCATGGGGGATTCACAACAAGATACAAAAAAGGAAGACATCCTATGACGCATAGACTAAGGAACAAAGTGATTTGTTAATAGAGCTTATGGTTGATGCTGCGCATCGGAGAAGGCGTGATAATAGTGATATTTTTAGCAAAGCAACGTACGGTGGAAGAAAGAATATTTCATGTTCTTAATGTTAGACTTGGGCGTAATAAGACCTATAGCAATTACCAAAGCTGCCTCAAATGGTTTAAACATCGTTGGTTATCTTATTCAAATCTTATGAGGTTTAGCTCCGGTATTGGGTATGACCCAACTACTAAAAAGTTCATAGCTTCGGATGAAGTATAGATGCGTACTTTGCGGTAAACTTCTTAAGCATAATATTGCAATAATAATATATAATAATTTTATTTTGAGAATATAGTTAATAATTTTTTTCTTTATTTATTATGCTAGGCTCACTCAAAAGACGCGAACTTGCGCTATAGGAAATATCCTGATTATGAAGACTTGAAAATTGCAATAGGAAATGTTGTTGCTGTGGGGAAAAGCTCTATTGGGTTGGGTAGTGCTACTGATGCAAGGACATTTGAAGATGATGAAAATAGAGATGCACGCATAGAAGATTTGAATTATGATGGTGAAAATGAGATGTTTGTAGTACTATGTCAAAATGATCCACCATTTAGTAGTTCCACACCACCTTCGGTGTTCCCTAAAGTGTTCGAGGTCTCCACTCAAACAAAAAGTCAAGCGAAAAGTAGTAGAGCTCAGTGTGAAGCAAATTATAGCTCTACTTGATTTTAGGATTGTATCGGAGCTATAGATAGAACTTATATCCCCGCAACGGTTACAGACCGAGAAGTAAACAACTATCGTAACCGTCATGGTATTCAATCGCAAAATATTTTGGCAGCTTGCAACTTTGATTTGCAGTTCATGTTTAGTGGGTGGGAAGGATCGACACATGACTCAAAACTTTTAAATGATGCATTATCAAGATGAAATGAGCGTCATGTGCCTCAAGGTACCATATTTTTTTATTGTGTGTATATTTTCTTAATAGTGACAAGGTAACTAATTAAAGAAATTATATTTTTAGGTAAATATTTTCTCGTTGATTGTGGATTTGCTAATCGATGTCAATTTTAAGCTCCATTACGTGGTGTTCAATATCATCTAAAAGATTTTGATAGTGAAGGTCGTCACCCCAGAAATGCAACTAAGTTATTCAATCTTCGTCATGCATCATTAAGAAATGTGATTAGGATATTTTTTGGTATTTTCAAATCTTGATTCATGATTTTCAAAACCGCACATCTGTTCCCATTTCAAACACAAGCAGAATTAGTATTGGCTTGTACTGGATTACACAACTTTCTCCGGAAAGAGTGTCGCTCTGATAAATTTCTTGTGGAATCTGAAGAGGATCAAGATTCAGCACATGTCGACGTCGAAGATGAAAATTTAGAATGGCTTTTTCAAAGCCGACTACAATAAAGAACGGAAGCTAATGCATGGAGAATGAGCATTGCTAATGCTATGTGGGAAATGAGGCCGATGTATAACAGAGATGGTAATGAAGATGATGGGAATGAAGATGAGAATGTTGAGTAATAATGTGCTGAATTTTTTGTTGGACTAGGATATGTGAGCTATTTTTTTGCTATTTTGTTGGACTAATTAATCTTTGCTATTTTTTGTTATTTTGTTGGACAAATGTATATATTTTTTTTTTTTGTTATTTTGTGGGACTAATATATCTTTGCTATTTTTTTGCTATTTTGTGGACTAATGCATAACTTTTTGACATTTTCTCTAATACATAACCGAAATTGTTCAAATATTGTTCAAATACATAACCGAAATTGTTCAAATATTGTTCAAACACATAACCGAAATTGTTCAAATACATAACCGATTGTTCATAATAATATAAAACAACATCATCTAGTGGGGGCTGGGCTCCAGCGGCGGTGGGAAATCTCACTGAAACAATTCCCAACTGCCGCTGGTCTCTAACAACGGTGGGAAATCTCACTGAACCAATTCCCAACGACCGCTGGTCTCCACGACGGCTGGCACCTTTTTTCCCTTCTTCGTTTGAGCTCTTAGTTGTAACAACACCTATAGACACCAAATCAACCAGATGCCAAAAATCTTTCAAATACCAAAAAATCCAATGCAAGGGAGAAACAAATACATGCACAACAACAACGACAAGTCATGTGACGACCCGCGACCCGGCCTATGCGGATCCGTTCGAGTCGCCACGCAGTGGGTGGGGTGAAACCATATAATCATGATTCATAAATGATAACTGTAAACACAAAATATTGTATTTATTCAATAAACACAAATATGATTACAAATATACGAATTTCGAACATATGCGGGTTCAATCTCTATTTGATCCTCCGATTCTTCTCTTCACTTTGACCCTCGAACGGTCTTCAAGCAGCCTTTGAGATTTGATGGAGAAGTATGCCTCATTGACCTCCTTGGACTTGATCTTCAAACTTTGTAACGTTGGTACGGATGACTTTCGTCTTGCTTCCGAAGTAAACGTTGAGCTTTGATCTTTGTGCTTGATGATGTTGACTTGATCTTTGAGGTTGATGGCGTTGACTTGAGCTTTGGGGTTGATGGTGTTGACGCAGAGGACGTTCGCCTTTTTTCTGGATTAAACACCACCTGATATGATTCCGCCGAAGAACGCGTTGATTCCTACGAATAACGCCTTGAATCTCGCTGGGACACCTTGAGTATTGAGAGAGAAATCTTGGAGAATTTCTCTCTTCAATTCTTGAGCTCTTGAAGATGATTTTTAGGTGTGATTTAAAGTTGTGTGGAGACCTCTATTTATAGGTAAAAATATGGTGGACTTGGTGGGCTTTTAGGCTCCATCATGGGCTTGAGGGATGAGGTGGCGCGATCTCATTGGCTCTTAAATATTGATGTATATCCTTTACTTGTTCCCAAAGAAATAGATATTTATCACCATATAAAGATATATTTATCAATTAAATAACTTATTTAATATGGATATCATAAGATTCCATGATAAAATAAAATATTTCTTTAAATTTTCGATATCTACAAATGCCCCCTCGAGACTTGTTCATGGACGACTTCTCGTGAAAATGAATGAGTCTCGATAAATTTAAATTTGTTAGATAGTTTATACTCATACCAAGGAGTTCTTGAACTTCAACTTGTGAAAGTTTATACTCATATTCAAGAGTTTTTGAATTTGCTAGAAAGTTTAAACTCATTTCAAGGAGTTCTTTGAATTTGAAAGAAAGTTTATACTCGTTTCAAGGAGTTCTTGAATATGTTAGAAAGTTTAAACTCGTTTCAAGGAGTCTTGAATTTGATAGAAAGTTTAAACTCGTTTCAAGGAGTCTTGAATTTGGACTTGATTTTAGATAGTTTATGCTCGTATCAAGGAGCATCCATTTGATTTCAATTATAGACCTTTTATACTCGTGTCAATGAGTCTTCACTTGACTTGAATTTGTAAACATTTTATACTCGTATTAAGGAGTCTTTGACTTGGACGATTCTTCAAAAAAATTTGATTATAGTTTTAAGGAGGGGTGCCGTACACAGTTTATACTCATGCGGGCTAGGAGTAACATGCAGTTTAGGCTCATGCGTCATGGAGCGTTGCAAACAGTTTAGGCTCTTATCAAGGAGCGTTTGAAGTTATTTTGTTTGAAAAGTTTAGACGGTTTTTACTCGCATCTAGGAGCATTTTAGACAGTTTAAGCTCTTATCAAGGAGCACTTGAAGTTATGTTAAAAAGTTTAGATGGTTTTTACTCGCATCTAGGAGCAATTTAGACAGTTTAAGCTCTTATCAAGGAGCACTTGAAGTTATGTTGAAAAGTTTAGATGGTTTTTGCTCGCATCTAGGAGCTGTATAGACAGTTTAAGCTCTTATCAAGGAGCGCTGGCTTCATGGATTCCACCAAGTATTATAAGATTGATTTGTAGCATCTTCTTCGTCTTCACTTGTAGCTTCTTCATCACTTGAACTTTTTTTAGGAGATTTTCCCCCATGGCTTGTTTCTTGATTTTCTTCAAAGTTGTGATCATCTTCAATCGAAAGATCTTCAACTCCATTTGCGATTATGCTCAACTCCATGTCATGAGCTCTTGTAGCCAATTCTTCGAAGGTATTTGGCTGAATTCCTTTTAAGATGTATCGAAGACTCCAATGCATGCCTTGAGTGCACATCTCAATTGCAGAAGTTTCAGACAAGCGATCTTTGCAATTTAAGCTTAAGTCCCTCCAACGATTGATGTAGTCAATGACGGGCTCGTCTTTACATTGACTTGACTTTGTAAGCTCCACCATGCTCACCGTCCTTCGAGTGCTATAGAAGCGATTGAAGAATTCTTGCTCCAAAGCCCCCAACTATCAATTGAATTTGGCTGCAAGTCAGCATACCAATCAAAGGCATTGTCCTTCAAGGAACGCACGAAATGTTTCACCATGTGATCTCCATATGTTCCAACGTCGTTGCAAGTCTCCACGAAGTGGGCTATATGTTGCTTTGGATTTCCTTTGCCATCAAATTGTTGAAACTTTGGAGGCTGATAGCCGATCAGCATCTTCAAGCTTTCAATCCTTTGAGTGTATGGCTTGCTATAAGTCTATGATGATTTAGAGGTCCCTTCAAACTTGTCCTTGATTGTTTTCTTGATGAATGCTTTGAGTTGATTGGCATGCATCGATCCATTGAAAGAGACTTCAAGCTCCTTAGTCGGAGATTTGTCACCATCTTTTGGCTCCACGAAAAGCTCGACTTCTTGATCGTCCTTTGCTTGTTGGCTTCTCGTATCCAAAGTATTTGCATTTTCCAGCTTTGCGAGTTGAACATCTCGTTCTTCTAAGCGTTTGGCAAGTCCTTCTGCAAGCTTTGTCAACTTCGCGATTTGCTCCTCAAGACTTGTAGACATCTTTGTTGGATTTGGCGAAGAGAAGAGATGAGAGGTAGAGATTGTCCCACCGGGTGTGCCAAAATCTGTAAACACAAAATATTGTATTTATTCAATAAACACAAATATGATTACAAATATACGAATTTCGAATATATGCGGGTTTAATCTTTATTTGATCCTTCGATTCTTCTCTTCACTTTGACCCTCGAACGGTCTTCAAGCAGCCTTTGAGATTTGATGGAGAAGTATGCCTCCTTGACCTCTTTGGACTTGATCTTCAAACTTTGTAACGTTGATACGGATGACTTTCGTCTTGCTTCCGAAGTAAACGTTGAGCTTTGATCTTTGTGCTTAATGATGTTGACTTGATCTTTGAGGTTGATGGCATTGACTTGAGCTTTGGGGTTGATGGTGTTGACGCGGAGGACGTTTGCCTTGTTTCTGGATCAAACACCACTTGATATGATTCTGCCGAAGAACGCGTTGATTCCTACGAATAACGCCTTGAATCTCGCTGGGACACCTTGAGTATTGAGAGAGAAATCTTGGAGAATTTCTCTCTTCAATTCTTGAGCTCTTGAAGATGATTTTTAGGTGTGATTTAAAGTTGTGTGGAGACCTCTATTTATAGGGAAAAATATGGTGGACTTGGTGGGCTTTTAGGCTCCATCATGGGCTTGAGGGATGAGGTGGCGCGATCTCATTGGCTCTTAAATATTGATGTATATCCTTTACTTGTTCCCAAAGAAATAGATATTTATCACCATATAAAGATATATTTATCAATTAAATAACTTATTTAATATGGATATCACAAGATTCCATGATAAAATAAAATATTAAAATCAATAAAATATTTCTTTAAATTTTCGATATCTACAATAACAAATAGTTATTTATTGAAAAGTCGAAATGATAAGTGTTTGGGATAATAAAGAAAAGATATGTAATTGTTCAAAATCGATGCCCTAGCATAACATAACTGGGGTCGATGTATGAGGACACCGGCCCCGCAACGCAGAAGCGTTTCAAAAGATAACCATCTACAAGTAAATGATTAGAACATAAGAGGTAACAAGAGTTTGGTGGCATAAGCCTTATTGAAGACACAACAATGGTCGTAAAGATCGACACGACAAGTACTTGAAAACGAACAGACGAACAATAGCGACATCGATATCCCCTTCCTTCACCTCCACGTTGATCAACCTGCATTAGGGAAAACAATGCAGGGGGCTGAGTACAAAAGCACTCAGTGGATTCCGTGCCACATTTTGAAAACAATTTTTCAAAAGATATAGCATGCTTCATTCTTATGGAAGGGGGTTACTATGGTAAAAATATCATTCACATAAGTTTTAACAGTTAACGGTTCGTACCATAGAGCATCTCACATTCTTGGGTTACCACCCGGTTCAATTAGAGGGGAGCCACTCCCTCCAACCGAACCGTCATAACTTCATGTGTACACTACCTTGGCTTGTACGGAGCACAAGGCCAATCGTATTATAAAACTTTCAACATAGGTAAACCACAAGCAATTGAGCATAAAACATTTAGCATGCATATCACACTTTGAAAGCATTGGGTTTAATAACCCTAAAGTTACCTCAGTGGGAGTTTGTAATCCCACAGTTTGAAAATAGAAACCCACCTTGGTTCAAGTTCGTTTGACTAGTCCTCGAATTAGGGATTGCTCGGTCCTACAAGAGTTGTCTTAAACACTTAGGTTCACAAGCATAAAAGTGTCTAAAGTCTTAGCATCCTAGGTCAAGCTTATTCCTGAGTTATAACATGCATGTCATGCATGTTATGTAACGTGAGTCACATAGAAGTCTTATGCATACTATATACTTTACATCACATCATATTAATTCATGTACACTTGATTAATCGCATATCTCATGTCATATGATCACACTTTAAAACATGTAAGACATTAATACTTGACTATTGAATACATAACAATTATTCTATTGACTTAGATCATTTTAATCGATTAATTAAGAATTAATTAATTATTAAAGGCATATAATTAATTAATAATTAATTATTAAAGACATATAATTAATTAATAAAGAATTAATTAATTAATAAAGGGATATAATTGATTAGTAAATAATAAATTATTAAAGGCATATAATTAATTATTAAATACATATAATTAATTAATAATTAATTAAGGCATACAATTAATTAATTAATTAGTAATTAATTATGAAAGAATTTTAATTAATTAATTAATTAATTAGTAATTAATTATGAAAGAATTTTAATTAATTAATTAATTAATTATCAATTAACAAATTATTATAGAATTAATTATTTAATTATTTATTAATAATAAATAATAAACAATTAATCATGCATAAATAATAATAAACATTAATCATATAATATATAACTTCACATTTAATTACATATAGATATGGAATAAGGGTCCATATCACACATAACAAGTCATATTGGACTATCATAATTACATTAACCATATAAGACTAAGCCCATTTCATATTTTTTTTATTAACTTAGGATAGTCCAACCCAACAATATTATAACAACATAGGTCCAATTTTATGTTACTAGACTCATTCAATTTTAAAGAATATAGCCCATTTTTAAAATAAATCCGGGTCCAAACGAAATCAATTCAAAAACCCACAATATTTAAATTCGAGCCCGAACCACATAGCCCACACATACAATTTATTAAGTTGGCTCAAGTACATACAAATCTGAAAACTTTGGCCCATTGGCCCAAGTCCAATTCATTATATTTATTTTGGCCCAAAACAACTTAGCTTAAATCTAATTAATTAGTTATTTTAACACATGAAATAATTTCCAACAACTCATACTCCATCATGTCATTTTGGAAATAATTTATTTAGTACATTCTTGAGGCTCACATATGTATTTTATTAGCAATATAATCGAATTTAGGCATTAATTGATAATAAACATATTTCTGCAATTTTTCAGCATGACACTTTGACGTTGTAAATTCTAATTAAAATAGTAAACGAGATAAAAAAGGCTTGAAATTTTTATGGCATGCTCCTAACACAAAATAGAGTTTCCAAAAGTTGTTACACTTCAAAATTATAAGGTTTTACTTGTCCTAATTGAGCCTCATTTGCAGATCAGTAAATCTGCCAAAAGTTGAAGTTCTACTGAACAACAATTTACTTGAAAATTTAATATAAAATCGTTCATTTAGCCTCAAGGGATGAGAAATATCAACTTAAAATCTAGGATATCTAGTTTCAATTTCCAAAAGGCTAAGCTTTCAAAAGTTACGAATCAAAGGAGAAAAATACTTATACATTTTTCTGGCAGATTAGATTTTCAAACAAGGGCAGTAGAGTATTAAATCCACCAAAATTACATGCTTCAAAGAAACATTCTGAAAAATTCACATAACCTTCCTAACATACTTATCTACAACATATAAAAATTTGAGATTCAAATTCGAAACCTATCATATTCAAACGGATAAATCATAGTAGTGCAGTTTCATACATTGCACACGTTTCATTCCAAGCTTCGTTTATTCAAACTCAAAACACCAACACATCAGCATATACTCGGTTTTCAGCCTTAAACACACTCACATATCATCTATAGCAACCATATGATTATGAAGAACACACCTTCCTAAGTCATACTTTTCCTAAAATGCATATAATCGAGTATAACTTCACAACAAGTATAAAGACCACTTAAAATCATCCTTGCCTTCACTACTCTATAAAAATCGCATATGTATCATCTCCTTCACACCAAGATCAAGGGTTCCACTATTTTCTTTCCCTAAACATGCTTCTAATATATTGAAAAGAAGGAAGAAATAAGAGAAATTTATACCTTGCCTTCTTCTCCTCCTTTCTTTCTTACTTGTTTCTCTCACTCTCTTTCTCCTTCCTCCCTCACGGCTGGTCCTTCCTCTCTCTCTTTCTGCCCGATTCACCGACCCTAGATGGTGGTGGTGGTGGTTCCGGTGGTGATGGATGGTGGTAGATGGTGGTAGAGGAAGAAGGGGTTGGGGTTTGAGGAGAGGATGATTTGCAGAGATGGTAAAGAGTTTCATCTGCAACTCTTTTTTTTTATTTTAACGTGAATGAAGGGGAGGGGGAATCTGTAGACAACTAGGAATTATTACCTCTAATTCATTCTGATTGGGGTTTATGGGAGGTGATTTTGGGAGAAGAAAAAGCGTAATGACTATTCTTAAATATAATCTGCTTCAAATCTTTTCTCTCTTTCTCCAATCCCTATTTAATTAATTAACTTATTTATTTTTATTGTTAATAGATTAAACCTACCCTAATTATACTCCTAACACACGCACACGTACGTACACACACTCACGCAATACACATTCACTTACCTATATATAATATATATTATTATATTATATAATTTCCTTTTATATAGTATTTCGATTATTCTTCCATTATACGACATTCGTTCATCCGATCAAAATTTCGATCGAGCATATACGTAGAACTAATTATTTCGGTCTTAACGAGACCAATATCCATATTATTATATAAATTAATTCTTTTACAAAATTAAATAAACAAACGCTTCATATTTATATTATATATATATAATTTATCTTTTTGATTAATTATTTCTAATTAATCACATTATTGCATAGGCGATAATAATATCGACATATTTCACTCGAATAATAAAATATGAATGCTCGTGCTATGCAATGCATATGACGTCTAAATTTTTATGATTTAGACGTATAAAATTTATCGGGAATAAGTGACCGTTCTATTATCCGATTAATTCTAATTAAATTTTTATATACTTACAATGAAATTTTTAGGCTCGAATTTTCGGAGTTCTACATCCTACCCTCCTTAAAATAATTTCGTCCTCGAAATTACATACCTTTAACGGGTAAGTCGGGGTAGAGTTCTTTCATCTTGGATTCTAGTTCCCACGTAGCTTCTTCTTGTCCGTGGCGCATCCACTGGACCATGACTAATGGTATTTGCTTATTTCTAAGCACTTGCACTTTCCTATCAAGGATACATTGGGGTCCTTCTTCATAGCTTAAATCTGGGTTAAGATCGAGGTCGTCGTATCGGATAATGTGCTTTGGATCATATATGTATTTTCTCAGTTGAGAAACATGGAAAACATCGTGCACATTTTCTAGACTTGGAGGTAAGGCAAGTTTGTAAGCGACTTCCCCTATCCTTTCCAGAATTTCGAAGGGTCCTATGAATCTAGGACGCAATTTTCCCCTCTTGCTAAAACGAACTACGCCTTTAGTAGGTGATACTTTAAGAAAAACCTTGTCTCCAACTTGGAAACTTAGTTCAGTCCGGCGCTCGTCTGCGTATGACTTCTGTCGATCCTGGGCTTCTTTAATCCTCACACGAATTTTCTCAATAATCTCGATCATCTCTTGGACTAATTCCGGTCCTAACATCTTTCTTTCACCAATCTCGTCCCAATGAAGAGGTGATCTACATTTCCTACCATAAAGAGCTTCATATGGCGCCATTCCTATGGTTGTTTGGTAACTGTTATTGTAGGCAAACTCGACTAGTGGTAGATACATCTCCCATTGTCCTCCTTGATCGAGGGTCACAGTTCGTAGCATGTCTTCCAAGGTCTGGATAGTCCTTTCGGACTATCCGTCCGTTTGGGGGTGATAAGCGGTGCTAAAACGCAAGTGCGTTCCCATGGCATTTTGCAGACTTATCCAAAATTTTGACGTGAACCTTGTTTCTCTATCAGAAATGATCATGGTCGGCACGCCATGCAGTCGTACTATCTCCTTAACGTACAGTCTAGCTAAACGATATAAGTTCTATGTCATTTGCACTGGCAAGAAGTGTGCAGATTTGGTTAAGGTATCAATTACGACCCAAATCGCGGCGTTTCCATGATTTGATCGAGGTAAGCCTATTACAAAGTCCATCGTGACGCGTTCCCATTTCCATTCTGGTATCTCTAATGGTTGAAGAGTCCCATAAGGTCGTTGGTGTAACGCTTTGACTTGTTGGCAAGCTAAGCATCTCTCAACATATGCAGCTATATCTCTCTTCATGCCTTCCCACCACAAGTTCTGTTTCAGATCTCGATACATTTTGGTACCGCCGGGGTGGGCAGTATAAGGTGTATCGTGAGCTTCACTCATGATTTCTTCTCTTAAGCCAACATCATCGGGTACACATAATCTTCCTTTGAATGTCAGGGCATTGTCCGGTGCTTCCTTATATTCAGACTTGTCATCGGTTCTTGCCTTCAAGCGCATTTTCTCAAGGAATTCGCATTGACGTTGACTGTTAATGATTTGATCGCGAAGGTCAGGTTTTGCCATAACAGCGGCTATACGGCTTTGGGTTGTCTCAGGAGGGCAAATCTCCTCTATTTTCAATTGCTCTAAATTTCTCACGAGTTCTTTTTCTTCGGTCAACAATGATCCTAGCTTCGATCGAGGTTTTCGACTCAAGGCATCGACAACAACGTTGGCCTTTCCAGGGTGATAACTAATCGTGATGTCGTAGTCCTTGACTAGCTCAAGCCATATTCTTTGTCTCATGTTAAGTTCCTTTTGCTCGAAGAAATATTTCAAACTTTTGTGGTCAGTGAATATCTCGCACTTGGCTCCATAGAGGTGGTGTCTCCATATTTTCAATGCGTGTACAACTGCTGCTAGCTCTAAATCATGTGTTGGATAGTTCACCTCATGCGGTCTTAATTGACATGATGCATACGCCACTACCCTTCGTCCTTGCATCAGGACACATCCTAAGCCTAATTTTGACGCATCCGTGTACACGATGTACCCTTCATTTCCTTCAGGTATGGTGAGAACTGACACTGTCGTTAACTTCTTCTTCAACTCTTCGAAACTGGCCTCACATTCAGGAGTCCATTTGAAAGCGGTATCTTTCTTCAGTAGTTGCGTCATTGGTTTTGCTATCTTAGAAAAGCCTTTGATAAATCGCCTATAGTATCCAGCCATTCCTAAAAAGCTACGGACTTCTGTTACAGTAGTTGGAGCTTTCCAATTGTTCACAGCTTCGACTTTTGCAGGGTCGACTTTCAATCCATCGGCTGAAATCACATGGCCTAAGAAAATTACTTGGTCAAGCCAAAATTCACACTTGCTAAACTTGGCATAGAGTCGTTCTGATCTTAAAGTTTCCATCACTATTCTCAAGTGTTCTTCATGTTGCTTGTTATCCTTCGAATAGATGAGTATGTCATCTATGAACACTAACACGAAATTGTCCAAGTATGGGTGAAACACTCAGTTCATCAAATCCATGAATACTGCTGGCGCGTTGGTTATACCAAACGACATCACTACCAACTCATAGTGACCGTATCTGGTTCGAAAAGCTGTCTTTGGAATATCCTTTTCCCTGATCTTCAGCTGATGATATCCAGATCTCAGATCTATCTTTGAAAAGACAGATGCTCCCTTGAGTTGATCGAATAAATCATCGATTCTTGGCAACGGGTATCTATTCTTGATAGTCAACTTGTTCAATTCCCTGTAATCGATACACATACGAAGTGATCCATCATTATTTTTGACGAAGAGAACTGGTGCTCCCCAAGGCGAAGCACTGGGTCTGATATATCCAAGATTCAATAATTCTTGTAGTTGCACTTTTAGTTCTTGAAGTTCCTTCGGTGCCATCCGGTACGGCGCTTTGGATATTGGTGCTGCTCCTGGTTCGAGGTCTATTGTGAATTCCACTTGTCTATTAGGCGGTAGACCGGGTAACTCTTCTGGAAATACATCGGGGTATTCTCTCACTATCGACACTTCCTCAATTTTTGTCTTGACTTCTGTGTCACCTTCCAAACTAACCAAGAAAGCTTGGCAGTTTTCTTTCCTCAACATCTGGACTGCTTTCATGGCAGAAATTATTGGTATTTGACATCCAGCTCCGACTCTTGCTCCATAAAATCTTGTTTCTTCTTTTCGAGAAGGTTGAAAGGAAATTTCTCGGTCTTGACAGTGAATCATCGCACTATTGGCCGAAAGCCAATCCATTCCCAATATGATATCAAAATCAAACATATCTACGATATGGAAATTTGCCTTGTGGAGTGATCCTTCTAAGTCTAACTCTATGTTCAAGCACTTATTATTAGATCTCATAGTTTCTCCTGACGGAAGTAATACTTCTAAGGTTTGACTAGAGCTTACTGGGGTTAGACCTAATTTGTGGCATGCTTCCAAAGATATAAAAGAATGTGATGCTCCAGTATCAAATAAGGCTAAAATTGGTTTTCCAGCAACGTTGATCATACCTGCCAGATTTCCTTGCTTCTGTGTTGCTTCTTGCTGGTTTATGGCATAAGCTCTAGCTACTTGAGGCTGCTTCCCTTTCTGATTGCCTCCTTGATTCTGATATGGTCTAGGAGAGTTCGGTGGAACTTGCCTTAGTGGAAGTGGTGAAGGATTTTTAGGACAGTTCTTCTTGAAGTGCCCCGGCTGTCCACACTCAAAGCATAAGTTGGTTCCCAATTTGCACTGTCCAGAGTGTTGCTTCTTACATCGGGGGCAAGGTTGTTTTTGCGGTGGAGGTAACACTTTGAATCCAGGTTGAGGTTTCGACTGGGCATGCTAGTTCCACGGCCTCTTTCCCTTGGGGTTGTGCTGATTATGACCACGTTGGTTGAAATTCATGTTGTCCCATTTTCTCCTGTGCTCTTGAGTGGAGTGAGCAACTTTCTTCTCTTCCTTGGGCAGGACTGCCTCCATGTTGAGTGCTCAACTAAGCGTATTGGAGTAAGTTAAGCGTCCATGACTAGCTAGAGGTAATCTAATCTCCGCTCTCAATCCTTGACGAAACCTGAACGCCCTCTTTTCCACAGTACTCACCAGATGTTGAGCATAACGTGACAGCTGGTTGAATAGTCGATCATATTCAGTCACAGTCTTCGTTCCTTGTTTCAAGTTCCAGAATTCATTCTCCTTTTGATGACGGTAAGTTTCTGGGATGTACTTTTCGAAGAATTTTTCCTTGAACTGGTCCCAAGTCAGGTCTCTCAGAGTTTCAGGGTTCATTGCGTTCTTTTTAGCTTCCCACCAATGATCAGCTTCGTCAGTCAGCTGGAAAATGGCACAGATGGCCCGTTCATTAGGATTAAGTTCCATGAAGTCGAATATCCTTTCTAGGCTACGTGTCCACTTTTCAGCTTCCGGGGGTTCAGCGAGTCCTTCAAACATTGACGGGTTTTGCTTCCTAAAGCGAGTCTCGACTCGTTGCTCAGGTGGTGGGGGTGGAGGTGGTGCACGCTCCTCGTGATCCGATTCCTCGTCATGTGGTTCAGGGCCTCCTCGGCCGCCTCCTGAACCACGACCACGGCCTCGGCCTCGTCCTCGGCCTCAACCTCGTCCTCGTCCTTGGCCTTGCCCTTACTCAAACCCTTTTCCTTGTCCTTTCTCAAAGTTTTCTTCATGTTGGTCAGCCATTCTGAAACGGTTTGTAAGTTAAGAAAATGAAAATCCGACTCTCGATTTGTTTGAGGTACGCGCACTTAAAAGAGAAAACTCGAGGTTAAACTATTAGTTGTACGCCTCTTATTATTGCCTTATCATTTTATTTCATTGTCGAATGACTATCATATCTTATTTTGGCTTGTCTATCAGGACTCGTCATTGTTATAATAAGATAAAAAAAAAACTTTTTCGTCCATAATGCATCGTGAATTGTCTTGTTTGTTCATTTCAATATCATATCATCACATCATATAACATTATAGCATTTCATTTCATATAACATCATAACATTTCACTTCATGTCGATCATATCACATCACATCATAACCTAACATTGCAAAAAGCTTTTCATAACATGTCATACCATAGCATATCATAAGTTTGCCCAAACAAAGGCCCATCATGAAAACTTGCCTCATACAAGAGGTCTCATGTCAACAAAAATGCCTCAAACCGAGGACTTATGAAAACAACATAACCTTAAAAGGTCTCATAAACATGTCAAAATGTGCCATCATAACAACAAAAGATGGACTCGTGAAGGAAACATAAAGGTGCACAGCATCATAATATCAACACATGAAATAGTACAACAATAACAACAAACATATCGACTCTCTCTCTAACTCTCGTCTTCATCGTCGTCCTCCATTGGCTCCTCCTCCTCTGGGTCCTCGTCAGGGTCTTCATCGGGATCGTCCTCGTTTGTAAATGAACCTCCGGACGGGTTAGTCTCGAGGCCCTGTCTAGCTCTCTCAATCAACCGGTCGAGATCCCTAAGCAACTTTTTCTCCGGCTCCTCCTTCCTTTGAATTTTTATCTTCACGATGTACTTTGAATACCACATGCTAGGTCCTCGTAAGCAACTGCTAGTCTCATGGGCAGGGGAGTCAGGTAGAGGTGGCTGCTGGGGACAAGGTGGAGAAGTAGGTGCAACTAAAGGTACATTAGGAGTGTAGGTAGGTGAAGGTGGCAAGGAGCTCGGGGTGTAAGTAGGGGACTCTGGTGTGTAGGAGGGTGAAAGTGGTGTGAACTGGGGTGGGTGAGAGGGACCAGCCTCTCTGTCGTGTCGCCCTTTGGGGGTAGTGTGGTCACTGAAGTAGAGGTAGTCTGAGTCGGTGTCCGAGTCAACAGTTAAGTCGACAAAAGGCCTTTTCGTCCCGGAGTGAGGCAGGACTACACTAGGTGCATGAGGAATAAAAATAGATCCATCCCTTACCGGAGAATGGATCCTAAGAGGTGGAAGTGGGTGTTGAGGTTGCACATGAAAATCAGCTGGGAAGATTGGAGGGATATAACCCGGGGGTGGTTGAGGTATCGGGTCGTACGGGCCTGGGACAGGTGGTCCTACCGGGTCTTGAATCCAGCGAATTAGGATCAGTAGGGATAGGTCAATTAGGCTTGCCATTGGCCGACATTGAAGGCCCTCCATCTTCATCAATTCTAACTCTTGTCTTGCCCAAACGCCCCAATTCAAGGGCAACCAATAGACCATGATTCTACAGCTTTCGTAATTTGTCCAGCGACCTCCTCCAACTAGGCGACTCTTTTCCAAGAAACGGGTCACGAACTGTCCCACTGACTCATCCGGGTACCTCCGGATAGCATGGAAACGCTGCAAAAGCTCATCGTAGGTTGGTCCAGGATATCCTGCCATCTACAAGGACAAAATAAAAAGAGTGGTTCTATTAGTACATATCTTACAGTGAAAATCTTAAAACAACTAAGTTCAGGACTGTAGTTTAGGTTCGGTTTGGGTCCTCTCGACGATTGTTCTAAGAGGTTCCGACCTATACAATTTAGTCCCGGCGCACACTCGTCAGTCAACTCGGGATTCCTATCCCAACTCGTGACTGTAAACGATCATCGAAGGTTGACGGCCCTCATACAAATGAATTTGCGCAAAAGAAATAAAATTACACGTAATTTGAGCAAGTAAACATGTATTGGCACACATAGCATGATATGAGCATAGTATATGCAAGGGTAAAGTTCATGAGCATGAATTCAAATATCAAACATAGCAATTTAATAACCCACGTAAGAGTTCAAGTATAACTTTCCTTTTTTTTTTTCAACCGATGTGAAGGGATGGAAGGGATGTCATGAGAAACTTAGCATTGAACTTGAAGAGTTCCTGACTTTGGTTGGTTTATATCTATTGACTCTAAGTAGAAAGAATGATTAAGGCTTCTAGGGCTCAGAGCGAACGAACTGCTCTGATACCATGTCAGTGACGACCCGCGACCCGGCCTATGCGGATCCGTCCGAGCCGCCACGCAGTGGGTGGGGTGAAACCATATAATCATGATTCATAAATGATAACAAATAGTTATTTATTGAAAAGTCGAAATGATAAGTGTTTGGGATAATAAAGAAAAGGTAGGTAATTGTTCAAAATCGATGCCCTAGCATAACATAACTGGGGTCGATGTATGATGACACCGGCCCCGCACTGCGGAAGCGTTTCAAAAGATAACCATCTACAAGTAGATGATTAGAACATAAGAGGTAACATGAGTTTGGTGGCATAAGCCTTATTGAAGACACAACAATGGTCGTAAAGACCGACACGACAAGTATTTGAAAACGAACAAACGGACAATAGCGACATCGACATCCCCTTCCTTCGCCTCCATGTTGATCAACCTGCATTAGGGAAAACAATGCTGGGGGCTGAGTACAAAAGCACTCAGTGGATTCCGTGCCACATTTTGAAAATAATTTTTCAAAAGATATAGCATGCTTCATTCTTATGGAAGAGGGTTACTATGGTAAAAATATCCTTCACATAAGTTTTTAACAGTTAACGGTTCGAACCATAAAGCATCTCACATTCTTGGGTTACCACCAGGTTCAATTAGAGGGGAGCCACTCCCTCTAACCGGACCGTCATAACTTCATGTGTACACTACCTTGGCTTGTACGGAGCACAAGGCCGATCGTATTATAAAACTTTCAACATAGGTAAACCACAAGCAATTGAGCATAAAACATTTAGCATGCATATCACATTTTGAAAGCATTGGGTTTAATAACCCTAAAGTTACCTCAGTGGGAGTTTGTAATCCCACAGTTTGAAAATAGAAACCCACCTTGGTTCAAGTTCGTTTGACTAGTCCTCGAATTAGGGATTGCTCGGTCCTACAAGAGTTGTCTTAAACACTTAGGTTCACAAGCATAAAAGTGTCTAAAGTCTTAGCATCCTAGGTCAAGCTTATTCCTGAGTTATAACATGCATGTCATGCATGTTATGTAACGTGAGTCACATAGAAGTCTTATGCATACTATATACTTTACATCACATCATATTAATTCATGTACACTTGATTAATCGCATATCTCATGTCATATGATCACACTTTAAAACATGTAAGACATTAATACTTGACTATTGAATACATAACAATTATTCAATTGACTTAGATCATTTTAATCGATTAATTAAGAATTAATTAATTATTAAAGATATATAATTAATTAATAATTAATTATTAAAGACATATAATTAATTAATAAAGAATTAATAAATTAATAAAGGGATATAATTGATTAATAAATAATTAATTATTAAAGGCATATAATTCATTAATTAATAATTAATTATTAAATACATATAATTAATTAATAATTAATTAATTAATTAATTAAGGCATACAATTAATTAATTAATTAATTAATTAGTAATTAATTATGAAAGAATTTTAATTAATTAATTAATTAATTATCAATTAACAAATTATTATAGAATTAATTATTTAATTAATTATTAATAATAAATAATAAACAATTAATCATGCATAAATAATAATAAACATTAATCATATAATATATAACTTCACATTTAATTACATATAGATATGGAATAAGGGTCCATATTACACATAACAAGTCATATTGGACTATCATAATTACATTAACCATATAAGACCAAGCCCATTTCATATTTTTTTTATTAATTTTGGATAGTCCAACCCAACAATATTATAACAACATAGGTCCAATTTTATGTTACTAGACTCATTCAATTTTAAAGAATATAGCCCATTTTTAAAATAAATCCGGGTCCAAACGAAATCAATTCAAAAGCCCACAATATTTAAATTCGAGCCCGAACCACATAGCCCACACACACAATTTATTAAGTTGGTTCAAGTACATACAAATCTGAAAACTTTGACCCATTGGCCCAAGTCCAATTCATTATATTTATTTTGGCCCAAAACAACTTAGCTTAAATCTAATTAATTAGTTATTTTAACACATGAAATAATTTCCAACAACTCATACTCCATCATGTCATTTTGGAAATAATTTATTTAGTACATTCTTGAGGCTCACATATGTATTTTATTAGCAATAAAATCGAATTTAGGCATTAATTGATAATAAACATATTTCTGCAATTTTTCAACATGACACTTTGACGTTGTAAATTCTAATTAAAATAGTAAACGAGATCAAAAAGGCTTGAAATTTTTATGGCATGCTCCTAACACATAATAGCGTTTCCAGAAGTTGTTACACTTCAAAATTATAAGGTTTTACTTGTCCTAATTGAGCCTCGTTTGCAGATCAGTGAATCTGCCAAAATTTGAAGTTCTACTGCACAACAGTTTACTTGAAAATTCAATATAAAATCGTTCATTTGGCCTCATGGGATGAGAAATATCAACTTAAAATCCTTAGGATATCTAGTTTCAATTTCCAAAATGCTAAGCCTTCAAAAGTTATGAATCAAAGGAGAAAAATACTTATACATTTTTCTGCGCAGATTAGATTTTCAAACAAGGGCACTAGAGTATTAAATCCACCAAAATTACATGCTTCAACGAAACATTTTGAAAAATTCACATAACCTACCTAACATACTTATCTACAACATATAAAAATTTGAGATTCAAATTCGAAACCTATCATATTCAAACGGATAAATCAGAGCAGTGCAGTTTATTACCTCTAATTCATTCTGATTGGGGTTTATGGGAGGTGATTTTGGGAGAAGAAAAAGCGTAATGACTATTCTTAAATATAATCTGCTTCAAATCTTTTCTCTCTTTCTCCAATCCCTATTTAATTAATTAACTTATTTATTTTTATTGTTAATAGATTAAACCTACCCTAATTATACTCCTAACACACGCACAGGTACGTACACACACTCACGCAATACACATTCACTTACCTATATATAATATATATTATTATATTATATAATTTCCTTTTATATAGTATTTTGATTATTCTTCCATTATACGACATTCGTTCATCCGATCAAAGTTTCGATCGAGTATATACGTAGAACTAATTATTTCGGTCTTAACGAGACCAATATCCATATTATTCTATAAATTAATTCTTTTACAAAATTAAATAAACAAACGCTTCATATTTATATTATATATATATATAATTTATCTTTTTGATTAATTATTTCTAATTAATCACATTATTGCATAGGCGATAATAATATCGACATATTTCACTCGAATAATAAAATATGAATGCTCGTGCTATGCAATGCATATGACGTCTAAATTTTTATGATTTAGACGTATAAAATTTATCGGGAATAAGTGACCGTTCTATTATCCGATTAATTCTAATTAAATTTTTATATACTTACAATGAAATTTTTAAGCTCGAAATTTCGGGGTTCTATAAGTCACTGCTGATCAGAATAAGGTGGCGGGTAGAAGGCAATCCAAACATCCCATTGAAATTGCAAAGATGCAATTTATTGATCTTGCGCGTCAAATCTGGAGTTTACCTATTGTCTGAATGTCGCAAATTGTTGATCCTGCGCATCAAATCTGGAGTACACATCATGTCTGAATGTAAATTGTTGATCTTGCGCATCAAACTGGGGAGTACACATCGTGCCTAATGTCGTAAAGGAAGAGTCGAAATGATCTCGAAATGACTGAATGTCATTCTGGAATAGCTGAAAGCCAGGAGGTTGTTCTTCAGGGGTCAATGGCTCTTCATCTCCCTCTCCATCTTCATCTTCAGCAGTGGGTGGGTTGGCTTCAGGATCAGGAATTATGGGAGGCTGTTTCCCCAGAGCAATCTCGGAGTTTATGAACTTTCTCACACACTGCCTTTTTGCCGGAGAAACTAAAGTGTGTCGATCAGAAATTATTTGAGCTCCTTTTAGCTCTCTAAGATCAATAAGATAAGGCTCAAGTTCCTCGTAACCATCCTGGTCGCATTTTGTGTCATCGAGAACTCTGAAATTATGAGCCAAACACGTAATAATGGGATAGAAAGAAACATGGGCAGTAGGACGAGACTGCATCTGAGTCATAGCAGTCCAAATGAAGTTTGAAACAGAAACATTTGTGCCCTTTTTGGCACAAGACAACAGATACACTTCACTTGAATTGACTTTGTTTGTCTGCTCCTTCCCAGAAACATTATACGCAATAAATTTGTGCACAATGGCCAATGCCGGGACTGTAATGTACCCATTCAACATACCCGAAGAATCCCAATTTTGAAACTTAGTTAAATCAGTGCAATCTACATTAGCATTATACCCGCGAGGTCTTTCTCGTTCCCCGACAGTTGAAAAACCAAACACATATTTCATTCTTGCTAAGCTTATAGTATATTTCTTATTTTTCATTCTAACAGTAGTCTTCTTATTATCCCCTCACAGGTAGATAAAAATTCATAGAAAAAACCATCATAACCAGAATAATCTACGTTTCTAGCAAAAGTATCAAGTCCCAAAATCTTCAACTATCTTGTGACTCTTGCTTGAAGTTTAAGATCCCTAATAAAATCCCAATCCATATAACGAGGGCGTGTAACCTCATTTTGGAGAAATTTAGTAAAAACATCACCCTCCCATTCAGATGTCAATAGAAATGGACAAGAATACCTCGACTCGTAATTGATCGGGGCCTCAACTCCAACTTGGTCGTCTTCGAGGTCTTCGGGGGGAACATTCAGATTCTTCGTGCGAACCATGATCTCAACGGTCCCTGGGAGGCCGTGATCGCTGGAAAGTAATGACCGCTAGAGGGTAGCGAACGGTGGAGCGGGGCAACGGTTGAAGTGGAGCAGGGGCGACGAAGTTCTTTCTGAAATTAAGTAGGGGCGGCGGAGTGGGGAGGGCAGTGGTTGAAGTGAAGAGGAGACGGCAGTTGAAGTGGATCGAGGGTTGAGGAAGGGTAGGGGAAAATGTCGGAGTGAGGGCCGACGGTGGAACGGGGGGCGGCGGTGGAGCGAGGTGGAGCGGGTGTTGGGTTGGGGATGATGAGGGAAGGAATGTGAAATTAGGGCTTGGGGTGGGATTTGAAATAGTCCGATTCAGCTTTATCCCAGAGATCGCTGGCATCCAGCGGTCGCTTAATTCCAACGACTGTTCTGTGCCAGCGGTCGCTGGTATATTTCACACGCTCGCTGGACTGCAGCTGCTAGGATGGTGGATTTCAAATTCACTGAAATCGTCAAAAATCTATGCGAAATCTATACCAAAATCCTATGGACTCCGCATGGAGTCAATGAATTTCTCAAATTCGTAGACTTTTCAAAGTCTAAAAAAATCCATCAAAATCTCAATCCAATACACCCCTCTAAATATTGAGGCTTTTGTTATGGATCGGCTACAACTTTTTTAAATTTCCAACACAAATTAATTGAAAGACAATACGTCATACCGTGAGCACTTGTCGGGACGTATCTCGTCTTGCAGAAAGAGACTTTTGTTGACTCGAAGTTTCTCAAGTTTGTTGCAGTTATTTCATTTATGTCATTTTGTAATTTAATAATTTTGATTTCTTGTTCTGTTTTATTGTTATTTCTAAGCTTCTACCATTGTTCTGTTACTCAATTTCCAATAGAGCATGCATTTATGAAGAAAATTGAGGTTTTCAAAAAGAAACTTATTTACCATTCCGTTTGTTGATTTGATAAGGATCCAATTGATTAATAGGATTTGGAGTCTCCAACCGACTAATTTGAGAATGAAGAAGATCCAAATGCTCCATCATTTGTAGGTTAGATTTCTAGAACTCTGTCTTTACTAATAATTTACTTATGTTTTGTAGATTTCTAAGATCAGAAATAATTACCAACACACAACTTTCAAAGCTTGTTATGTTGTGTTTACTATTCTTTGCCATACTGAAATCCAAAATAGAGAGTATAGTGCTATAAACTTATTTGTGAGACATCTCAAGATTATGAATGGAGTTACAGAGTGCAAACTTATTCTTCATGGTTTTTGTGAGAAGCAAAACAATGTTCATGCCGCAATGACACCTACAATATTGAGGACAATCAGCAACGAAGAAGCATGACAAAGAAATATAAGAAAACAAAACTGAATTTCCAACCGCCTAAAGAATGATTCTTCTTTCGTGCACAATGATAGATTTACTTCAAGTAGCAACTTCTTCCCATCATCCATGATAGGAAGTTTTCCCAAGATTCTTTGCTAATTATTTTTTACCGTTATGATTCAGACAGACCATTAGTCTGCTTCGAAGCAACATCAGAAGCTACTTTTATCTACTTCAACAAAGATTCAGCAATGACTTTAGTTGCTTGATCTTGCTGTTTTGGTGAACTGTGCAATCTTCCAAACATCTCATTGCACTTATAAAGTTTCAAAAGTGCGTGCACCCACCCACCCACCCACCCACCCATCCCCCCCCCACACCACTACAACAAAAATGGGATTTTCAGACACCAAAAAGTGTCTCGATATGTGTTCTATTGGGGCACTTTTGATTTTCGGGGCACTTATTACATGTGCCTCCAAGTATCGTGTCCCGAAAAGTTAGGGACAGATTTTAAGTGCCCCCATACCAATAGCTTTGCAGACATATTAATATGTCTCGAGATTGATTTATCAAGGCACATACAAATGCCCTTTAAAAGGTTTACAAATATATTGATAAGCTTATAGGGATACTTATTTGTGCCTTTAAATTAAATATCGGGGCACTTATTTGTGCCTTGTACATAACTATTAGGACACAAAATGTGTATAATCTAAACTTATTTTTATGTCTCCAGAGAATGTCATAGGGCACTTATTTGTGCCTTGTACATAACTATTAGGACACAAAATGTGTATAATCTAAACTTATTTTTATGTCTCCAGAGAATGTCATAGGGCACTTATTTGTCGCCTTTACACAACGCTTTGTTGTCCTTAATAGATAAGACAACAGCTTTCACTGTTATCTATATTTGAAATTAATTCTTTTCAAATATTCAAAACTAAATTAATATTAAGATATCACAATCATATATGTGAATAAATAAAACTGAATTGCTATTAAATCATCAAAGTAACAATGTACCATCATCTTAATATTCATTATACAATTTTTGTTCATAAGACACCTAGACCTTCAACATGCATTACAAGATAGCTACAAATTCTACACTATCCTCAATTGAAACTTCATTTAAGGCACAGACCTCCTCGCTAGCTCTAGTAGGCATCCTCCAACTTCCTTTATTTCTCTCATGCTTTTCCAAACAACAAGCAAGTAACTGTGCAGGAGAAGTTGCAACAAGTAAGAATAATCATATGGGAGATCAAATATCAACTCATCCACAAATTTACGTAGGATAAACATGCCACAAACCACAACCCCATATAAAACATACACACATACAGATATATATAATTATAACATATACATAGTAAAGAGAAAATTGTTTACTTTGCATATTTTTTGTTTCAATTTCATAGAGAAATATGATAATATGCACCTTCTAAGAATCGGTGATATGCACTTAAGCAAAGCTAAGAAATTGAATGTATAATTACTTTGAGTAAGAACAGTCTCCATGTCCACTAATTCTGAGCCTACGGTTGTTGCTGTAGTGTATCTAATCATAAGAGACACACAAGTATGTAATGACTTCTCGTTGGAAAACCTTAGAAACAATACAAGAGGTAAATGAAGTTGAATTAGCAACCTTGTATTCAATGTCATTAAGCATGTCTCGTCAAGCCTCCAAAAGTACTACCATAAACAAGAATATTTGTAGAGGAGCTTTTTAGGTGATAATGAGAGAGTTGGAGAAAGAGATGAATCTACAGCAATAGGAAATGATTAATATATGATACGTGATGTAAGTCCATAAGTTTTTTCTCTAACTCTCTAACTGTCACTTCTTGAATTTTTGCTAGAGTGTCTATTTGTCTGATTATAGATGAGAACAAAAACAAATGAGATTTTATCCAAATTAAAATGAGCGAAAAAAGATAGATGAGTAGAAATCATGTCAGAACAAATGAACACAATTGTGGATAATTTGTAGTATACAAATAAATTGGTCAGTGAAAAATTCGTACCTTTCTCTAAAAACCATTGAACACTTAGCAGTACGTACTCTTTATTAGACCTCACTTGGAATAGAAATCTCTTTCACTGGACTTCATATTATCACCATTGGCTTAGCCTGCATTATTATCAAGCCGACCAACCGATTAAAGAACAATTAATTTTCAGACTTAAACAAAAATATTGAGATATTAAGAATAATGTTATTTTAAGTTCTAAGAGCTATAATTAAAACATTCAGACCAGGGAAAACAACAGAGGCAATGAAATAGAAAAACAGAGGCATCTGAATACCTAACATGATCTATCACTCATGAAACTACCATTGTTCTCTTTTTTTAAGCAGTACTATTGTTGATTCTTGCTTGAACATAATAGTAATTTAGTCCATTCTAAACCCAGCACTAGTTCGATCTATATCCAAATATCATTGTTACAACTTATATGAGCAAATAAAAACATATAAAATTACAAAAAGTAAGCTAGTGAAAGAAACTAATTTCTGATAAACTAATTATTGTTAGTGTTAGATTTAATGAAAGATACTTGCCAATGATATTACAAAGAAATCTGAAATAACAGTTATCTTCATCGATGAGCACAAGTACCAATCCATGTAGATTGAGCTTAAAAAATTATTCCAATGTCAATAGAATACGTCAAAAGATTATTGATTATATACATATATATGTGTATATATAGCAAAATAAAGCATACGGTTAAAAAAATGTGAAATTAGAAAAGAATATTAAATTGAATTTATGAAAAGCAAAACACTATAACCAGTGTTAACTTCTCATTTATCCCAACAATTATTCATAAAATAGTAGAATCTTTTGAGTTACTAGTAAATTAATTAAAAAACAAAAAGAGAAAAAAATTGCTCACCGTCGACGATCAATCTTCCAACAATTTCTCAAGCATGCTCGATTTAAGCTTGAAAAAACACATTACAACGGATATAAAATTACCATTTGAACAACTAATTACATATTGAAAAATCTGAAAATTTGAAACAAACAATTGAAGCCATGGATTACCGATTACGGTGGTGGTGGTTGGGTTTTGCGAGTGGAAGCTGCAGCGATGGCCCTCATTTTCTTCCGCTTATCAAAGATTTCACCTTGCGAGGTAGTGTGGGTGTTGGTGATTGCAGATTAGACGTTGTGGAAGGCGGGTGGAGGGTGGTGAGGGGTTTGCCTTGTGAAGATGAAAGGAGGATCACCATTTGATTAGAACAGACGAGGCCAAAAGGGGTTTTGTGTTCACGGTAAGCAAAAGGCCAAGTTTTTTCTTAGAGGAGAGAAAGGTGAAATATTTTGTCAAATTTTAATTAGTCAATTTTGAGCGCCTTTTATCCAAGTGCCGCGTAAAGTTTGTAAAATTTTATACACTTGACCAAGTGCCTCAAAAATTATTTTTTGAGGCACTTAATTGAAACTGCCTCTAAATAAGTGTCCCAATATGTATTTTTTGTTGTAGTGCGCGCGCGCGTGCACACACATACACACACACACACACACACACACACACACATATATATATATATATTCAATGCATTCATTTTTTTTCACTTCCAAAACATAAGAATACTACTAAAGTAACAGAAGTAACTGATATATTTTCCTGCAATGGACACTCAATCAATGTACCAACATCTCTAAACTCTTCAAACAACAAGATGGATATCAACTTCATCCTTCATACTTGTCAATTCATAGAACTTCTGCATTTTGTTTTAAGTCTACAGATCATGTCGATGTTGACATTCTCTTGAAAGCATATGACATTGAGTTTAGAAACACTATGTAGCAAACCTTTACGCTCTGACATCTTTAACCCTGATATCAACATTTTTCTCAAAACTGAATGATTGGTCAATATCATGATGCACATTTCATTCTGTAAATTCTTTTTTACCGCTTCAAATAACACATGATCCATATGGAGTTTGTGCCATTCATGCAAGACATGTGCACCTCTCTGAATAAGAAAACAAGGAAGAAATTTAACTGATGCTCAAAAGGTATAGAAAAGGTCATAAACAACTATGTTTATATCTGCCGTGTATAGAATGATGAAAGCATATGAACTACCAGTTCCTCTATGAGATCAATCATTATGGCTATTGTAGAGTCTGATGTATAAAATAATTGGCTTGTTCAATTGGTGAGTCATGTCTTTCGCAAATTCTCACACTTGAAGCTGATAGATGGTCGTGTGCTCTTGATAGGTTAGGTATGAGAAAACTAACACTTCACTGTAGAGATCCAAAAAGTCATATGGAATTCTATTTGCCACATGAAAATGGACAATACACATATAGTCATAATTTAGAATAAAAGTAATAGGTGTAGTTATACCTAATGGTAAGTGTAATTAATCGACTCATGACCAAGTTGCGGTTGTATGAAAATATCTTGGAAAGAGACTCTCGGTACTTCAACCCTTAGACAATCACATCCTTGAAAATGATAAAAGGGCCACATGAGATGATATAAAGACTATTTCATTTTTTAAAAACAAAAATAAATTATAACCATAAATCTTTAAAAGATAAAAATAACCACAATACTTAGTAAAATTACTTTCATATCCTTATTTTGTCTTCTCTCTCACCATTATACATAATTGAACACATGAATTTATTTTATTTTCCGACAATGTGGTCTACGGTCAACGAGACAGTCACAGTCATGATCAATATTAAAAGTCAACGGTCAATACCGATAAATTTATATATGATATCAATGTATGATATTTGTGTATGAAACTCATGCATGTAATAATCATACTAATATCATGTACTAGTGTATGTTTGATAAAATGAAGGTATTAAAGCCATTTTCATAGATAACTTTGATTAATATTTATCTTTCAAAATTAATGATTAAAATTTATCTTTATTTTATTATTTTTTTTATTTTATAAATAAGGGGTTATATTTTATCTTTCACTTATGCAAATATTTGGACATTTTCCTCAATTTTTTAATAAGAATAAATTAACAAGTCATTTTATTTTGAATTAATAAATAAATGGAAATAAAATGATGAATGTTTTGAATATCAGTTATGCCCTCAAAGTATCAAAATATCTGCACCTGACCAATTGAGGTTTTGAGAGGGTTTTTGATTTCCCTCTCCTTGAAACTTTTTTTTCTCTCTCTCTTCTTCTCTTCTCCCTCTGCACCCTTATCCACACTCAGTAGCCAGCTCCACCCTACCTCCGACCCTCATCCCCAACTCCCTCGAAGCAGAACTTTCATCAGCTCTGGCTTCAACAACTTCATTTGTTCCGAGCTCCGGAGCCCAATTTTACCAGTTCCCTCCGCCATGGAAGCCTCGCAAGAAGCCGAGCTTCATTTCCATGTCAACCCCGGGAATTCCCAGTTCTTCGCAGAACCCCCTACTTTCATCTTCCTCTTTCCCCCAAACACTTAAACTCCCTTCATTCCACAACCGGCCTCCTCTTCTTCCACCGCCTATATCAGACGCCGACGACCACAATTATCCCGGAGACGCCGAGAACATGTCGAATTTGCAAGTAATTCCAAAAGGATTTCCTTCGAACTTGACGAATGAGTCAAGCGGGCGGGTTTTCATTAGGGACCCGCCGTGGATTTCAGCTCTTTTCATGAAAAACCTGCTCTTTAGGAGCAAGCAAAGCAGTGGGATCAAGCTAGAGTTCCAAGAAATGGAGAGGCGGAAGTATTATTTGCTAAGGAGGAGGCAGGTGAAGGCGGAGACTGAGGCATGGCAGAATATGGTGGAGGAATATAGAGAGTTGGAGAGGGAAATGTGTGAGAGGAAGTTGGCACCTAATTTGCCCTATTTCAAGAAATTGATGCTGGGATGGTTTCAGCCTTTCAGGGAAGCTATCGAGAAGGAGCAGAATTTGCGGAGGTCGCAGAAGAATAAGGCGGCTTTTGCCCCTTTTGTTGACGCTTTACCTGCTGATAAAATAGCTATTATCGTCATGCATAAGGTAATGTCGCTGTTGATGATGGGAGGCAAGGAGGATAGAAGCGTGCGCGTGGTGGAGGCGGCCGTTCAAATTGGTGTAGCAATTGAGCAAGAAGTGAGTAGTCATGTTACATGGAATTTAAAGCATTGAATTTTTCCCTTCTTTTCCGTTAGAGCTTATATCCTGCCCTACATTATATTTCTTCTTAATGTTCCAATCTGTTTTTCCATATGGGAAGTTTCCTTATCTTGATTCAATGCTAATAATAATAATACTTCGAACTTGGATGTTACAGGTTAGAATCCAGAGCTTTCTTAAAAAAGAAAAAAATGATCACCGGAAGGAAGTTGTAGCTGAAGGTGAAGAAGATTCAAGTAAGGAAGTTGCTATTCTTAGACAGCGTGTGAAGCGGTTAATTAAAAGGAACAGGGTTGCTGAGGTACATAAGCTGTTGAGAAGTGAAGAATTCGAGTCATGGGGTCGAGATACGCAAGCCAAGGTGTGGAGCCTTCGCCTCTTTTAGCTAATAACTTTTGGACTTAGTAATAATCCAAATATTACCAATATCACTACTTTTATCTTATCAGACAGATATTTCCATTTTCTGCAGTTGGGATGTTGTCTTTTAGAATTGTTAACTCAAAGTGCTTATGTTCAACCTCCGATAGATCAGACAGCTGACTCTCCCCCTGAAGTTCGCCCTGCATTTAGGCACATCTTCAAGATTGCAGCAAGAGAACCAGGGTAAGAATGTTGGATCAGAGAGAATTCACCATGAATGACAGTACTGAAACTACTTATATTATTTGATATAATATGGTTCTATACATGTTCAATAACAGTCTTAATATTTGTAATTTAATTGGAAATCTGTATTGATCGAGCTCTTGAACTTTGTACTTGTATTAGAACTTTGTATATGTACTGGTACATCTATTCTACCATTTTATCTGAAGGGTTCTTCTTTATCTGTTTCAGGCAGACCATTGTGAAGAAGTATGGCGCCATTGAATGTGATCCTCTGGTCCTTCACGGACTCGATAAAACTGTGAGTTCTATGGCAAGTTACTCTTGTTCTAGGAATTGGGAAGTATTCTTTGCAGTTTTTGACTGCAATTTTATAGCTTTCACTAAGTTTTTCTGGCTAGTATGAGATCGGTGCTTTTATTTTGTGATGAGTTTGAGTACATTTAGTGTTCTCGAACCTGTAGTTGATAACCACTTGAAAATATTCTTTTGCTGGATAAATTAAATGCCCTTTCGGTGATGGAAAAACTGGAAGTTGTATAACTTGAAGATAAGAAACAAATATTTTCTTTCTGTACTTGTTATTTTGTCATTTTCTTTTACTGTAAATATCAGCCTTCGGCATTGCATTTTCTTGATATGTTTATTTTTATGCTTTATGCAGATAAGACATATGATCATTCCTTATGTCCCAATGTTGGTGCCACCAAGAAGATGGAAAGGGTATTTGTTTTTTTTTTGAACAACATTACAAGGAAATTTTAATACCGCGTGACAGCAGACTCGAACCCGTGACCTTTGGCTCGGGCATTAACCACACTACCACTAGGCTAACACACACACACAATGGAAAGGGTATATTTTACTCATCAAGTGAAGTCCATATCTGTATACTTTGAAGCTTGCCTACCTAAATTTCAGTTTGATGGCGGAGTTCAATAATAATAGATGTGATAGGAAAATAAATATGGGATACATGGAATGAGAACCTTCTAGTTGTAATATAGGTTACCTTGCAGAAGATCTCTTAGGCTGCTTACTTACTACCGTCTCTCAGTTATATTATCTTGGAGTTTCTGCAGGTATGACAAAGGTGGTTACCTGTTTTTGCCTTCATACTTGATGCGAACTCATGGATCGCGGAGGCAACAGGACGCTGTTCGAGCTGTTCCAGCAAAACAAATGCAGAAAGTATATGAGGTAGGGGCTAGATATTTGGTGTTATTTGCACATAAATTAATTGTTTAAATGACATGTAACTGCACATTGAATAGTACTTTCGGTCATAATGTATCTTGGCCAACATACATACTTCTTGTTGATCAGTTCAGTTTTAATTCATCTCTTCAAACTTCAGCAACTAGTTTTTTTGTACCAAGATGAACTACAAGCTCCTTAATTAAGATGTTTGTTGCTCGATTCTAGTAGGTTTTGCGCACTCTTCCATATAGCAGTGGGAACTTGCTGCTTCAATGTTTTATATTGTCTTGCCAGGATATGTTTGACAGTGTTAACACCTTTGTTTTTGATTGGATTTGCAGGCCCTTGATACATTAGGAAATACTAAGTGGAGAGTAAATAGACGTATTTTAAGTGTGGTAGAGAGCCTTTGGGCTGCAGGTGGTGACATAGCTGGTCTGGTAAACCGTGAAAATGTAAGTGCACCTTAATGTTTTTTCATGTTCATAGCATGTAATGGTTTCTTCCTCATACATGCTATTTGAAGTTAAAAATCTTTATAGCCTATGTAGGTTGTCTTAGTAATAATGGTATACATGTAGGTTCCAATACCTGAGTGTCTCTCGGATGATGAATTGGAAATTAAAAAGTGGAAATGGAGTCTGAGGAAGGTGAAGAAAATCAATCAAGAGAGGCATTCACAAAGATGCGATATAGAATTAAAGCTTTCTGTAAGTTTTTCAAGTATCTTCAACTGTTGGTCTATCCAAGTAAATGATATTAGGAATTTGAGATCGCAGCCGAAACCTTTTAGCCTTGGCTGCAATTTTGCATTTATCAGCCTTCTGCTAGGGATGATGAACCAGATTGACTATATATTTTTATGATACTGATTGCTTTGACAACGCAAGTTTTTCTTATAGAAATCCAATATTTTGCTGTCAATTTTTGGCTTCTGCTTTTTCTTTAATTTTTCTTGGCCCTTGTTAAAATATAAGTTGTTTTCTTAAGAATTGACATTTCTTGTTGTGGTTTTCAAGGATTCACAATGTAGAATTTTCTTGCCGAAACTACCTCAATATGTATAATGTATGATCGTTATGCCTTAGATATGTGTTATAACTTGGGCATGTTCCAACTAACTTAACTGCAGAACAGAAATAAAAGGAGATGAAGAGGGTGGGGGGGGGGACTATTGTTATGGAGCTCTGACTGGAGAACTTTTAAATCAGGTTGCTCGGAATATGAAAGACGAGGAAGGTTTTTACTATCCCCACAATCTAGACTTTCGAGGCCGTGCATATCCTATGCACCCGCATCTGAACCATCTTAGCTCTGATCTTTGTCGAGGGATCCTTGAATTTGCTGAAGGAAGGCCATTGGGAAAGTCTGGATTACGATGGTTAAAGATACATTTAGCAAATCTTTATGGCGGTGGTGTTGAAAAGCTCTCTTATGATGCCCGCATCTCATTTGTGGAAAATAATATAGCAGAGATATTAGATTCTGCTGATAATTCCCTCAATGGAAATCGTTGGTGGTTAAAGGCAGAAGATCCTTTTCAATGTTTAGCTGCTTGTATTAATTTGTCGGAAGCCTTAAAAAGCTTGTCTCCACATACTGTTATATCCCACCTGCCAATTCATCAGGTATGCAGATACACTCCCTTAGCACATCTTGCTTTTAAACTAGCTTAACTTGGGAAGAGGGAACAAGTGTCGGTAGTAATATGAAGAATCGGTATTTCACAAGAGAGGCCTCACATTTGGAAATATTTAATAAACCTAGTAAATGTTATTCAGATTTAAACACTTTATTCCAATTAAAAAGAATTTGTGTGGATCTAAGGTATTGCTAGACATAGGCAGAAATTAGTGTAACACCTCGCAGAGCTGACTGATATCATGAAAATGTTAAAAGTTACGATTAACTTCTCATATTGTAACTTCATTGTCACAAAGCAATATGACGCCAGGCAACACTGTAATAATTACACACTTGCACTTCTCTTCTATCATCTAAAACTTTGGGTGAGGTTAATTTAAACTAAAAGGTTTGGGGCAGAGGGAGAACTTTAAAGTTGAAATGGGTGGAAGGTTCTTTGAGAGTAGCAGCATATATTTATGTTCAGTTTTCAAGGCTCGCTGGAGTCATATAGTTAAAGTAACTGGAGATTGGAACATTATTTGTTCCAAGTTCTTGAGAGGTTAATTTGCTTTTGCATATACTTTATTAATCTTCAAATTGATTATAATTCTGTTTCTAATCATAGGATGGGTCATGCAACGGACTGCAGCATTATGCAGCTCTCGGGAGAGATAGCGTAAGTCATATTGTTCAGAGATACCTTGTTTTCTTTGGATAATCATTTGAAAATTATTTTTGTTCCACCTTCTTGGGTTTCATTCTGGATTCTAAATAGGTTTCAGTTACTGCTTCAAATTTCTTTTGGGGTGTTCTTTTTTCCTATTTCCCATTATCATTTCAAATTCATCCACTCTTTCTGATTTCTGCCGATTTTTTTCAGTTTGAAGCTGCTGCAGTCAACTTAGTTGCTGGAGACCAACCTTCTGATGTTTACTCAGAGATTGCAGAGAGGTTTGCTATTTTGAATTTTTTTAGGTTCTTGTAAAAGTTCCGAATGCTGTCTATACAAAATTTACCTGGGAAAAAGTATGTGGAAGTGTTATGGGGAAGTTAATTTTGGAACTAACACAACTACAGTGACAATAACATGTTCATTTTTTAAAATTACTGAGAAATATTTCATCATTATGGATTCCTACTATTAGCATGGATGGGTCATTTCATCGTTTCAAAGACAAAGGAAATACAGAAAGGCAGAAAATCGAAGGGACTTGTTGGGAGTGGAATCAAAATTAATAGTTTTTTATTAGATAGATTCAAATAAACTTGTCTTAATAAAAAAAGAATTATCTGTTCGTAAATGTTTTGTATTCCGATGTTTTTAGCTGCCATGTTAAGGATTCTCTAACTAATGTGGCTTTTGGTGTAATGTAGCTCCCTGTCTTTCCCTCTTACCACAAATTCATCTTTCATTTAAAATTTACTACCTGGATTTCAGGGTTCACAAAATCATGAAAAGTGATAGTGAGAAGGATCCTGAAGCTGATCCAAATGCTCTGCTAGCCAAACTCTTAATTGGTCAGGTTGGGTTTTCTTTCTCTAAATTGAATTCTAAAACCTCGGGTCTTGGATATTTGTGATTATTTTTTTCAACTTCACAAGAAATTTATGGAATTCAAGATTCTGAAGCTGCAAAAGTTTTCAGGTGGACAGGAAACTTGTGAAACAGACAGTGATGACTTCAGTATATGGCGTCACCTATGTTGGTGCTAGGGAGCAGATCAAACGAAGATTGGAGGAAAAGGGTGAGATCACCGATGACAAGCTGCTCTTCAGTGCATCATGCTATGCTGCTAAAGTGAGTTTCCCAAACCAAATAAACCTTTTTCATTTCTTGTGCTAGTTAAGATGTTACTTTTCCATTTTTTTCTCCCCAAAAGATGTTACTTTTCCTCTTTCATTCTACCTAACTGTTTTAAAGTACTTCTATCACTCTATAGTCTTCTTCAAAATGAATGTGGTATCTTATTTACAGCCGAGTTGCTTATCACTTATGAACCAGTTTTATTGACTATTTTGTTCATCAACCGGTTACAGCTTATTACAGTTCTCTGCTTCCTGCTCTCACCTCCACCCTCACCCTTGATATTGTTTTATTCAATTTATATTCTCAACAATCTAGTATCATGCGACCTTCTGATTTCTCTATAACTATTGGTAATGTGCCTTTCACTGACGACAGTTTTGTCAGAAAGAAATAACGGTGAATATTAACTCTCATTGAGAGACTAATTGAACAAGCTTTCTATAATTGAAAAGCTTCGTTGCAGGTTGCGATGGCAGCTCTTGAGGAGTTATTTCAAGCTGCACGTGCAATAATGGGTTGGCTTGGTGATTGTGCAAAGGTTTGAGGAAAAGCTCAATAGCATAATGTAAAAAGTCTCCTATAAATGATTAATTTAATGAACTTGGCATCATTGTGTCTTTAATTTTGACAGATTATTGCTCAAGAAAATCAACCTGTAAGTTGGACAACTCCCTTGGGTCTTCCTGTAGTTCAACCGTACTTTAAGTCTCAACGTCATGTAGTAAGTGCTATACCCTCAACACACAAATCTTACAAATTAATTGCACAGTTATGTTGCCATAAACATGAATATTTGACATAAAACTGCATTGTTTTTAACGTGGTTTTGATTCCTCATATCGATGCAGATTAAAACATCTCTTCAGGTTTTGGCTTTGCAGCGTGAGGGTGATTCAGTAAGTCAGATTGGTTCCTATTTGTATATGAGCATTTCCTATTTCAAGTGCCAATAACGTATTAAATAACCGCAGGTCGAGGTAAGAAAGCAGAGAACAGCCTTCCCTCCCAACTTTGTGCACTCATTGGATGGTACACACATGATGATGACTGCCATAGCTTGTCGGAATGCTGGACTGCGTTTTGCAGGTTTGCATCGATGTCGCTACTTCTTTTTTGTGAAAGGCGATATGACTACATTTAAATGTAATAGTGATATTTATTTATGAACTATCTAGGATGAATTTTCAGTGATTCAGTATTATTCGAAATATATGATATGCAATATAGAATATACACCTAAGAAAATGTTGGCATAATGGAAAGCTACTATGTTCAAGCAGTTTCAAAGTGGTAGTTAATGAAGAAAAGAAACACTTGATGAAGAAATTAAAAATGATCTTGGCTGATTAGATTGGACTTCTGTTTTGCTTTGCAACCTTTTACTTTTTTTGTTTGTCACTATTTGGTATGTTGTTTTCATCTATGGTTAAACTTTTGCCGCAATGCATGAGATTTTTGCGGTTGTATTGCAGGTGTGCATGATTCGTTCTGGACACACGCATGTGATGTTGATCGAATGAATCAGATATTAAGACATAAATTTGTAGAGCTATACAGTATGCCCGTACTTGAAAATGTAAGTGCACTATACAAACTCTGTAACTCGCCTCCTTTGTGCTCTACGCAACACAAACACATGACGTTATTTAAACATTCACTTTTTATTGTTGATGGCATGAGTAGCTGCTCGAGAGCTTTCAGACGTCATATCCCACCCTGACCTTTCCGCCTCTACCGGAAAGAGGAGACTTTGAATTAGAAAAGGTCCTCGAATCTCCATACTTCTTCAACTGATCGTCCACTCTGAAAATTTTTGGTCTTTTCATGGGAGGATGGATACCTAGAGGAGTCACTCCTGAATGCTGCTGGTTTAGTAGAGGCTGTGTTGGAGTCTCCCATGAGAGACGAGAGCTCTTCCACGCACTCTTGGAAGACGAAACGAGATGTTCCTGCAGTGTACCTATAAAATTGAGTACATATGCAGCTTTTCCTGTGCTATTCACCTTAATTCCAACTATGGAGAAGTCGTAATATTTTTGAATGTTGGTTGAGGATGATCCAGAGGAGCATTGTCGTCGACAAGACAAGAAAATGGGTGCTTTTTTTTTGGAGGAGGAGTTGTGGTGTATAGCGTATACGGTACCTACTTTTGGCGGAAGCTGTATAGTTTTTTTTCTGGTTTTGTATACTATCGAACAACTAGAAAATACTCGAATAGAAATATTATAGGAAATTTTTGGTGATATATTGTATGGCTTGCTCCATGCTTGAATTGCTAAAATTCTCATAAATTAATACGATTTACATTATTTTCTAGTGGGTTGTTCATGAGCTTCTGGAGTATTTCCGTGAAACCCTCAAGAAATAACTGTATCTGTTTTCGTGGACTATTGCGTCGCAAACTTCAATAGTCTTCTGATTTTGATCTGGTGAGGATTAAGTAAATTATTTGAGATCACGCCCTGCCATTTTTTATATTATTAGTTTATGACGAGTGTGTAATTATTTTAGGGCTGCTAATATGGACGGGTTCGGGTATCCTATCCGGTTTTTGCGGGTACCCTGTTCCAGAAATGTGTATAAAAAGACACACAGTCGTGTCCCATCCAAGCTAATTGGGTATACCCGATACTCGGAAAACTGAAAAAAAAAAAAAAAAATTCCGCAACTCATGCAAACCCCGTTAATTCGGGTGTTGGGTACCCGATTACCCAGCTGGTTCCTGGTCGGGACCGGGTTACCCAAATACTCGGAATCCATATTAGCAGTCCTAATTTTTTATTAGGACTAATGTATATTGTCACAACGTTCGGTTAATTTGGCGTGTTTTTGTACTAATATCATGATATTCTAAATTATCAGAATATTTTTCTTCCATTAACGACAACAATGGTGTCAACGTCGGTTCTCAATATGGATCACGAGACATAAGATTTTTTGGCAATCAAATTACCAAAATGTAAAGTATTTTTTTTAGAACCATAATATTATGTTATTCACTATATCATCAAACCAACCGAGTTAAAGAAAGACTTGTTCTCAGACATACCATTAGGCCAGACTTACTAACAGTGGCAAAAAAAGTAGTCTATTTGATACCTGAATTGGAAGTTTATGACATTATTGTAATATATTGAAATGTGATGTATAAACTTGTCAGGTTTTAAATGTTGTGATATTATTGTAAAATTGGCCAAAATGTAGTGAGTCTAGTGACAGTATTTGACATTTCTTCTACTTATTATGTTGTCAAAATTCATTATATCGTTATAAATAAAAAATTAAAAATCATACATCGTGTGTGTGTAGATAATAAATCCTCGAGATTTCCTTATTTTCAGTTGAGATAGGACTAACCTAAAGTTGTGTTTCTGGGTGCGAAAATGAGTCTTTATTACAGTTATTAATGCAGGCATGAGTCTTCGATTATTCTAACACATTAAACAAAGATTTACTACGAAGGTAGTCAACTCTCAACTTAGGGATGGCAATTTACTCGCGGGCGGGTACCCGATCCTAATAGGTGCGGGTTTGAGGGCCATTTGATATCCATGGATAGCTTCATGGTTAGAAAATACTACCCATTTAGTTCGTGGGTATGGGTATGGATAGTCCCACGATACCCGTTTACCCGCTAAAAATACCCGAGAAATATCCACGAAATACCCGACTACTACCCGAATATTATATACTGTATATAATATATATTTGGGCCAGATATTGGTATGGATTTGAACTTTGTAGATTTGAATTTTATGTTTTATGGATTTGAACTTTGGTGGTTAATCTTTTATTTTGTGTTAAATTGTAATTTATTTGATTAAATTCCGATTCGCGGGTGGTGGGTATCCAATAGGTGGCGGGTAGGCGGGTACCCGCGGGCGGTGGGTATGGGTAGAGAAAAGTACCCATCGCGGGTATGGATATGGGTATGGATATGGGTTTGGCTCGTGGGTATGGGTATGGATATTCACTATCCGTACCCGCCGTACCCGATTGCCATCCCTACTCAACTACCAACAAATTCTGCGAAAAAAATTCAACGACTAAGTTGTAAAGTTGTAAATTCATTCGGACGATGCTAATCGGATCAAACTCACTAATTTTTTGTATTTCAAGTTGAAAAGACAATTTTCTCCTTTAAATTTTATGCAGCTCATACATTTAATTTCATAAATATAAATGCAAGGGAATACGAAAATAATTAAAATATATGTACAATAGGTTGAAGTCAGACGTAGAGTTTGAGCACTTTATTTTATTTTAGTTTACTATTTTTTAACTATTTAATTAATGCTACAACAATTTCTAATTAATAATTAATAAAATTTCAATTGGAACTTAATAAATCGTAATTACAGTTAGTAAACTCTAATTTTCCTTCATTATTAATCATACATTTAATTCGAGCTTAGAATAGGCTCGAGCTCTTTATTTTGTTTTATTTTTTTAAAATATTTAATTGATGTTATAATAATTTTTAATTAAGAATTAATAAATTTTAATTGAAACTTAATAAACCATAATTACAATTAGTAATTTCTAATTCCCCTTAATTATCCATAACTTGACTCAAACTTACCACAGGCAAGAACTCATTATATATTTTATTACTATTTTGTAATTATTTAATTAAAGCTAAAATAATCCCTGATTGAGAATATATTATTTCGAATTAGGATAGATTAGTACACTCTATTGTTTTGTTGGTTCGTGGTGTTATTTTTTGTCATTTCTTTTGTACATGTTTTCCCCTTGGACGAATATTCTTTTTCTATTTGGTGTTTTCCCCTTTAATTTTCGCCAAATGAATTTTGATGAGGCTCGACGAGATTGATTTGTGATTTCCTTGATAATAGTTTTTCTTTCTTATTCTTTACCTCTGTCCACAAATTTCATTCCTATTTTTTTAACTTAGGTTCATGAATTTCATTTCTAATTTCATTTATAGACGTCGATCCCACACATTCTCTTATTATTTTATATTTTTAAATATCTTTAAATTACTTTTACTACCTTTAAGTCAATAATATAACCGATGGCTGGACCTCGAGGACCCTTGTTCCAGTTAAATATCTTTAAACTATATATACTACCTTTAAACTACCTTTAAGTGAGATTCTTTTTCCGCTCAAATACATTCAATCTTCTAAGTCAAGCTATTTCTTAATTCTCGTGACACACTGAAACTAGTAATGAAAATCATGGACATATGGAGTATATAAAGTCTCTAACTCACGACTAATTCCCCTTAATTATCGTAATTTGATGAGAGCTTACAATAGGCCAAAGCTCATTAATTTTGTTTAATAGTTTCAAAAAATATTTTTTTATTATTTAATTAATGCTAATATAATCGCTAATTGATTAAAAATAAATTGTATAATGAACCGTAATTACGATTAATAAACCATATTTCCCCCTAATCATCCATACTTTGATTGAAGATTATGATAATCCCGAGCTCGTTGTTTTAAAATAATATATTTTTAATTATTTAAGTAGTGTTAAAATAATTCATAATCAAGAATTAATAAATCATAGTTGGGACTAAATAAACTCTAATGCCCTTTACTTATGCATAATTTGATTGGAGATTACAATAGGCTTGGGCTCACACAATTTTCGTCATTTTAATAAAGTTTTGCTTGTAGTAAAATATTGAGATCTCATGGAAAAATGAAATTATAAATCAAATTAAATTATAATAAAAAAATTATACGACTTTTTATATTAAATCATAATCTCATGCAACAGGATTTTTTGTTCTCATTTGTCCAATTTATATGTTTTCATAAAGAAATAAAAACAAATACAGTAACATATTTTGTATTTATAGTCTTGTTTCTAATGTTTCGAATCTTTCGATGGATTGAGTTTGTCAAACAAGTCTCTTCATTTCTTTATGACTTTTCATTTTTGTTTTAGATTTATGGTGGCGAGAAAGTTATATATGAATTTAATCAAAGAGGTTTAAATGAATTGTTGGAAAGAGAGAGAATTAATTTATTTAGAATTTAGTATTTTTAAAATTCTCAACTTTTAATAGGGGTATTTAAGGTAAAACAGATTTTTTCCCTAACAAAAAAGAGTAAAACAGATTTTCGTTTTTAATATTGGGACTGTTTTGCCCTTATTGACCCGGATCAATTTGAGCTACATAGATTTACCCAATTCATTTTATGCATTTTTCAACCAAAAAAAATATTGTTTTAAATTGCACGTAGAGAGTACTTAAACATCATCTATTAAGGGTGTTTCTAAATTCAATTTATTTGCTCGAATGCACGTTCCCCATACGGAGACATTCCAAGATTGGGGTGTATTGAGAAATTTAATTTGTGGATGTACATAGAAGCAGCATTTAATTTTTCGTATATTCATTTAATTTCATATAGGGGATAATAACATTTTTAAGACAATGTTTACCAGTAATTGTAGCTAGGGGTGGATCGGTACGGTATGCCGAATTTGTCGCCATACCGTATACCATACCTGACAAACATGGATTTTTCACGTTGTTTTGATTGCATTCGATGTAATTTGATAGTGAAAATCATGTCGTTTATCCCTTTATCTTACTTAAACCTTGTTGTGTCGGTTTTTACGCTTGTGTTCTAGTTTTTGTTTAATTGCAGGAAAATGGAGTTAAGATTAGAGTAAAAGGAGCTTGGAATGAGATAGAGGAGTTCAATACGGAGCCATTGAAAGAAACGAGAGTCAATTCGGAGTACAAACGAGAAAGAACGAGCCAAAACTAAAATGTTGCACAGTTCGGAATGGGCTACTGCACGTCCGCGCGGACATAAGAGAAAAAGTGGCTTTCGGAGCGGTCTACAAAGCGGGCAAAACCGCCGGGGGTATGACCGCTCGCGAGCCCGATTTTTCAGTGTAATGGGAGCGGTCTAGAGAGCGGACAAGCATCTTTCTCACCCAAAACACGTTTTCTCACCAATTTTACTCCTAATTTCGGATTTCTACTTCCAACAATTGTCTCTCCACTCCAAAAAAAAACATATAAGTACATCTTCTAATACAAACCCTATCCATCCATCATCATACAAACCCACCTCCTACACACACCAACACACTTTTTCACACACTATTCCATTTTTCACCATTGTTGAAGCTTGGAGCTTGGGGAAGAAGGCGACAAGTGAGCAACATTGAAGATTCAAGACTAGTATTTGATTTCTCTACTCCTATTCTCTTGTATTTAAGATGTTTTCTTCTCTTGACTTTGGTATTTTGTTGATTATGAACATGATTAGCTAAATTACTTAGTTGGTTCTAGGGAATTGTTGAACCTCATAGATGATGATGGTGTTAATCTATTAATGTTATTTTGCCTTTCATTTCATGATTGTGGTCCTTGGTGCTTCATTTTTCATGTTAGAATAGTAGGCCACTTTTCTATACATGCCAAGTGTTCGTATAAAGTCTTAGCCGATTTATATGTTCATTGAATGCAAGAATCATCAATATGCATGCAATTGAGACCTAGTGGAGATATTTGCAAGCATAGGAACCTTTAATCTTCATGTTCTTTTTGGAGTTAATTGATTGCCTCGAGTCCTAACTGGAGAGAGTCTTTTATTAATCTACTTTTGCATTCTCATCGAGAGGTGGAGTGTAATTACTTGTGTGATTGTTCCTCATGTCTTGAATTAAAATTGATTAAGTAGATTAATAGGATTAGACCATCATTGTTGCCGAGTGGAAGCATTCCCTAGAATCGACTCTTTTATCTCTTGTTCTTTGCATATCTTTCCTTGTTTACTAATTGCTTTACTTGTTCTTAATTGTCAAATTTCCTTTTTAGTAAATCATCTCAATTTCCGATTAGTCTAAATAGAGTTGAACAATATAGTAATAGTAATCATGAGAGTTGAAAATTAGTCTCCGTGGATACGACCTTACTTGCCACTATCTATACACACACCGTACACTTGCGGATAATTTGTGCTAATTAAAAGGCGAACAATACCGAAAATATCGGTATGAGAAAGTTCATACCGTTACCATACCGAACTTTTATACCGAATATTCGGTATCATAATTTAATATACCGTTACCATACCGTTTTTCCAGTATACCGCATTGTGGTTCGACATACCGAATTTTACAGTATGCCGAAAATAAAAATAAAACATTCACCTTGTAATCCATAAAATAATTAATCAACATCTCAAAAATAATTAACCAACAAAGTCAAAAATCTCAAATAGTTAAACATCTAAAAAATAATTAACTTAAAAGTCAAGAAGCTCCAAGCCTCAACAGTTTAGATGAGAATATAATATAATATAATATAATATGAGAATCGATTCATTGATTATAACAAATAATATGAACAATCTTGTTACTCAACTAATGCTCATGTATCGAACGATTCATCGACTATAACAAATAATAAGAACAATCTTGTTACTCAACTAATGCTCAAGTATCGAACGATTCATCGACTATAACAAATAATAAGACAATCTTGTTACTCGATTAATGTTCATGTATCGAACGATTCATCGACTGTAACAAACTTTTCAGTGAGAGATGCCTGGGTTCATCTTGAGTTACTAAATAATGAATAGATTTGAGAAACGTTTATTTATATTTATTTTTATAGTTTTCAAATTTTTTTTATATAATTATTAGATGCTTATAGTCTAATTTTCTCTTTGCTTATTATTCATTGAAGAGATACTTATTTATTTTTCTATTGTTGCTTTTTCCCTTTTATTTGCTTATGATAAATTATTGAGATGCTTATTTTATTTTCCTATGTTGCTTTTTTCTAGATTATTATTTGTTTCTAATAAACTACGGAGATACTTATTTATCTTAGTTATGTTTTTTTTTTTCTTGTTGTTTTGATTTGCTTATTATAAACTAGATAGATGCTTATTTTGTTATTAACCAATAGTTGCTTATTATCAATTGGTAAGAAGCTTATTTATGTTAATTTGTTTGTTCTAATAAATTTTGATTTAATTATCTAGTTGTATTAATTATAATATTGTAATATTAATTATATTATAAGTATAAATGTATAATATTAATTTAATTTTATTTAATAAATTTGGTATTGACCGTATATACGGTATATGCGGAATCGGTATATACTGTCTTTTCGGCATATACCAAATTTTCGGTACAGTACGGTATACCGCCGGTATACAGAAAATCACACCATTACTGTACCGTGTGTATTCGGTACGGTATCATACCGTATCGTAAATTTCGGTATACATAAAATTTCGGTTCAGTAATTACGGTATACAGCATATTCGGTATTTTTGTCTAAAAAGATTTTTTTAAACCAAAGCATTTAATTTCAAACTCAAAAAGAAAAAGAAAGATACTGTATTTCTATTTTCTAGTGGGCCTTAATGGAACCAAATTTTCATCTTTGATAAGAGAAAAGTCTTTAATGGAGTCATTAATACGAGATTAAAAATGATATTAGTATATTAGAGAAGTTGCCAACTTCCAACGTATTCTGTGACAAAAGTCAAAATGCTACTCCTCATGCATATTTCTTGAGAGAGAGAGAGAGAGAGAGAGAGAGAGAGAGAGAGAGAGAGAGAGAGAGAGAGAGAGAGTGGTGGTCATGAATGCATGCATGGAGTTTTATCACGCAGCTTAGGTATTCGAGCAGGAAATCTATAGGTCGTCTTAAAAAACTGGAAAGCGTTCAAAGGAGAAATTAGTTGGCTACAATATTTATGAGTGTAATTAATAAGTGGGTGAGGGGATAAAGTTGGCTATATAGTGGTGAAGTTTTAGTGAGATTTCTTGAATTATTGCATGCAAAGATCGTCCATGCAAATAAAAATGGTCGGGAAAAACTATTTGGCGGTTGTGCTTGTCATGTTGGTGGTGGGGTGTGTGGAGGCCAGGAAGCTGCTGGGGCAAAATGGTCAAGTCAAGGTGAAGCCCGATTGTGTTGGAATTGGTGGCGTGGGAGGTGCAATTGGGGGAGGTGGAGGCATTGGTGGTTTAGGAGGTATTGTCGGAGGAGGGGGTGGTATTGGTGGCGGTATGGGTGGTAACGTAGGCGAGGGCCATGGTCACGCAGGTTCGAGCAGTGGTGGAAAGCACCACAAGAAGGGGCGAAAGCATCACCACAATGGAGTTGGAGGAGGTATAGGAGGGGAAAATGGAGCTGGTGTAGGAGCTGGAATCGGGAAGGGCGGTGGAGTAATTGGTGGTGGTTCTGGTGGAGGTATTGGAGGTGGTGCTGGTGGTGGAGGCGTAGGCGGGGTTGGGGGTATTATAGGAGGTGGTATTGGAGGTGGCATTGGTGGTGGCATAGGTGGCGGATTTGGGGGTGGTATTGGTAAAGGAATCGGTGGTGGTGGGTTTGGAGGTATCGGCAAAGGAATTGGTGGTGGTTTTGGAGGAGGTATCGGCAAGGGAATAGGTGGTGGAATCGGAGGAGGTATCGGCAAAGGAATAGGTGGCGGAGGGATAGGCAGCGGCAGCGGAGCAGGATTTGGGGGAGGTATAGGTGGTGGAGAGGAACTGAACAAACGAAGAATCTAATTAAAGCTGCTTCCGTTTTCCTCATATTCTTTCCAGAAATTTCCATTTAGTATTTCCTTCCTTCTGCAGTGTATTCGCAACCTTAATTTGGAACACAAATTGCACTTCTATTTTGATGTAATGTTGTATTAGGAAAAAAATACGACGTTCTTGCTGCTACCATTTAGTGATTAAACAACTCCTCGCGGCTTCCTAACACAGAAAAGACAAGTGGAACAACATCTTTACTTCACTAAGCACTCCAAACACATACATACAAAGGCACTTCATGCATTCAAATACTTATTGCATAACAATGTGAAATTTGGTAACTATCTATACAACATTACAATTTTTAATAAGTTTAATTGTGATCTCTTCCTACTCCAACTACATGCAGCTCTAAATACACATACAGTTAAAAGAACCATCACCTGAACTCATCGATAAATAGGTACAGTATTGTACCATATTAGTCGTTCTTCATGCAATCTGGATCTTCAAAACAGTCTCAACCCTCTGAACAAGTTGAATGTTCGATTTCCACTAACAAAAATGAACACCACCACCACCTGAAAAACAGAACACGATTTAGTCATTTGCTCTGAACTGCTCGGGTGAGCAAAATTATGAGTGGGAAAACATTGTTAATCAATGCAAACAACTTACCGCTACATGAATTTGTTGAAAGAAGCAGCACAAGCACGACAGTAGTATGTCGACTGCAAGAATCACAATCCCAACTGCTTCATCCACAAGGACCACTTTACAGCCTCAAGAAACTTATCGTTTGTTTTAAGTGCAGTAATCAGATTAGCATAGGTTATCCTGTCGGGTTCTATTCCATTTCCTCTCATCTCCTTGACCAAATCAACGGCTTCTTCAACCATTCCAGCAACCCCGTATGCTTTTATCAATGTGTTGTAGCTGCACAAATCGGGACCGACTCCACATTCTTTGAGTTCCATCAGCACAGCAGCAACTTCATCAATCCATCCTTTCTCTCCATATATGTTGATTAAGATGTTGTAAGTGTAGATGTCAGCAGAATGCTTAGAAGCCTTCATCCTCTGCAGAACATCTCTAAATTTTTCCATTTCACCTTCTTTCCCATAGACGTCCAGCATGCAATTGTAGGCTTCAAGAGAAACTGAAAAGCCATCAAAATGCATTTTCTTCACAGCAGCTGACATATTGTTTAAGTATTTGTTTTTCCCATAAGCAGCTATGAGAGTGTTGTAAGATACAACATCAACTAAACCTCGCTTCTTAGCTATCCAGAAAACTTTTCTTGCCTTCTCGAATAGCTTGGATTTCCCATAAGCATGCAACATAACGTTGAAGGTAACGGTATTTGCTACAAATCCTTTCTGAAGCATTTCATCGAAAAGCCTTGAAAGTTCATCGACTGGCAGTGCACGTGCGCAGCAGTTTATCACACAGTTGTACATTTCCTCATCCCAACTTGAGTCATTTTTCAAAACTTTATAGTACAAATCTGCCAATTTATCATCCTTGCCACATCGCTGATAAATGCGGAGTATGTCGCGAAGAAGATATACATCGGGCACGATATTCTCCTGTTCATCCATCATGTTCACAACCATGCAGGCTTTTTTCAGAGATCCAGATTTGACATACATTCTTATTACAATGCTGAAGGCTATCATGTCTAGTTTCACATCTGAGCTTTTCAACTCGAGATAAAGTTTTTCAGCTTTAGAAAATAGGCTCATCTTGCTGCAAATGTCAATCATTGAGCAAGAGATATTCAAGTTTGGCTTGGCAGATTTTGGCATGCAAGTAAATATCTTGACTGCGTTCTCCAAATGGCCCAAATCTTTGCACGAACATATTAAGAGGTGGTACAAGCTGTCCTCAAATATGGGATCGGACCACTGCTTTTCTCTCAGAAGTTTTAAAGCATTGTCGATCAAGGAATTCTTGACATAAGCTGTTACAAGAATTGCACAAGATGTCTGATTATTAAGAACGTGCTCGTACATGCGACCAACCAAAGTCAGAGACATCTTCTCCAGTCTATTAGCCTTCTCATATGCCTGTAGAACAATCCCAAGAATGGAGGACTTTGAACAACCAATCATCATCATGTCATCGATAGTTCCAATGGCACCCTCTTCATCTTCATGTTCGGCTTGCAATCTTATCAATGTGTACAAGTTTGATGTACTCGGCTTAAAACCTAACCTCTTGAGCTCGACATAGTAATGTTTTACCCTATTATAATATCCTGCTCGACCCCAACCTTCAATCATCATCCTATATGTTGTTTCATCCGGCACAACACCAGCATCTTTTAGATCAAAAAACAAACGCTCTGCATCATCCATTCTTGAAACTTTCCCGTGCCCTGTGATCATCGTGTTATATGCAATTATGTTGGGAGAAAAACAAGAATCCTTCATTGCATAAAACACTTGCTTAGCCTTACTCATCTTGCCCTGCTGACAATAAGCATTGAGCAGAACCAACCAGTTATCATTATTTAAAACCACTCCATCTTCTCTCAGGAAGCCAATGACAGCTTCAGCTTTGTCATACAAGCCCATACGTGTATAAATCGTGATCATTGCTGAATAAGCAGAATGACACACTATCTTCATATTCCTCATTTGTAAAAATGTACATTCGGCCTCCTCAATGACCCAACCCTTCCGGTAAAGAGACATCAGCATCCCAAAAGTAGCAGCATTCGGCTGAACCTCATAATCGAGCATCATCCTGTACCACCTAGAACCCAACTCCACAAGCCCACTCTTATAACAAGCATATATAAGGGTATTAAAAATCTGATAAGTAAGCTCACAGCCCGAATCACCAACCATCTGCTTAATCATGAGCTCTGCACCATCCCAGTCCCCTTTTCTACCTAAAACCCTCAAAATCAAATTATAAGCAAACAAATTCTTCTTCAACTTCCCGTTAACTTTCATCCACTCAAAAAACCTCAAAGCTTTGTCATCATTGGTTTTCTCAAGCTGCTCTAAGATCAGACTGCAGTTTTCTGAGCTCCATTTGGGCTCGAGAGCATTGAAATCTAAATCCAACACGGTTTCAGAATCCAAGACACAGTTTGCACCAACTTTCTGGCATGGAATTACAATTAATTTTTCTCTCTTATGTTGTTTACCATTTCTTTGATTATCCAAATTCCTTTTGCTCTTATTCCTCAACGTCTTTGCACCGCGGAACTTCTTCCAGATTTTTAACCTCCCTTTATCAGAATCCCCATCAAATTTTTGGCCTTCTGAAACCAGATTATCATCACCATCCACGTAATTCTTCACCTTATCCGTCCAATCATCGTCCAACTTGGATTCAGACTTGTCTAAAAATTCATTTTCCAACTTAGAAACCCTTATGTGTTTCAATTTACAAAATGGCTTCATAAAAAATGCCCCATTCGAACTCAAAAATCCCGAAAACAAAGTATTGGAAGCAAGACTGAATGAATTAAAAGGAGAACTTAGTTTATTGATCTCATAAGAGCTGTTATCTGGAGAGATTACGAACTTCAGAGAGGCCATGGACTACGATGGCCTCTGCTAATTCTTTGCATTCACTGAATTTGAGAAGCGTTCGGTATCAAATTAATAAGCAGAATCTGATTATAAAATTCAAATTCAACTTTGAAGAAATGGATTTCAACTTGAAAAATCGTACCTTGAATCAAAAATTGGAGTGTTGATAGGATAATGGAAGCTGAAAGAAGTGGACGAGAAGAAGCTTCTTTTCTTTTTTTTTCCCTTTTATTACCCGGAGAAGTTGAGCTGTTTTTAAAGTCGAGTTTTCTGAACTTTTGTAAATGAAGAAGAGGATGATGGATATGGAACCAACCGTTTCCAGAGCGATAACAGAGATTATTTTAAAAAATACAAATTTAATATTAAATTTTTATTTTTAAAGCGAAATTTGTAATAACTATTAATTATTTAATTAATTTGAGTTATTTTATACTCAAAGAATATAAATATAAATTTAGATAAAGGAGTCAAAGTTCAGAATGACTCGATTAGGGGCTTTATTTTGCATATTTATTTTCTTTATTTCTGACAAAGGGGCTTTAACTAATACTTATTTAGGATTCCAATTAAATCATGCATATTAAAGCAAACTGTTCTTGAGCAGTTATTTCATAGATTCATGCTATCTTCGTCCCACATTATTTGTCTCATTTTAAATTTTGAGCGTTCCACTTTACTTGTCCCACTTTTCATTTAAGGAAATAATTAAGAAATTATTTTATTCACTTTATATCACTTCAGCATCACTTTATATCACTTTATGTCACATCAGCATCATTTTATATCACTTTATCAATTAAAAAATACTTTATATATTTTATATCACTTTATGTCACATCAGCACCACTTTATATCACTTTATCAATTAAAAAATACTTTATTAACTACACTAACTACATCCTTTATATCTAATATCTTTTTCTTAATCTCCGTGCCCGGAGAAAATGAGCCAAGTAATGTAGGACGGAGGAAGTGTTTATTTCAGGCTTTTGTAGGGATGTGCACGGCCGGTCGGTTCGGCCGACCGATCAAAAATATTAAAACCGACAAACCGACCGACCAGAAATATTTTGGACCGGGGCTGGGCCGAAAAAAAATTGAACCGATTTTGGGCCGGACCGAAAGAATTCGGTCGGTTCGGCCGGTTATCTTTTAACCGATAAAATATATTAAATATATATATTTAATTATATTTATGATATATATTAAATATATTTAATTATATTTAATTATGATATATTAAATATATTTAATTATTTTATAGTTATCATCGGTCGGTTCGGCCCCCGACTGATCAAATTTGCAAAAATTGGGCCGCAAACCGAAAACCGAAAAATACTAATTTTTAAACCGGGCCGAAAACCGACGTGCATGACAACCAGGCCGAACCGGCCAAAATCCATCGATTTGGCCGGTTTTATCGGTCAAGTCGGCCGATGCACACCCCTAGGCTTTTGAAGTGATGTAGTTTGATTGGAAGTGATGTGGACCCTATCTGTATTTTTTTGGTCTTTAGCATTTATATGTGGCTTTATTTGCTAAGTTATTGCCATTGGGTTTGTTGGGTATTAAATGACAGAATTGCGGACCAAATATTAAAAATATTAAAGGCCGAGATCAATATATAGTAACTAAAATAGGGCTTAAAAGAAAAAATGTGCTCACCCACTTTTATTTGTGTCATAGTCTCAGATTTATTTCAATTGAGCAAAGTCGTATAAATCTAAATGAACCTTTGTTTGTACTTCAAATTTCTAACTATTCTGTGTTGGGACCCTTTTTAATAAAATCGATTAATTAATTATTGTAATAGTCCATTAGTGTTATAGAGTTTTGTGTTTCTAATTTGTAATTAGAAGGTCGATGAAATTATTAATTATTGTAGGATAGAAGTGATATTATTATGATTGGAGTAAGATTTTCACTGTAAATATGAGTGCAATAAATAGTTATGGCAAGAATATTGTAGACGGAATGAAATGACAAACTTGTTACTAATTTGCGTAACAACACTAGAGTAGTAAAAGAAGTTTAGTTCTTGTGTTTTGGAAGCAGGCACAATGTAGAAAATATTATTTTGATGCTTCTATTGTCATTATATCCATTAGATATTAGATTGTCATTCAATTTAAGTGCCGATAGTTCTCATTGATATTATCTTATACCATGACTATTAACAAGAGCAATAACAATCTCTTTCACATGTTGTATTGTTTCTAAACAAATCCTATTTTTATTCATGATTAGACTTATATTGTGTTTCCAAAGGTTGCAAGTCGCAAAGGCCTGAACATTTCAGTATGTCACTCATGTTGAGCCGTTCTTTGATTACTGAAAATAATAATTTTAAAGAAGTTTCAGAGTACGTTTAATGTGTAACATTAATTGTATTTTCTATATTTTTTTGTCTATTTTTATTTCTTTCGCTATTCAATATAACGGGTGCTAAACTAGTAATTTATAAAAGAGGGAATGTTGTAAAATAGTATTTTTTCTAAATAAAAAATTCAAAATGTCACTTTCACTTTTTTAGTTCCAAAATAGCACTTTGAGTTGTTAAAAGTCTAATATACCCTTAATGAGTATACAAGAAGGCTAACTTTCATTTGAATAATACACAAAGACTAATTTCATGTATGAACTTCCGGCGAAAATTTCTGCCGAAAAATTCCAGCAACAAATTTGCGGCGAAAAATTTCCGACCAAAAATTCCGGCGAAAATTTGAATCATACACGAAACCTAACTGCATGTATATGCATTATACACGAAGCCTAACTTCATGTATGCATCATACACGAAGACTAACATTCATGTATGGATCATACACGAAAATTTTCACCGCAAAAAATTTCAAATTTGAATCATACACGAAGACTAATTTTCATGTATGCATCATACACAAAGACTAACATTCATGTATGCATCATACACAAAAATTTTCGCCGCAAAAAATTTCAAATTCAAATCATACACGAAGATAAGTTTTCATGTATGATGCATACATGAAGTTAGGCGTGTATGATTCAAATTTTTGCCGGATTTTTTTGCCGAAATTTATTCGCCGGCGATCACACCACCGCGCCATTGTCGGCGTCTGAAAATTTTGTTGTTGGAAATTCATACATGAGGGTAGTCTTCGGGTATGATTCAAATTAAAGTTAGCCTTCTTGTATACCTAAAAGGGTATAAAAGTCACAAAAAAAAAAACTCAAAATGCTATTACAACATAATTATCACTTATGGCCCGAGCTTTCATTTCGTAGTGATTTTAAGGCCTGACTTTTAAAATATTAAAAAATGTCCCGACCTTTATCCCTCAGTGACACTTATGGCATAAGGGCAAAAATCCGATGATGAAAAACTGATTGGGATGCCGGATGATGACGTGAATATTCTCTCCCCCTTTTTTAAATAACATGAAATTTGCATATACTATGTCGACAAAAAAAAATTATCTTTAAATAAAAAAAAAGATTTCTCCTTCTTCAAGGCAAATTCTCTAATCGCTCAATACAAGAGTTCCAGACTTTCGGTCTTCCAATACAAGAAAAAGTTCTAGATTTTTGTATTTTCTCTTCGACGAATTTTAAAGGGAAAAAAATTGAGGAGAAAAAAGTATGAACGATGATAATTTTCCGTTGAGAATAATTGGAAGAGAAAATACAGATTTGTTGTTGGAACGATTAGATATTGTCTTAGAGAAGGAGAAATCATTTTTTTATTTAAAGACAAAATTATTTTGTCTACATGACATATGCAAATTTCATGTCATTTAAAAAAGGGGTAGAGAATATCCACATTATCACCCAGCATCCCAGTTAGTTTTCCGTCGTTGGATTTTTGCTCTCATGTCATAAGTGTCATAGAGGGAGAAAGGTCCGAACATTTTTAAATATTTCAAAAGGTTAGACAATAAATCACTACGGAATGAAAGGTCGGACCATAGGTGATAATTAGCCCTTTATAAAATTCTACATCTTGGTTTTGAACTTACGATCAGTCAGTCCTCTCTATAACTGATTACAAAAAAAAACCTAAGAAATTATCACCAAACAACTATATAACATAAAGAGAATATCATGTGATATAGCTATAATGAACATTAAAATATAAATTTTGGCCCACCCTCTTCATAAATATGAATTATAGTCATCTTTTTTAACTTAGGACCTAAATACTCTTTTCCTCTTCTATCTGGATCCATCACTCTTTGACCCGTTTTATTGACACTTGTTTCCCTTTTTAAGTTTTTTTTTCTATTTTCCAGTTTTTTTTTCTTTTTTTTTCTGTTTTCTTTTTTTTTCAAATTTTTTTCTTTTTTATTTTCCAAATTTTCCTTTTCTTTCTTTTTTATTTTTCAGATTTTTTTCCTTTTTTTTGTTTTTTTTTTTTCATTTTTGTTTAATTTCCAAATTTTTGTTTGCCTCTTCGTTTTTAGTTTGCCTCTTTAGTTTTTTATTTGCCGCTTCTTTTTTGGTCAAGATTCGAGCGAGGGGAGCCGGGGATCTCGGAAGAAATCTAAATTGTTGCTTGACGATTCTTATTAGTAATGGTAGCGAAGACGAAGCCGTAAAATCGGAGCTGAAGGCGGAGCCGCAAAATCGGAGCAGTATAACTTGGAATAATTGGAATATTCATCCCAAGAGTACCATATCATAACTTGGAACATCTGGAACTAATTCGACAATTCGTCCCAATTGTACCAAATCTGCAACAATTGTCACTAATAAGGCTAAATTTGTACCAGATGTACTAGAACAGTTGTACTAATAAGACTAAATTTGTACCGCACCCACCCGCATCAGACCCGACCTGCTCCGTCATTAAGGATAATTTTGTCCCAAATTGAAAAAAAAAATGATCAAAATTTATATTTTTAAAGAAGGTTGACCAAAATTTATATTTTAATGGTCATCATGACTATTTCAAAATTTGTCCCTAACATAAACATAGGCAAAAATAACTATATCCTAACTACATTAAGAAAAATGAAATTTAATTGCTAAATTGTTAAGCTAGCCAGATTAAGATGTCATTATGAAATAGCAAACTCAAGAAAACATAAAGAATCAGCAGCAAACAAATAACATAAACACAGACATCTCCTAACAAATCAAAAGAGGATAAAAATATATTACATCAAGAAAAAAATAAACCACTACATTGTTCAAAACTAACTAAAAAAAGATTTATAACAAAATTAAGAGGCAACTCAAATACAAGAAATGATCTAAATCAAACCTGAGGTAGAAAATCTATCTGGCAAGCAACAAACTTCTCTTTCCTCAATTCTATCACCTCAATGGAAGCACTACGATCAAGAAAGTAAGTATCCCAGTCCAATCATTTTTTCTCACTATCCGATTCTGGATCAATGTTCTTCTTTACTGCTGCGCACATGCCTTTTTCACCAGCTCGAGAGGTTCCATTCTAGTAGATTTGGCTACTCTCCATATTCTAAGCAGAATCCAAAAGAAACGACAATGTTATGTTCACCATAACTTATAATAACTCTTCTATCTTTTTAAATCAGAATAAACGCATGCAATGCCCAAATTCAATAGTTCGGAATTGCAAGTTAAAATGACACATAAATTTGGGGGAGAAACAAACAATTTGGATTTCAATCCGCCTCATGTACACGCATCCATAACTCATAGACGATCGCTTTGAAATATCATAAGCAGAGTAAAATTATCGACCCCTGAGAAAACTGGCAATAATTTATTAATTACCAAGAGCACGACAAAACATCAACTTACAAACATCCAAACTCACAACTCCAAACTACAACTAGAAAAAAACTATTACTCCCTCCTTTCGCGATAAGTGTGACTCGGAGTCGGAGGGAGTGATACATGTTTTAAGAAAAAAATGAGAGTGGGTGAGAGTGGGGAAAAAACAAGGGGCACGGAAAGAGTGAGGCCCATAAACTTGAGGCCCAAGCACTCTTCTCAGCTAAAATGGCTAATCTACCCTCATATAAACCCCCTATAAATACACCCACACCTCACAGCTCAAGGTATCGTATCATACACACACACTTTTCATACTTTTGCCTTTACTACCCTTTTCTTTTGGCCCAAGTTTATGACTTAGGCATCGGAGGGTCCTCACCGGACGTCACCCCCGGTGTGGGACTTTTTTCTTTTGCAGGAATCAAAATCTAATATCGGAAGCAAGGAGTAACGGGCGAGGTAGAATATTCAACTTTGAGGCGAAGAACATTTCTCTCGATTTTGTACTGTTTTGTCTGTTTTCCTCTGTTGATAAGGCATTAACCCAATCTTATAAACTGGCGCCGTCTGTGGGAAAATTGAGTTAGGGCGTCGATTTTCCCATGTCTATTTAATTGTTTTTTCCTTTTCCATTGAATTTGGGTCGATGAGAGTCAGAGAAGAGTGGAGGGCATAGCTCTGAAGGAAAGCGATTTGCGGAGGTAAAATGCCTGAGAACGTTTCTTAAGGCTATGCTCGAACACCCTTTGAGGAAGACTGAAGGCTGTAACTATATTTGCTAATGAACAACTTTTGTTTTTTCCTTTTGTAATAAGGAATAATAGACAGATCAGAACGTTTGTAAAGTGTAACATTCGAAGTCAAGAAATAAAAACAAGCAAAGCCATTTTAAGCCAGAGATGATTCGATGCCGTGCCAAACGGGCCGGCAGAGCTCTGCTGGATTCCAGCCTGAAGCGCTGCGAGTGAGCCACGCATCTCTGCCGGAAGAAATGATGCCGTGTCGAATGGGCCGGCAGAGCTCTGCTGGACTCCAGCCTGAAGCGTTGCGAGTG